>JASDFA010000016.1:166155000-167355000 GCA_035772735.1 Datura wrightii
GCTCAGTTGTATGATAGTTTTAGATACTATATAGTTGACTTTGTTGCTGCTGTTATTAGTTGGTTAAATACATGTAGTATTACTGTGTTATTTGTCCTTATTTCAACAAAAGAAGCACGGGGCTTCTTCGCAAGATCTTTTTTTGTCTTGGTTCCAATTCAATATGAAACAAGTCTGAACTAATTGAATACTTGTGGCATAAATTTAGTTGCAGATAGTGTCCTGTGAGGTGCCTGTGTTGAACTTTTCTGTGTTTCAAGCTTCCGGATAGTTCATATTACAGAGGAGACTCTGCCGAAATTTTTTCTAGTTATAGTTAAAAGGGATTGAGTCTCTTAAGCTTAAGCTACATTCGAGGATGAATGTTCCCAAGGGGGGGGGTGATCTTACACCTCATAAGTTTCTATCATCTAACAGAAACGTGCATATGTATGTTTAGAGTTTTGGAGTATGACGCATGCGAGGAAGGGATCGGGGGATGAATATACTAGCATGGCATCGATCGAGCAGGAGGCCAGGCGCACTAGGCACTGCGACGCGCTAGCCATCCTGGCGCTATGGCCGACGTATCGCGCCTCTCTATCCGCGCTATGGGCAGTCTGCCGCGCACTATAGGCCACTGAACCCTACCTATATATATAAGATTAAGTAATTGAAGGTTCATTTCAAAATATCCCCTCGAAAAAAAAGTTAAAGGAACAAAGGTATTCTTCCATTTTTCATCAAATTACACCGCTAAACTCCGTCCAATTGCAAATTAACTTCGAATAACAAGTTCTAGGCATATAGGAAGCATCTTTGTGGAGTAATTTCTTGAAAATTCACTCGGTATCCTGGAACCCCATCGACTAAAGGTTGTTGTAATTTCTTCAAATTGAGTACTGAACGGCCACAGGTAACAGGTAAGTATTTCTTCCTTCTAAACTCTCGAGAAATTGTGAGCTTTTGGTCGAGTTAAATAGATTTGAATTATAGTTAATATTAATATCGAAAGATATCATTGGTTGTCGACTCCTACTATTGAAATAGCTTTATTCTCTCAGTATAAAGGCTTCAATTGAGTGGAATTGCTGGCTCCAGGTTGGAAACTGTTCGGGTGAACGCAAGTTGGCATCCGAGGTATGTAAGGCTTATCTCTTTGGCAAGTTGTTCTCGTCGTATAGTGATACGACCTATGCCTTCGAAAGTAGTCAATGATCCTGTATATTGTGATTAGCTGCTCCCGATAGATAATGAGATTATATGTTGTAATTAGCTCCTCCTAGTAGATAAGGATCATGTAAGTTAGGACTAGCTGTTGTTAGTAGATTATGATTATATATGTTGTGGTTAGCTGCTAGAAAAGGTATTGAGAGTATTGTAACATCCCTTGTCGGGAAAGAGTATGTTAAGTGTGACTCGTGCTAAGAGCATCATAGAAAGTCCTCTGTCTTTCTGTTCACTGTATTAGTAGAATTCTGATGTTTTCCTATCATGCCAAGGCCTTAGAAGTTTATGATTAGCTATTTTGCCTGATTTGGTAAGTTTGATAGGATTGGGTGCAACCGGGCGATATAACTTTCAGCTTGATGCCTATGTTGTCAGTAAATCTCACCTAGAGGCCGTCAGCACACCATAACACCTTCGAGGACAAAAATTTGGATAGGAGGGTCATAACTTAGAGTCAGCGGCACCGGTGTTGCCTTGTGAACTGAGTGACAGCCTAACATTTGGTTAGTCACTGCCAGTGACGGTTAGTTACATTTGACTTAATGCTTGTCATAAAGGTCGCCAGGAAGTTACCCCAGATGTACATGTCAAATGGACCCGTAGGTACCCTAAGGAGGGAACCTTACCAATAGTTGAATGTGGGGCAAATGCCCCAGCCTACTCTTATAAGATACTCAGGTACAGGTTGTCGTGAGTGGCTAAGTCCAGATAGACTTACCTGCGAAGTTAAGAATCATCCAACAAAGACATAAAAACTCTTAACAAACTAGGTTAAGGTCTAAGGGACTAGAATCATATTAGTATAGTATTACCTTCAGGCTAAGATTTATAGTAAGCTGTTTGTGGAAGGTTAAGGGTTGACTGCTTATGAGCATGTCCAATCAGTAGCAACCCTGCATTTATCCTAAGCATAAGAACTAAGTAGGGGGTCGTCTGCGGCCTTACTGTTCACTTATGAGCTATAGTTGTCCTAGGATGACATCCAGAGCATTGTTTAGGCCACTCCCAATCTTACCCTATTCAGACTAGACCACTAGAGACCATGATCACTGCCAGGATCCTCTGAGCAGGTGTAGGCACATGGGTGTGCCAGTTAGCAGCTATAAAGACTATTTTAGCGAAAAGTAGTGACCGTGTTAGGCCTTAAGAGCTAGATACACCTTTTGAGTGCCTAGAGTGAGACTAAAATGCAGTGTATTAGTTGGGATTGACCCCACTTAGGATAGCCTTCCGTTGAACAACTTCAGGGTTGCTAACTGTGTCATCACCTACGGGGCTATTGATCGCTCAGAGGAGCTATATTATAATTTCATCGCCTACAGGGCTATTGATCGCTCCGAGGAGCTATACAATGTTTGATGGGACCATATGTCACGACCCGAACATACACTCGGATCGTAGACATGGGACAAGGGACCCCGAGAGACCCCAAGTCAACCCATGGCACATGTATACAACTAATCTCATTCAAATAAGCACAATGATAATTAATAAAGCCATAGCAGAAACGTAATTATAGCACAGCATCAGAAAATACTGGACATATACATAACTGAGCACTACATACTTGTATGAAAGCCTCTAATACATAAGATGGGTTGATGGGACAACATCCCTAACTAATCCGACAAATACTGAAACATAAATAACATGAAAGTCTGTCAAACGACTCTCAAAACATGAGGACTCACCAATAAGCTGAAAGCGTAAGCTGAGATTGACTAAGGGTGAGGATGAGCCTGAGATACGGATCCTGTATCATGAAATGATATAACATAGAAAGTATGCGGTCAGTAAGTGGAATGTACTGAGTACACAAGGTAAGTAAAGTGTACATTTTAGATTAAATAAAACTCATAAACAATATAAGAGAGGGACATCATGCTTACATCAGAATCTTCATAATAGAACATAAGGCTCATGACTTTCAAATCATTCATAATCAGACATTTTCATAATTGTAAGTAAACTTTATTAAATATAACTTGAGCCAACAACATAGACATTACAATGCATAAAACATGCGGAATAATGGGAGGACTCATCATAACCGACACCATCATGGTAGAACCTTTCATGATGCCCCACTATCTCGCTCAAGTGGGCAGAGCCGACCTTGGCTTGCCAGGCGAGGGTCGTGCATAAGGCGTGATATCACATTTGAGGGGATCATTATCGATACATCATATCATTTACAAAACCATGGTGGAATGTGGTTATGAGACACCGACGTAGTCCTTTGATCGTCGGGCTGCTCGGTGCTAGACATGGCTCTCAAAAACTTGTATATAAGCTCATACGTAAATCAATAACATCATACATTAAGATTCATTGGATAAAATATAACATTTATCATCATTGATCCCCTTTAAAACATGCTTATCCAAGAATCATAGGCTGTTTTTATCGGCCAACATCATAAATCGATAAATCATGTAATTGACTTCATAAATCACAAATCATCTTCAACATGTGGGCATTGCCCAATACTTCATCATATTCAATTCTTTCAAAATATGCTCGTAATATGGGAGTTTGGAATCATGTTTTCCATCATCAATAAACTCAAAGTTATAGAGTATTCATCAAAATCCATAACTTTCATGAACTTTCATCAAATGGGCATTTTCGATCTAACATATTGAAACATGATTGTTAAGGAAAATAATGTAAAACCTGCCCATCATTCATAATTCAATAATTAAAACTCAATTAAATCAAACCCATAAAGAGAAATCACATTTTAGTGCATTTGGGTAAAACCCCATAGACTTGGATAGAAGGATTCATGATTTAAATTGAATTTGGGGCATGGGTGAGGGAGAATTTCACCCATTCTAAAACCCTACATACCTGGGAATGGGTTGATTTTGAAGTTCCTTGAAAAACCACAAATAAAGTGATGGAAACTTGGAGGAGAAGACCTTGAATCTCCCTAAAACCTCTGTAAAGCTCTTTCTTGGGAATGGGTATGCATTAGGGACTTAACCCACCTTAAAGACTCTATTCCCACCTTAAAACGACATAGTTTAGGCCTTAAGAGTTTAGGAAATTATGAGAAGGCCCTTACTTATTCGCATAAATAACTGCCAGGTGACCCTAACGGGTGACCTGACGACTCGTCAGGGTGGAAATGACGCGTCGTACAGCCCGTCAAGTACACTGCCTCATCCTCCATTAAAAGTCCATAGGCTTGCCCAAGACCCACCTCACGAGTTGTTGGGATAGGTCACGACTCGTGGGGTCCCATCTGTTAGGTACACTGGCAGCTTCTTCTATCTTATCCCTGACCTCACCCCACGAGTGATATGAGAAATCATGGGGATTGGCCACGAGTCGTTATCTCCCTCGTGGGGACCTTGATCCTTCCTTTATTCCAGGCTTGCCCACGAGTCACTTGACGACTCGTGGGGTCTCCTTATGAGTCGTCTTGTGCCTGCAACAGTAATTCCAAAATTTTCCCGTTTCAACTCTTGGGTCCGATCTTTGAGCTTTTGGGGTATAACAATATCTTCCCCTTGGGAGCATTCGTCCTTGAATGTAATAAACACATAGAAAATGCAGAAACATGTAATCATCATATACAAATACTTATTATTAAAATTGAAAACTGACAGAATGACTACCTCCGGAAAGAACTACATAGTTGAATTGAATTCAGATATCACATACATATACCATATCATAAAACAAACTTGTACACATGGACTGAACATGAAAAGCTGATTAAAGGTTTAGGGAAAAACTGATACCTCAAACTGAAACTGAGCCAGTAGGGAACTAATGAGGGTATTTAGTTATCATATCTGCTTTGGCTTCCCACGTCGCTCCCTCAACATGCTGATTTCTCCATAATACTTTTAAGCCAAAAAATCTTTTTTTTTCGAACAGTCTCAACGTCCTCGTTGAGAGTCTCTCTGTGAGACGTCTAGTAGTCTCTGACTTGGTCTTCGAATCCTAAGTCTCAGCCCCTTCCCGGCTTGCATCGCACTCAGGTTGGCCTTTCTACTTAGCTGAAGCTACTTCTTTGTTCCTCAGCCTCCGAACCTGACGATCCAAGATATACACCGGAACTTCCTCATAGCTGAGGCTATCCTTTATACCAACGCTGTCTACCGGGACTACAAAAGCTGGATCACCCGAGCACTTTTTCAAGAGCGATACATAAAACACGGGATGGATTGAAGCTAATTCTAAAGGCAAGTCCAACTCATACGCCACCTTACCAACTCTCCTCGTAACCCGGTAAGGACCAACGTAGTGGGGACTGAGTTTCCCTTTCTTACCCAACCGCATGAATCCCTTCATGGGAGATACCTTTAGAAATACCAAGTCATCCACATTAAACTCCAGATCCCCTCTCCTCACATCAGCATACGATTTCTGACGACTCTGAGCGGTTTTAACAAGTCCCTTATCAACTGGACCTTTAACATTGCCTCATGGACCAAATCTGGTCCTATCATGGCTTCCTCGCTAACCTCAAACCAACCAATGGGCGATCTACACCTTCGCCCATAAAGAGCCTCGAACTATGCCATCTGGATACTAGAGTGATAACTTTTATTATAGGCAAACTCAATTAAGGGCAAATGATCATCCCAACTACCTTTAAAATTCATAACACATGCCCTCCACATATCCTTGAGGGTCTGAATGGTTTGTTCTGCCTGGCCGTCTATTTGCGGATGGAAGGTTGTACTGAGCTTAACTTGCGTCCCAAGCCCTTTTTGAAAAGAACACCAGAATTGAGAGGTAAACTAAGTACCTCGGTCTGAAATAATAGACAAGGGCACTCCATGAAGTCAAACCAACTCCCAAATATACAACTTGGCATAATCATTCACTGAATCCATGGTCTTGACCGGTAGGAAGTGTGCCACCTTAGTTAACCTGTCTACCACCACCCAAATGGAGTCATAGTGTCGGCGAGTATGAGGTAGGCCTGTAAAAAAATCCATGTTTACTTATTCCCACTTCCAAGTGGGAATGCTAATATCCTAAAGTACACCCCCGACATTTGATGCCCGAATTTCACTTGCTAACAGTTTGGACATTTAGATACGAACTCCACAATATCCTTCTTCATACCATCCCACCAATATATTTCTCGCAAGTCCCGACATCTTCGTGGATCCCGGGTGGATAGAATATCTAGTACCATGTGCCTCATGCAATATTCGAACTCTCAAATTATCAACGTCCAGAACACATAGTTAACCCTGGTATCGTAGCACCCCATCTCCCCCTTGGGAGAAAACCTCCACTCTTTGACTCCGTACTGCTTCCTTCAGCTTCCTCAAAGTCGAATCCTCATCTTGCTTAGATTTGACATCGACCACTAAGGACGATTCTGACCCATTCTACACGACAACACCGCCAATGGTCGAGTCGATCAGTCTAAATCCCAACCTTGCAAGTTGATGGACGTTTCTCATCAACTCCTTCTTTCCTTCGTCCACGTGGGATGCACTCTCCATAGAGAGCCTACTAAGCACATCCGCAACCACATTAGCCTTGCCCGAATGGTAGAGGACACTCATGTTGTAGTCCTTTAGGAACTCCAACCACCTCCTTTGCCGAAGATTTAGATCTTTCTGTGTGAACACATATTGCAAGCTCTTGTGATCCATAAATACATCCACATGGACCCCATACAAGTAATGCCACCATATCTTCAATGCAAACACCACCGCGGCCAACTCAAGATCATGGGTCAGGTAATTCTTTCATGAACTTTCAGCTGTCTAGAGGCATATGCTATTATCTTCCCACGCTGCATCAACACAAATCCCAGTACGACTCTCAAAGCATCAGAATACACTACAAAAGCCATCAGTTTGCTTGGGTAAGGTCAACACTGGTGCTGAAGTGAGTCAGGTATTCAACTCTTTGAAGCTTTTCTCACAAGCATCCGACCATTGGAACTTTACCTTTTTCTGAGTCAGCTTAGTCAAAGTTGCCTCAATAGATGAGAAAGCCTCAACAAACCTCTGATAGTAGCCAGCTAGGCCCAAGAAACTCCGAATTTTTGAAGGATTCGTCGATCTAGGCCAATTCTTCACCGCCTTAATTTTCTAGGAATCTACTCTTATGCCTTCGCTTGATACCACATGACCTAGAAATGCCACCGAGTCTAGCCAAAATTTGCACTTACTGAACTTTGCATATAGTTGATGATCCTTAAGGGTCTGAAGTACTACTCTCAGGTGAGCGACATGCTCCTCCTCGCTCAGTGAGTATATCAAGATGTCGTCAATGAACACAATCACGAACATGTCCAAATATGCCTTGAACACCTTGTTCATTAGATCCATAAAAGCTGCAGGGGATATTGGTTAGTCCGAAAGACATAACAACAAATTCATAGTGACCATACCGAGTCTTGAAAGCGATCTTCAGGATGTCACTCTCTCGAACTCTGAGCTGGTGATACCCGGACATGAGATCAATCTTGGAGAAGCACTTGGCACCCTGATGCTGGTAAAACAAATTATCGATCCGGGGTAAGGGGTACCTGTTCTTGACGGTAACCTTGTTTAATTGCCGATAGTAAATACACATGCGAAGGGACCCATCCTTCTTTCGAACAAATAGAACTGGTTCACACCATGGAGACTGGCTCAGTCTAATGAAACCCTTATCCAATAGGTCCTATAACTGATCCTTCAATTTCTTTAGTTCGGCTGGGGCCATCCTGTAGGGAGGAATAGAGATAGGCTGCGTATGGGGTAATAGATCAATATCAAAATCAATTTCCCTCACCGGAGGAACACCGAGCAAATAATCAGGAAACACCGCCAAATATTAACAAACCACTACAACTGACTAAATAGTTGAGCTCTCGGACTCCACATCCTTAACCCTAACTAGGTGGTACATGAAACATTTATAGATCATCTTCCTAGCCTTAAGATAGGTAATAAACCGACCTTCTGGTACCACCGAACTACCCTCTTACTCCAAAACTGACTCAGTCGGAAAATGAACTTCCACCATATGGTTCCTAGAATTAATCGAAGAATAACATGCAAACAACCAATCCATGCCAAGAATAACATCAAAGTCAGTCATGTCTAACTCTACAAGGTCTGTGGAGGTAACTTTATGCAACACAGTGACCGGGCATCCTCTATATACTCGTCTATCTATGACTGAATCACCAACCTGGGTCGAAATTGAAATGGTTCTGACAAGGTCTTGGGACTAACTCCAAGGCTACTAGCAATGTAAGGAGTGACGAAAGACAATGTAGCTCCCGAATCTAGCAAGGCATAAACATCAATATGAAAGACACACAACACAACAGTGACCACATCCGGCGAAGTCTCCAGCTCCTGGCGTGAGGCAAGGGCATAGAATCGATTTTGGCGCTATCTGCCACCTCCACTAATTGATGCTCCCTGCGGAGTGGAACAGGCTGGAGTTGCTACTATCCTGGTTACCTGTGCACGACCCCTAGCATCACCCTGTCTAGGATATGGGCACACTCGGTGCATGTGCCCAGATCTACCACACCCATAACAAACATTTGAAACGAGCAAGCACTCCCCGACATGACTCTTGCCGCACTTCCCGCAGGCTAGAGAGGTATACTCTAATTGGTTGCCCCTGATCCCTCGAACCTAAATCCCTGCTCCTTTGATCGCTCCTACGCTTGGATGGAACACTAGCTGATGATGGTGCTAGGGCTAGTGACCTTTGCTGAAATTGTGGTTGGTAGCCACCGTCGGACCTCTGATGTGAAAACCCACGACTGTCAGTCTGAGTCCTCTTTGCCTCCCTCTCCCTCGCATGAGCTGCCTCCATCTGTTGGGCATACAACACTATGCAAGGAAAGTCCATATCCTGGTGGAGCATAGCAGTCCTACAATAGTTGTTTAAATAACCAGCTACACCATGAACGAATTGGCTCACCCGCGCTCTCTGATCCATCACTAACTCTGGGGCATACTTTGATAAACGAGTGAACTCAAGCGAATACTACAGCACTATCATCTTTCGCTGCTTGAAGTTCACAAATTCAGCTGCTTTCAACTGCCTCATCTCCCGAGGGAAGAACCTGTCGAGAAAGGCCATGTGGAACTTATCCCAGCTGATAGGGCCCGCTTCTGCTGTCCTTCCATTGCTTGTACCAAATATGAGCAACCTTTTTTAGCTGATAAGAGGCCAAGTAAAAACACTCCCGATTTGTCACCCCCATAACCTGAGTGACCTTTAAGATCCCTTCAATGAACTCGTGTGGATCCACATCCACCCTTGACCCCGTTAACTCAGTAGGGTTCATCCTCAAGAAGTCTCTAATCCGAGCCACCACTGCATTGCCATTCTATGGGACCTGCGCAACAGCCTGCTAGTTGACCTGAGCAGTCAAGGCCTGAGCCAACATTTGAATAACTGCCCGAAACACATCGTGGGTAGCTAGCTTTGGTGCTTGGGGCTACTGAACAGGTGGGGCTTGTTGATATCCATGGCCATTGCCATCTCTATGGCCTTAATAATTTCCATTCCTCCTCCCGTTCATTCTTCAAGGAGCCATAATTTTGCAATCGCGAATCGCACGAATTAGAAGGATGGAAAGGCTTTTCAATGCATGACATAGAACATGAAAGAAGGGAACATTTCCTAAATGTCTAGTATCCTCTTCGTCATAAGTGTGGCGCGCTTCACACCCATGAAAAACACTCTACTTAACGCGGCTCTGAGACACCCTAGGAAAATCCAAATCTATGGCTCTGATACCAAGTTGGTCATGACCCAAATGTACACCCGTATCATAGGCATGGGACAAGGGACACTGAGAGACCCCAAGTCAACCCATGGAACATGCATAAAACTAATCTCATTCAAATAAGAGGAATGATAATTAAAAAAACCACATTGGAAACGTAATTATAGCATAGAATCAGGAAAACTGGACATATACATAGTTGAGCACTACATACTTGTCTGAAAGCCTCTAATACATAGGATGGATTGATGGGACAACATCCCCAACTAACCCAACCAATACTGAAACATAAATAACATGAAAGTTTGTCAAACGACCCTCAGAATATGAGGACTCACCAATAAGCTGAAAGCGTAAGCTGAGATGGACTAAGGGTGAGGATGAGCCTGAGATTCAGACTCTGTATCATGAAATGATACAGCATAGAAATTATGCGGTCAGTACATGGAATGTACTAAGTATGAAAGGAAATTAAAATGGACATTTTAGAGTAAATAAAACTCATAAACAATATAAGAGAGGGACATCATTCTTACATCAGAATCTTCATAATAGAACATAAGGCTCACGACTTTCAAATCATTCATAATCATTCATTTTCATAATCGTAAGTAAACTTTATTAAATATAACTTGAGCCAACAATATAAACATAACAATGCATAAAACATGCGGAATAATGGGAGGACTCATCATAATCGACACCATCATGGTAGAGCCTTTCATGATGCCCCACTATCTCGCTCAAGTGGGAAGAGCCGACCCTGGCTTGCCGGGCGAGGGTCGTGCATAAGGCTTGATTTCACATTTGAGGGGATCATTATCAATAAATCATATCATTTACAAACCTACAGTAGCACGTGGTTATGAGACACCGGCATAGTCCTTTGAACGTCGGGCTGCTCGATGCTAGACACCGCTCCCAAAAACATGCATATAAGCTCATACGTAAATCAATAATTACATGCATTAAGATTCATTGGCTAAAATATAACATTTATCATATTTGATCCCCTTTAAAACATGTTTAGCAAAGTATCATAGGCCCTTATTATCAGTCAACATCATAAATCGATAAATCATGTAATTAACTTCGTAAATCATAAATCATCTTCAACATGTGGGCATTGCACAATACTTCATCATATTCAATTCTTTCAAAATATTCTCGTAAACATGGGAGTTTGGAATCATGTTTTTCCATCATCAATAAACTCAAAAATATAAAGTATTCATCATAAATCATAACTTCCATGAACTTTCATCAAATGGGCAATTTTTATTTAAAAGGTTGAAACATGATTTTTAAGGAAAATAATGTAAAGCTTGCCCATCATTCATAATTATATAATTAAAACTCAATTAAATCAAATCCATAAAGAGAAATCACATTTTCATGCATTTGGGTAAAACCCCATAGACTTGGATAGAAGGATTCGTGATTTAAATTGGATTTTGGGCATGGGGTGAGGGAGAATTTCACCCATTCTAGAACCCTACATACTTGGGAATGGGCTGATTTCAATGTTCCTTGAAAAACCACAAAGAAACTGATGGAATCTTGGAGGAGAAGACCTTGAATCTCCCTAAAACCTCTCTAAAAGCTCTTGTCTAGGAATGGGTATGCATTAGGGACTTAACCCACCTTAAAGACCCTATTCCGATCTTAAAATGACATAGCTTACGCCTTAAGAGTTTAGAAAATTACGAGAAGGCCCTTACTAATTCGCAGAAAATAACTGCCAGGTGACCCTAACGGGTGACTTGACGACTCATCAAGGTGGGAAATGACTAGTCATGCGACCCGTCAAGTACATTGCCTCATCCTCTTTTAAAAGTCCATAGGCTTGCCCACGACCCACCTCACGAGTCGTTGGGACAGGTCACAACTCGTGGGGTCCCATCTGTTAGGTACACTGGAAGCTTCTTCTATCTTATCCCCGACCTCACCCAACGAGTGACAAGACAAATTGTGGGGATTGGCCACGAGTCGTTATCTCCCTCGTGGGGACCTTGATCCTTCCTTTATTCCAGGCTTGCCCACGAGTTACTCAACGACTCGTGGGGCCTCCTTATGAGTCGTCCTGTGCCTACAACATTAATTCCAAAATTTTTCCGTTTCAACTCTTGGGTCCGATCTTTGAGCTTCCGGGGTATAACACCATACTTAGGCCTAGGCCATATATACGTCCATCCACATAAGGACGTCTTTTTATGCCGTATCAGTATCACTGACCCTCCATCGAGCCTTGTGTGCCTAGGGTGTAGTTACAAGAGCTCACCGGGCTTAGACATAGTTAGAGGAGTCCAGCGGGCTGAGATGCGGACCTAGAAGCCAAGTAGGTCGGCTATAAAACCAATAGAATCATAACAATCTAGATAGAGGTATATAGATTGAATTTTACTTGCCAGGGCTTATAAGGGCCCCAGTAGGTTGTTTTTGTGTTGCATGCACCTTCCAGGCTTATGGGGGCCAGGTTAGATTCTTATTTGTATACTTGCTTGTTAGATGTAGCCTATGAATGTATAGTTGTACAGTTTTAGCTCATATACGTGTAGTGTTTTACTAGATGCAGGTTATGGATAAGAGAGCTTATAGGTTAACTTTTTCCACTTCTTGCTATTCACTTCCAGTTCTTTATCATCTTCTATTCAGTCTTACTTACTGCCTTACATATTCGGTACATATTGTACTGACGCCCAACTATGGGTAGCTGCATACTTACCTGCAGGTTTAGATTAATAGATTGCGGGATCTCCTAGCAGCTACTCAGAGTCAACAAATTGGCCAGCCCCTCTCCTTTGGAGTTGCCAGGTTGTAGAGGTTTATCTGTCTTTTATTCGTATAACATTTGGGTAGGCAGGGGCCCTATCCTGACAAATATTTTTCACTCCTAAAGGCTTGCAGACTACAGCCTTCAGTTAGGGGTTCGTGTTGGCCGTATGGGGCCTATACTGGTGTTGTTTTCTTATGTTGGCTGTGTGGGGCCTAGTATAGTTGCTTGTTTTCATTCTGTTATTACTAGACAACATGGTAGTCTTATTTGCCTGCATAGGATCCCTTTACTATTGTGTTGCTAGCTTAGCTATTTCTATTACAAGTGTTGTGTGGCCTTGTTGGCCCCAGGATGTGTTTACAGCCTAGTTATAGTAGTTTGTTTTCTTGGTTTTTAGTCACTGGTAGGCACCAGAGGTGCATATGCCCAGCCAGGTCAGCCCAAATCCTAGTTTGGCATTAGATGTCAGTCATGCCTCCCAAGGTGGGGAGTTATAGGATTCACGGGTACTGAACTATGGCTTTTGAGCAAGAGGCAAATGGAACTCTAATGTACCAATGTCACGACCCAACGATGGACCTAGGACCGCGATACGAGACCTGAAACCAAGAATGTCTCCAAGCTAACCCATGGTACATGCATAGAACATTCTTGAGCATAAACTGGGCGGAAATAAAACATAAACCATAACATGAGCAGGATTCTAGAATCCTAGAAAGCATGAACAGGCTACAGGCCAAAATTGCCGAACATTTACACATAACTATCCGAAAAGCCTGTAGTTATAGATGAGCTAATGAGACAACACCCCCAACTAGCTCAACCAAAATCTAAAAACTGAAAGACATAAAAGAAAGAACATATGTCAAAAATGATGTCCCCGAATCATGAGGAATCACCCAAGCTGTGCTGGACTGGTTTGATATGGGAGCGAAGCTAACGTTAAGTCTGTGATTGATCACCCGAACCTATATCATGAGAAAATCTAGCATAGAAGTATGTGGTCAGTACTTTAAATGTAATGAATATGTAAGGCACGTAAAATATGAGAGTAAGGACAACATGATAAAATCATGATCATGAGATAGTCATCAACATGATTTATTCATCATAAACTAAAGCATAATGACCCAAGGTTTTGAAAGCAAAAATCGTACAGTTTATCATATTTGAAATCATAAGTAAAAGCTCATAAGCTAATAAATGGGAAAATATACTATAAAACATGATATTATATATCCTGAATATGAACATCTTAAAACATGAGGAACAGTAAGAGATTCTTATAACCGACATATACCATGTGAGCATAAATGGAGCCCAGCTTGTAACCCTAGCTAGGAGGTGTGTCCATACCTTTCCAAGGGCCTGAACCATAAAGGTGTGATATCACTCATGGGTGGCCTATTTATGCATGGAAGACACTCTTGTGGAGGACCTCATCATGGCTATGCTGGCACATAGTTCTGAGACCCAGGTGCACTGGAACCCTGACATACTTAGTATTAAATACTACTCCCAAAATATATATAGTGCTCATATCATAATCATGAAACATACTTGGTTTTTCTTAACATACGTGAACTAGCTAGGAAAGTAATATCAAAGATCGGTCATGATACATAAGCCTGTATTTATGAAAATCATACATAATTGAGTAAAATCGTTGATGTGTTATGGGTTTACTACACTTTTGATGCTTAAAATTGAGAAAATAAGCATGGAATTAGGTATGTTTATATGGATATGATGCAGTTTTACTTTGATTTCAAAAAAATTAGGTATTGGAGTTGAATTATCCGAAAGTAGTGAAAAATGCAGAAAAATGGCTAAGTACGGACCTCAATACAAGCCGTACCATCCTTCTACGAGCCGTACTGAGAATTGTGGAATATTCTAGAAGATGTTCTAAACCAAAGAGTCAAAGTATGACACTCGGTACGAGCCATACGAAGGCAGTCGTGATAAAGTTCAGAGGAAATACACTGAGTTAGTCTCCTGGTACGGGTAGCAACCACGAATTATGTTATCTACCTACGAGCCGTACCAAGGAACAATCTTAAAATTTAGAAGAATTGAAGAATGGCAGATCTCAAGGTATAGAAGGAAGCCACGAGTCATAGGATGAAGGTAGGAGTCGTACTAGGACACTCATGAAAAGATTCAGAGGATGCCAGAACTCTCAAGTTCAAACCACGACAAGATAGTATGACTCATATATTTATGTTACGAGTTGTACCAACTTCCAAAACTTAAACAAAATGGAAGTTGTCGGACATTCTACAAGCAGAGTATGACTCATACAATCATGGCACAAGTCGTAGGTGAAGGCGGCGATAGTTTTAGCAGTTTCCCTGTTCATTTTGGAAGAGTTTCTAATTATTTATATAAGTACTTTTCTATGTTATTTTTGTTAGAGAGGAACACAATTCAACTCTTGGGAGAAGTATTAGACATTTTGGGGAATATTGGGAACAACTTTTGAAGAATTTCTTGTAAGTTCTATATTATATTTTTGTCTATGAATTCTAATTGTTTGCTTACAATCATGAGAGGCTAAAACCTCCAAAACTAGGGTTGTAGGAAACATGGTAAATTAACAAACTAGGGTTTGCACCAAGTGATTCTACACCAATGCTCATGCTTGTATTATATTCTCCTCATCTTAAACGTTTCTTAACGGAGCGCAACGATAGGACTTTCATGAATTCCTTACTTGCTTGAATCTAGAGAGGTAGAGATTAGAAAAAGAGAATAACAACAAAGCCATGAACTTTATGGTTCATGGTATGATTTGAGCTGCGGTCACATGATAGTTAATTTTGAACAATTTGATAACAGTTAAAGTGAAATAACTGAAGAGACCTAACCCGATAATTGATTATAGTCATCCAATAGGGACGACCCAGTTGTTTGGATTAGTCCATGTTATCAATTCTACAAGCTAGATATTTGGATAGATCACTGGTGTAAAACCTTAAGTAGTTATGAATCCATGGGGACACTTCCCTAGTTAATTGCATAATTTTGATAATAATCTAGTTTTCAATACTATTATGTGTTTACTTCTTCAAAAAACCTCCCTTTTTAGGAAATAAAAGACTTAAAAGTTTAAATAATAGCATTATTATATACAGTGACCTTATTCCCTGTGGGATCGACCTCTACCTAGTTGGATTCTTTATTGACAACATTGGCATCATACTTTTACAGGAGTGTGATTTGAACATTATCAAAAGTGGTTCCGTTGCCGGAGAATACGGTTTAGGATTATAGTAATTGCTTGTGTTTGACTTTTAGTCATTATATTCCTCAACTACGTTTTCTTTTTTTTGATACCCATAGGTTGTCACTTGGTGGATGCTAAGTACTCAATGAAGAGAAAAACCCCTAATTCCATTGGATCTTGAGTTATAATGAACATTATGTATGATGGAAAACCATAGTAGAGAGAGGCTCGTATGGCTGAAGAAGCTCCCCAAGCTGAGTTAGCTCGGCAAGTTACACTTCAGGAAACTGAGGATGCTCGCGATGAGGTATTGAATGTTGTCACCATGGAAGGGGAAATAGAGGCCAAAGATATGCTCCTCAGTTCTATGATGATGATGATCCGGATGTTGATGAGGCTGGGTCAATTGGAGCTACTGTACCTCCACTTTTCTTGCTGGGGAAAAGTTTGATATCACTAGCACCATGATCTAATTTCTTAATATGAAGGGGGTGTTTAGTGGTCATGCAGTTGACGATCCTAACTTGCACTTAATGAATTTTTTCGAGATATGCCAAGTGTACAGGTTGCCCGGTGTAAGCCAGGACGCTATAAGGTTAAGACTCTTTCCATTCTCTCTCTCTGGAGAGGCCACATTATGGTTATTAGAGTTGCCTACTGACTCTATTACCAACTAGAGGGAGCTTAAACAAGCCTTCCTAGGGATGTTCTTCCCACCCACCTAGATGCTATAGCTAAAAGACGAGATCTATAATTTCCGACAGTTGAAAACTGAGGCACTGCATGAGACTTGGTTAAGATTTAAGAAGAAGCTGAATAAGTTCCTAAACCATAAAATCTTGATGATAGTTTGTTGGACAATTTCTACAGGTCTTTGAACAAAAGCACCAACACTGTAGCAGATACAGTGGCTGGAGGAGCATTGATGAGTCAATCGTGTGAGCAAGAAAATATTATATTTGATTGAGTGACCAAGGCGAACAGGGCCTGGAACACCAAGGAAGTAGAGATAGTTGCGGGTGCGTATACTTTTGGTATGATTATGGAGTAGCGCAGAAAGGAGGAGGAGCGTGATCAGGAGCTAGCCCACATGAGGACATCCTTGGACCTGTTCACGAAGCACATTATGAGCTCTAGAGCATAGAAGGTGAATGCAGTTCAAGCTCATGGTTAGGAGCAGGGGTTTGAGCAGATAGATTTTGAGGAGGATGCAAATTTCTTGGAAAACCAGGTGGCGGGTTCTTGGACCAACGCCCAAGGGTTTGGATAGGACACTTGGTGCTAAGGCTCAAGAAATCAAGGTTGGACATAATATAGATATGGCTAAAATAGGAAATGATACAAAGATAGGAGTAGAGGTCGTGAACAGGAAGGTGAATGGTGAAAGAAT
Source organism: Datura wrightii (assembly GCA_035772735.1). NCBI lineage: Eukaryota > Viridiplantae > Streptophyta > Magnoliopsida > Solanales > Solanaceae > Datura > Datura wrightii. The sequence goes on from JASDFA010000016.1 coordinate 166,172,336, forward strand.
GATGGCTACAACAACAATCGCGTTGCTGTTTATGTTCCTCCCAAGACCCGTGAGGGTGATGCTGGACCCTCGAAGTTAGAGAGTATGATGGCTGAGCGCTAAAAAGGGCCAAATTGATTGATGAGCAGTTGAATGATATTAGGGGTGACATATCTAGCATGGTTGAATCCCATGTTGTAGGATAATTTGGCCCTAATATCCTTCATCCTGAAGATACTTGAATCCCATGTTGCAGAAAAAAAGCAGATCGAGCAACAGCTTGGTTAGATGTTCCCTTCCTAAACCAGAGGAAAAAGGGGATACTTCCTAGAAACACCATCCAAAATCCAAAGAATGAAAGTCATTTTATGGTGGTGATGACTAGGAGTGGAAAGACTATTGTTGACCCTCCCCTACCGGTTGTAGTTGAAATGGAAAGAAAGAAGGAGAACGAGCTTAATGAGGATGATGAGGTTGTTGACCAGTAGCTTGCAAGTGAGACTGAGTTGACTGAGACTCTAGTTGGTGCAAAGGGGTCTAGAGTTGATAAAGGGAAGGAACAAGGGGCCACATAGGTGTACAGGGCCATTCCTTGAGCACCGCCACCATTCACTCAGAGGATGAAGAAGAAGGCAAAAGATGGTATGTTTTAGAAATTTCTCTATATGTTAAAACAGTTATATGTGAACATACCATTTGTTGAGGAATTGGAGTAGATACCCAAACATGCCAAATTATGAAGGACCTTGTGACTAGGAAGAGGTTCGTGAGCTATGAGCTGGTTCGTAATTTGCATCATTATAGTGCCATAGCTTCACGGTCCTTGCCTAGAAGAGGATCTAGATGCCTTCACCATTCCTTGTATGATTGGTGACTTTGAGTTGCAAAGGCACTATAAGACTTGGGAGCTAGCATCAACTTGATGCCATTAGTTGTATTCAAATAACTAGGCTTGGGAGCCCCCACACCAACATCAATATGGCTATTGATAGCAGACCGCACAGTCAAAAAGCTAGTGGGAGTTCTCTTTGATTTGCTAGTGAAGATGGATCGGTTCATCTTCTCAGCGGACTTCGTGATCTTGGATTTGGAGTTTGATTTTGAGGTTCCCATTATTTTAGGGAGATAATTCCTCGCCACTGGAGAGCTTTGGTAGATTTTGAGGCTAGCCAGCTAAAGTTCAGGCTGAATAAGGAGGAGGTCACCTTTAATGTTTGCTTGTCAATGAAGCAAATCAATGAGTTCAGGGTTGTATCAGCTATCGAGAATGATTTTGAGTCTCTTGACTAATTTTGAGTAGTCAGGGGACTTGCATCATGTCGTGATGTTAACTCAGGTACTTTCTGGGAGGCAACCCATGAGGTGGTTTGGTGAGGTCTGAGTAACCAAACCACCTACGTCATGTGGTAATGTTAAATCAAGTGCTTCTCGGGAGGCAACCAAAGTATCTTAACCTATGTGTGTTCATTGTGTAGGTGAAACAAAACTGGTGGGTGAAAAAATGTAGAACAGACCTGTACTATGAGCCTCAGTACGAGTCATAAGAGGACTGTATAGCTTGTAGTACCATTCATGGTAAAAAGTAGAAACATGAATTCATGTTACGGTTGGTCACTATGAATCGTACCTATATTGTACGAGTCGTAGTACCCACTGTAATAGTAAACCATGCTAAGTGTGGAAGTGCAAAAATTAATGACTTACAAGACATAGTACGATTCGTATCCTTATGGTACAACTCGTACCATGTACTCATAGGTCCCCAGGTAAGTTCTTACTAGTCTTCTGCTACAAGTCCAAGGGACGAGTAATAAGTCAAACCTATGACTCATGGTATGATTCGTTGATAATGTCCAAAATATATCCTTAATTCAAAGAATATACACGGTTGAAGTATCATAACAAGTAACCCGATGAGTGTCGGGGTCGAATCCCACGAAGACTAGGGAATGATAATTTCAAGTGTTGATTGAGAAATTGATGTTAGCTTGCACCACATATATTTAATATAAAAACAAATAAAATTGGGGAAGTTGAAATTTTAGATTGTATTGGTTGATTTGGTGAAATAAAACAACAAGATCAGCTAAGTTGTCAACAAGGGTGTGAAAGACTACAGGTATGGTGTAGATGAAATACTAACTAGATCGGAACATGCAGGTCATCTTATAAATTCACCAAGTGTAAATAATCTTGGGAAATGGGTAATTATAGCTTCTCAGCCTTCTAATTACCTCTCACTAGAGTTTTGTCAAACCTCTAGTCACAATTTCGCTCAACCCAACTTGATTTGGATTAGCAACTGCACTGTTCCTAGCTATTAGCAGCTAACAAGAAAAGAGAATGCAATTTCAGCTATTTGTAGATTAATTTCACACTCTCTGCTCCACACCTACTACTAAATTCTCTTACAATACTTAATTATTCTTTTTCAAGCAACAATCAAGCAAGAATAGATAGACCCGTATCATAATCAATGGATCTTCCTTTATAGATTGAAGAGAATCTAATAGATTTACGCTTGTGTGAGTAATATAAAGATACTCTAGAAATACCCACTCCAATTAAGTATTCATCATCACACACCTCTAGTTAATGATTTTAGCTACTCATAGATAAGAAATTCAAAAACACATTCATCAATAGCATCATTGAATTTAATATCAAGAGTAAATAAATCAACTTCACAAAATAATTTTCAACAATAGCTGAAACTTACTAGTACAAAAAGGATATAGAAAAGATTACTTTCTACGATTTTCAATCAGAATCTCCATCCCTCAGTTAAGAGACTGTTGTTCAGCTAAAAGGGGAAACAATAATGTGATGTAATTTTTGTTCTCTCTCAATATCTCCATTTCTATCCCTCCTTCTGGCTTCCTGTACAAAGTACTTTTTCTTCTATCTATATCTTGAAAAGTAGGGCACTTTTTATCTCTTTTCCAGTGTTGGATGATTATACCCCTGTGAGCACCGTTCTAAAACTGGCAGAAGCACTGGCTATTCATTGGTTATAATCCGTGAACTATCGGGTGTCTTTTCTGCATCTTCACTAAATTCTAGTGAACACGGGTGGTTCATTCGACATTTCGCCGATGCCAATCGGTGCACCATCGGGTCTTCAAGCCTTTTACCAAAACTTTTGGGTATGCAGCGACTGGACCAGTGACTCACCGCTGGCAAGTCACTAACCTCCAGTGGAATTAATCCTCTGAGGCAGTGATATTCGGCCTTCGGCCGGCGTCTCGCCGGTTTTCATCTGTGAATTGCCGATTCACTCTCACTCCTTTCTTTTTGCTCCATTTTTGCTCTTTTCTTCACTCTGAAAAGCAAAAAGGGCATAAAATCTTAATAATCAACTCAAGAACAAAATAAAAACTCAAGTCTTAGAGCCTAATGAGTTGGTAAATTACCAACTCATCAAACCTCCAAACTTAAATCATTGCTTGTCCTCAAGTAATGCACTGCTCAATTATTGAGGAATATGTCACCTCTATTCACAATTAGACCTCTCCAATCACCTAGACTATGACAACCAAAAAATATTCACTGTACTTATTGAAAAAGAGAAGAAAATACCCCAAAAGCCCAAAACAATGAAGATGTTCCAAACAAGAAACCACTTTTTACCAAGCAAAGCTTATGAAAAGAACCATTTAGAAAAACAAGGGCATTGCTCAACCAAGTAAATACATATAGCATCTCAACTTATAATCACTGCAAATTCAAAGCTTTCCTTAGAGTTTACACTCTTTGCCCTATTTTCACCTTAACTCTGCATGTTCTTGCATCCCCAAAAAAGGAATGATTCCACTCACCAAAATAAGGATCCCTATTCTTTTGGTAATGTGATCATTTGAATGCACACAAGGGATTATTTGGAAGAGACACTCACACTCACTCTCCCAAAAGATAACTTCATGCATACACTTGACCCATAGGCTTGCCCTTCATGTAATTCGCCAGTAATGTAGAGTAGTTGCACCTAGAATCATGTAGTACTTGCGGGTTATGATGTAGGCTCGGGGTAAGGGTAGGATGAACATTTGGCTATAGTGACTAGATCCTCCCTAATGTTTTTTTTGTGGCATACCTTACATCAATTCCACTCACTTAACCTTCTTTCCCTTCTTTCCTTGTTGATGACTTTCATTTCTTTAACAATCCCCACTTATAACTCCTTTTGCTTTAACAACTAGCCTTATTACCTGAAGAGGAAACACCGATTCACATAACATGCCCTTTTTTTTTGATTTGTCCTTTGATGTGTTTCGACACAAGGTGGTGTTTCCCTCACACTATAATGCTTATCTTCCCCTTTTTTTTTCATACCCCCAAACTTAGGCTTTTTCCTCATTTTTCACACATGTTTATTTCACTCCCTCTTTCTTAGGCCTTTAGCCTCATTTCATCACTTATCTTGTCACTGGCATTTAGGGAGAATGGGGGCTAAAAAGAGGTATTAAGAATGGTCTGAAGAATTGTAATGTGGTTACTAAAGAAAGGGTCTAAGGCTCAAGATTGGCTAACAAGGATCAATGCCCATGGAGGGCATATGAGTGAAGTGACTAGACAAAGGAAAGCCAAAACTCATGTTCTTGGCACAACTACATCTAGCATTTTGCCGTGAATCACAGTTGGGGCAAGTTCTAGACAAGATGTAATGCATGAGATTCGTCAAAAATGTTCTCATCGCACAAGGCATCACCCTTAAAGGGTCTACAAGAGTCATTCTCAACTCAAGACATCAAATTAGGACATCAAAGCAAGAAAACATCATAAGTCAAGCATGGAATTCACAATGTATGACAAAGAATACTATGCTGCGATGTCAATACTTGCGCACTATCTTAATTTTCATGCCCTTGTTTTTACAATTCCATTTCAACAAAAAACTTTTCGATGGTTCCTCTCAAAACAACTTCACAAAAGACTCAACACAACATGGTATTTTCCCTTAAGAATGTCGCCACTCTAACCATCATTGGAAAAAACCAACCCGTTTCAACAATAAAAATAACAAAAATAAAAGAATGCTCCTTGGAAAAGAACCATGGTAAAAAGAAAATCCTCAGAATTTTAATTTCTACACTACTATTTACAATGGCAAAAAAGGGAACAAGACTTTGGAGTTATTTCATTCAAGATTTTCTAGATTTTTCAATTTACAACAAAGACCCCATTTAGTCTCTAATCATCCATCATGATTAAAAAAAACTAAAATAAACCATTTATTCATTCATTTGAAGCAGGACACACCCGCCAAGGGAAATCATCAATCATTAAAATAAAACATAACAGCCCGACAAAGGCTGGACTTACTTGGACTCAAACAAAACATAAGAATCACAAAAAGAAACATTCGTCCCTGGCCCCACTCATCAATTTTGCTCATCCCTGCCCCACTTAAGAGCATAAATTGTCCTCAATGTAAATATGCAAAAGGGAAAGGGACAACGAACTCCCTGAGTAGGTTACTCCTCTTTATTGTCAGCATCTGCCTCACCACCATCACCGCTATTGGACTCACCTATCCTAGTGAAATCATCTCCCAACCCTTCAAATAGATCATCAAAATTGGCCCCCGAACAGAGGAAAGAGAAGCCATTGCAGCATCCAAGGTGCTCATGTCTGGCACTTCCACTGAAGTCCGACTCTTCCACTCGTGCACCTCAGTTCGGAGGGAAGTGACTGCCCCTTCTACTACATCCACCCTCTTGCATAGAGTGAAGATATTATCGTACAATGACTTGAGCTCCTTCTTGATTGTTTTGGCAATGAGTGCTGGGAGGCTCTTAGCCAAACATTGAAGTTGGCTTTCGTGCGAGTTTGTCATGTCCACAAGTCAGTGAAGACCACTTGGTTGATAGGATTGTGTAGGGAGAGAAGCCCCTTGCTGAGGCATGTCACTCGATGCTTGGCCCGATATTTCAGGCTGGGCAACATTTGACTCTGAGGCGATTGGTGATTGGGCTAACCTGTGGGAGAGGGATTCTTGTTGCACTCCAAAGGCCTGCAATCGCTTTCTTTTCACTTTCAGTGCCTCAGCATCTCTCTTCCGCTCAATATCTATCACACCCAAAGCAACGGAAGAAGTTTCATCCGAGAATAGAGGCACCTTAGCTGCTGTGCAAAGTTGGGAAATTAAGACAGCGTAAGGCATTGAAGTACTAGACTGCCGGGCCTTTTTCTTCATTTGTAGAGCGATAATTTCCCTGAAGTTAATGGGGACTCCAGTCATTATGCAAGCAATAAGGATAGCGGTTTCAAGGTTGACCCTCTGCTCATTTTTAGAGGGGATGATACGAGCGCAAACAAAATCGAGCCATAGCTTGGCCTCAAACTTCAAGTCGTGGGGAGAGATTTCACCATCCATATCGGCACAAAGAGGATTACCAGCATCTATGATGCGGCCTAACCAAGATAACTAATCCTTCATATCAGCCACTCTTGCCATGTACTCCGTAGCATAGTCAACTTTGTCCTCCCAAAACAGGTAATTTATAGCCGCCAAGGTTATACCAACCTCTACTCCTCGGATCATCACTGATGGAAAGCATGGGAAATCATCCACTTTGCCCCTATGTTGCATACTCTCCTGTTGGGCCTGATACGAGGCATAGAACTTAGCTACCAAGATAGGGTAGTATGGTGGAAGAGGGTTGGCAAATGCATGCCACTGCCTGTCGGTGAACTACATGGTGATATTGGGAATATCACCTTTTAACCCAGCCAAGATGAACCACTTCTCCACAATAATTGATCGGCCTTGGAAAATGACGTAGTGCTCTCGCATGTTGGGGACGTAGAAGATTATTGCCTCCTTTATGTTGGCCCGAGGTGGAGCAGCCTTTGCCTTGCCCTTGCCTTTGCTAGCAGAAGAGGCAGGAGCCTTTCCTTTTCATGTGTTTCTTGTTGAAGATTTGTTTATTTTTTCTGCAAGAATTATGTTAGTGAAAAGAATTTGAAGCTGAATTAAAAGAAAAGGAAACTAGTCTAAGGAAGAACTGAGAAACAAGGGAAAACCAAACAATCAATTAAAGACCAAATAGCACCGGCGGTTCGCAGAAGGCCTTTCGCGGAACGCTGATGCTTTAATGAAAATTGGGAAAGTGAGAGGGTTTCTGTGGTTTAAGAAGTGAATCACCGGTTCAGGTTCGTGAACTGCCGATGTAGCGCGTGATCCACTCAGTGGCTAGAGCCAATTTTCAAAGTGAACTGGCGCTCCATCGGCGATTCGCCGAATCTGACCGGCGATTCGCCGGGCCTCGTCATCCCTAAATTTTAACTCACTATTCCCAGGCACCCATTAACACACACTCACATCAAACATAATAAAAGAAGCACTACTCCATTCAAACACATATTCATGATGTTTTGCCCTTAAGAATGGCGTCACCCAGTCTATCATTGGGAAAAACGTCGTGCTTTATGCAAGTGGGTTACTCTGACTTCACCCTTTATAGAATTTCACACACAAAAGCACATCCCATTCCATTCAACAAGAATATCTCATTCAAAAATTTAATACAGAAGGGAAACAAAGTATTACTCCTAAAGAGTTAAGTTTCCATAATAAAATTAAGACAAGGGCAAAAAAATTGTTATCAAATTGGGAGATTGCTTGCATACATGTGAACTTCAAAAAGGCTTAACTAAATCTTGCAATGGCACCTTGAGATAGATGTAGTGTAGTGAGTGTGAGTGAACTGAGTGTGTAAGTGAAATATGAAGGGGGTTTTATAGGTGAAGAATGGAAGTGTGATAGGTTGAGTGAAAGGTGGAGAGTTTAATATGGGTGTGTTGGTGGGAAGTGGTAAGGTGGAAAGGTGGAAAAGTGGAAAGGTTTAATATGGGGAATTGGTAATGTTGGGTAATGGAAAGACAAAAATGGAATGAAAAAGTGTTGAGGAAAGGGGAACTATGGGAATACTTTTAGAATAGGGTGGATGGTCAGGTATTTGGGATTTTGTGGGCCAACTTCTCAAATTCCATTTTGCAATAACTCCGCACCTTGATCGGTGTGTCATTGGAGGTACACTGAATCACACCGGTGGTTCCTAACTGTGGTTTCGTTTTCCATATGTGTTTGCCCAGTGATCTGTTTCTTACCGGTGATCCACTGGCGGCCCGCGAATTGCATTAGTGATCTGCCGGTTACCGCCGTTTCTATTTCCTAGCTTCAGGTGTCCTATTTTCTCTCAGTTATCCACCGGTGGCCCACAGATTTGATTTGGTGGTTCACCGATGGGCCCGCCGATTTTCTAATCCAGACCTCAGCCTTCTGCTTTATGCTCACCTTCATCGGCAGTTCGCATTTCTGGATCAGGGGCTTGCCAGTCCCTTGCCATTCCTTCCTTCATGGTTTATTTCTCCCTTTGTTCCTTATTTGATAGCTCCTACACAAACTAAAACAACAAAAATATCAAATAATTCACTAAACACTTGGGTTGCCTTGGAATAAGTGCCTTTGTTAACGTCATGGCATGACATAGACCCATTATTTTCAGCAACTCTTTTTGAATGAGTCATCATCCGACTCCATCTCCTTCAGCTCCAATCCCTTGTCCTCATTGTCATTTTTCAATACTCCAACCACCTTGCATTCAAGGGGCATTTCAGCTGATGGACACACTTTGAAGGTGACCTCCTCACTTTCAACCCAAAATTTTAGCTCTCCAAGCTCCACGTCCACCATGGCTCTCCCTGCAGCCAACAATGGTCTTCCCAAAATAATGGGAACCTCTGCATCCATCTCACAATCTAAAATAACAAAATCAGCCGGTAAAATAAACTTGTCCACTCTCATCAGCACATCTTCTAGCACCCCCACCGATCTTTTTATTGATTGATCTGCCATTAGCAGCCTCATTGATGTCGGTTTCGTGCTTCTGAGTCCTAATTTCTTAAATATGAGCAGGGGCATCAAATTTATGCTGGCGTCGAGATACATAGAGCTTTTTTAAACACACATACCCCAATTGTGCATGGGATTGTAAAAGCTCCAGAATTCTCCCTTTTAGGGGCAAGATTACTCATCATCACCACACTACAATGGTGTTTTTTCTCTTCATTGCCTGCATCAAATACCTTTTTCTTCTTTAGCAAACCTTTCATAAACTTTGCATACCTGAGCATTTGGAGTAAAGCATCCACTAACGGTATATTCATGGACAACTTTCTAAACATGTCAACAAACTTTCTGAACTGGTCATCCTTCTTTTTCTTGGTCAGCCATTGTGGATAAGGAGGTGGGGTTCTTGGTTCAACCCTATCATCATTCGGAGTCTTTATGTCCGCCTCATTATTATCAGCACGGGGGAGGATTTCATCACCCTTCCCTCTTTTTCCTCATTAATCTTTTCTTTATTCTTCGGAGTCATTGGCATTTTTTCGACTTCATCCTCTTCAACTGATTTCGGGCTATCAACCTCCCTAGGATTCATCGAGGCATCTCCAATCACCTTGCCACTCCTAGTGACAATGGCCATGCATTGACTATCTCTCTTGGGATTAGGCATTGTGTCACTAGGTAGTGTTCCCTTCATTCGAGGGTTCATTTGAGCTGATAGGTGATTCATTTGGGCTTCCAAATGCTTGATGGAGGCAGAGTGTGAACTCACTGTTTGGGCAAGTTTATACACCTACCTCTTAATTCCTTTACCCCACTCTCAGTTGACTCAACCTTCTTCAAAACTCTTGATAGCATTTCTTCAATTTTCGAATAGCCTGCATCACTCACGCCTAACTAATTTTGAGGATTCCCAACCTTACAAGGGGGAATATATGGATTTGAACTCCAGTGATAGCGATCACTCTCTTGGTTTGGCTCTCTATTACCCCACCATTTTATTCCTTTCAAGCCATCCTTGTGGTCACAATTTCTCCAAACTTGGTTGTCATCCCTTGGGCGCTATGGGCCTTGGTTTTCTCCTTGGAAGCCAGGTCGAGGACCTCCTATTTGGTTGCCCATATATTTTCATTCCTCGTCATATCTTGGCAGTGATGAGTCTCTTTCATATTGTAAGGGACCTTGCATTCCCACGACATTTACCACCTTTGGTCCTGCTCCCATCACATGCTTCGTCATCAATTCTAGTTGTTTCATCATCTTAGTGAGATTTTCATCCCGCTCTTCATCTCGTTTCCGCAACTCCGTTGCCAATGCACTTGAACTAATCTCATGAGTGAACACACTTGTTTCTCTTATGTGCCAAGCCCTGTTTGTCTTTCTCGTTTGGTCTGGGAGGTATTTGGCCAACCCATATGTTTGATCCCTAATAGACTCACCAGCTAAGTTGTTGGTCGCAAACCTCTTGATTGAATCGAAGGCCCTATAGAAAATTTGGAGAAGCATTCCATTTGTCAATCCATGATTTGGGCAAAGAGCAACCTTCTTTTTAAACCTTAACCACGCCTCGTGCAGAGGCTCTCTCAGTTCTTGCCTGAAATTTGTAATATCGTCCCTCAACTGAAGCATCTTTGATGGAGGGAAAAAACGGTCCAAGAAAGCCTCGGTTAGCTCCTTCCATGAAGTAATACATCCCGGAGGGAGTTCCTCAAGCCACATGGTTGCCTCCCCTGTCAATGAAAAAGGAAAGAGTCTCAACCTGATTCAAGGGACCTATAGAAAATTTGGAGAAGCACTCCATCCAGCAATCCATGATTTGGGCAAAGAGCAACCTTATTTTTAAATCTTAACCATGCCTCGTGTAGAGGCTCTCACGGTTATTGCCTGAAATTTGTAATATCGTCCCTCAACTGAAGCATCTTTGATGGAGGGAAAAAATGGTCCAATAAAACCTCAGTTAGCTCCTTCCATGAAGTAATACATCCCGGAGGGAGTTCCTCTAGCCACATGGTTGCCTCCCCCGTCAATGAAAAAGGAAAGAGTCTCAACCTGATTAACTATGGACTGATATTTGTTATATTGAAGGGATGGCATATTTCCAAGAAGTTTCTCAAATGATGATTCGCATCCTCACTTGGTTTTCCGCCAACAGACCCTTCATTTGCAACAAGTGAAGCATGGTGCTTGTGACATGAAACACTGCATTCCCTATCGTTGGTGATAGGCGAATAGCTCGTGCAACTTCCGGCATCACCAAATTATTTTCCTCGAGTTCCATGTTACCCTCCACTGAGCTATCCCCTCCTTGGGAGTGATGAATCATGTAGTTATGAGATCCTAACAACACAGCAAATTCATGTGAAGTAGCTACAATGCAAAACTATTTCAAGTTAACAATCAACACAAGATCATCAAGCGCTAGTCCCCGACAATGGCGCCATTTTTGATAACGTCCAAAATATATCCTTAATGCAAAGAATATACATGGAAAAAGTATCAAAACAAGTAACCTGACAAGTGTCGGGGTCGAATCCCACGAGGACTGGGAAATGATAATTTCAAGTGTCAATTGAGAAATTGATGTTAGCTTGCACCACGTAGATTTAATATAAAAACAAATAAAACTGGGTGAGTTGAAATTTTCAGAGAATTGTATTGGTTGACTTAGTAAAATAAAATAGCAAGATAAGCTAAGATGTCAACAAGGGTGTGAAAGAATAGAGGTGTGGTATAGATGAAATACTAACTAGATCGGGACATGCCAGGTCATCTTATAAGTTCAACAAGTATAAATAATATCGGGAAGTGGGTAATTATAGCTTTTCATCCTTCTAATTACCTCTCACAAGATTTTTTTCAAACCTCTAGTCAAAATTTTGCTCAACCCAACTTGATTTGGATTAGCAACTACACTATTCCTAGTTATTAGCTGCTAATAAAAAAAAGAGAATGCAATTTCAGCTATTTCTAGATTAATTTGACACTCTCTGCTCCACACCCACTACTAAATTCTCTTCCAATACTTAATTATTCTTTTTCAAGCAACAATCAAGCAAGAATAGATAGACTCATATCATAATCAATGGATCTTCTTTTATAGATTGAAGAGAATCTAATAGATTTACACTTGTATGAGCAATATGAAGATGACTAACAATACCAACTCCAATTATGTATTCATCATAACACACCTCTAGTTAATGATTTTAGCTACTCGTAGTTAAAAAATTCAAAAACACATTCATCAACAGCATCATTGAATTTAATAGCAAGAGTAGATAAATCAACTTCACAAAATAATCTTCAACACTAGCTGCAACTTACTAGTACAAAAAGGAAATAGAACAGAGTACTTTCTACGATTTTCAATCAGAATCTCCCTCCCTCAGCTAAGAGAATGTTCTTCAGCTAAAAGGGGAAACAATGAAGTGATGTAAGCTTTGTTCTCTCTCAATATCTCTATTTCTATCTCTCCTTCTGCCTTCCTGTACAAAGTACTTTTTCTTCTATTTATATCCTGAAAAGTAGTGCACTTTTTCTCTCTTTTCCAGTGTTGGATGATTATACCTTCGTGAGCACCATTTTAGAACCGGCGGAAGCACAAGCAGTTTGCCGGTTACAATCCATGATTCGTAGGGTGTTTTTTCTGCATCTTCACTAAATTCCAGTGAACACCAGTGGTTCACCCGGCGTTTCACCGATACCAATCTGTGAACCCCCGGGTCTTCAAGTCTTTTTCCAAAACTTTTGGGTATCATGCGGCAACTGTCCCGGCAACTCACTGTTGGCAAATCGCTGACCATCGGAGGCATTAATCCTCTAAGGAAGTAATATTCGGCCTTTGGACGGCGTCTCGTCGATTTTTATCTGTGAATCACCGATTCACTCTCACTCCCTTCTTTTTGCTTCATTTTTGCTCTTTTCTTCACTTTGAGCCATCTGCACACAACGAAAGCAAAAAGGTCATAAAATTCAAATAATCATCTTAAGAATGAAACAAAAACTCAAGATTTAGAGCCTAATGAGTTGGTAAATTACCAACTCATCAGTCGTGATGGGCTAAAGCAATTTCAATTGACCCAACTTGACCCGGATTTTTAAGAGTTCGTCCTTACCTATTTAAATCAAAATCTTTCAGACGTCAACTCCCATGCAAACATAACTTCAATCCCCGATTATTTCCCATGACCCTTACACCCATAACTCAAGCTCAAATTTGCTCAAGCTCAAACCTATGCAAGTGAATTTGTACGAGCTCTCTGAATTCTTACCCCAAAACTGATGCAAGCTTAAAGTCGAGCAAGAACTTGAAAAAATCAAGTGAATGTGTTTAATTTTAAAAAATCTTGTTACGTTTAAATTGAAAGAACATTATGATTCCTTAAAACTCATAAAAATGGGGAAGAGGAAGATGTTCAATAGCTTGTTGTGCTAATATATTGAATGGGTAGAATTTCAAAATGCTGAAATGTTGAAAACTTGATAAAAGTAAATGAGTTACGGGGTGTGAAGCATGTTGGGAGTTAGCTGGGTAGGTCAAAATTGATGAAGTATGCATATCCAAGCTGGGGAATTCTGACTACCCAATTCAAAATAATTGTTTACTTGAATTACTGACACTGCCTAGGTGAGGACAAGCTTCACAAGCTTTCTCAAGACTCGTGATTCCAAACTACGACTGGTAGGAGGGCTCCTTGGGACTGTTGAAAGACAATTTTAACTGAAATAAAGGGTATGGAGCCTTGTACAACCCGTGGTAACTTACTATGTGTCGTACGTGGTGATTGTACCAAGATTCTTAAAGGGTCAAAGTTCAAAAGTAATAGTACGACCCTTTGCACGACTCGTAGAATATAATCACTATCTATAACTTGAGTCGTACAAAAATACAAAACATCATAATTCTAGTGAAATCCTCATATGACTCCTCGTATGAACCATACCAACCTAGTATGACTCATACCAAGGACTTGTACCAAAATCACTAAATGTTATGAGTCTCAGTATGAATCGTACCACTAAGGTGCGACCCATACTATAGATTCGTCGAAAACTTTAGAGGACATTTTTTGCTTTATTTTTTCTCAAATCTATAATACTAACCTTTTTCTAGGTACAATGGCATTCAAAAGGAAATCAATCAAAAAGGCCCAAGACAAGAGGGCCAAGGCTGAAATTGCAGCTCGGAGGGCATTAAGAGATAAGCCCTCAAACTCCGACCAAGCAGGAAACACCATTAGTGGTTCAATGGGAGAATACCAAGTAGTTGCAACTGACACTGATGAGTCACAGACCATTAGATCACAAACCACGGTTCAGGCCAAAGCTACATTCGCTGCTTCAGCAGCTGCTCTCCAATTTAAGGAGGGAGCAGGTGATCAGACTCAGGAGTCTGCTAGTGGCTCAAATGCTTAGGAGGGGTCTGAGGATGCCCAATCTGGAGATGGTAATGATACGGCCGTGTCTAAGGAAGATGTTGAGCAGACTCCACCCCGAGAGAGTCGGACTATGAGGTGGCATGTACCTGGTGCTCAAAAGATCTACAAGAAGGGTCTTGCTCTTACCTCCAAGCAGCATCCCAGGTAGAGTATATAGGAGATATCATGGATCCTGACCAGTGCACTAAACAAGGTCTAGGAGATGAAGCAGCTTTTCAGCTTCTATGGGTTTAATTGGATGGCTAAAACTCCCAAAAAATATAGTGTTGAGATAGTCTGGAGTTCTATGCCACCTATTTGGCAACAATGGAGCAGAAAGAAAAAGCTGGGCAAAAATTGGAGGAAAAGCCTAAGCTAGACAGTGTCATGGTCCGGGAATGCATGGTTGACATCTTCAAGCATACTATTGCTTGACTATTATATGGGCCATAGTTCAGAGCTCCGGATGCCACAGGTGAGTTCTATTACTAAGTAGAATCTCTGACAAAGGTAAAGTAGCTGGTTTTTGAGGAAAGACAAAGCCAAGTGAAATGGCTAGTTGGGGTCATAGTAGAGGATAAGGAGGAGGTAGAGTGGGTGACCAGTGGTCGGTAGGTCACAAAAGCCTGACTGAACTTTATAGCGAAAGTTTGCTGGACACTGGTTTGCCATAGGTTGGCTCCAATAGTCAATCACAACACCCTCAGTGCAGATAGAGCAGCTTTGGTGGCACGTATCATGTCGAGATAAGCCATCAACATATTAAGGGTACTAGTTAAGGAGATTCGATACCGGGCTAGGGGTTGAGCACTACCATCCCATTCTTAAGTCTCGTGTACAGATTGTACCTACAGGTAGGTGTAAGGGTAATCCGGGAGTTAGGTCGCCAGATCGAAGGCCATAGGATTGCAGATATAGGCCTTATACATGATGAGATAAACCCGGTGAGCTGGGTTAGACTACCTGCTATAGTCCCACCACCACAGTCATCTGGGGATGAGCATATTGCTGCCCTCGCTTTAGTGGAGCATGTAGAGATGTCAGTTATAGATACCGGCCATATAGATAAAGCTCTTAATACTTCTTCTGTATCTCCGATGGGCACACTGAGCCAGACCCCAGCAGGTTATATGTTTGTTCCACAGAAGTACCTCCAAAATATGGCCAAACGATTGACATTGACCAAGAAAACGGTCAACATGATGATGGAAAATATCAAGCATTGGGTAAAGGCTGAAATAAATATTGCTTCTAGAGGGCTACAAAATTGGTTGGACAATTTTGAGCTCCCTTCAATGAGCGCTTAGTTGACCAGCCGCACACGAGAAGTTTGACGGATGGGCTAGGGGCTTTTCGAAGCTAGGTAGCTGATTTGTCTTCTATATAGCCGAAAATATTATCATCCCCCATCATTTAAGGGTAATATATGGAGCTTGACAAGGAGCTAGATTTGGAGGTATACTGGGCTTCAACAGTGGCTGATGGAGAAAAAGGGAAGAAGAGGATCTCAGAAGGAGTGGAAGATGGGTCCTCAAAGAAGAGGAGGAAGAAAAAGGAGAGAAAAGATTGTAAGCGGGCGGCAGTGGATAGTATGCAAACTCATGACGAGCATATGTTAGAGTTGCATGAGAGAGCCATAGGAGTGGGGAGTTACGCCACTGTCCCGAGTGAGGTTTCGGTGGCATAGACCCTTTAAATGAGCCAAATTTAGCCCAAGCTGATGATCATGTCATTACGACAATCGGTTCAGTTGAGGGGGTGACCACCGCATCGAGTGATGTCCCATTGAGTGTGTTGGCCACCGCTAGCGCGACAACTACAATGGAGGAAAGTATGCTTGCACACCCGCCTTCACAGGATGACAGGAGAATTTAGAACGCTATAGGTAAGTCCCTTTCTGAGTTCTTACTTTTTATGCTTTAGGGTCAAAGCATGTTTTTGATAGAAGGGGGTATAGTTATGATTTTTTGGGGGTTTTGACTTTCGTCCGAGGATTTTTGTTGCCGTGTTTCTTTTTCCTCAGACATGATATCTAGTATAACAGACATTTTTAGGATTTTTTTTTGTATTTTGTTTAGCTAGAAGTAGTTTAGATTACTTTACAGCCAATAGATGCATGTGTTTTGAAATGTTGAAGAAAACTGACCCTGTTTGAAAATTTTGGTGTTTAGCTATGTATGTTGACTGCAATGTATGATTTTTGTGGTTCTTTTTATGGAATTTAGTCTATTAGCATGTGTAATTATAGCTTAGTTGTGCATGAGTGGGATAGCTAGAATTAATGCAAATCTATACCATGAGTGAGGATTTATACTTAGTTCAATACTTCGTTGAGGATCTAGAACTTGCCCAGTTGGTCTTTACATAGGTTATAGGATAGTTGGTTAGGAAAGGATCATAGGCTATTTTTTATTTAGCCCACTTTAGCTTAAATTGCCCAACCAAATAAAAATGAATCTCTTGATCCCGACTTTGAGCCTAAAATTGACCATATTTCTTTGATTGCATTCACCTTTTCTATTATTTAAATAATGAACTTGTTTGGCCCTGGTCCCTCCTTGGACATTTTGAACCTCAACTAAGGTAAAATGCCTAAGTTGAGGGTGGTAGTAGGGGTGCATAGACTGTGAGGAGGTGGAAAAGAAAGAAAAAACAATCCAAAGAAATGGGTGTGGTGGGAAAAGAAACATGAATAAAAGAAAATTTGAAAAATAAATGAAAAAATATGAGAAAGATACACCAAACTCACACATTGCATTTAAGCGGAGAAATAGGGAGGAAAAGCGAAATAAAGTGAAACAGGGGTATAAAGTGAAAGTGAAGTCAAATATGTAGTGCCAAGGAGGGTTTAGTCACTAAATTTCATATTTACCATACTCATCCCAAAGACAACATTACAAGCTGAGTAAAGTCCTATAGTGATCCTAACCTAACTATACGAAAAATCGAAGTAGAGAAAATAAGGGCAAGCCTATGGTATTTGATGTGCAATATTTCAAACTTCATTGTGAGAGTGAGAGTCTCACATGCTTAGTGCAGAGTTTCATATTTCTATATATTTGTGAGTTTTAGGGACTTCATTTGATGTGAGGGTACTTGGTTTGTATTATATTCTGCCAATTATCTGTGTGAGTAGCACCAGTGATAGCTTGATTCTCTACTGATAGTTAGATGCCATATCTTGATCCCTGTATATCATGAGTTGTAGTTGCATGAATGTATAGTTGACCTGGTTTGAATGAAAAAAGGGTGTCAAAAGTTGATTGTGGTTTCTATGCATTCAGGTGCCACCAAGATGTACCATGATCTATGGAAAGTCTATTGGTGGAAAGGTATGAAGAAGGACATAGTGGAATTTGTGGCTAAGTGTCTGAATTGCTAGCAGGTAAAGGTCGAGCATTAGAGACCCGGAGGTATGCTTCAGGACATCAGCTTCCCTACTTGAAAGTGGGAAGATATTAACATGGACTTTATCACAGGATTTCCTCATATGCACTGACAATATGACTATATTTGGGTGATTGTAGATAGGTTGACCAAATCAGCACATTTCTTACCGATCAAGACTATAGATTTGGCTGACGATTATGCTAGGTTGTACATTCGGGAGTTGGTTTGGTTTCATGAAGTTCCTTTGTCCATTTTCTCAGATATGGGTACTCAGTTTACCTCTTAGTTCTAGAGATCATTTCAAAAGGGCCTTGGTACGCAGGTGAAGCTTAATATAGATTTTCACACACAGATAGATGGATAGGCTGAACGGACCATTCAGACCTTCGAGGATATGTTTAGGGCTTGTATGATTGATTTCAACGGTAGTTGGGATGATCAGTTGCCTTTAATCAAGTTTCCTTATAATAATAATTATCATTCCAGCATTCTGATGGCCCCATTTGAGTCTCTTTATGGGCATAGGGTAGATCGCTAATTGGATTGTTCAAGGTAGGTGAGGCTATGTTGTTTGGACCAAACTTAGTTCATGAGGCTATGGAGAAGGTTTAGCGTATTAGAGAAAGGCTGAAAATAGGATAGAGCCATCAGAAATCTAATATGGATGTTAGGAGGAGAGAGCTTGAGTTTGAGGTTGACGATTGGGTGTTTCTGAAGGTGTCTCCCATAAAGGGATTTATTAGGTTCGACAAGAAATGGAAGCTTAGTCCCTGATATGTTGGGCCTTATAGGGTTCTAAGGTATAAGTTGGAGCTACCAGCGGAGTTAGCCTCAATGCACCTAGGTTTTCATATATCCTTACTGAAAAAGTGCATTGGTGACCCAACCTTAGTTGTTCCGGTAAAGAGCATTGGGGTGAAGGACAGCCTTACCTATATGGAGGTTCTAGTTAAGATCCTTGATCATCAAGTTTGCAAGTAGAGGAAACAAATTTCATGAAGTTTTTGGGGATGAATCAGCTAGTTGAGGGAGCTACATGGGAAGTTGAAGTGCATACAATGGCTAGATACCTGCATCTTTACCCTTCCAGCTCCATTTCAGCATGAGGTACCAGTTTTCTCCTTAGTATTCTATTTAGGTTCATGTCAAAGTTCAGGTCTCTTAGTTTCTTTTATGGCATTGTATGCATGTATGTTTCATGAATTCAGTTTAGTCGTGTATCCCAGTCCAAAATCACTCACTCTATTAGTTTTTAGCTATGGTTATTCAATTTTAGAATTGCAGTTCCTTCCTTATCCCTCTAGTATGCTTAATCTACATTTGAGGATGAATGATCCCAAGAGGGAGATAACGTAATACGCTAAAAGTCCCTAAGATTAGACCCGACGACTAAAATAGAGAAAATAAAAAAATCTACAACACGTCATAGAATGAGTTATTAAGTGACTCATCAAGTGACCTAATGGGTCATTATGTGACCCATTAAGTGGGAAATATTGGTGAAAACATGGGTTTTAGAGAGTCATAACGAGTGGTATAGTGATCCCTAGGGTGTCATGATGAATTGTTAAGTAGAGGCATCAAGAAAGATAAAAAAATTGGACAAGGTCTCCAATGGTAATGGATCATAGGCGATGATCCATCAAGTGTCCTAACGGGTCGTCGGGTCAACCGTTGGGACTACCAGAGTGATTTTTTTCCAGTTGGGTTATTAATGGTGTTTTGATAATTTCTAAGTTCCTAACTCCTAAACTAAGTCATTTTAAGATCCTAAAAGGGTGTTTTAAGAGATTTCATTCATCCTAAACCCTCATTATACACCTAACACCTCTAAGTGAAGATCAAATCCCCTCAAGAGAAGTTAGGGTTCTTCATTACTCTTGCCCTCAATTCCCTTTTGATCTACAATCAAGTTAAAGATTCTTCAAGCCCACGTATGTAGGGTTATGAATGGGAGAAATTCTTCCACCCTCATGCCTTATTTCATCCCTCTATCGTGATTTCAAGTCTCCAAGCATGATCTTATAAATTCTAGGTGTTAGACCCAATTATGATGAAATCTCTCATGACCTCTTACGAATTCTTTTCTCATATGATTGAATTCATGAATTATGATGTCATGACCCGAACATAAGCCTAGATCGAGACATGGGACAAGGAACCTCGAGAGACTCCAAGTCGATCCATGGCATGATCATGCATCTAACTCAATAAGATAAAGCAGAAGACTTAACATAACGAACATAACGAAAGTCTAATCATAAAATAACATCGGAATCAGAATTCACTTCATCCATGACAACATGATTACTACATACAGTCTGAAAGCCTCTAACATATCTGACGGGTTGATGGGACAACACCCCAACTAACCCGACAAGTCTAGAAACTGAAAATATAAAGATATCTACTAACGAATGGTCCTTGGGAGATGAGGAATCACCATTGAAGCTTGATTCTAACTCTGGAAGCTGACTAATGACGGGGCTAATTATGGAGATTAGAGCTTGTATCATAAAACGATGTAGTTTAGAGTATGCGGTCAGTATGTGGAATGTACCAAATATACAAGGTAAGTAAAACCGCTTAAATAAGTAAAATCATTTAAAACATGCATCATATAAAACATAATCAAGATAGGAATCTGAGATTAGGGCTTGCATGCTATTTTCTGAAATCATGATCTGAACATAACTGAACAACATAACTGAATCGAATGACCCAAAGCTGAAATCTAATATTCATAAGTAAAACTGTACATTGGGCCAAACTTGCTTTAGAATATATATATATATATATATATATAAACATGCATAGCTGAAATCATGAGGAACAACGGGAGACTCGTCATATAACCGACATTACCACGATAGAGCTTACGTGGTCCCGACTACCTCATTCAAGTGGACAGAGCCGTCCAAAGCCTTTCTAGGGATAAGGAAGCTACCATGATATCAATATCAAGTTGAAGGCCCCTTGGAGAAGGGGAAGGCTCACAAAGAAGGTACCAAATAATCTGATCATACCTACATTGGCGCGTAGTTTTGAGTCATAGGGTTGACTGACCCTTAGCCTACTCGGTGCTAGACACTACTCCCAAAAACATGCATATGGTCTCCATCATTTTTCAATTGAAGCTGGTTGTCGTCTAGTTACGAAGCTGAATAATCATGTACATATAAAAATCTGAAAGCATACATGAGGAGCCTTGGCTCAAACCATACCACAAGTTGAACATAACTGGGATCCTTGACTCCAAAACCATGTGGTAAGCTAATTAACTCGAAATCATACATCATACATGAAAATATGGGCTTTCCCAATACTTAAACATGCTTGAAAACACTAGATTCACTTGAAAAAATGATCATAGACATGGGTAACTTGAAAAATATGCATTTTATCATAAATATCTCATCATACTTGAACATACATCATAAATCTCAACTTTCATAACCTTATCATGGATAAGAATTATAATTTATAAAACTTGAATCATGATTTATAATTGAAAACACTGAAAAACTTTCCCATGAGTGATAATTCAATAATAGAAACATACTTAGATCATACCTATGTAGAAAACTAGGAAATGCATGCATTAGGTTAAAACCCCATAGGATCAACATATAGATTTTTAAGAATTAGAGAGGGATTAGGCATGAGTGTGAAAAAATTCACCCATTCAAAACCATACATACCTGAGAGAATTTGATTCTACAACTTCTCTAATTGCCCAAGGAAGAATTGAGAATAATTTGGAGAAAATTGAGCTTAATCACCTCTCTAGACCTTGACTCTTTCATGCATGAATAAGAATACCCTAGAATGAAGTTACTCTTCTTAAAACTCACTATTCATAGATTAAATCAACGTAGATTAGGCCTTATGATAATAGGATTTATGGATAAGCCCTTACTAAATTTGCAGAAAATAACTAACTGCCAGTCCCCACGAAGGACTGGACGGGTCGTCACCAAGGGCCACGACTCGTGGTCTCCAGTCGTCGAGTGCACTATCCAAAATAAATGTGGGGGTTGCCACGGGGGACCCCACGAGTCATTAATGGTGACCATGACTTGTGGTCACCACTAATGGTCTTCACTGCCCAAGAGTCCTCTTTCTTCACCCTATCCTTGGCCACGACTGACTCAATGAGTCGTGGTGCTAACCATGACTCATGGTCATTTCCGTGGTCACCCAAAACTCAAAAATTTCAAACTTAAGCCATGCACCTTACCACGATTCACTTCACGACTCGTGGTCTACCCCACGGATCATAGGATGACTTGTTTTGTGACCTGGTGCAGAAAATCCTATTTTCTCCGTTTCAACTCCTGGGTCTGATCTAGAATTTTCGAGGCATTAAAATATATCCCTTAGGAACATTCATCCTCGAATGTTGGAAAACATACAGAAAAGAAGAGAAATGCAATTATCATATTCAAATACTAATCATATAAGCTGACCCATGGAAGCCGACCCCGATTCGTGACATGACTCGTGGTGAGGCTCAGGAGAAGAGTTTGGAATTTGGAAATTTGACTCCCTACGGACATGACCATGAGTCATGGTCAGGCCCCAAGAGTCATGGGATAAGTCATGGCCAGTAGGGAAAAAGTTTGATTGAGATTATGGGAGTGCACCTGACGAGTAGTGACCACGAGTCGTGGTCACCAATAACGAGTCGCAAAGTCACCCATGTAGAGCCCAGGGGAATTGATAAGCAGTGTACTTGATGGAAGATGCCACGAGTCATGGCCAGTGGTGACGAGTCGTCATGTACCTCGTGGGGGCTGACTGGCAGTTATTTTCTGCAAATTTAGTAAGGGCTTTTCCAAAATTCCTAAGATCCTACCGCCTAAACTACGTTGTTTTAAGTTATTTTCTGAGTGTATTAAGATAGGTTAAGTCCTTCTAACCTATTCATAACCCATGCATGCAAGAGTGATAGTCTAGAGAGGTGACCCAGGGCAAATCCTTCAAGGTTCTTTTCAATTTCTTCTTGGGCATTCAAGGGAGTGTAAGAATCAGCTGTAAATAGGTATGTAGGGTTATGAGTCAGTGTTTTCATTCACACCCATGCCCAATCTCTCCTAATTCATGAATTTTTAATTGAAAATCTTATGCGGTTTTATCCTAGATCTTATGAAATCCTAATGATCTATCTATGGGTTATTACTTCTCATGTTTTGCATCATATTTTATAAATCATGATCAGATTTTACAACTAATTCAATTATAAATTTATCGATTTAAATTTCTAATAAATTATGTCTAATTATGCATGTTCTATGATGTATCAAGTTATGATTTTCACCTTTATTTTTGATGTTCTTTAAACCCATCATGATTTATGGTTTATGATATGGATTTACTCAAATTCTCATCATGAATCTATGATTTAATAAGCATATACATGATTTACAAGTATGCATGAACCTCATGATTTACGATTTATAATTTTGGTCTACCCACGGGCCTTACTCTCATGGATAGTTCACGTATTTACAAGCATTCTTATGATTAATATGATTTAACTAGCCCATGTATTTCATGCATACTATACTATGAGTAGTATATATATTTTGGGAGTAGTATTTAACACCGAGTAGGTTCGGGGCCTAGGTTTTTCTCCAAATCTCAAAACTACGTGCCACCATATGACATGACGGGACCTCCCTTGAGATTGTACTATTTGTCCAAATGGGCCTTTCATGTATGATATCACTCCCTTCATGGTTCTACCCTTGGTAAGTTATGAATGCCCTTCCGACTAGGAATTTACAGGTTGGGCTCATGTGTGCTCATGTAGGGTTTATCGGTTATAAACTCTAGCATTGTTCCGCATGTTTTGTGAATTATTATGTTTATGTTAATTTGGCTCAAGTGGTGATTTATAAAGCTTCTCTTATAACTATGGTATTGAATGGATTACAAATGATTTTAAAACCTTGAGCCTTATGCTATTGTACGATATTTATGTTATGAACATGTTGTCCCACTCTTATGATCTCTTATGAGTTTTTTTTTGTATCTGTAAATGTCTGTTTTACTTACCTTGCATACTCGATACGTTCCACGTACTGACCAATACTCTATGTTGTATCATTTCATGATACAGGCCCTGATATTCAAACCCAGTACCGACAGTAGTTTATCTTAGAGTTTAGCATCCAGCACTTGGGCCAGTCCTCATCCTCTGAGGAATAGTTTGATTTTAGTTATATTTTCATGCTTAGTTTTCTAGATTTATCGGATTAGTTGGGGATGTTGTCCCATCAACCCATCGGTTATGTTAAAGGCTTCCAGACTATATGTAGTATTCAGTTGTTATGTATGTAGTACGTTCTGCTTGTCATGTTATGTTATGTTTATGTTTATGTTATGTCGTTATGCTAATTATTATGCTTAATTGATATTTGAGTTAGATGTATGTTCATGCCATGGATCAAATTGGAGTCTCTCGAGGCTCCTTGTCCTATGTTATGATTCGGATCTACGTTCGGGTCATGAAACACCTCAGCACCTGTGTTAACCATGCCGGAGGGTACCGATGGGTTTGTGGTGTATTGCGGTGCTTCTAGAATTAGCCTTGGTTGTGTATTGATGCAGCATGGTAAAGTTATAACATATACCTCCAGGCAACTGAATGTTCATGAAAGGAATTACCCGACCCATGATCTTGATTTGGCGACAGTGATATTTTCTTTGAAGATATGGAGACATTTTTTTTATGGGGTCCATGTAGATGTGCTTATGGACCAGAAGAGCCTACAATATTTGTTTACACAGAAGGACCTAAATCTGTGACAAAGAAGGTGGTTGGAACTACTCAAGGATTATAACATAAGTGTCCTTTACCATCTAGGTAAGGCCAATGTAGTAGCAGACACACTTATTAGACTCTCTATGGAGAGTGTGTCCCATGTAGATCAGAGGAGGAAGGAGCTGGTGAAGGATGTGCATTGACTTGCAAGGTTGGGAGTTTGTTTGGTTGACTCGACTGATGGAGGTGTTATAGTTCAAAATGGATCAGATTCGTCCTTGGTAACTGATGTGAAAGCTAGACAAGATGAGGACCCTATTTTGGTAAAGTTAAAGAAAGTCATTCAGAATCAAAAGGTTGAGGTCCTCTCCAAAGGGGGAGATGGTGTGCTTCGATATCAGGATCACTTATGTGTTTTGGATGTTGATAATTTTAGAAATCGGATGTTGCACCAGGCTCATGGTTCCAAATATTTGATACATCCAGGTGCCACCAAGATGTACCGTGACCCACGGGAAGTCCATTGGTGGAATGGCATGAAGAAGGACATCGCAGAATTTGTAGCTAAATGTCTGAATTGTCAGCAAGTGAAGGTTTGATCTTGGGCAGATTTATATGCCCAAGGGATACTCAAACGTATCATTTTTACCTTTTTTGTTGTGCAATGTGTATATAATATCATGTATTTGGTAATAAAATGCGAATTTATACTAACCAACATGATTAGCATTTGTTTTGCAGGATAATGAGATTTTTAGGAGCTAAAATGCGTGTTGGAACTATGTCGGAGTAGGACTTGGATGCGAGCGTGGAAAAGAACTTGGATGGCACATTTTACACTGGCTCCGCGATGGAGCCGTGCCACGCTGCTATCGCGGTAGCACACTGCCTGGGCAGGAATTAATTAGGCAATTTCCAGTGTGCCTGCGCGTTAGTTCCGTGGCACGGAGATAGGCCTCCGCGATGGCCTCCGTGCCACGTTGAGGCCAATTATCCGGACCCTGCAATTTCCAGAGAGGGTCCGGGTCCACGCCGTGTCATAGAGGGAGTGCTCCGTGTTGGCCTCCGTGACACGTTGCTTGTTATTCCGGGAAAAATTTCCCACTAGTATAAATAGCACACTTAGGTTTATTTTTAATGAGTTTTTAGTTTTTAGACTGAGTTTAGAAGTGCAGAGCAGGAACGTGGGTTTGTGGCAGTTGAAGAATAGAAAAGCTAAGAGTTTTCTTCTCTTCCTTTCTTCTTTCCTTCAATTATATGCATGATTTACACTCATTTTAGGATGATTAATCCAAGAATGAGTGGCTAATTCCCTTCTTTGCTGAGGTTTTGAACTTGTGTAATGAATTTTGGTGATAATTGATATGGTTTCTTCTTCTTCTTGCATGTTGTTCTATTAATTCTTGTGCTTACTACATTATTGATTGGCCACCATTAATGTATATCTAAAAAGTCCAATTTCACTCGAGAGAGCACGAAATTGGAAAGTTGTGAATTAATAGGGTATTGTTCTTAACTTGATTTGGGAAAATTGGGTTTTGATGTGCTTTCTTGATAGAAATATACTTGAAAGCCGTATTAGTCAATTTAGGAACCGGAATTGTAGTGCTAGGTCATAAATTGCATTTGATCACAGAAATGTAGACGGATGGTTTATGATTCTAAAGTGAAATTAAATACGAAAGTTTTAATTTCTAGGCAAACGTTCTTGGCTAGCAACATGAAGAAGAGGATGACCAAATTATCATGATTATCAAGTTCATTACTCGTTCTTAACCTTGGCATATGCATATCCATTGTCTAAATTCAAAAGTAAATAGTTGTTATTAATTGTAGTATATAAATAGTTTAGAAACAAAAACTCATTCAACTCTTGGTTGGATTGTTGTTAACATAGTTAGGAATAGAATAGAGATATAGTAAACTAGGCAGTTTTACATATCTAGAGCAGCCTCCTTGGATCGATACTTGGATACTTAGTCACTTTATTACTTGTTTGACCACGTGCACTTGCGTGTCAGTTGATAATATTTAATACTAACCGAAGCAGACCGAACAAGTTTTTGGCGCCGTTGCCGGGGAGGCTAGGCGATTTGTAAAATTTTGTTTTGTGTAAATTTACTGTATTTGTATTTTTATTTTCTTAAGTGTTACCAACTTGGTCTTAGCCTGTATTTTGCAGATTTTTATTTCTGTGAACACTGGCAAGGGACAAGGAGCTGGTGGAATCTTACTTAGAGCCAGAACGTGAATTGCACAGTCAACGTAGAGAAGCTCTTCGGAAGAAGCTGCAGTTGCTTAAACACTCTATGATGGAGCAACCAAATCCACAAGTTGTGCGGGCAGTGTTAGTGCCCGAGGAAGTAGCAGCCAGGCCGGTTCGCGAGGTGGCAATCCCACACGCTAATAATGTACATTCCAGCATCCTCAAACCAGAGCCTGGAGGGAGATTTGAGTTAAAGCAAAATATGGTGCAACTTTTGCACACTAGCGGGCAGTTTACCGGACTCCCTCACGAAGATCCGCAACAATATCTCCAGAACTTTTTGGAGATAAGTGACACTTACATACCCGCTGGAGTGTCACCTGATTATGTTCGGCTCACCTTATTTCCATTTTCCTTACTTGGTGAAGCCAAGAGGTGGTTAAAAGCTGAACCACCCAACTCTATATCAACGTGGGATGATATTGCAAGGAAGTTTTTGATCATATTTTTCCCTTCAGGTAAAACAGCTAAACTTAGAAGTCAGATTCTAAGTTTTAAACAGAGGGAAGGAGAAAATCTTTATCAAGCCTGGGAAAGATTCAAGTCCATGTTGCGGGACTGTCCTCATCATCATCAGTCAAATGAGATGTTGGTACAGACTTTTATTGAGGGTTTGGAACCCCACACTAAAATTTTGTTAGACTCAGCAGCTGGAGGGCAAGCGCTGGAGAAGACTTATGAGGAGCTGTACACTTTGCTCAACCGAATTTCACAAGGCAATCCGGAATGGAATGCAGATTCTTCAAGAGGTGGAGCAAGGAAAGCAGCAGGAGTGCTTGAAGTGGATGGATTCACAGCTATCGCTGCACAGATAGCTGCTTTGCAAAATCAGTTAAACACTCACTTCAGCAATATGAATTTGAACCAGCCTTCAGCTTCCGACAATGCAGTCCAACAGATGTGGTGTGAAGTGTGTGGTAGTAGTGAGCATTCAGCTGAATGCTGTGGTGCAAATCCTGATTCTGTCAACTTTGTGGGCAATGCACAGAGGAATCAACAGCAGTTTGGTGGTGGCTACAACTCGAATTGGAGGAATCATCCGAATTTTTTGTGGGGTAGCAATAATCAACAAGGCCAAGGTTCAGGGCAGGGTATGCACAGAAACCAAGGAGGGCAACAAGGCTATCAGAATCAATTCAGAAATCACAATGCCCCTCCTCCACCACCATCACCGACTATTGAGGAAATGTTCAAGACCCTGATTGCCAACCAGGCACAATTGCAGGCTGACTATGTCAAATTGGCAGCCGAAGTAAAGAACAATCAATTGGCAACCAAGGCTCTTGAATATTAGTTTGGGCAATTTGCTAGTGCCCAAAATACTAGACCAAGGGGAGGACTACCTAGCGACACGGATCCCAATCCTAAGCAGGTGACTGCAGTGACCACGAGGAGTGGTTTACAATTAAAGGAGGTGGAACCGGAAAGACCGCCTCAGAAGTCAGGAGCAGCAGATGTTGAGGGAGAACAAACCTCAGATTCGGGGAAGACCAAAGAAGCTGAACCAGCAAGGCCTCCACCCCCGTTCCCTCAACGACTTAAGAAACACAAGGAGGAGGCGTGTTTCCAGAAATTCATGGAGGTACTTAAACAGGTACATGTTAACTTACCTCTTGTTGATGTCTTGCAGGGTGTGCCAAAATATGCGAAGTATATCAAAGACATCGTGGCCAATAAAAGTCGCTTGACTGAGTATGCCACGGTGGCTTTAACGGAGGAATGCACATCCCGTATTCAGAACAGGTTGCCCACTAAACTGAAGGATCCTGGATGTTTTACTATCCAGCTGACGATTGGGCAAAGTATCCGAGCTCGTGGGTTATGCGACTTGGGGGCAAGTATAAATCTGATGCCATCTTCGGTATTCAGAAAGTTAGGACTAGGGAGTCCTAGACCTACAACAGTGATCTTGCAGCTAGCAGACAGGACTTTAGCTAAGCCGGATGGCATTGTTGAGGATGTGCTAGTGCAGGTAGGCTCCCTCATTTTTCCGGTAGATTTCATTGTTCTGGATTTTGCACCAGATGCGGAAGTCCCATTTATTTTGGGACGACCCTTTTTGGCAACCGGAAAGGCATTGATCGATGTAGCTGCGGGTCAACTCACAATGCGAGCACACGACAAGGTTGAGGTGTTCGACGTGTACAGGGCACCTAAGCTCCCGACTGTCTATAAGGAACTCTCGGTGATCAACGTGATTGATCATGGGAATGCGAATGGATTGAGTGATTCCCGAGAGTTACTATGTAGGCCACCAGACAAGGTTGAGAACTACTGGGGAGATGACCAGGATCGGGACAAATCGTCCATCTCCCTAGTAGACACGTGAGCATAAAGGTTGTCGAGCCGCGATGTTAAACCAGGCGTTGCACGAGAGGCAACCCGTGAAAAATATTTTTTTCTTTCTTTAGTGTAAAGTTTTTCTTTTATTTTATTTTCTTTTCTTTTTCGTGACTAGGCTTAGATTTGCATTTTATTTAGTAATTTTTTATTTAGTAATTTAGTAATTTTTTTATTATTTTTAGTAGGGAATTTATTAATTTAACCAATTTTTGTTTAGTGAGGTGATTTTCAGGTATACTGGAGGAAAAATACTTGGAATCGAGGAAACGAGGCGAGGTATGAAAAATAAAATTTGATGGTGAAACAGAGCACTGGCGCGTTGGCGCCGTGTCACGGAGGCAATGCTCCGCGTTGGCCTCCGTGACACGTTGAAGGCAAATCTGGATTTTTCAAAATTCCAGTAAGCCAACGCGTTGGCTCCGTGTCACGGAGGAGGGGCTCCGCGTTACCCTCCGTGACACGTTGCCTTTATCCAGTGCCGGGTCACACCGGGTTTCCAGGTGACCCGCGTGTTTTCTTAATAAAAACCCCCGATTTCGCCCCTATTTTCCCCATTCCCTCTTCCCTCCGCGACCAAACACCCATTCCCCTATCCCCAAGCTCCGTGCCACGTTAATAGGCAAGGAAAACGTCAAGTTTTCGTCGATTCTTCAAATCCAAGGTATGTTTTCATCGTCTATCTCAAATTTTTTGGCGATTTTTGTCAATTTTGAGCATGTGAGGTGAGATATATCACCCTAGGTAGAAATTAAACATGATGTGAATTATTTTGTGATTGATTATGTTCGGATTGTTGTAGTTGACGTTTGAACTTATCGATTGATTGAATAATTCGATTTTGATTGTCGAATTGTATTCTAGGGCTTGGGGTTGTTGAATTTTAACTTGGGTAACTTGATAGTTTGACAAAATTAATGACGGGGTGTGTTTATTATTTGAGATAAGTCGTGGTAAATATTGTATAATTGTTGAAAGACGACTAATTCTCGAATTTTTGTGGGAAATTGCGTAATATGTGAGTTGGTTGAATTGCTTAGATTAGTTGTATATAAAATGTTTGTATTGTTGTTTCTATTTTGTTGTTGTTATTGTTGCTAAGTGCTATGGGTGAATAGCTGTTGATAGTAGGATTGGGTTAGTTGTATGAAGTCTGAGTAGTTCGCTAGCCGTTATGCTGTCGAATTTCTGTGAACGCACTAAGCAATATGTTTATAGTTGATTGTGTTTGGGGTGTAAATAGAGCTATCCTTGCTAAAATGTTGTAAATATTGTTAAAGACTAAGGGTGGGGTAAATTTTGTTTAACCCGACCTTAGCCGAAGCTAACAAGTTTTTAGCTTAACGTTGTGCTTGTTTGTGTAAATTGACAGGTACAATGGCCAGCCGACAAGATAAAGGCAAGGGTGCTTCAACCTCAGGCACCGGCAGAAAGAGAATGAGATTGGGCACGGCTGTCCCAGCTGCACCTGCTGTTCCGCGCGGTCAACACCGCCGATATGGAACACGATGGGTTACCGAGGAAGGGAAGAAGTGGTACGCAAAGCATAAGGAGAACAAATACTTCCCGGAGGAACATATTGCAAGGGAACCACTTGCACAGGAGTTCCCTCGCATCGTACAGAGGATTGAGGCAGCTGAGCTCAGCTTTATCTTTCAGGAGCCCAAGGAGTGCAACCTTCACTTGGTCCGGGAATTCTACGCCAACTGGAACCCGGCCATCAGGAGCCATACTATTAAAATCAGAGGGATGATTGTCACTCTGGAACCCCAGCAGTTTAATACCATCGTGGGAGCACGGGACACAGACGCCCACGTCCTCCGCCAGCTAAACATCACCCCACCGTACGCCGACATCAGACGTACGTTGTGTGGGGCTCGATCCACAGCCCGATGGAGTAGACACAAAGAGAGGGGTTACCACCAGACTCTGCCTTATTCGCAGATGAATAGGGAGGCCAGAATCTGGCTAAAAATTGTATGTTCGGGTTTGATCCCGGGAGTTCATATGACAGACATGACCCGGGATCGTTTCTGCTTGGTGTATGCCCTTATGAAAGGGCTTGAGATTAATGTGGGGGCGGTCATAATATCCGCCATGAAGAGAGCCAGACTACACCAGGGCCACAGATACGGGTTTGGCGGACTCATCACCACCTTCCTCCGAGGCCTCGACGTTGAGGAAGAAGCCTTGGATTACATTCCGCAGTCGGAGCGAAGGGCCCTCGATGTGACAAAGACCAAGGCCCCCGACACTACACACGGACCTGTGCTGACTCTGGGCGAGCGACATGCTCGTGACGACCAGTATATGGCCCGTATGTTCGGCATGCAGATGCTGCAGCTACGGATAGGTGGGAGACCAGCCACCGAGGATGAATTATGGCAGCTGGAGCTGGACTACCCCTTTGGCGAGAACACCAGAGCCTTATGCAAGGTGGGGCCAGCCTTCGTGGAGCCGACTGATGACGATGTCCCTACTGATGAGGAGACACGTCGTGAGGACTCCGATGTGGAGTCCGATGACGACGATGGAGCTGATTCTGATATGGACGACGAGGCCGCAGCACCGGATGAGGAAGTCGAATATTTCGACTGAGCAGGGAGTTCCACCACCCATATGTTGTGCTTTGTATTGTTGTGAACACTGGGGACGGTGTTCGATTTAAGTGTGGGGTGGGGAGTAGTTAGGTGCTGGGTCATAGGCTCTAAATTTGCTGTATAATTTTTCCTTGACGTTTATGTATGTCTGTGCTTTCCCTGTTGTTGTGAACTAATTTGTGATTTATGTGTATATATTTGTTTGTGGCTAATGATGTGTGTTTTTGAAAGTTATGGTTTCCTTTGTAAATATTTTGTAAATTTTGTAAATATTTTTTTTCTTTATCGATATGATCGATATTTTTCAAAATTTTTGGGAAAAGATTTTGCACTTATCAAAATATTTTGTAAATATTTTCTATCGAAATGATCGATGTGTTGCAAAAATTTTTGAAGTTTTATTTTTGGGTTTCTCGGAGTTTGTTTTCAGTTCTTTTACCGAGAATAGTCCCATTGAACCGATGTCATAGTTAGTGACCGTTCCCTATGATGGATGGATTACGACCGTCTTAAGGGAAATGTAGTCGATAGGAGTAGATGTTTTATTTTTAGTTTCTTTGGTGGATTGCATCAATAAACTGTAGTTGCTTATGGTTGCTAAAATTTCGTTGCGTGTTGTAATTGATGTTCAAAATGTGAAAATGATTCGTTTGAAAGCATGCAATTTTGTAAATATGTTGAGTTACCTAGGCTATAGAATTTGGTTCATTATGATTGAGGCTTAATCTTGAATTCATGTAATTGACTAATTAAAGAGTCTGTGAATGCATCTTGATTCGAGCATGTGCATGAAGTGTGAGTGAGGTTTTGCTATTCCATGTCATTGTGAATTGTCTAGAACTTGCCTGGCGTGTATACAAAACGAAATGAAGGAGGTGTAGTGTCGGAAAGGATGTAGGCATTTCTTTGTTTTAACCGTTAGTTTCCATTTTTTTCTTGTCAAATTCTACCTTTTTATATGTTGTATACCCTAGTCAGCCCGTTGAGCCTTTAGCCGATTTCTTTCTTTTGTCCAGAATTGTATGAACTAAGCTTTATTCCTTCTTTTCATTAGCCTTAAAGTCTATAAGAAGCTCTTAAGCGCTTACAAAGAACAGAAAATGTTTCCCAAAGTGTTAAAGAGTGAAAAGAGTGAAAAGAAAAGAAAAGCAAAGTGAGGAAAGAAAAGATGATGTTGAAGAGGCACTAGTTGTAATTAAATGATAGTGAGGGTACATGAAAACCCTCTGTTTTGTGTCAAGTGTGCCTGATGAAATGGGCTATATGAAAGTAAACCAGCATTAATGGGAGAAAAAGAGAAAAGAGAGGAACAATGTCCATGAGTCGATGGGAATGAGTTGAAAAGGCGCTTAAGGATGCTAGCGACTATTATTGGCTAATCCAATATATATATACTAGATCCATAGCCCAGTTACAACCCATTAAAAGTCCTAATTGATCCTACATTGCATTTCTTTATATTAGTGGAGTAATACACTAAGGGCAAGCCTATGGGTCATGACATGATGCATGTGAATTCTTTTGGGAGAGAGAGTGAAATTAATTTTTATATGCCCCTACTTGCATGTTTGTGTGCTGCACGAACATAAAAGGGGAAGTTTCTCTCGAGTAGTGAGGGTACATGCTTGATGAAAGATTGATTTTCGTGTCGGATTTCTTGATTAGTTGATTTGCATGAGTTTGCCGATATCAAGAATCAATTCTTAAAAGTTTAGGAAGCCTCGATGTATTAAGGTCATTGTCTTGTACGACCAAGCATGTTTTCTTGATGATTTGCAAGAATTGAATAATCGGTATGACCATAGCGTAAAATGTTGCACCATAGGGACGAAGGTTGGGATGTAATTTGCATGAGTTGTGTATGTGTTGTTCGAGGACGAACAAGGATTTAAGTGTGGGGTAAGTGATCTTGGGCAGATTTATATGCCCAAGGGATACTCAAACGTATCATTTTTACCTTGTTTGTTGTGCAATGGGTATATAATATCATGTATTTGGTAATAAAATGCGAATTTATACTAACCAACATGATTAGCATTTGTTTTGCAGGATAATGTGATTTTTAGGAGCTAAAATGCGTGTTGGAACTATGTCGGAGTTGGACTTGGATGCGAGCGTGGAAAAGACCTTGGATGGCACATTTTACACTGGCTCCGCGATGGAGCCGTGCCACGCTGCCATCGCGGTAGCACACTGCCTGGGCAGGAATTAATTAGGCAATTTCCAGTGTGCCTGCGCGTAAGTTCCGTGGCACGGAGATAGGCCTCCGCGATGGCCTCCGTGCCACGTTGAGGCCAATTATCCGGACCCTGCAATTTCCAGAGAGGGTCCGCGTCCACGCCGTGTCACGGAGGCAGTGCTCCGCGTTGGCCTCCGTGACACGTTGCTTGTTATTTCGGGAAAAATTTCCCACTAGTATAAATAGCACACTTAGGTTTATTTTTAATGAGTTTTTAGTTTTTAGACTGAGTTCAGAAGTGGAGAGTAGGAACGTGGGTTTGTGGCAGTTGAAGAATAGAAAAGCTAAGAGTTTTCTTCTCTTCCTTTCTTCTTTCCTTCAATTGTATGCATGATTTACACTCATTTTAGGATGATTAATCCAAGAATGAGTGGCTAATTCCCTTCTTTGCTGAGGTTTTGAACTTGTGTAATGAATTTTGGTGATAATTGATATGGTTTCTTCTTCTTCTTACATGTTGTTCTATTAACTCTTGTGCTTACTACATTATTGATTGGCCACCATTAATG
Organism: Datura wrightii; assembly: GCA_035772735.1. Lineage (NCBI taxonomy): Eukaryota > Viridiplantae > Streptophyta > Magnoliopsida > Solanales > Solanaceae > Datura > Datura wrightii. The sequence continues at coordinate 166,206,696 of JASDFA010000016.1, forward strand.
TATATCTAAAAAGTCCAATTTCACTCGAGAGAGCACGAAATTGGAAAGTTGTGAATTAATAGGGTATTGTTCTTAACTTGATTTGGGAAAATTGGGTTTTGATGTGCTTTCTTGATAGAAATATACTTGAAAGCCGTATTAGTCAATTTAGGAACCGGAATTGTAGTGCTAGGTCATAAATTGCATTTGATCACAGAAATGTAGACGGATGGTTTATGATTCTAAAGTGAAATTAAATACGAAAGTTTTAATTTCTAGGCAAACGTTCTTGGCTAGCAACATGAAGAAGAGGATGACCAAATTATCATGATTATCAAGTTCATTACTCGTTCTTAACCTTGGCATGTGCATATCCATTGTCTAAATTCAAAAGTAAATAGTTGTTATTAATTGTAGTATATAAATAGTTTAGAAACAAAAACTCACTCAACTCTTGGTTGGATTGTTGTTAACATAGTTAGGAATAGAATAGAGATATAGTAAACTAGGCAGTTTTACATATCTAGAGCAGCCTCCTTGGATCGATACTTGGCTACTTAGCCACTTTATTACTTGTTTGACCACGTGCACTTGCGTGTCGGTTGATAATATTTAATACTAACCGAAGCAGACCGAACAAGGTTGAGCACCAAAGACTGGGAGGTGTGCTTCAAGACATTAGTATCCCTACTTGGAAATAGGAGGAAATCAATATGGACTTCATCATAGGGTTCCCTCGCACTCGTCGATAGTATGACTCCATTTGGGTGGTCGTGGACAGGTTGACCAAAGCCGCTCATTTTCTACTGGTTAAAACCACTGATTCAGAGAGGATTATGCTAAATTATACATCTGAGAGCTAGTTTGGTTGCATGGAGTTCCCTTTTCCATCATATCTGACAGAGGTACTCAATTTACCTCTCAGTTTTAGAGGTCGTTTCAAAAGGGGCTTGGTACTCCGGTCAAGCTTAGTACAGCATTTCACCCGTAGATGGATGGTCAAGTAGAGCGGACAATTCAGACTCTCAAGGACATATTGAGAGCATGTGTGATTGAGTTCAAGGGTAGTTAGGATGATCATTTGCCTCTTATTGAGTTTCCTTACAATAACAACTACCATTCCATCATTTAGATGGCTCCATTTGAGGCTCTCTATGGGTGCAGATATAGATCGCCTATTAGTTGGTTTGAAGTTGGTGAAGCTGCGATGATAGGACCAGATTCAGTCCATGAGGTTATGGAGAAAATTCAGCTTATACGGGACATGTCGAAAACATCTCAAAGTCACCAAAAGTCTTATGTGGATGTGAGAAGGAGAGAACTTGAGTTCAAAGTTGATGGTTGGGTGTTTCTAAAGGTGTCTCCCATTAAGGGAGTGATGAGGTTTTAGCAAGAAAGGAAAACTCAGTCCTTGCTATATTGGCCCATATCGAATTATGAGACGAATGGACAAGGTGGCCTATAAGTTAGAGTTACCCTCAGAGTTAGCTTCAGTTCATCCCGTCTTCCATGTGTCACTCTTAAAGAAATGTTTGGGTGATCCAGCTCTAGTTGTTCCGGTAGAGAGTGTGGGTGTGAAAGACAGCCTTAGCTATGAGGAGATTTTGGTGGAGATATTGGATTGTCAGGTTTGGATGCTAAGGAACAAGGAAGTAGCTTCAATTAATGTTTTATGGAGTAATCAATATATCGAGGGAACCACGTAGGAAGCTGAAGAAGATATGATGGATAGATACCCACATTTGTTCCCTTTCGGCCCAGTTTCAGTTTGAGGTATAAGTTTTTGCCCTATACTCTCTTCAGTTTCATTTTCCATTCATATGTCCTAGTTTCTTTCATGTCAATATATGTATATATGATTTGATAATTCAATTTGGCCATGTAGTTCAATATGGAGGTAGTCATTCCGTCACCTCACAACCTGTTCTATTCCCTAAGAGAATCTGATTCTACAACTTCTCTAATTGCCCAAGGAAGAATTGAGAAGAACTTGAGAAAATTAAGCTTGATCACCTCTCTAGACCTTTACACTTGCATTCATGAATAAGAATAACCTAGAATGAACTTACCTCTCTTAAAGCTCACTATTCATAGCTTAAAATGACGTAGTTTAGGCCTTAAGATCATAGGAATAACAAATAAGCCCTTACTAAATTCGTATAAAATAACTGACTGCCAGTCCCTACGGGAGACTAGATGATTTGTTACTAAGGACCATGACTCGTGGTCTCCAGTCGTCATGTGCACTATCCAAAATTCATTTAGGGCTCTCCACGGGGTACCCTACGAGTCCTTACTGGTGATCATGACTCGTGGTCTTCACTACCCAAGGGTCCTCTTCCTTCACCCTATTCTTGGCCACAACTGACTCAACGAGTCGTGGTGCTGACCACGACTAGTGCTCATGTCCGTGGTCACCCAAAACTCAAAAATTTCAAAGTTAATCCATGCACGTCACCATGAGTCACTTCACAACTCGTGGTCTATCCCACAGTTCATAGGATGATTCGTTCTGTGACCTGGTGTAGAAAATCCTATTTTCTCCATTTCAACTCTCCGGTATGATCTTAGGGTTTTCGGGGAATTACATATGATTATGAATTCATGTGTCCTTCCAAGATCTTCCATGAATTTGTGCTTTCAAGTTTATGATGGTTTCACCCAAATATGCATGTTTTTTAATGAATTTAAAGCTTGTGAACCTATGTTTTCAAATTATGATGATCTATTCAAGTATGTATGAATTTCATGAATCTCAAGCTTATGAATATATAATTTTCATGTTATGATGACTTACTCAAGTATGCATGAAGTTTACGAATCTCAAATTTATGTACCATGGCCAGTTCTGTGGCATTATTTCATGGATAGTTCACGTATGTCAAGTATGATTATAATTTCATAATTTTAAACTAGCCCATGAAAGATCAAATATGTTTTCATGATGATGACTATGAGTCATGTGTATGTTTTTGGGAGTAGTGTCTAGCACCGACTATGCCAAGGGTTCAGGAAAACCCCAAGTCTCGGAACTACGTGCCACCATATGTATATATTCATGTTTGGTGCCTCGCTAGAGAGTCTTTCCCCAATGGTCTTACCTTATCGTTCTTTGACCTGGCAAAGCTTACGATGGCTCTGCTCACTTAAGCGAGATAGTTGGGGTATCATGTAAGCTCTATCATGATGATGTTGGTTATGACGAATTCTCTCATTGTTCCTCTTGTTTTAAGTTACTTATGTTCATGAATTATGATACCATGTCATATAGCGTACTTGACCATTGTACAGTTTATGTATTTTCACTTATGATTTCAAGTATGGTACATTATATGATTTCTATTTCAAACCTTGGGTCATTATAATTTAGCTTATGATGAATATCTCATGATTACGATTACTTCAAGAATATGGTTTTTGGCATGTCGCCCTTACTCTCATGTTCTATCATGTTTTATACTCATGATTTCCTACTATTGTTTTACTAGTGCGTTTTACTTTCTCTACATAATCAGTGCATTCAAAGTACTGACTTCATAATCTATGTTATATCATCTCATAATATAGGTTCAGGAGATCAGTCTCAGTCCCGACGTTTGCTCGTTCATGCTTCAGTCCAATACCATCGCAGTTTTGGTGAATCCTCATTATCCGATGACGGCAATTTTGGTTCATGTCTTTTTTCCTATGTCTTTTAGTTTCAAACTTAGCGAGCTCGTTGGGGATTTTTTCACATCAGCTCATCTTATGGTTAGAGTCCTTTCAGATAATTATGTGTAGATGGTTAAGCATTGTTGACTCGTTATCTACGCTTATGTTTTTATGATATGCAGACTTCCTCTTATATTGTGTTCAAGTTTATTTCCACTCTAAATATGCTCTCTTTACATGCTATGTATATACCATGGGTACTTGAAGCCATTCGTGGTTATAGATCCCTCGTCTCGATCAGCGGTCCACGCTGAGGTCATGACATCTCAAGGTTAATGGGCAACTTGAAAACTTTGCAGAAGTCCTACCATGGACTGTCAGGACAGGTTTTCATTTGCTACCATGAGTCTTTCCTTGACTCATGGTTTCTAGCTTTATCCTAAACACTTCACTAAATTGGGGACCATGACCCATTCCTATGAGTCGTATTGACACACCGCGACTCGTGGTCTAAGTCATGGTTTCCTGGAGGTCACAGATGAGGTCAACCATGGGTGCCAACCATGACTCGTGATCTCAACCTGTGAATTGGGGTTTGGACTCGTGGTCCGTGAGAAAAAATGCAAAGTTCCAAAATCTTACTAGTCTACTCAGTACATGTCTAGCCATGACTCGTCTCCTAGTTCCATGTATCATGGTTTGAGCTGTGGTAACTGGAAACCATAAGGGTATTCACTAGAGTGCTTACCACGAGTCCTCCAATGACTCGTGGTCTCACACCACGACTCATAGTGTGAGCCGCATTGAGGAAAAATAAATTTTTCTTCTGTTATTTTATTTCATGTCTAGGATCTGTTTCTTAGGGAGTTATGGGGTGTAACATTATCTCCCCCATGGGACCATTCGTCCTCGAATGAAGACTGAAGTTGAACTAATAGGAAAAGAGGTATTAACCCCGAAACTGATTTTTGAGATCTGAATTACCAACATGATATTTGATTAACTAAGAGTAAAACTCAACTAAATTCGTGTGACATGGATGCATACAAGGGACTTTAAGGAAACCTGATGGGACATGAAACTAATAAGAGTACTATGAGAGAAGAATGTAACCTCTAGATGGTTTTGAACTTGGAGAGAAAATATGAGGGTAGTTGGCCATTATATCTGCTTCAGTTTTCCAAGTAGCTCCCTCAACCAACTAATTCCTTTATAAAACCTTCATGAAGGCAACTTCCTTGTTCCTCAACTTACGAACTTGATGGTCAAGAATCTCAATTGAATCTTCTTTGTAAGAGAGACTACCTTTCACACCAATACTGTCTAAAGGTACCACAAAAATAGGATCACCAAAGACTTCTTCAGCAAGGACACATGGAAGATCAGATGCACCAATGCTAAGTTTGCAAGAAATTCCAACTCATAAGCCATGATACCAATGCGTCTCGGAATCCTGTAAGGACCAACATACTTGCGACTAAGTTTCCCCTTCTTACCAAATCTTATCACCCCTTTCATGGGTAAAACCTTCAGAAACACTGTTTAACTACACCAATATTTTTGAATACCACACTTATCATTTACAACTTATAATTCTCACTTTTTCTCATATTGATACTAAACTCTAAGTCTAATAGCAGGTTTCCACCATGTCCAAGCCTAACTTGACTAAATCTCTTGAATATAGAGTTATCTCACAAGAATACTACTTCTTCTTATCATGAAAATCACAAGACTTCGAGCTCTAATCAACAAGTCACTAGTCACACAATGCAATGGTCCACATGTATATCATCACAACATTCAACCCTATTATGATAATCATCTTATAACTCCTTTGTAGCCTACATTATCTAAGAATTCTCTCATCCTCCCTAGCATATTTAATAACTGCAATTTCATGAACTTCTACAAAGAGACACACCAAAAACTTTATCTAACTACTACACATGTCCAATCCCTACCTCGCATTTCATCCACACTTATAATCCAAGATGGAACTAGTACACCACAATTGTCATCAAAATAGTATCTACTTCCTCTCATCCTTCCACTACCTAGATTTTTCTACTACTATTTATCAAGTCAAAATGGAGGATCCCTGAAAGAATAGAGTATTATAATTAGGAATACGAGGGATACAACTCAATCATGACTTATACTTAGAATTGCTTTGTCACTTAAGGTAAGGTCTAAGGAAGTAAGTGAAAAAGGCATGACTACTTCACATAATAGTCACATAAGGAATGAGTAAATAGTTATTCTTAGCATATACCTTATAACCACCCTACCATTATGGGTGAACATACATAGAGCTTAGAGTAAGGAAATCATAAGCACAAATCATTCAAGAAATCTAATCTAAGAATATACATGAGGTAGCATGATTTTATTATGCATTAAGGCATATCTTAAGGACTAAGTTCATATAGTTGAGCATACTGTGAGACAGGATTTTATATATAGCGAGTAATATAAAGATGGGATTTATGGAATCATTGAGTAAGTTGGGATCATTGTCTGAAGCAGTTGCTTCTCATCTAGGAATTTGAGTATAAGCAAGTGCTAGAGTACTTGGACCTTAGACGTGGTCATGGAATGATTACCTACAAAATTAATAGAGTGTCACATTGACCGAATTTCATGAAAAACACCTAAATAAGAGTGGATCAACATCCCATAATTATTTCTCTACGACTTTTAACAATTTGGGATCTCAAAACTTGACTTGGTTCTTTACCTTATCATCTCCCCCTTAACTCAAGAGTCAACTTTCTAGGTCCTTGGACATCTTGTCTAAATTGGGCTATAATCAAATAAATCTTGTGGGGATGGGGTATCACTATACATAGGGATGTTAAACTCTCCCTTGATGACTGCAGCTGCATGTGCTAAAATTTATTCTAGGATTTCTTTCTTAGGTAACTCCTAACTTATGTTTTGCCCCTAGGGATATCATTATAGGATTCATACCCTTTCTATCTTATCAACTTCATACATCCAATCCTCTATTCACCAAATAAAAAGGGTTAAGGCTTTTACAAAGAGGCTCAAAATCATCTACCTTATTTAAGATTCTCTAGCTTCAACTCCTAGGGACACCACGTAGTACATACCTATAATTCTTCACACTTCCAAACTCAAGAATACCAAACTAGGCGCACACATAGACCTTTAGGAGCTTAGAATATACACTATATTCTACCTTGGTGCACATCATTCTTTTTGCCATTCAAGGCTCTACTTCACCGAATGACTTAGCCTTCCAATCACCTATATTTACTATTTTTCTAACACATTGACATACCCTCATGATCTTCCACTCTAGTTCAAATAATCTCTAAGCTATCTTCACTAACAACTCTCCCTCTAAATACTACCATGGAATCTACAAAAAGATTATTACTCTTCAGTTAAAACCAATGGAAATATCATTCCATCACTTACCCTATAGATACATCACTATGGCTACATAATTCGCCCAAACACTATCTCCATTTTTGGCTTCCACACTTCTAGCTTCATATTTCTATATCTAGGCTCATTTTACTGCTTATGGCTCATACAACATATATCATACTATCTCAAGGGTGATAATTCTACCAAAGCACTTAGAGACACCCCCTTCCATTAAGGGTGTCATTCGCATCAAAGTTTCAAAAAAAAGGAGGTGTTTGAGAGCACATTTTATTGTAGGCTCAATGAATGATTCATGATAACTAGAGTGCATTCGTGTGATGCATTAGACTTAACTGCAATAATGGGCTAGCGCTTGTGTGGTCCCTTAACTTTCTACTGGCTCTATTTGAGAGCACCTCACTAATGGAATCTGAGCTCCACTATTTCCATTACCTCAAAGATGAGGCATAGTCAATAGAATTGGAACAACGCATGAATCTGCATAAGTTTCTTATGGCACAACTCTATTGTACGATAATGAACATTAAAGAAGGGATGTTTTCCAAAGAACGTTTCACCACCTCTTTCTCATGAGTATGGTGCACTTCACACCATGAAAAGAACTCTACATAACATGGAGTTCAAACACCCTAGGAAACTTTAAATCTGATGCTAGTATACCAAGTTTGTCATAACCCGAGTCTACAATTTAAAAGTGAGACGGTACTTAGAATCACAAGCCGTCTCAAGCTAACTCATGGTACTAGCATGACACTAAACATATATTGAATTAACTGAGCATAAGCTAAACTGATAGAAAAGAATTTAACTAAATGAATCTGGAAATAAAAGTAAATACTTAATTTGAAAACAACATGAGAACTTACCAAGCTGAAATATCTAACTAAGTCTGAAAATCCTCTAAGACTAATGATTTGTAGGGATAGGTCCGACTAGCTCAAAATACTGAAAATAGAATAAGTAAAGATAAAAGGTAAATACACTCTAGTCCTCGAATAATGAGGTCTCACCACTCTTAAAGCTGGACTAGTACTAAAGTGTATCTAACTGCAGGGCTGAGTCAGAGTACTTGAACCTATATTATGAGATGATATAGCATATGAAGTATGCAATTAGTATATTGAATATACTGAGTATGTAAGATAAGTAAATCATGAGTGAAATAGGAAAACATGCTAAAAACTAAAATTACGATTAGTAAGTAAAATGTCCAGGAAAAACATAAGCAAATGCACAATGACCCAAAAGCAAAACATACATCTAGATCTAACATATATGTAAGTCATAAAATAAGCTCACATACTAAAACTATGGTTCATGTACATATACTTTAAAAATATATCAATGGGAGATACTCATAACTGACATATTCCATGTGATCAACTTGGAGGCCAACTTGTAACCCTGGTTCGGAGGGTGTTCAAACCTTGCCAAGCATGTGAACCATGACTGGGGTGAATTCACTCATAAACCTATTTATGCGACGGAGATACTCTCAACTAGCGAGGACCCCTTAACCTATGGTGACACATAGTTTGGAACTTGGGATATCTGAATCTACATCCGCCCGATGTTAAGTACTATATACTCATAAATATATCTGAGGTCTGAAAGATTTTACATAGACTAGTTAACATCATACTGCTTATAAAAAATGTCTTTAAAATGGACTTGTCATGAAAGTTTTACTAATTCTAGAGGCATGAAATCACAATATCATAAATCATTCGGAAAATATGCTTAATTTGGGTAAATCATGCTAAGTTCTAAGTATATAGATAAATAGAGGTTTTTCAAGGAATTTAACCCATACATAACTATAGAAAACATGTCGAAATCAAGAGGGAAACATAACATATGAATATCTATAGTTTTTGCATAGGGGGATTGTAGCCCTAAAAATCATGAGTCCAATTAATAATACTAAAACCATAATTTTAAGCTTGAGTTTTCGGTATAACAGTTAAAGGAAACCCTTATTAATGATCCCACATACCTTGACTAACGAACTCTTGTGTATTGGATTGAGAATCTAAGAGTTTGGAGAAGAGGAACCCTAATTTTCTTATGTATTGGATTGAGAATCTAAGAGATTGGGGAAAAGGAACCCTAATTTTCTTGAGATCCTGAGAACGTGTTGTTTCACTGAATATTTTGATGTCATGTGAGGAATGAGAGATTATTCGACTAAGAACCCTTAAATCCCCTCTAAGAAGACTTAAATAATGTAATATAGGAGTGAAAAGCATAAAAATTTACGAAAATACTCCTGGAGAACTATTCTAAAATTTTGGAATTCAGTTCCCACAGATTGTACCACAAATCGTGTTACCAAACCACGACTCATGGATTTGTCTCATCATTACTAGGTGACTTGAACACTTTGGAAAGTCCTACCACGAACTGTCAGGATGTGTTATTGTTTGCTACCGTGAGTTGTTCCTTGACTCGTGGTGTCTTGGTTGAACTTGAGAATTTCACTGAATTGAAGACCACCACCCATTCCTGTGAGTCATACAGACATACCATGACTCCTGGTCTGAGTCATGGTTTTCTCGAGGTCACTGGTGGGGGTAAACACTAGTGCCAATCATGACTTATGATCCCAACCTATGAATCATTGTTTATATTTGTGGCCCCGGGAAGAAAATAGAAATTTAAGAATCTTTCTAGGTTGCTCTGTACGGATCTAACCACGACCCATCCCCTATTTCCATGACTCATATCTGAGCCATGGTAACTAGAAAGCTTAGGGGTATTCACTAGAAAACTTACCACGAGTCCTCCAATGACTCATGTTCTCACACCATGACTCGTGGTATGATTCATACTTAGGAAAAATAAATTTTTCTGCTGGTTTTCTATTTCACGTCTAGAATCTAGTCTTAGGGACCTTTTGGGTGTTACAATGTACTTCTTCGAATCTAGACCTTTGAGGACCGGTACTGTTCTTATAATTTGGTCCAATCAAGCACGAATTTCCTTAGATACTTTAAGAATTCATCCTTAAAGGTTTCCATTAGCATACATAAATTTTTGAAAATACTCTCGGAACCACTAGCTCTACTACCTTCAAAATAGACCTTCGTGTCTAAAACATTTAGGGTAGAAAAATAGGACCATCCCCCCTCCCATATTGATCCCTATTAGGTAGTGCTAAAGCATCAGAATTCAAGTGTTTGAGATCGACCATCTAAGCTTAGTGATTGAATGCAGCATTTCACCATATTGCTTAGCCAAAATCCTTACCCCTTCCTGCAAATTATGACCAACATCCTCACCACCATTAGGAACTTGATTCCTTGTTGTTCGATTGTTTTCCCTATGAGGGGTTAATATTTCCTCTTCACGCAGATTCCAAGCATCAATTGGAAGTTCCTTAATTTTTATTGCATGGAACATGATTGTTGTTTAGAAGCACTTGTTTGTTGTTTGTATTTTGGTTATGTTGTGAGTGCCCTTCGTTACCATCCATGATTGTGAAAAAAAATTTCTACTACACAAATCTTAAGAAGTTAGAAAGAAAAAAGGCCACGACAACACGACAAATATCCATGACACAAGGTGGGCGCCAAATTATTTACCCTTAAAATAGTATAATTATATTTCTACAGGCAGGTTGAATTGATCAAACAAGTAGATTATAATGGACTAACTTGCAAAAAATAAGTAGTAATAAGTAAGTCATGCCACGACCCTAGTCTTAGGCGTGGCCAGCATTTGATGCCATTAGTAGCCCGAGCAAACCACATAACATGGTCTACATCATGAGCATACATCTTATACTAAGCAGAACATCAATAGACAAGCTTTTAAAAATGAAGTACTCAATTTGTTGAAAAAAACACTTGCCAAGTTTTACATTAGCATGAATAATAATATATGAATCCTCTATCATAAATGGAATAACTGTTTTACCTGGACAAGGAAATCGATAAACCACTATAGCCAAAACTAGTGAAAACAGAATAGAAGACTAAGACAAAAAGAGTGGGGTTCACCAATAGTTGAATGAGATAATTCTAGTGTGCATCTCAATCATCAGTATAAGTAATTGAGTCTACAATATAGAACAATTCAGCGCCCCTAACAAAAGGGGCAGAGTACATAGGATCGTATTATATGTAAAATGGATAGATTAAAACCTAAGAATAGCTGAAATAAAAAGGAAAATCGAAATATAGAAATAGTATAAAGGAAATCAAGAATATGAAACCAAAAGTTTGAGATTTTTAAAATCTTCTTTCATCATCATTTATTAATTCATTATGGGAGGTTCTTACTTTAATCGACATAAACATCCATGTAAGCATGGAGTCCGATCTCTATCCAATTATCTTAGCCATCTCATACCTTGTTAGCATTTGAGACATACATATCGGTGATTTGCTAGAAAGGATCCATAATAGCTCATACCAGGGGCACGTAGGAGTCACCCGAACCAATGAAAATAAACCATCATCTATATTGGCATACATAGTTTCAAGTATAAAGCCTACTCGATTATTAATACTACTTCCTTTTTATTACGTATTGTGATTTAATTGAAATCATAATTTAGCAATCAAGCTCATAATTGGAAGATGTTATCCTATCATAATCAAAGTTCTCCATTGTCATAAAACCTTTAAAATTCATAAATCATCAATTCATAATGATTGTTCATAAAAATCACTGAAACTTCTCTTTTAGAGGAAAAGTTATATTTCATCACGTTTGACTCTTTTCATAAAAAGGATTCACAGAAGTTAAGGAATAATGAAGAGTAACTGATAAACATATGTAGAGAATCATAGAGTTTTGAATATCATTCATCATAGACATAACTTTGTTGACCTTAACCCTAACAATTAAGGACACCTTCTGTTTAAAGGTGACGATAAGGGCAACAGCCCGTCACTTTCACCATCAAGACGTTTAATGATTCAATCTAGCTTGATTTTCCAGGGTCAGTGTTGCGATTTTTTAATCTTCTAATCCCTAAGTGACTTAATTTTTGAGATCCTTAAGGGTGTATTTGAGGGTTTTACTTAACTTATTCCTCACTCCTCTAATACACCAAGGTTAGGAAAGATCAATCTCTCAATGAAGAAAGGATTCCTTAATTTCTTCTTCTCCAATTTCTCTTGGGTATCAAACCCTAGCAAGAATATCATCAAGCCCAGGTATGCAGGATTTTTAATAAGGGGTGTCTTCCACCCTCATGCCCCTTTAAAATTGAATTCATGATACCCACCTCCCATGCCCTAAATTTTGAATAATTGGTGATAAGTTCATTGTGGGTGAATTCCTTCATGTTCCTCCAAGAAATCAGTTCTCTTTAGATTCTATTTATGTCTCTATGATTATAATTATATGTCTCCTATCAAGTCTCTCGTGAATCTATGTATTTAAATTTTCAAGCATGATTTCATGAACATCTAGGGTTAGATTCTAATTTAATGAACCTCTATGATTCTCTTATAATTCCAAGTCTCTTATGACTCAATCCAAATTTTTATAATTATAAATGCATGCTTTCTACTAGATTCTGTCATGAATTTATAATTCTCAAGTTATGATGATTTTACCCAAATTATGCCTGATTTCATAATTTAGGCAAGCCCATGTAAAAGTCAAGTATGTTTTACTATGATTTTTGGCCAAGGCTTACAAGATAAGTTATAAGGAGTTGTTTTGGAGTCAAGACTCACAAGAAATAGGTTTAAGAGATGTTTTGAGAAGACGATTATGGGAGATATGCATGTTTTTGGGAGTAGTGTCTAGCACCGAGTAGGTTAGGGATTCCGAGCACCCAGGTCTCATAACTATGTACCACCATAGGTATATATTCATATTGGGACCACTCAAGAGAGTGTTTCCCCACTCGAGGGTGCACCAGTAATATTACACCTTAATTATTCTTTGCCCTGGTAAGGCTTAGGACGGCTCTACCCACTTGAGTAAAATAGTTGGGACATCATGTAAGCTCCATCATGATGGTGTCGGTTATGATGAAGCCTCCCATTGTTCTTACTATTTAAAGATACTCGTGTTCATGACTTACGATACTATGTTTTATAGCATTAGTGATCAGGTTATGAGTTTTCACTTGTGATTTCAAGTATGGTACCCTATATGATTTCTACTTCTAAACTTTGGTCATTCTATTCGGATTTTGATTATATCTCATGATTATGATTACTTCAGGAATATGTATTTTAGCACGTTGCCCTTACTCCCATGTTCTATTTTATTTTATACTCATGATTTTAGACTATCGATATACTAGCAAGTTTCAATTTCTCTACATACTCAATACATGCAAAGTACTGACCATATATTCCATACTATATCATCTCATGCTATGGGTTCAGGTGAGCAGTTTTAGCCCTAATGTTTGCTTGCTCCCGCTTCAGTCTAGTAACATCCTAATTTTGGTGAGTCCTCGTGATTCAAGGACGACACTTGTGGGTGCATGTCTCTTTTCTTATGTCTTTTAGTTTTAGACTTAAATGAGCTAATTGGGGGTGTTGTTCCAATAGCTCATCATATGCTTAGAGCTTTTTAGACAATTATGTGTAGATGGATCAGCATTGTAGACTCGTGATTATGATTATGTTTTTATGTTATGTTATCCAGAATTCTGCTTATGTTGATTTAAGTTATTTCAGCTTTAAATATGCTCTCTTTCATGCAATGTATATACCATGGGTTAGCTTAGAGCCATTCATAGTTCTAGGTCCCATGTCTTAATCCGAGGTCCATGCTCAGGTCATGAAAAACTTGGTAGCATAGTATCAGGTTTAGATGTGTCCTGGGATGTTTGAAAGTCGCTTTGAGTCTTTTCCATGGGTATGAAGTGCTCCACACTTATGGGGAAGATGTTATGAGACATTTTAGGAATTTTTCTTTTTTTCATGATGTATGGCATGCGATGAACTCTCATATTACTCGAACTTGTTCTATACCCATTTGCGGAAATATGTCTCCTCATCTAGTCAATGGAAGAAGAAATGGAAATAGAAATGGTCATGGCAATGGAAAGACGGACATCAGCTAGCCCCACCAGCTCCAGTTGATCCCTTGCTGGAGTAGGTGACTCATGCCGAGTTTAGGGATGCATTTCAGATGTTAGCGCAAGCCATGACAGCCTAGGTCATCTAGTAGATTGTGGCTCATGTGAACCAAAATGGGAATGAGGCAGCGACTAGGGTGCAAGACTTCATCAGGATGAACCCACTAGAGTTTGATGGGTCAAAAGTGGATGAGGACCCACAAGAGTTTAATGAGGAGTTCTAGAAGATTATCAAGGTTATGGGTGTTTCAGGAGAGAAAAATGAAGACTTGGCCTCCTATCAATTGAAAGGGGTCGCTAACATATGGTTTGAATAGTGGAAGGAGAGCAGGGGAGTTCGTGCAGTCCCCGTTGGTTGGGATGAGTTTGTTATGGCTTTCTTGTAAAGATTCTTCCCCCGAGAGTTGAGGGAAGTAAAGGAAGTCGAGTTCATTAATTTTAAGTAGAATGATATGACTGTTTATTAGTATGCCCTCAAGTTTACCCAGCTATCCAAGTATTCTCCATAGATGGTTGCTGATCCGAGGGCTCGTATGAGCAAGTTCATGAATGGGGTTGCATATTCATTTGTCATAGAGTGTAGGACCTCTATATTGATTAGTGATATAGATATATCTCGACTAATGATACATGCCCAGCAGATAGAGGCAGAACATATGAATGAAAAAGAGAGATAGGCCAAGAGGGCTAGGATAGGGAGTTGTGGGTACACTCAATAAATATTCGGTGGTGGACATCTCCCTCAGTCCCACTAGAGGTCGTCAGCTCCATCTCTATCATCAGCCAACATTCCATCCATACCTCGAGGTGATTAGAGGAATAGAGCGTCAGGTTCTAGGGGCTAGAGTATGACAGGAGAGTGCACTTTCCCAGCTTGTAAGAAGTGTGGTAGGAAGAACCGTGGAGAGTGCTTGGTTGGCTCTGATGGTATCTTCGGATGTTGAAAGCCCGATCATATGCAGTATTATCCTTCAGCTAGATAGGGTGACGATAAAGGTTGTGCCCCAGCCACCACTTTAGCAACTCCAGCAGCTCGCCCATAGCAGCAGGGTGCCTATTCTAATGCAACTAGCAGGAAGCATTAGAAATGGTCACTAGTATGTTACGAGTTTTTCATCTTAATATTTATGCATTGTTAGACCAGGGGCCACCTTATCCTTCGTGACTCTCTATGTTTCTTCTAGTTTTGGTATCAGTCCTAAAATCCTATCAGAATCCTTCGCAATCTCTACTCTTATTGGTGAGTTAATTTTAGCTCGACGGGTATAAAGAAACAGTCCTGTCATGATTCTTCATAAAGTCACCTCACCCAACTTAGTGGAGTTATATATGAATGATTTCGATGTTATCTTCGGTATGGATTGGTTGCATACTTGATATGCTTTAGTTAGTTATAAAACTCGTATAGTAGTGTTTCATTTTTTGGGTGAACCAATCATAGAGTGGAAGAGTAATTCAGTTGTGCTTGTAGGTCGCTTTGTTTCTTATCTCAAGGTTTATGTATACCATTTAGCTCAAGTCAAGGATTCTACGTTCGAGACCCCCACTCTTCAGTCAGTTCCTATTGTACGTGAGAATATGGAGGTCTTCCCAGATGATCTACCAGGGGTTCCTCTCTAGCGAGAGATTGACTTTAGAGTTGACCTTCTCCCTGTTACACAGCCCATATTCATTCCTCTTTACAGAATGGCTCCAGCCGAGCTAAAGGAGTTGAAGGAGAAGTTGAAGGATCTCTTAGATAAGGGTTTCATCAGGAGTGCATTAATTATCGGCAGTTGAGCAAGGTCAGAATCAAGAATAAGTATCCCTTCTCCAAGATTAATGATCTATTTGACCAGCTTCAGGATGCTAAGTCTTTTTCAAAGATAGACCTTTGATCCGGTTGTCATCAACTCTGAGTTAGGGAGAATGGCATTCTGAAAACATCCTTCAAGACTCGGTATGTTCACTATGAGTTTGTAGTTATGACTTTTGAACTAACAAATGCTCCTACAACTTTCATGGACTTGATGAACAGGGTGTTCGAGCAGTATTTGTATAAGTTTGTATTTGTGTTCATAGATGATATCCTCATATACTCTTAAAGCGAGGAGGAGCATGCCACTCATTTGAAGATTGTGTTGCAGACTCTCAAGGATTGTTAGTTGTTTGCTAAATTTAGAAAGTGTAAGTTTTGGCTGAACTTAGTAGCATTCTTGGGTCATGTGGTGTCTAGAAAGGATGTGTAGGTAGACTCTTAAAAGATAGAGGCAGTGAAGAATTGGCCTAGACTTGTTAGTCCCACTAATATTGGAATCTTTTTAGGTTTATCTAGCTACTACAAGAGGTTCATAGAGGGAGTTTCATCCATTACAGCACCATTGACTAAATTGACCTGAAAAAGGTCAAATTTTAGTGGTTGGATAGTTATGAGGAGAGTTTTCAGGAGTTAAAGACTCGACTCACTTTAGCCCCAGTGTTGACTCTATCGGAGGGCACAGATGGCTTCGTTGTGTATTATGATGCCTTTACGGTTCTTGGAGTGTGCTGATGCAGCATGGTAAAGTCATTGTGTATGCCTCTAGACAGCTTAAGAATCATGAGAAGAATTACCCGACGCATGACCTAAAGTTGGCAGTAGTGGTGTTTTCCTTGAAGATTTGGAGGCATTATTTATAAGGGGTGCATGTGGATACATTCATAGACCATAACAGTCTTAAGTACATGTTCACTCAGAAGGACCTGAATTTGCAGCAAAGGAGATGGATAGAGCTTCGCAAGGACTATGACATGAGTGTCCTATATCAGCCGGCGAAGGACAATGTAGTGGCGAATGCTCTTAGTAGGCTATTTTTGGGGAGTGTGTCCCATGTCGAGAATGGGAGGAAAGAGTTGCTGAAGGATGTCCATAGGCTTGGTGGTTTAGGAGTTCTCCCTACAGACTTAGCGGTTTGTCCATAATGGGTCAGAATCATCATTGATAACAGAAGTTAAAGAAAGTCAAGATGAGGATCCTATCCTAGTGAAGGTGAAGGAAGCAGTCTGGAATCATAAAGTAGAGGTTTTCTCCCTAGGGGGAAGATGGTGTACTCCGATCTTAGGGTTGATTGTGTGTTCAGATTATGGATGACTTGAGAGAGAGGATGTTGAGCAAGGCTCATGGCTCTTGGTACTCTATACATCCCGGTGCCACCAAGATGTACTATGGTCTACCGGAAGTCTATTAGTGGAATGGCAAGAAGAAGGACATAGCGAAATTTATGGCTAAGTATCTGAATTGCCACCACGTGAAGGTTGAGCATCAGAGACCTGGAGGTATGCTTCAGGACATCAGCATTCCTACTTAAAAGTGGGAAGAGATCAATATGGATTTTATTACAGGGTTGCCTTGTACGCACTGACAGTGTGACTCTATATGGGTTATGTAGACAGGCTGACCAGATCAGCACATTTCTTAGCGATCAAAACTATAAATTTGGCTGAGGATTATGCTAGACTCTATGTTCAAGAGTTTTTTTGTTGAATGGAGTTCCTTATTCCATCATCTCAGATAGGGGTACTCAATTCACCTCTTAGTTTTGGAGAGAGTTTAGAGGGGCCTTTGTACTTAGGTGAAGCTTTGCACAGCTTTTCACCCACAGACATGTCACGCCCCTCCTTGGGGGGTATGACTGGCACCTGGTCCCCTAGTAGCAGCTAGACTGCTAACTGGTGAGCCTAAGCACATCTGGTGCCTGGCTAGCTCTAACTCAAATTTCTGGAAACAACGTGCTATATAATGGCTGTAAACACAGCCTCCGGCCGACTGGGCCTATAGCCACCTGTATAAAACTTCAGCTAACCAGAAACATACTTACAAAAGGGGGAAACCTATGCGGGGCAACAAGGCCACCATCTTGTCTAGTTATCTGTAATTCAACAATAAAATACTGAATAACTACGTGACCGGAAAGGTCACCACTACTATGAGACTATGGCCCCACACGGACAACATAATCAACAATGCTAAACAGCTAAACAAAACACACGGCCTCACACGACCGGCACAACTAACCACAGGGAGATGAAAAAATACAATCTGCAAGCCTCTATGAGTACTGATGAAATGGTCGGGACAGGGCCCCGGCCTGCCCATGTTGTATAATAAAAGAAAATGAACTACACCTCTGAATATCAAGCTCCGGATGACAGGAGCTGATGACTCTATAAGCTGGATGGAATCACGAGTGATCGCCTCCTCGTCTATGAGTACCTGCAGGCAAGTAATGCAGTGCCCCAAACGAGCGTCAGTACCACTGGTACTGAGTATGCAAAGCAACTGGATACAACTGAATACAAATAACATAACTAGCAATTCTGAATAGCAGGAGATAACTGAATCTGTAAGAACTGATATGAACTGAATCAGACTTTCTGTGCTGTGATAGGGCAGGAGCATACCTGTAGACGCGGTGGCCTGCTGTCTATTAACTAATATATAATACATAAATACATATATATATATATATATAGCAAACAAGAGCCAATACCAACCCCCATAAGTCGGATGGCGCCAAGCAAGCAAACAATCTATATACCCCTACCCGGGTCAAAACCAGCCAAAAATAAGTCACTCCACTCATTTGCTAACTACGAGCACCTCTGTCGGCCCCCTAGGTCTCCGGCTCGGGCCATAGCCTCCGATATAAATAACCGTGTCTGAGTCCAGAGGACTCCTATACTGTATCTATAACTGTAACTGTATCTGAATCTGTTCCCTGGGCACTTGCGCACAACAGGGCTATTTGTACTGTAATGCTGATCAGCCTGATATGGGGAAAGCTTCATCCCATCTTCGTCCAAACTGGGGACGGCATGCCACTCCTTGGAGTGACATAAACCCACCCGCTCAGTGGGCGACACAGTTACCAACCCAGGGATGGCGAGGACGCTCAAAAGGGTGCCCTCATAACACAAACAGGTCTCAACAAACAATAAGCACATATATAGCAAGCATGTTTAAACTGAAAAATACTATCTGAATTTTGATTTCCTATTCTGATCACTTTCTGTATTATACTGATTCTCATACTGCTTTATACTGAATCTGTGATCTTTATCTAACTGCACGGCTAATCTGTAGCCAAGATACTATCTAACTGTATGGCTATACTGTAGCCAAGATATCATCTGTCTGTATGGCTAATCTGTAGCCAAGATACTATCTGACCGTCTGATTTTACTTTACTAACTCTTATTCTGAATATCTGTCATATTATTCTAGAAACATGCTTTCTAATCATATACTGGGCTATACTGAGTCTGGAATGCTAACTTGCCATTTTGGCGCATGCTTTACTAACTTTCGGACTTAGTACGATATAACAACGCAAACCAGATTTACTGAACTTGCACAATACTCAGTATTCAACTCTGGTAATTCTACTACGGAGTTTACTGTGCTATACAAGGCTAAACCTACTAACTTGCTGAAGAAAATGGCTTTACATACCTTAACCTCGGTTTATCCGACTAACGGATGAAGCTCGGTCAGTACTCCAGCTATTTCTCCCAACTGCATTTACATATATGTCAATTAGGACTAAATACACCAATATTCTGAAAGAAAATGTCACTTTCGATATATTTATAGCCCAAACTTTGGCTTATCGAAAGATGGTCAAAACTTGCTATTTCTCGAAAGTCCAGAAAAGAGAAATATCCACTTTAGGGATAGGAGTATATTGACACTAGTTTGGAGAAATTCCACTTACCTTAGTTTGGTAGCACGACGATTCGCCGGCCGAATTTCACGAAACTAAATCCGTAGGAATGCTCCTTACTGCTTAATACCTCGATATCTAGAGTTAATTTGAGTTTGGACCACGTTTGACGGCGTAATCGGAAAGAAATTATCAAGAAACCTTCGCACCCTCTATTTCTCTTCGTGTTCTGGAAATTAAATGATGAAAATGAAGTTAAAAACCGAAGTTGGAGGCTTATATACTTGGGCATGGACAGGGCCAATGTGTCACGGAGCCAACGCGGAGGCTCCACCTCTGTGACACGTTGCCATCGCGGAGGGGCTCTGCCCTGGCTCCTCCCGCGATGGTTCGATAGGTTTCTCGTCCGGTCTTTCCCCGGGCCTTTTTCTAGCATGTATGGCTCTCAAATACTCTTAACCAACACGCGAATAGGCCATCTATGTGTAGAAAATTTTATGGGGTGTAACAAGACATATGGTCAGGACGAGCAGACCATTAAAACTCTTGAGGACTTGTTAAGAGCGTGTGTGATTGATTTCAAGGGTAGTTGGGATGATTGCTTGCCCCTTATCGAGTTTGTCTATAACAATAGTTATCACTCCAACAGTTAAATGGCTCCATCTGAGGCTCTTTATGGATGGAGGTGTACATCACCAATCAGATGATTTGAAGTTAGGTGAGGCTATGTTGAGAGGGCTGAACTCAGTTCATAAGGCCATGGAGAAAGCTCAGCTTATTAGGGAGAGGCTGAAAATAGTTTAGTGTTGTCAGAAATCATATTCCGATGTTAGGAGGAGACATCTTGAGTTTGAGGTTGATGATTGGGTGTTTTTAAAGGTGTCTCCGATGAAGGGAGTTATAAGGTTTGTAAGAAAGGGAAGCTTAGTCCCTAATATGTTAGTCCCTATAGGATTTTTAGGTGAGTTGAAAAAGTGGCTTATGAGTTGGAGCTACCAATGGAGTTAGCCTCAGTGCACCCAATTTTCCATGTGTCTTAGTTGGAAAAGTGCATTGGTGATCTAGCTTTAGTTGTTCTAGTAGAAATTATTAAAGGTAAAGGATAACCTTACCTATGAGGAGGTACGAGTTGAGATCCTTGATTATCAGGTTCAGAATTTAAGGAACAAGGAGGTAGCTTTCGTGAAGGTTTTGGGGAGAAATATTTTAGTGGAGCTAAATGGGAAGTCGAAGCAGATATGATGGCTAGATACCCGCATCTTTTTCCTTTCGTCTTAGTTTTAGCATGAGGTACCAGTTTCCTCCTTAGTACCCTATTCAGTTTCATGTCAAGTTCATGTCTCTCTGTTCTTTTCATGTCCCTCAGTACCTTTCATGTCATAGCATTCATGTATCTTTCATGGATTTAGTTCCGTCATGTATCTCAGTCTGAAGTTAGTCACTTCATTAATTTTTAACTATGATTGTTAAGTTTTGGGGTTGCAGTTCTTTCGTTAGCCTTTCAGTATGCTTAATCTAAATTAGGACGAACGTTTCAAAAGGGAAGATATTGTAACACCTCAAACCTCAAAATGGCTTTTCATAACAAGGAACTGCTGGTTTCAGATCTAGTGTAGGAGGTTATTGAGGAAATTGATAGCCCGTCAAGTGAGAGATGGATAGTAACCTATGGCGTCACGGCTCCGACGGCTTGATTGATGACCGTTAGTCCTGCAATGGACCATCACTAACCTTGCCTTGATTAGGTCTCCATGTTCCCAAAGTTACAGAAGGTTAACGGACCGTCAAGGAAGTGACGGCCCGTCACTCCTATCGGTAGTGAGGTCATAGTCAGGACTAATACTTGTTAAAGGTGATGGTAAGGGTGATGGACTATCGGGCGAGTGATGGCCCGTCACTTCCACCGTCAAGACATTCAGTGATTCAATCCAACCTGATTTTCCAGGTTCAGTTTTGTCATTTTCTAAGATTCTAAGTAACATCATTTTGGGGATCCTTAAGGTTGTATTTAAGGGTTTTACTTTGCTTATTCCTCACTTCTCTCATACACCAAGGTTGGGAAAGATCAAGCTCTCAAAGAAAAATGGATTCCTCAATTTATTCTTCTCTAATTTATCTTGGGCATCCAACCCTAGCAAGAATCTCATCAAGCCCGGGTGTGTAAGGTTTTTAATAGGGATTTCTTCCACCCTCATGCCCCTTTCAAATTGAATTCATGATACCCACCTCGCATGCCCTAAATTTTAAATAATTGGTGATAAGTTCATTGTGGGTGAATTCCTTCATATTCTTCCATGAAATCAGTTCCCTTAATATTTATGTCCCGATGATTATAATTATATGTATCTTATCAAGTCTCTCATGAATCTATGAATTTAATGTTTCAAGCATAATTTCAATAACTTCTAGGGTTAGATTCTAATTGAATGAAACTCTATGATTCTCTTACGATTCCAAGTCTCTTATGGCTCAATCCATATTTTTATGATTATGAATACATGCTTTCTACTAAATTCTCTCATGAATTTGTGATTTTCAAGTTATGATGATTTATCAAAAGTATGCATGATTTCATGATTCTAGCAAGCCCATGTAAAAGTCAAGTACGTTTCACTATGATTATTAACCAAGTCTTACAGGATAAGTTTTAAGGAGATGTTTTGGAGTCAAGACTCCCAAGAAATAGACCTAAGAGATGTTTTGAGAAGACAATTATGAGCGATATACATATTTTTGGGACTAGTGTCTAGCATCGAGTAGTCCAGGGATTCCGAGGACCTAGGTCTCATAACTACCTACCACAGTAGGTATATATTCATATTTGGGACCTTTCAAGAGCATATTTTTCCACCCAAAGGTACACTAGTGGTATCACACCTTAATCATTCTTTTCCCTTGTAGGGCTTAGGACGTCTCCGCCCAGTTGAGCGAGATGGTTAGGGCCTTATATAAGCTCTATTATGATGGTATTGGTTATGACAAAGTCTTCCATTGTTCCTCATGATTTAGATACTCATGTTCATTACATAGGATACTATGTTTTATAGCATATTGACCCATCGATTAGTTTATGAGTTTTCACTTGTGATTTCAAGTATGGCACGCTATATGATTTCTATTTCTAAATCCTAGTTATTTATTTTCATATTTTGACGAATATATCATGATTATGATTACTTCAAGATATGGATTTTAGCATGTTTTCATTACTCTCATGTTTTATCTTATTTTATACTTATGATTTTAGACTATTGATTTGCTAGCATGTTTTAATTTCTCTAAATACTCAATACTTTCAAAGTACTAATCGCATACTCTATGCTATATTGTCTCATATATAGGCTCGGTTGGCCATTCATAGTCCCGAAATTAGCTCACTCCTACTTTAGTCTAGTATCATCCCAGTTCTGGTGAGTCCTCATGAGCAGAGGATGACATTTTTGGGTTCATGCCTTTTTTCTTATGTCGTTTAGTTTTAGAGGTAGTGAGCTAGTTAGGATATTGTCCCATTAGCTCATCTTATGGTTATAGGATTTTTAGACAACAATATATAGATGGTTCAGCATTATTGACTCATGATTATGCTTATGTTTTATATTATGTTATGCAAACTTCTGCTTATGCTGAGTTTAAGTTATTTCCACTTTAAAAATATTCTCTCTTTTATTTTATGTATGTACTGATCACGGGCAAAATAGCATGCCCGAGATACGCTTTATACCTTAATGTAGTCTTGTTTATCGAAGTTATTTTACATACTTTCATGTGATTTTATATAAATGTGAATATATGTGCTAACCAACATGATTAGTCCTTGTTTTGTAGGTTAATAATGCATTTGAGGAACTAATTCACAAGTTGATGAATAGCAAGGAATGGAGTGGAAGCAAGTGGCGAAAATCGGCAAGGAGCATGCCTTGGCAAGGCTGGCTGCGCCAGGCAGCGTGCCACGCTGTGCGTGTGCCGTGTCCAGCGCCGTGCCACGCCCTTGCCAAGCGCACGAGGAAAGGCACCAGCAGGCAGCAGTAGGCAGTAACTTAGCGCGCCAGCGCCGTGCCACGCTAGGCCAGCTGCGCGACAGCAGCATGCCAACGCGCTGCATGAGCAGCGTGCCACGTTGGCCAGTGCGGTGACCCTCGGCAGCTTGGGTTCCTGAGGCACTTTCCAGAGAGCTTTCGCGTTGCCTCCATGTCACGGAGGCAGTGCTCCGTGATACACTCCGTGATACGGAGCCGTTCCATTACAGGCTAAATTATGCACGTTTTCCATTTACTATAAATAGGACCGTTAGCTCCTAAAATCATTTGGTCACGATTTTATTCTGAAAAACCACCTAGGAGTGAAGGGAGAAGTGGGAGAACTCATCTAGGGTTTATCAAATTCCCTTCTCATCTACCAAATTCATGTAAGTATGTTAGTTTAGTATTAGTTAATTGTAGTTTTACGAACATGAATGGCAAGAACCCTTCCTCTAGGGTTGAAGCCATGAATTATGATTGTGCTTTTATGAAATTGTTTTGGAATTAAGTTATTGATTGTTGTTTTCGTCTTGCATTCTGGATTGTTGGTTGTTTTTATGATTGATCACCATGAAAGCATATTTGTTAGCTTGAGTAATAGCTTGAGAAAGCATTACCTAGGTCAGGACATGAGAATGTAAGGAGCATATTTGTATCTTGGGAGATATATTGTGTCAGGATAGAAATATACCTCAAACCTTGCTTGGTTGACACACGGGGGTTATGAAAGACCAACTTGGGATGTCACATCACCACTCGAAGAAGTAGTTGTGAGGCTAAGTTGAGTTAAATGGTTAGACGTACGAAAGTCCCTAATCGTTTCCCCGTTAACCACAACATAATTGATTGCCCGCGACTAGAAAATTAAACTCCTCGCTCACAATGATGCAGTGAGGCTAGATTGCCTTGTTTAGAGGCTCGAAAGACCATAAACATGCAATTCTAATTATGTGAAATAACAATTGATAGTTCCATGCTTAATCCATTGCAAATCGTAGGATCGCATGATTAATTAGTTTTAACTCTATGTTGCTCCTAGAGTGATTTCAGAATATTTCGTTGACCCAAACTTAGACTTAATTAATCTCAATCGAAAATGTCTATAACCAACACTTGAGGTATTTAAGATCGCACTAGAAATGGATAGTTAGAGGAATGGGTCCAGTCCCTATGGGTTCGACAATCCGGTTCTTAAAAAGAGCCACTATATTACTTGCACGACCCGTACACTTGCGGACGCGCGAATCGGGCATGTCAAGTTTTTGGCACCGTTGCCGGGGACTCGGCGAAGTTTTGATAATTTATCTATTTTTGTGTGATTTTTTTTTTAAATTTCCTAAAGTGTTGAAAAACTTGGTCTTAGTCTGTTTATTTGCAGGTGACAGGTTGTCCTGCCGAGCTGGCTAGAAATATAGAGCTTGTGGAACCGTTGCTTGAACCTGAACGTCAAATCCATTTGCAAAGGAGAGTAGCTCTAGAGCAAAACCTGAAGAGACTTCAAGAAAAGGTACAACAACAACCACCCGCGGGACAAGTACAATTGTCATCAGAAGCAATGGCAGCAAGACCAGTTCGCAAAGTGGCAATCCCACTAGCGACGAATATGACCTCTAGCATCCGTAAACCGGAGCCTGGAGGGCACTTTGAGCTTAAACAGAACATGGTGCAGCTGTTACATTCTAGTGGTCAATTCACTGGAATGGCACATGAGGACCCGCAGCAGCACTTACAGAGCTTTTTAGAGATTAGTGACACGTTCGTCCCCACTGGCGTGTCCACAGATTATGTCTGAATGACCCTCTTCCCATTTTCACTATTGGGAGAGGCGAAAAAGTGGCTGAAGGCTGAGCCACCGAACTCCATAACTTCATGGAATGATTTGGCTAAGAAGTTCCTTATCAGATTCTTCCCTTCAGGCAAAACTGCAAAGTTGAGAAGTGAAATACTCAGTTTCAAGCAGAGGCCTGATGAGAACTTATATATGGCTTGGGAAAGATTCAAGTCATTATTAAGAGATTGCCCCCATCACCAGCAATCAAATGAAGTGCTGGCTCATACCTTTGTAGAAAGTCTAGACCCCCACACAAAAATATTACTAGACTCTGCATCGGGTGGGCAAGCCTTAGATAAGACATATGATGAGTTGTACACTTTGTTGAATAGAATTGCACAAGGAAATCCAGAGTGGCACAGCGAGTCATCTAGAAGGGCAGGAAACAGATCAAGGTTGATAGTAGTAGATGGTTTGAATGCCTTGGCAGCACAGTTAGCTTCGTTCCAGCATCAAATGATGACTCAGTTCAATAAACGGAGTATGAACCAACGCCAGGGCCAGGTTAATGCAGTTCAGCAAGCTCCGAGTTGGTGTGAAATTTGTGGTAATAATGGGCACCATGCAGAATCTTGTGGAGCCAATCCGGAGTCAGTCAATTTTGTTAGTAATGTGCAGCGCAACAATCAGAATTTTGAAACCAGTTACAACAGAAATTGGCAGGGCCACCCGAATTTTTCTTGGGGTGGAAACCAAAAGCAGAATTTTATGCAACCTCAACAACAGCAGTATCAGCAGAATAGGCAGAATGATGGGCAATTGAGTAGCAGCATTGAGGAAACACTGCAGAAAATCATGGAGACCCAGACTCAATTAATGGAAAATCAGGCAAGGATGGCAACAGACTTAATGAATCAGCAAGTAGCCACCCGAAATCTTGAAAAACAAGTGGGTCAGATAGCAGCTGCTCAAAACATGAGATCGCAGGGGGGATTACCAAGCGACACAGATCCTAACCCCCGGCAGATCAATGCCATCAGTCTGAGAAGCGGTAAGCAATTAGCTGATGCAGTGTCAGAAGAGCTGAGCAAGGAGGTGCAGCCGGAGTTGGTTAGACCAGGACCATCCATCAACATGGGAGATAATCAGAGTGCTGGGCAACAAAATGCACAACTTCCATTGCAGCCAGCACAAAGACCACCACCACCATTCCCTCAGAAATTCAGAAAGAGCAAGGAGGAGGAATGCTTCAAAAAGTTCTTTGAGAGCTTCAAAGAACTTCACATAAATTTGCCTCTTCTTGATGTTTTGCAGGGAATGCCCAAGTATGCTAAATACTTGAAGGACGTGATGGCGAACAAAGTGAGATTGGTGGATGTCCAGACTGTAGCACTGACTGAGGAGTGCACTCACAGGGTATTGAGCAAAATGCCAAAGAAACTCAAAGACCCAGGGAGTTTTACCCTCCCCATACAAATTGGTAAAGCTGAGGTGCTACGAGCTTTGTGTGACTTAGGGGCAGCAGTCAATCTAATGCCCCTATCCTTATTCAACACCTTGTGGTTGGGACAACCGAGGCCAACAAGGTTGATGCTGCAGCTGGCTGACAAGTCGCGAGTGACACCTGAGGGAATAATAGAGGACCTTCTCATCAAAGTAGGTAAGTTCATTATACCTGCCGATTTTATTGTCTTGGATTTTCATGTTGATGACCAGGTACCCCTGATCTTGGGACGGCCATTCTTGGCCACTGGAGGAGCGGTGATTGATTTGAAAGCAGGGACCCTAAAAATGAGGGTCGAGGATGAAGAAGAAATCTTCCGCGTTTACCAAGAAATGAACCCATGTGCACACTATAGAAACCTTTGTCAGGTTAGTGTGTTGGCAGAGGATAAGTGTGGGGTGGAGGATTCCATAGGTGCAGGGCCAAAGGAAATTACAAGTGTTCAGCCCGAGTCTGATAAAGGGCTTCAAATTGAGAGGAAGTTGGAGAAAGAGAGGAACAGAGTGGAGGTTGTTTCCTCTAAACAGCAACAGAAAAGGAGATGGTTCTCAAAAGAGAACCCAGGTATGAGGATGTCCTGAAAAGGATAGTCCACGTCGGGCCACGACGTAAAATAAGGCGCTACTTGGGAGGCAACCCAAGGGTACCACAGGTACCATTTTAATTTCTTGCATTTTTGTTGATTTTATTTATTTTTCATCCTGTGTTGTTTTGGTGGAAAGTTAAGCACAGATGGAGGGGAAGTCTGAGTACCCGTGGAGGGGGAAGCTAAAAAGCATGGACGATAAAAAGTGTGGGGTCGACACACACTTGTGCAAAGTTGAAGAAAAGCATGCTATTTGCTAGGCCTAAAGGCCTGAGGGAGGATTTCTCACCCTTTGTAAATTTTAATTCGATGCTATGAGGACATAGCACGATTTAAGTGTGGGGTGAGGGAAATTTCAAGGGAAATTTCAAAACTTTTTGTTGTGCTTAACAATTTTTGGTGAATGTAATGCTTGTGAAAAATTTGAAAATTTTGAAAATTTTTTGTGCACTAAGCATGACTTCATCACCCGTTGGTTTTTCTTTTCGGTTCTTTTCCGACGGGGGGGTCTTTGAACCGAAGAATAAAAATTTTATTTTCTTTCCTTTGTCTGTATATAGTGTTTTAGTCATAGTTAGGGACTGTTTCCGACGATGGATGGATGACGACCGTCTTGAGGAAAAATTAGTCGGTAGGTGATGGGTTTTTGAAACCATAACTATGTGGTGCTTGATGTTCTTGTTATGTGCTATACGTGATTGTAAGATGCAAGTATGTTCGGTGTGAAGCATGCAGGTGTATAACT
Organism: Datura wrightii; assembly: GCA_035772735.1. Taxonomy (NCBI): domain Eukaryota; kingdom Viridiplantae; phylum Streptophyta; class Magnoliopsida; order Solanales; family Solanaceae; genus Datura; species Datura wrightii. The sequence goes on from JASDFA010000016.1 coordinate 166,235,109, forward strand.
TTGTGTGAGACGCTTAGGCTCTTGAATTTGACTCAATATGATTGAAGCTTAATTCTGAATTCTTGTAATTAGCTGAGTAAGAGTCTGATGAATGTGTCTTAAATTGAGCATGTGCCATGAGTGTAAGGTTTTTGAGTATTCTGTGCCATTGTGGAATGTCTAGAACTTGCCTGGTGTGTTTATAAAACGAAATGAAGGATGTGAATTGTAGGAGATGATTTAGGCAATTTTTTTCGAATGAACCAATTCTTATCCCTCATTTTACCTACCTTGTAAAGATTAATCCTAGTTAGCCCCATTGAGCCTTGAGCCTATTCTTTGACAGCTGCAACATAATCTTAATCCTTTTTCTTTCATTAGCCTTGTGTTTGATCCAAAACTCCTAAGCGCTTGAAAAAAAAAACCCAAAGGAGTAAGGGAATAAGAAGAATAAAAAGAAAGGAAAAGTAGCAAGTTGTAGAAGTGAGAAAAGGACAAAGGTGCACATGCGTGCAAATGGTTGAGTATTAGTAAGGAGAAAGAAGACAAATTAATGAAAATTTATTTATATAGCTCCTTACTAATAAGTTAAAAGTGCCTAAAGAAATGGGGGAACACAAGAGGAACAAGAAAGATGAAAGGAGAAAAAGGTAAAGTAAGGGAAGGGAAGTTCGTAAGGAGGGCGTAATGTATTAAAAGCGCTTAGGAAAGATAGTCACTATTACTGGCCATAATAATACCTACCTGTCCCTTAGCCTACAGTACAACCCATTAAGTCCTACTTGATCTTACATTCACACACCCTTAAATTAGTGGAATAAAACACTAAGGGCAAGCTTATGGGTCATTACATGATGCATGTGAATTCTTTGTGAGAGTGAGTGAAATTCTATTGATTCACCCACACATGTTAGGATGTACAAATGATTTTTGCGTATGATTGGGTAACTCTATTTCTGTGAGGGGCACATGTTGAATGAAGGATATAATTCATGTGAGATTTCTTAATTAGTTGATTTGCACGAGTTTGCTAAGATTGAGAGTCGATTCTTGAGGTTAAGAAGTCTTAGCATTGTTGTATTTCATCTCGGTGATTAAATTGTGTATGCTCTATCTTTAGCTTGTTATCTTATGGAATCATTATAGCCGTAGCTTGAATTATCTGGTCACATTAGTTATGTGGGAGTTTCTATATGTATGATATGTAAAAGGTTGTTCGAGGACGAACAAGGCTTTAAAGTGTGGGGTTGTGATCACGGGCAAAATAGCATGCCCGAGATACGCTTTATACCTTAATGTAGTCTTGTTTATCGAAGTTATTTTACATACTTTCATGTGATTTTATATAAATGTGAATATATGTGCTAACCAACATGATTAGTCCTTGTTTTGTAGGTTAATAATGCATTTGAGGAACTAATTCACAAGTTGATGAATAGCAAGGAATGGAGTGGAAGCAAGTGGCGAAAGTTGGCAAGGAGCATGCCTTGGCAAGGCTGGCCGCGCCAGGCAGCGTGCCACGCTGTGCGTGTGCCGCGTCCAGCGCCGTGCCACGCCCTTGCCAAGCGCACGAGGAAAGGCACCAGCAGGCAGCAGTAGGCAGTAACTTAGCGCGCCAGCGCCGTGCCACGCTAGGCCAGCTGCACGACAGCAGCATGCCAACGCGCTGAATGAGCAGCGTGCCACGTTGGCCAGCGCGGTGACCCTCGGCAGCTTGGGTTCCTGAGGCACTTTCCAGAGAGCTTTCGCGTTGCCTCCATGTCACGGAGGCAGTGCTCCGCGATACACTCCGTGACACGGAGCCGTTCCATTACAGGCTAAATTATGCATGTTTTCCATTTACTATAAATAGGACCCTTAGCTCCTAAAATCATTTGGTCACGATTTTATTCTGAAAAACCACCTAGGAGTGAAGGGAGAAGTGGGAGAACTCATCTAGGGTTTATCAAATTCCCTTCTCATCTACCAAATTCATGTAAGTATGTTAGTTTAGTATTAGTTAATTGTAGTTTTACGAACATGAATGGCAAGAACCCTTCCTCTAGGGTTGAAGCCATGAATTATGATTGTGCTTTTATGAAATTGTTTTGGAATTAAGTTATTGATTGTTGTTTTCGTCTTGCATTCTGGATTGTTGGTTGTTTTTATGATTGATCACCATGAAAGCATATTTGTTAGCTTGAGTAATAGCTTGAGAAAGCATTACCTAGGTCAGGACATGAGAATGTAAGGAGCATGTTTGTATCTTGGGAGATATATTGTGTCAGGATAGAAATATACCTCACACCTTGCTTGGTTGACACACGGGGGTTATGAAAGACCAACTTGGGATGTCACATCACCACTCGAAGAAGTAGTTGTGAGGCTAAGTTGAGTTAAATGGTTAGACGTACGAAAGTCCCTAATCGTTTCCCCGTAAACCACAACATAATTGATTGCCCGCGACTAGAAAATTAAACTCCTTGCTCACAATGATGCAGTGAGGCTAGATTGCCGTGTTTAGAGGCTCGAAAGAACATAAACATGCAATTCTAATTATGTGAAATAACAATTGATAGCTCCATGCTTAATCCATTGCAAATCGTAGGATCGCATGATTAATTGGTTTTAACTCTATGTTGCTCCTAGAGTGATTTCAGAATATTTTGTTGACCCAAACTTAGACTTAATTAATCTCAATCGAAAATGTCTATAACCAACACTTGAGGTATTTAAGATCGCACTAGAAATGGATAGTTAGAGGAATGGGTCCAGTCCCTGTGGGTTCGACAATCCAGTTCTTAAAAAGAGCCACTATATTACTTGCACGACCCGTACACTTGCGGACGCGCGAATTCATGGGGTTAGCTTGGAGTTATTCATAGTTCTAGGTCTCGTGTCTCGATTCGAGGTACATGCTCAGGTCATGACAAGATGCCAACTGTCTAGGAAAATCCCACTCATAGGCTACCAGCTCAAGTCTCTACCAAATATTATATGGTCCACTATCTAAAGCGACCAAGCTTAACTTTCTTTCCAAATCTCATAATTCCTTTCATAGGTAAAACATCCAAGAACACCTATCGTTAACATTAAATTCCAGATCTCTTTGTCACATATACAAATAGGATTTCTGATATCTCTAGGCAAACTATAACCATTCTTGAATGATTAAAACTCGGAGTGATTCTTCCCTAATCTGATCAACTACATTACCATCATTTTGAGTCAAACATATTGACCCCTAGGCTTGCCAATTTGTAAATATCTATTGCTAATTACCTCTTAGTTTCCCATTCTTGAATCATTACAACTAGGAATGATTCCTCCATAATCTGAACAACTACATTACAATCCTTTGAGTCGAACAAATAGACCCCTAGGCTTGCCAATTTGTACACATCTGTTGCTAATTACCTCTTAGTTTCATCAATGTGTGCCAGAGGTCCCATGAACAGTCAGTTAAGAGCGTCAGCTACAATATTAGCCTTTTTTGCATGGTAGAGGAATTCAACATCATAGTCCTTAACCAAATCAAGCCATCTTTTGATTGTTTATTTTTTTGAATAGTGTCTCTCTGTTCCGGTGCCACATAAGGGTGTGCAAATTCAAACAATATTTAGCTTTATTCCTTTTCCCTTTCTACCTCTTTCTATTTGAAAATGTACTGGAGACTTTTGTGGTCTCTGAACATATCCATATGAACTCTATATAAATAGTGATGTCATATCTTTAGCACAAACACTATAACAATTGTTTCCAAATCATGTGTTGGATAGTTCTTTTAATGGATATTTAATTGCCTAGAAGAATAGGCCACAAACGTTCTGTTTTGCATCATATAACAACCAATACTAGTTCCTGAAGCAGTAAACTAAACCACAACCCATAAGCTCCCTTTAGTAAGGTTAAGATTGGAGTTGTAGTCAATTTGGTCTTTAATTCATGAAAACACTTATCTCATGCATCATACTATTGGAACTTGCTCTTATTTTGAGTTAGTTTAATCAAAAGGCATATATAGATAAAAATGCCTCTATAAACCATGTATAATAACCTGACATAATTAAGAAACTCCTAATTTATGTGGGATGTACAGGTCTAGGCCAATTTTTTACTACCTCTATCTTATGAGAATCAACGTTGATATCCTTATTGGATACCATGTGGCCTAGGAATGCCATTGAGTCAATAAAAACTTCCATTTTTGAAAACTTTACATATAATTGATGATCGCAAAAACTCTACAATACTAACCTGAGGTGGCCTGCATGTTCAGCCTCATTCCTCGAGCACACTAATATATCATCAATGAACATAATCAGAAACATATCAAGATAAGACTTGAACACTGAATTCATGAGGTCCATAAAAGTAGCTGGGCTGTTCATCAACACAAAATATATTACAAGGATCTCAAAATGCTCTAAGTCTTGAAAGCTTTTTTCAGAAATACTTCTTCTCTAACCTGATCTAAAGTCAATCTTAGAGAACCACTTGGAATTTTGTAGTTGGTTGAACAAGTCATCTATCCTCAGAAGTGGACATTTGTTCTTTATAGTGACCTTATTCCATTGTCGATAGTCAATGGACATATGTAATGAACTATCCCTCCTTCTTTTGGATAAATAAAACTAGTGCTCCCCATGGTGAGTCACTAGGTTGAATGAACCAAATCTCAAGAAAATCCTTCAATTATTTTTTTTACTTCTTTCAATTCTCCGGTGTCATTCTATATGGAGGAACAGATAATTGTTTGGTATCGGGAAGAACATTGATAATGAAATCAATCTCCCTATTTGGAGGAATCCCTGAAAGTTCATCTAGAAATACTTTTTGATATTCACTAACTATAGGCACATATTGGAGAGACTGTGCTTCAACATCCGTGTACCTCACATAAACCAGATGATTGAAGCATCCCTTGAAAATTAGTTTTTACGCTCTAAAATAGGAGATAAACTTACCCTTTAGCATAAAATCATTACCATTCGATTCTAAGTCTTGTTCATTAAAAAACTGGAATGTAACAACTTTGTTTCTAAAATGAAGAGTAGTATAACATAATGACAAACATTCCATTCCTATAACAATATCAATGTTGACCATTTCTAATTAAGCTAGATTGCGCATAGTGGCTCTATGACCCATCATAACTGTGCAAACTTTATAGACGCATTTGGCGATAACTGACTTATTGATTGGAGTGGATACAGAGAATGGTTTACATAATTGTTTGAGTTCTAGTCCAAACTTTTTAGAAACATAAAAGGTCACATAAGACAATGTGGATCCAAGATCCATTAGTACGTAAACATTATAAGTGAAAACCATATACATATAGTAACATTTAGATATGCCTCTAGTCCTATCGACCAGTTAAATCATATAGGAAAATTTGTCCTCCGCATTTATTATTACCTCCCCCTACTGGGGCATAAGAATTACGTGAAGGAGATGTATGAGTTGTTGCTACATTTTGATATGAAGTTGCATTACCATCATTGCCTTATCTAGCTGACGACAATTTCTCTAAATATGGCCTCTAAGAATGAATCCATAACATACATTCATACCCATGTTACACTCTTCTAGGTGCCTCTTACCTCTCTATTGCAGGGAAACTACTACAAATTACTCTATGCAACACTATCCTGTGATTGACAGCCTAGTGCTCTAGAGTTCTGGCTTTATCCATTCTAGCCTCTCCTATCATTCCTATACAGGGGAGGTCGTGCACTCATGGTAGATGTAGACGCATTTGATTATCTCCTATTTAAAGAAGGTCCTACCCATGTTTTGTTCATTGTTTTCAGCTAACATGGCCCTCTTATTCTAGTTCTTTTCTCTATTTTCTATAATTCTCTACTTCAAGTATTTAGTCTATTGGGAATAAGCCATTAGTATGGAAATATCCATCTCCTTGTTCAACAAAGCCGCAATACACTCATCAGCCAAATGCATTCCTAAACCATAGACATGGCAGCACATCCTTGCTCGCATAGTAGAAACCATCTCTGGAGCATTACGATAGCTATGTGAATCTGAACTGTATTCTCTCACACTCATAGAGACCTCTCTAAGAGATGTAAATTAATCGACTCTTGCTTCGTCAGATCTATTGTTAGGAAGTGATCGATGAAGGTATTCATAAGATCATCCCAAACTGTAGGGTCTGAATCTTCCCCTTATCTCCCATTGCTCATACCAAGTAATTGCTATATCCTTTAACTGATAGAAGGCAAATTCAACCGCCTCCATCTCTTTGGTGTGCATAACCCGTAGAATCCTCTGTACCTCATTAATAAAATTTTAGGGATCCTCCTCTAGCTTGGACCCCATAAGGATAGGTGGATTCATTATGACTAACTCTCTGATCCTATATGTAGTTGAACCCTTATTAGGTCCCATACTTTGTGACCATGTATCTTGATGCTTGGACTATCACACAACCAAATGGGTAAGCATCTATATGGCTCTCCTCATATTTGTAATAATCGTACTAGGGGGTGGCATATATGTGGTAGGGTTCTCCATATGACCCTCTGCCAATGATGGAAAAATAAGAGTAGGCTAGTCTGTTGGACAACGTTGTGACCTTGTTTGAACTCCTTGACGTTCACAGGAGTTCACCTCGTTGGTGGTGTTAGCCCATTGGTTTGAGGCCTTCTTTCTCGTAACAAGCATTTTCTAAAAAAATGTAATAATGTGAATGTTAGAAAATTCACTTAGAGCTCAACTCTATAGTACGATCTACAGTAGGAAGGAAAAGTGACTTTCTTATATGTCTTGTAGCTTCTAAATTATAACTATGGTGCACTTCACAGTTATAAGTCAAACTCTACTAGGCACGGCTTTATAGATTTTTTTAGAAACTCGAACCTAGGGCTCTGATACTATATTTTTCATGTCCCAACCCTGGGCCTTGGCATGGGTGTGACTCGATGCCATTACTGGCCCAAGAGAACAACATAACATGGCGTACATCATGAGCATACATCTAATATAAGAGGAATATTAGTAGACTTTCCGTTTAGAAATGAAGTACACAAATTGTAAATAAAAAAAAACAAAAACTTTCCATGTTTTGCATCAACATGAATAGTAATCTATGAAGTCTCTATCATTAAAAGAATAACTGTTTTACCAGAACAAGACACTCGGCATACCTCTATAGTTAAAACTAGTGGAAATTGAATAAAAGAGTAAGCCCAAGACAAGTGGGGTTCACCAATAGCTGAATGAGACAATCCTAGCATGCAGCTCGATCATTGGTATGAGTATCTGAGTATTCATTATAAAATAATGCATCAGCCTTAGCAAAAAGGACGTGGGTACATAGGATCATAATATATGTTAAATGGCCAAATGAAACATAAGCACAACTGATAATATAAAGGACAATCAAAATATAGACATAGTAAAAATCAAGAATATGAAACCAAATGGTTGACCTTTTAAGAATCATCTTTCATCATCGTTCATTTATTCATTTTGGGACGTTCTTACTTTAATTTACATAAACCACCATTTAATTATGGAGTCTAATCTCTATTCAATCAACCAAGTTATCTCATACGTCGTTGGGGTATGAGACATATATATCGTAGTTTTCTAGTAAGAATCTATAACAGCTCATACTAGAGGCATGTAGAAGTCGCCTAAACCAACAAAAATGATCCATCTTCCTACATTGGCATACATACTTTAAGGCATGAAGCCTTCTCAGTAATTAATACCACTTCTATTTCATTACATAGTGTAATTTACTTGAAATCATAATTTATCAATCAAGTTTATGTTGAAATCATAATTTATCAATCAAGTTCATAATCATAAGACATTATCTTATCATACTCATAGCTCATCATTTTCATAAAATTCTTAAAATTCATAAATCATCATATTATAATCATTTTTCATAAAATCACTTAAATTTCTTTTTTAGAGGAAAAATCATAGTTCATAATTATTGACTCTTTTAATAAAAAGAACTCATGAAACTCATGGAATAGTCAAGAGTGATTCATAAACATATGTAGGGAATCATAAAGTTCTAAAATCATTCATCATATACATAACAATGTTGACCTTAAGCCTAACAATTTAAAAAGAAGGGTTTGACCTAAAACTTTCATGAAATATAGTGTGGTGAATGAAAGAAAGCATTTCCTCAAGTGAGATAGTTTTACATACCTTAATTGCAATCAAGTAATTGGGAGACAACTCAATTCTTAAATAATAACGCTCAACTTTGTTCTACTTGCTTAGGATGAAGTTTTCCTTGAAACCTTCAGATGATAGAGAATAGTTTTGTACATGCTATCATAATATCCCATAAAAATTGCATGAAAAATCTTGGGATTCGCTTATCTTGATGTAAGAGGACGTGGAGAGGAGAGGAATATCGAATGAGATCTTAAGAGAGGTAAAAAACTGAAAGAGAAATGGGACCTAACATATTTATAATGGCTTGTATCAGACAACTTACTGAGGCTAGGTACCTAATACAGTATCCTAAAATAGATCTACGGTCCATAAATCTAGCCATAGATTAATCCTGAATTTCCTTTCTCCTAGCTATAGTTTGTAAGTCAAATCTTTGGTCCATAGATTGAAACATCTGTCAAACTAGACTTTTCTTTTCTCTGAAGTTCATTTTACGAAATAAATATGCGGCTCATAAAATTCACTTATGGTTCATCTATTGGACCATAGGTTGGTCCCTACTTTACACATTCTCTAAAGTTTCACTTACTTTACAAAATACGGGTTGTAGATATCATATACGGTCTGTCTATTGAACTATACTTCTGTACAGTGCCTTGGAAAAGTTTGACCTCCTTTGTAGATGGCATATGAAACGTAGGATTAATTTATGGTTCATAGGTCATCCACCATACCTGAAAGTAAATTTTTTATAATTTTTATCCTTTGTCATTTCAATTCTCGGGTACTTCTATACATCATTTAATTACTTCATACATTATATATACCCCCGTAATTCAGATGAATGACCATATACTCATAGCTAGGATCAATTTCTTACATAGAGATTTCTTTGCAAATACAAGAGGTGTTACAATGTGATTGGTCAACAAGGATTGAGATAAGAAATGAAATTTCCCTAAGCTCCACTACAGTCGACTGTCAATGTCACTGGGAAGACAACTTTAAACAGTAAAATAGAAAAAATCTTGAGAACTTTTTGGGAGCTTATAGTATAATGCATGTGAATTAACATATTTTAGATGATCTTCAACAAGAAGGTAAGATGATATTTTAACTACAAAACAAGAGACTAGATCCACAAAATATGCTCTCATAAAGTGTATTAATTGCTCATTATATGGTTGATGATGATCTTGAATCTTGCATAACAATTGAACATTCATGCGACTCTAATCTGGTCTGTATCTCATGTCCGATACAATGTCTTTATTGCTAAAAGGGCTCCCATCATAACACAAGCCATTGATGGTAACATACAAAACTTTAAGTGTGAATAAAGTCATTTCCTCCTATCATATCTAATGCTACTTCTGCTATCATCTCTAATGCTACTTTTACTGACTCATGTTTGACTTGTCTTTTTTACAACATATCAACCTCTGATCCAGTCATTTATCGAGTCCAAATTTTATCCACTAAATGTTTTATATACTCTGAATAAATTTATTTCCTATTCGTAACTAAATGATTTTAATGTTCTATCTGTTTGTTTTACACAGTTGCCATAGTTGTTAAGTTGGTATTATTACTATGTGGTTCTATTGTAAGGAGCTAGCTCTATAATCTCATGAGCTAGTTATAAATATTTGTGTACTTGATAACTAAAATTTTCATTTTAACAAAAAGAAGAAAAAGTAACTCATGCCAACAATATTACCAAATTTTGCATGTAACCGATTTTTTTTGCTATGGAAACTTATATGTTATTGGGTTTTAAATTGAAATTCCAATTTCAAAAAATCTTTTATATTAATAGTGCCTGTTGAAATTTTGTGTAGGGCATTTTAATATTATAAAAATGTTTATTTTTCACATTCATGATGATGAATGTGACAATTACTATTTCATAATCTCCATTTCATTATTCTACCTCATTATGTCTTGTAACCTATGTAATCTCTAAGGCATAATTCTCCCATTACTGTCAAGCCCCGAGCTTACACCCTGGACGAATCACAGTACTTGAAGCGACAAGTGATCTCAAGTCAACCCCTGGTCTATCATCCACTAGTATTCTGAGTAATCATGTATAGCGGAAATTTAAAATAATCACATCAAAGCATTTTAAGAAACTGTAAAGACTGAAAATAGAGAATTTAAAATATAAAAAAGATAGCTCTGAGAATCAAGTCTGGTCTGAAAGTCATCTATTGAGGAGTTGCTGGGACAAGCCCCCAGCTAACTCTAAGTCTAACTAAAACAATAACTCAACCGAAAGAAAATAAAACAAGGCCCTCGAATGATGAGGACTCACACTTCGGCTGCAGCGGAAGAGGATCTGGATCGCAATGGCTAACGATGTTGAGTCTAGAAACCTGTAGCTGTATTATCATAGAAATATGCGTCAGTACTTTGAATGTACTGAATATCTGAGAGGAATATAATGATAGATGTAAATGACAGAACTGGAAAGACATTCAATGACCAACTAATTATCTGAACTAAAATAATCTGAAGTATCTGAGATGGTCAAAATGACCCTGTCTAGTGGTCAAAGACATGTACTAAATCTACAATTCTGAATCTGAAATACTGCACTAAACTGAATTGAACTGATAGATCTAAAATTGGACTGAGATTCTTATTCTGAAACTGGACTGGACTGACTAGTGGGAGAGTCTGTAACCGACATATAACCACTTGAGCTAGACATGGAGTCCGATTTATACACCCCACCAGTAGGAACCGATATACCTTACCAGGGTATAAAGGCATGAATTGGGTGATCACAAAAGTTTGGAGCCAATCAGGCCAAGTAATATTATAACCTACACTGGCAGCGTAGTTCTTGGAACCTGGGTGAGCTAGAACCCTGGCGCCCTCAGTACTAAATCCTACTCCCACTGAACTGCTTGGCTGATAGCTCGAAACTGGGGTCTAAGACTAGTCAAGGACATATAACTGAAAGTACCTTGAGAGTTTTATCGGACCAAATTCTGAAACTAGGTTTTAGACTGATCAGAGCTGCTTATCCGAAAGCATCGTAACCGTCTAAGAACAAACTGTAAACTGAACTGGGGTCTTGGGGCTGATTAGAGCTATAAGTCTAAAATGTCATGACCACCTAACAGACCAAAAATCTGAGTTTTGAGTCTTATTCTAATAACTGAGAGGCACTACTGAAACCTCGGGGAAAAACTAAAGTCAAAATGATCAGTTGATAACTTCTGAATAGTTCTAAAGGAATTCTACATTCTATCTAAACTGAACTATTAAACAGCTAATAGAGAATTTGACTCATTCCAACAACACGGGAATTCCATAATATGGAAACCACTCAAGAATTCAAGAAAATATCACCTGACAAGGCTAGAATCATTCTCATCAATGGGATATTTGCTAATCATATAAGTAATAAGAATTTCAAGGAAATTCAGCCCAAAACATACTTCTTTTAACAAACGGAAATTTATACGCAATGATCAATACTCGAAATTCTAGGGCTTAAAGTCACTATTGCAAGAACCTCGACAATTTAGTAAAAATTGATGGGAATCATATCAATATCAAATGCGGATATCATTCTAAGTGAAATTAACGAATAATAACATGTAATTTCCTTGTATGCGAAAACTCAGGGCTAAAGACTGATAGGGAAACTATTTGAGGGTTTAGGGAAACACAAGGTAAGAACAATTCCCTTGTTGAATTCCCACATACTTGACGAAGAAGCTTGAAGAAATTTCTGGAGAATCGAAGAAGAAAGATCTGCCCTAGCTGATGCTCTGAACTGCTCTGAGAGGAACTCTACGTTCTGTTTTGTGAATGTTTGAGTGGGGAATGAGGAAAAGAGCCCGATACCCCCACTAAAACGTATGAAACTGATGTTAACAAGACGTAGTTTAAAGCTTGGGAGAGTAGGAAATTACTAAATAGCCCTTAGAAATTCGTTGGGAAAAACTGTCAGGTGCCCCTAACGGGTGACCTAACGAGTCGTGGTGACTGACCACGACTCATGGTCACGCCCGTCAGGTACACTATCTGGGTTCTTCAGTGGGTCACCACGAGGGAACTGACGAGTCGTTCCCACTGACGACGACTCATGGTGACCACCCATCCAGTACACTGCCAACTTCTCAAGTTTCTGGATTCCTGCATGACCACGAGTGACTTAACAAGTCATGGGACCTAATCATGACTCGTGAGGTCATCTGCTGGGAACACTTTCTATTCTTGGACCTCCTTCTCATGGTTGACTTAATGAGTCGGGTCGCTTAACGACTCGTTAGGTGGGTCGTTCTGCAATATTTCTGCAGTTTTCCAAATTTTCTGATTTAAGTCCTGGATATTAATTTTGAGCTTTCGGGGTGTTACAATATCTCCCCCTTGGAAACATTCATCCTTGAATGTCAAAAAACTCATAGGAACTAGAAAAATAACAATCAAAATCTCTAAATGCTGCTCATTTAAGTCCAAAACTACCGAAATGACTACCTCTATTTCAAAATACATAACTAAACTGAATTTGTTTTTCATATATACCTCCAAAGTCAAAAAGAAAACTTATACACATGAATTGAATTCAACAACTAGTTCAGGTCCTAAAGAAAAATTTACATTTCAAGCTACAATAGAGTCGGTAGAGAACAAGTGCGGGTATTTGGCCATCATGTCCGCTTTGGCCTCCCACGTAGCTCCTTCAACCTTCTGATTTCTCCATAGGACCTTGACTGAAGCTATTTCCTTATTCCTCAACTTACGCACCTGACGGTCAAGGATCTCGACCGATAACTCCTCATATATGAGACTATCCTTTATACCCACATTGTCCAATGGCACCACAGAGGTTGGATCTCCAATTCACTTCTTCAAAAGTGACACATGGAAAATTGGGTGTACAGCTACTAGTTCTAAAGGCAACTCTAGCTCATAGGCCACATTGTCGATGCGCCGTAAAACTCTATAAGGTCCCATGTATCTTGGACTGAGCTTTCCCTTCTTCTCAAACCTCATCACCCCTTTCATGGGAGAAATTTTTTGATATACCCAGTCATCAACTGCAAACTCCAACTCCCTTCTTCGCACATCAGCGTAAGATTTCTGATGGCTCTAAGCTGTTTTCAATCTTTCTCGAATGAGCTGAACTTTCTGCATTGCCTCGTGAACCGAGTCTGGCCCTATCAAGGTAGCTTCACCAACTTCAAACCACCCTATAGGAGATCTACACCTTATACCATACAATGCTTCAAATGGGGCTATTTAGATGCTGGAATGGTAGCTGTTGTGGTACGCAAACTCAATAAGAGGCAAATGGTCATCCCAATTACCCTTAAAATCGATCGCCCATGCTCTTAGCATATCTTCCAGGGTATTAATAGTCCACTCATCTTGCCCATCGGTCTGCGAATGAAAAGCAGTGCTGAATGTGACCTGAGTTCCTAGTCCCTTCTGAAAGGACTTCCAAAAGTGTAAGGTGAACTGTGTTCCCCTGTCTAAAATGATTGCCAAGGGCACCCCATAGAGTCTGACTAACTCTCAAATGTAAAGTTTGGAATAGTCCTCAGCTGAGTCTGTGGTCTTGACCGGGAGGAAGTGAGCTAACTTAGTCATCCGATCTACTACTACCCAGATTGAGTCATGTTGTCGTTGAGTCTGGGGTAGACCTATAATGAAGTTCATATTTACTTCTTCCCACTTCCAAGTGGGTGTACTGATATATTGAGTCATGCCTCCAGGTCTCTGGTGTTCTACCTTGAGTTGTTGGCAGTTCGGACACTATGCTTTAAATTCGCGATACCCCTTTTCATGTCGTTCCACCAGTAGATATCCCACAAGTCGTGGTACATTTTAGTAGCCCCGGGATGAATACAGTATCTCGAGCTATGCACCTCAGTCAGTATCTTCTGTCTCAACTTAGCAACATCTAGTACACACAACCTGCCCTGGTAACGGAGCAGCCCATCTCCCCATTGGGAGAAAGCTTCTATCTCTTTTCTGAGGACTGCTTCCTTAAGCTTAAGTAAAATGGGATCCTCATCCTGTCTGGATTTGACTTCAACCACCAAGGATGAATCTGACCTTCTTTGCATTACCACGCCACCTTCAGCTAAATCCATCAACTACACCTCTAATCGGGCTAGCCTGTGAACTTTTTACGCTAGCTCCCTATTGCCTTCCTCAATGTGGGCCACACTTCCCATAGTCCGTCTGCTTAGGGTGTCAGCCACCACATTGGCCTTGCCTTGGTGATACAACACACTCATGTCATAATCCTTTAGTAGTCCCAACCACCATCTCTATCTGGAGGTATAGGCTATCACTTTGCCCCAGTACATCAGAACGCAACCAAGTCCAACTCTGGAGGCATCACAATATACGACAAGCCCATTTGTTCCTTCTGGCAGGGTCAAAACTGGAGCGATAGTGAGTCGAGTCTTTAACTCCTGAAAACACTTCTCACACTCATCTGATCACTGAAATTTCACCTTCTTCTGGGTTAACCTGGTCAGAGAGGATGCTATGGAGGAGAAACCTTCCACAAACTGTCGGTAATAGCCTGCTAAGCCCAGGAAACTCCTGATTTCGGTAGGAGAGGTAGGTCTGGGCTAATCCTTCACTGCTGTTATTTTATGAGGATCTACTTTTATCCCCTTACCTAAGACCACATGACCCAAGAAAGTCACATACTTCAATCAAAGTTCACTCTTGCTGAACTTGGCGAATAACTGGCGATTTCTAAGGGTCTATAATGTTAACCTTAGGTGATAGGCATGCTCTTCTTCATTTCTGGAGTACACCAGAATGTTGCCGATAAATACAATGACGAACATATCCAGGTACTGCTTGAAAACCCTATTCATCAAATCCATGAAGGCTGTTGGGGCGTTCTTTAACCCAAAGGACATCACCACAAACTCGTAGTGACCATATCGAGTTCTAAATGCTATTTTTGGTATTTCACACTCTTTGAACCTTAACTGATGATATGCTGACCTGAGATCAATCTTGGAGAAACAACTGGCTCCCTGAAGTTGGTCGAACAGATCATCAATTCTGGGTAGAGGGTACTTGTTCTTAACTGTGACCTTGTTTAGCTAATGGTAATCTATGCACATTCTGAGGGTACCGTCTTTCTTACGCACGAATAGCACTGGAGCACCCTAGGGAGAGATACTGGGTTTGATAAAACTCTTATCAAGAAGATCCTTTAACTACTCCTTCAGCTCCTTAAGCTCTGCTGGAGCCATTTTGTAAGGAGGGATAGAGATGGGCTGAGTTTCTGGGAGGAGATCTATTCCGAAGTCTATCTACCGTTCAGGGGGAACTCCGGGAAGATCTTCAGGAAATACATCGGGAACTTGCCGACAATTGGAACTGATTGTATGGATGGGGTCTCAGAGTGGGAATCAGTTTCTGGGCCTTAAGGAAGGAAATAAACCTACCCTTAGGCGCTGAACTACAGCCCGACCATTCTAACACTGGTCCATTCGGAAACTAGAACTTGACAACTCTAGTTTTACATTCAACTGAGGCATAGCGGAAGGGTAACCAATCCATGACGAGAATAAGGTCGAAGTCGACCATGTCTAATTCTACGAGATCAGCTAGAATGACTTTATTCAGGACTAAAACTGGACAGTTTCTATACACCCGGCTGGCTCTAACTGACTCAACAACTGGGGTAGAGATTAAGAAGGGTTTTGATAGGACCTCTGGACTGATGTTAACTGGACTGTTGTATAGGGAGTCACAAATGAAAGAGTGGCTCCTATATCTAGGAGGGCATACACGTCTAGATGGAAGAGACGTAACATACTAGTAACTACGTCAACATGACCCTTTCTAGTTGTCAAATACATGCCCTAAATCTATAATATTGAATCTGAAATACTGCACTAAATTGAACTGAACTAATAGATCTAAAACTGGACTGAGATTCTTATTCTGAAACTGGACTGGACTGACTAGTGGGAGAGTCTATAACCGACATATAACCACGTGAGCTACACTTGGAGTCTGATGTATACACCCCACCAGTAGGACCTAATATACCTTCCCAGGGTATAAAGGCATGAACTGGGTGATCAAAAAAGTCTAGGGCTAATCAGGCCAAGTAATACAACAACTTATGCTGGAAACGTAGTTTTGGGAACATGGGTGCGCTGGAACCCCGGCCCGCTCAATACTAAGTTCTACTCCCACTGGAAACCTATAACTGCTAGGCTAATAGCTTGAAACTGGGGTCCAAGACCAGTCAGGGACATATAACTAATAGTACCCTGAGAGTTTTAACGGACCAAATTCTGAAATTGGGTTCTAGACTGGTTAGAGCTACTTATATGGAAGCGTCGTAACGATATAAGAACAAACTGTAAACTGAACTGGGGTCCTGGGGCTGGTCAGATCTATAAATCTAAAATTTCATGACCGCCTAACGGACCAAAAATCTGAGTTCTTAGTCTGATTCTAATAACTGAGAGGCACTACTGACACCTCAGGGAAAAACTAAAGTCAAACTGATCAATTGAAAATTTCTAAATTGTTCTAAAGGAATTCCACATTCTATCTAAACTGAACTATTAAACAGCTAATAGAGAATTTGACTCATTCCAACAACAGGGAATTCCATAATATGGCAACCACTCAAGAATTCAAGAAAATATCAACTGACAAGGATAGAATCATTCTAATCAATGGGATATTTTCTCATCGTATAAGTAATAAGAATTTCAAGGAAATTCAGCCCAAAACATACTTCATTCGACAAACGAAAATTTATACGCAATGATTATTACTCGAAATTCTAGAGCTTAAAGCCACTATTGCAAAAACCTCGATAATTTAGTAAAAACTGATGGGAATCATATCAATAGCAAATGAGCATATCATTCTAAGTGAAATTAACGAATAATAACATGTAATTTCTTTGTATTCGAAAACTCAAGGCTAAAGACTGATAGGGAAACTATTGGAAGGTTTTGGAGAACACAAGAAAAGAACAATTCCCTTGTTGAATTCCCACATACTTGACAAAGAAGCCTAGAGAAATTGATGGAGAATCAAAGAAGAAAGATTTGCCCTAGTTGATACCCTGAACTGCTCTGAGAGGAACTCTACATTCTGCTTTGTGAAATTTAAGTGGGGAATAAGGAAAAGAGCCTGTTACCCCCACTAAAATGTCTGAAACTGATGTAAAAATGACGTAGTTTAAAGCTTGGGAGAGTAGGAATTACTAAATAGGCCTTACAAATTCGCTGTGAAAAACTGTTAGGTGCCCTTAACGGGTGACCTAACGAGTCGTGGTGACTGACCACGACTTGTGGTCACGCCAGTCAGGTGCACTGTCTGGGTTCTTCAGTGGGTCACGATGAGGGACCTGATGAGTCGTTCCCACTAACAATGACTCGTGGTGACCACCCGCCAAGTACACTGCCTACTTCTCAAGTTTCTAGATTCTGGCCTGAACACGAGTGACTTAATGAGTCGTGGGACCTGACCACGACTCGTGAGGTAGTCCATTTGGAACACTGTCTTTTCTTAGACCTCCTTCTCACGGTTGATCTAACGAGTCATTGGGTCACTTAAAGACTCGTTAGGTAGGTCATTCTGCAACATTTCTGCAGTGTTTTAGATTTTCTGATTTAAGTTTCGAATATTAATTTTGAGCTTCCGGGGTGTTACAATTACTTACCCACTTTATTACCCAGATTCTTCCAATTCATTATAAGAAAGAATTCTTCACTTATCAATAGTGGTAGTCTTGTCTTGTGTTGGAGTAGAAGAAAAAAGATAGAGTGAAAGAAAGTGAGTAAAAAAGAGTTTTTATTTAGCTAAAGGAAGGTGTTTTTTTGTGGAGCTTTGGACTTGACACTTTTCTAGAGTTTGTTGAGTCATACAGTCTTGCTAGGATGTTATATCCTAGAGGGGGAGAAGGTTACTGATAGACCGGTAAAGTTTTGTTGTAGTTGGCTTGAATCTCCTTAAAGAGAGCGATATATTCGCGCCTCAGCCTGAAGATATTTATTTTCTTCATATTTTTTTTTCAATTATAAATGTAATTGCACCAACAATTTTAAGGATATTCAATGGCTATAATTGAAAAATCTATGGATGTCAAGATGAGAGATCTTAACAAGCTATTTCGGTTCAACGATACTCATTTCAAGAGATGGATGGGTAAAGTACTTTTCTACTTAAGTCTTCTCAATGTCTCTTAAGTTTTAACTGAGAAGAATACAAATAAAGTAGACAACTCTTCCATGAATGATGATAAACTAATTTCTCTTAAACAGAAAGTAGAAAAGT
The DNA here is from genome assembly GCA_035772735.1 of Datura wrightii. Taxonomy (NCBI): domain Eukaryota; kingdom Viridiplantae; phylum Streptophyta; class Magnoliopsida; order Solanales; family Solanaceae; genus Datura; species Datura wrightii. The sequence goes on from JASDFA010000016.1 coordinate 166,253,544, forward strand.
ACGATGATGATTCCTACAAATATCGGTATTATCTTCTAAATTGTCTATCTGATAATTTTTATGATTATTACGATAGAACTTACTCTAATGCAAAGAAAATTTAGAAAGCATTGCAGAGTAAGTATGATACCGTGGAGGTTGGAGCGAAAACATATGTTGCTAGAAAATTTTTTCGTATTCAAATGGTGGAAAACAAATCAATAATAGACCAAGCTCAAGACTTTATAATGGTTTTTGGAGAGCTAAGGTCTGAGGACATAAAAATTGGAGATAACCTTATTTTTTGTGGCATAGTAGATAAACTTCCACCTTCTTGGAAGGAGTTTCAAAAAACTAGGCGCCAAAAAACAAAAGGAAACATCACTTGAGACATTAATAATGCGAATCTGCATGGAAGAAGAGGCAAGGGGCCAAGATGCACTTTTACAATCAGAAGAGAGCAATCTCACAACGAATGTAAATTTAATTACTTCAGATAATGTTGCTTCTAATACTCACAAAAATACTTCTATGAAGCCTAAGAAGAAAAACTTCAATAAAAATAATGGTAGACCTACCAAGAAAAATAATGGTGGTAATAACCAAGCACAAAATTAACAAAGTCAAGATAGAGGACCATACTTTTTCTGTGGAAAGAGTGGGCATATTCCTTGATTTTGCAAATTTTGAGAACATGGTCCTACACCTCAATCAAACATTACTGAAGAGCCTTTAGTGGTCATGATAACAAATATAAACATGGTTGAAAATGTTGATGGATGGTGGACTGATTCTGGTGCAAATGTCACATCTGCTATGACAAAGATTGGTTTAGTATATATACTCCTTTTGAGCAGCCCAAAACCATCATGCTTGGTGATTCTCACACCACACAAGTTCTTGAAAAGGAAGATGTCGATTTGAGCTTCATCTATGAAAGCATATTAACATCACAAGATGTACTTTTTACTCCTTCTATGAGAAAATTTTGATGTCTAGTTTTCTTCTTAATAAAATAGGCTTCAAACAAATTATTGTGTCTGATCAATTTATAATAGTGAAAAAGGATATTTTTGTGGGAAAGGGGTACACTTGTGATGGTATGTTCAAGTAGAATATTGAAATGAATAAAGTTTCTACTTCTGTGTACATGCTCTCTTCTACTAATTTTTGGCATGCTCATTTATGTCATATTAATGATCATTATGTAGGAATTATGAGTAGTTTAGGATTAATCCTAATGATTAAAAAGAATTTTGAAAAGTGTGAAGCTTGTAGTGAAGCTAAAACAACTAAAAGGCCTCACTTTCTAGTTGAAAGAAAAACTGATTTATTAGAATTAGTTCACACTGATATTTGTGAACTTGGAGAAATTTTAACTCGTGGGGAAAATAGATATTTTATCACATTTATTGATATTTTTTTAAGTATACATATGTTTACTTGATGAAAAATAAAAGTGATGCTTTTGAAAATTTTAAAATTTATATCCATGAGGTTGAAAATCAGTTTGACAGAAAAATAAAAAGAATTAGAAGTGATAGAGGCCGTGAATATGAGTCTAATGAGTTTAATTCTTTTGTTAGATCATGCAGAATAATTCATGAAACTATTCCAGCTTATTCTCCTGCATCTAATGGTGTAGCAGAAAGAAAAAATAGAACTTTAGTTGAGTTTACTATTGTCATGCTTATTGAGTCAAGTGCACCTCTAAATTTATGGGGTGAAGCTATTTTGAGTGCTTGTTATGTGCTAAATCGAGTGCCTCATAAAAGGACAAAATTAACACCATTTGAGTTGTGGAAATGTCACACGCCAAATTTGTGATATCTAAGAGTTTGAGGTTGTCTAGCCTATGTGAGGCTAATGGATCCCAAAATTACTAAATTGGATAAAAAAGTTACTACTTGTGCTATTCTTGGTTATGCTTCAAATAGTACAGCCTATAGATTTTTTAGTATTGAAGACAATATAATAATAGAATCATATGATGCCATTTTTCATGAAAATAAATTTCCATTTGATTCTAAAAATAGTGGGGGTCAAAGAACTGAAGAAAATATTTTGTCACTACCTAGTTCTTCTACTTCTATCTTGAGAAATAAAGAAAATGATGATTTTGAGTTAAGAAGAAGTAAAAAAGCTAGAGTAGAAAAAACTTTTGGTCCTGATTTTTATGTTTTTAAAGTTGGAGATGAACCTCATACTTTAAAAGAAGCTTTATATTCACACGATGTTATTTTTTTGGAAAGAGGTTGTATATGATGAAATGGAATCACTAAATTTCAATAAAACTTGAAAGTTAGTTGATCTACCACTGGATTGTAAAACAATTGTGTGTAAATGGGTCCTAACAAAAAATTTAAAACCGGATGGATCCGTTGATAAATATAAGGCTAAACTAGTTGCTAAAGGTTTCAAGCAACTAGAAGGCCTAGAATTTTTTGATACTTTTTCTCCAGTAATAACAATTACATCCATTAGACTTTTAATTACTATTACTGAAATTTTTGATTTGCATATTCATCAAATGGATGTAAAAAATATTTTTTTAAATGGGGGCCAAAATGAATTGATTTATATGGAATAACCCTAAGGTTTTGTTGAAGCAGAACAAGAAAGCAAAGTATGTAAACTTTCAAAATCCCTATATGACTTGAAACAGGCACCAAAGCAATGGCATGAGAAGTTTGATTCCTGCATGATTGAAAATGATTTTAAAATAAATGAGTGTGATAAGTGCATCTATCATAAGTCTTGGAATATTCACATGTTATTGTTTGCTTCTATGTTGATGGTTTATTGATCTTTGACTCTAACATGAATATTATTGGAGAAACTAAAATATTCTTAGAATCCATTTTGATATGAAAGATCTTGGTGAATAAAATTTTATTCTTGGAATAAAAATTATTGGAACATGTGATGAAATTTTCCTTGACCAGTCACATTATATAGAGAAATTTTTTAAAAACTATATATTCTTGACTGCAAGCATGTTGTAACTCCTGTTGATTCAAGTGTTCACTTGTTTCCTGGACAAAGTAAAAATGATGTGATAGATCAAAAGGAATATGCTAGCTTAATTGGAAGTCTGAGATATGTGACTGATTGCACTCTGTCTGATATTGCATATGCAATAGGAGAACTTAGCAGGTTTACAAGCAAGTCAGGTAATGAATATTGGCATGCCATAACAAGGGTTATGAGATATTTAATTGGGACAAAAATCAATGGCTTGTTTTATAAAGTATACCCTGCTGTACTTGAAGGCTTTTCTGATGCAGATTGTAAACACTTTGTCTGGTGATTCCTGCTCTACTACTGGTTATATTTTTACTTTGGGAGGTAGTGCTATTTGTTGGAAATCAAAAAAGCAAATAATTATTGCTAACTTTACCATGGAGGCTGAACTAATTGCTTTAGCTTCAGCTAGTGAGAAAGTGAATTGTGATCTTGGGCAAATTTATATGCCCAAGTGATACTCAAATGTGTCATTTTGCCTTGTTTATCTATCGATGTTTATACATTATCATGTGAATTTTAATAAAATGTGAATTTATACTAACCAACATGATTAGCATTGTTTTGCAGGAAAAATACAAAGTTATGGAGCTAAGATGCATGTTGGGAGAGATCGGTATTGGACTCGGAAGCTAGCAAGGGAAAATGCACAAGGAAAGCACAAATTAAAGGGGCTCCGCGATGGAGCCATGTCACGCTGCCATCGCGGATGCCTTCTGCCTTGATGTTTAAAATATGTCAAATTCCAGTGAAGGTGCGCGTTGGGGCCGTGGCACGTTGGCCTAGCCCCGCGTTGCACGTCGTGCCATGTTGGGCCTTAATACCTGGACATCCAAATTCCAATAAGGGTCCGAGTTGGTGGCGTGTCATGGAGGCAGTGCTCCGCGATGCACTCCGTGACACGTTGCTTGTTATTCCGGGAAAAATTCCCACTAGTATAAATAGAACACTTAGGTTCATTTTTAATAATTCTGACTTGGTGGAGCAAGAACGTGGGTTACAGGCAGTTGAGGGGACGAAAATCTCAGGGTTTTTCTCTATCTCCTTCTTCTTTATTTCAATTGCTTGTATGATTAACACTCATTTAACGATGTTTAATCCACAAATGAGTGGCTAAATTTCCTTCTTGCTGAGGTTAAGAACAATTGTATTGAAATGTGATTATTGATAAATTGGTTTTTCATCTTTCCTTCCATGGTTGTTCTATTGATTCTTGTTCTTACTGCATTAATGTGTGGCCAACGTTAATGTATATCTAAAAAGTCCGGTTTCACTCGAGAGAGCAAGAAATTGAAAAGTTGTGAATTGATAGGATATGATCTTTTCTTAGTTTGGGAAAATTGAGAATTGATTTACCTTCAGGATAGAAATATACCTGAGAGTCGTATTAGTCAATTAAAGAATCGGTTTTGTGTGGCTAGAACGTGAATTTCTTTTTATCACAGAGATGTAGGTGGAAGGTTCATGATTCTTAAGTTGGGTTAAATACGAGAGTTTTAATCCATAGGCAATAATTCTTGACTAGCAACCGGAAGAAAGATTAACCAAATTGTATCAATAATTTATTTCTCTACATGTTCGTTTAACCTCAGCATGCTCATACTTATAGTTCAGACTCAAATTATATATTCGTTTTAGACTTAGTATAAAATTAGGAAACAAAATATCAACCTTTTCTTCACATTGTTGTCTGCGATCTAGAATTAAAGCTTATTGACACTTGAGTAGATTGATACTTTAGTCCAGTCCCTGTGGGATCGATACTTGGCTTACTTGAGCCACTTTACTACTTGTTCGACCACGTGTACTTGCGTGTAGTTAAACCCAAACAAAAAGGACGAACAAGTTTTTGGCGCCGTTGCCAGGGACTGGCAATTGGTAAATTTTTCTTAAGTGTTAGTTTACTATTTCTTCTTAGTGTTGACAACTTGGTCTTAGCCTGTATTTTGCAGAGGCTAATTTCTGTTGAACACTGGCAAGAGACAAGGAGCTGGTGGACTCATATTTAGAGCCGGAAAGACAATTTCATCGTTAAAGGAGAGAAGCTCTAGAGAAAAAGCTGCAGTTGCTCAAACAAACAATCCTGGAGCAACAACAGAATCCACCAGTTGTAAGGGCAATGTTTGTGCCCGAGGACATGGCAGCTAGGCCGGTTCACGAGGTGGCAATCCCACATGCTAATAATGTCACATCTAGCATTCGCAAACCTAAGCCAGGAGGGAGGTTCGAGCTTAAACAGAATATGGTGCAATTGCTGGACACTAGCGGGCAGTTCACAGGTCTCCCTCATGAGGATCCACAGCAACATCTTCAAAATTTTTTGGAGATAAGTGACACTTACATCCCCACTGGAGTGTCATCAGATTATGTCAGGCTTACATTGTTCCCATTTTCACTTTTGGGAGAAGCCAAGAGGTGGTTGAAAGCTGAGCCACCTAATTCCATCACCACGTGGGATGATCTTGCAAGGAAATTCTTGATTCAGTTCTTCCCATCCGGTAAAACAGCAAGACTTAGAAGTCAAATTCTAAGTTTTAAACAGAGAGAAGGAGAGAATCTGTATCAAGCCTGGGAGAGATTCAAATCTATGTTGCGGGATTGTCCTCATCATCACCAATCCAATGATGTGCTGGTGCATACTTTCATAGAGGGTTTGGAACCCCACACAAAAATCTTGCTAGATTCAGCAGCTGAGGGACAAGCATTGGAGAAAACTTATGAGGAGTTATATACCTTGTTGAATCGTATTTCGCAGGAAAATCCGGAGTGGAATGCGGATTCATCAAGAGGAGAACAAGGAAAGCAGCAAGAGTCCTAGAAGTGGATGGTTTTACAGCTATCGCTGCACAGATAGCTTCTTTATAGAATCAACTCAACACCCACTTCAGTAACATGAACATGAACCAGACTCAAGCCCCAGTGAATGTAGTGCAGCAAATTTGGTGTGAACTGTGCGGGAGTAGTGAACACTCAGCTGAGTGTTGTGGAGCAAATCCTGATTCGGTGAACTTTGTGGGGAATGTACAGAGAAACAACCACCTACAGTATGGCAACAGCTACAATTCCAACTGGAGGAATCACCCGAACTTCTCTTGGGGTAGCAATAACCATCAAGGGCAAAGTTCGAATCAGGGGGCGCAGAGAACTCAAGGAGGGCAGCAGAACTATCAGGCATAATATAGAAGCAACAATGCACCTCCTCCGCCACCATCACCCAGCATTGAGGAGATGTTCAAGACAATGATAGCTAACCAAGCTCAATTGCAGGCTGACTACGTGAAATTGGCAGCCGAGGTAAAGAACAATCAATTAGCTACAAAGGCGCTGGAGTACCAGTTTGGGCAATTTGCTAGAGCCCAAAACACCAGGCCTAGAGGAGGACTTCCGAGTGACACGGATCCCAACCCCAAGCAAGTGAATGCAGTGACCACAAGGAGTGGTTTGCAGCTTAAAGAGGTGGAACCAGAAAGACCACCTCAACAGTCAGGAGTAGCAGAAATTGAGAGGGAGCAAAGTGATGAGAGGGGGAAGAAAAAGGAGGCTGAACCATAAATACCACCACCCCCGTTCCCTCAACGATTAAAGAAACACAAGGAGGATGTGTGTTTTAAAAAGTTCATGGAGGTGCTGAAATAGGTACACATTAACTTACCTCTTATTGATGTTTTGCAGGGAGTGCCGAAGTACGCAAAGTATATTAAGGACATCGTGGCGAACAAAAGTAGGTTGACTGAGTATGCTACGGTGGCTCTTACGGAGGAGTGCACTTTCCGGATACAAAACAGGTTGCCCACAAAGCTCAAGGACCCTAGGAGATTTACCATACAAATTACAATTGGGCAAAGTATACGAGCTCGTGGATTATGTGATTTGGGAGCTAGCATTAACTTGATGCCGACATTGGTATTCAAGAAGTTGGGGCTAGGGAATCCTAGACCAACAACAGTGATATTGCAACTAGCAGATAGCTCCTTGGCAAGACCTGATGGCATTGTGGAGGACGTGCTGGTGCAAGTGGGCTCCCTTTTCTTCCTAGTAGACTTCGTCGTGCTGGATTTTGAGCCAGACGAGGAAGTCCCATTTATTTTGGGACTTCCTTTATTGGCGACCGGGAAAGCGCTTATTGATGTAGCTGCAGGGCAGCTAACCATGCGAGCACATGACAAAGTTGAGGTATTTGATGTATTTAAGGCCATGAAGTTGTCGGCCATACATGAGGAGCTTTCAGCAATCAGTGTGTTTGATCAAGAATAAATTTGTCATATTGTTGAATCTCAAGACCCACTAAAAAGAGTGTTGATGAACTCCAATAATTTTGGAGATAGAGACTCTTATGAGGTGGTATAAATGCTGAATGAGTCACAGATGCATCTGAGGAAACAGGAATTTCAGTCTTTGATGAGGTCTCTGGAGCCATTGCCGAAACCATCCGTTGAGGAAGCACCAAAGCTGGAATTGAAAGAATTGCCTCCCCATTTAAAATATGTCTTTTTGGGGGAAGATGAGACTTTTTCGGTCATCATCTCCACAGAATTGACGGTGGCACAGGAGAAGGAAGCATTGGGTGTCCTCAGAAAAAGGAAGAAAGCAATGGGCTGGCAAATGTCAGATATTCAGGGTATCAATCCAGCTTTCTGCACACACAGGATTTTCATGGAGACAGGAGCAAAGCCAACTGTTCAGGCTCAGCAAAGGTTAAATCCAGCAATGAAGGATGTGGTCAGGAAAGAAATAATTAAATGGCTTGATGCAGGTGTGGTCTACCCTATCTCGGACAGTGAATGGGTTAGTCCCGTTCAGTGCGTTCCAAAGAAAGGAGGGATGACCGTGGTCACCAATGAAAAAAATGAGTTGATTCCTACACGAACCGTCACAGGCTGGCGGATTTGCATGGACTATAGAAAGCTTAATGAAGCCACAAGGAAAGATCATTATCCTATCCCATTCATTGATCAGATATTAGACAGGTTGGCTGGACAGGAATATTATTGCTTCCTTGATGGGTACTCTAGCTATAACCAAATAGCCATAGCACCGGAGGAACAGGAGAAGACTACTTTTACCTGTCCTTATGGGACATATGCTTTTAGGCGGATGCTATTCGGGTTATGCAATGCACCCGCCACATTCCAGAGATGCACGATGGATATTTTCCATGACATGGTGGAGGATTTTGTTGAGGTATTTATGGATGATTTTTCTATTTTCAGTAATTCGTTTGCTACTTGTTTGCAGAATCTTGACAGGGTGCTGGCTCGCTGCGAAGAATCCAACCTTGTACTAAACTGGGAGAAATGCCATTTCTTAGTTAAGGAAGGTATTGTCCTTGGCCACAAAGTGTCTCGCAAGGGGTTGGAGGTCAATCGTGCTAAGATTGAGGTTATTGAGAAGTTACCACCACCTGTGTCAGTGAAAGGTGTTCACAGTTTTCTTGGGCATGCAGGGTTCTACAGACGGTTCATCATAAACTTCTCAAAAATTTCTAGACCACTATGCAGATTGTTAGAAAAAGAGGTGAAGTTTGAGCTGGATGATGAGTGCATTAAAGCATTCGAGGAGTTGAAGCAGAAATTGATAGAAGCACCTGTCCTTATTTCTTCGGATTGGGAGCAACCATTTGAATTGATGTGTGATGCAAGTGATGTGGCTGTGGGAGTTGTATTGGGGCAGAGGAAAAATAAAATCTTTCATTCTATTCATTATGCAAGCAAAACACTGAACACTGCTCAAAGTAATTATACAGTTACAGAGAAGGAGATGCTAGCATTGGTGTTTGCATTTGATAAATTCAGGTCCTATTTGGTCGGTTCAAGAGTGGTGGTGTACACCGATCATGCATCGATTTGGTATCTATTTAACAAGAAGGATGCTAAGCCGAGGTTGATCAGATGGATCCTGTTGTTGCAAGAGTTTGACCTCAAAATTAAGGACAGAAAGGGGAGCGAAAATCAGGTGGCAGATCACTTATCGCGATTGGAGAGCTGGTCGCATGTGAAGGAAGGTGATAACATCAATGAGGAGTTCCCAGATGAGCAGCTCTTGGCAATAGGGGAAGATGAAGTTCCCTGGTACGCAGACATAGTCAACTTGCTAGTGAGTGGAGTCTATCCACCTGAGGCGACAGATCAGCAGAGAAGAAAGTTGAGGCATGATTGTCGGTATTTTATTTGGGATGAGCCATACTTATTTAAACAAGTACCAGATCAGGTGATGAGAAGATGCATCCCGGAAAGCCAGATTACAGAGGTGTTGAGGAGTTGTCACTCTTCGTTGTATGGGGGCACCATGGAGGCGAGCGGACAACACACAAGGTTCTACAGTCAGGTTTCTTTTGGCCTACACTGTTCAGAGACTCTATGGCATACGTTAAAATGTGTGATAGATGTCAGCGTACAGGTACAATTGGTAGAAGGCAGGAGATGCCGCTGTAGAATATACTGAAAGTGGAGACCTTTGATGTATGGGGCATCGATTTCATGGGCCCGTTCCCACCGTCATTTGGTAATCATTACATCTTGGTGGCCGTTGATTATGTATCAAAGTGGGTGGAAGCAATAGCTTGCCCCAGGAATGACAACAAGGTGGTAACAAAATTTGTGAAAAAACACATTTCCACCAGGTTTGGGACACCCCGAGCCATTATCAGTGATGTAGGGGCTCATTTTGTCAATGCAAGTTTCAAGAAGCTACTAGCCAAGTATGGGGTGCGCCACAAGGTGGCAACAACATACCACCCCCAAACTAGTGGGCAAGTAGAGGTGTCTAATAGAGAAGTGAAGCAGATTCCCCAAAAAACAGTAAATACACAACGGAATGATTGGTCAAGCAAACTTGATGATGCGTTGTGGGCGTACAGAACTGCTTACAAGACACCGATTAGAACTTCTCCATTCCGATTGGTCTATGGTAAGGCGTGTCATCTGCCAGTGGTGTTAGAGCACCGAGCCTTCTAGGCTGTGAGGAAATTGAATATGGACTTAGAGCTAGCGGGCAAGAAGAGACTAATGCAACTAAGTGAACTTGAAGAGTTCCGTGGCATGCTTATGAGAGTGCCAAGTACTACAAAGAAAAAATGAAGAGGTGGCATGACAAGCATGTGGTGCATCGTATTTTTGAGCCGGGGCAGAAAGTATTGCTCTTCAATTCAAGATTGAAGCTGTTTCCAGGAAAGTTGCGGTCCAAATGGTCAGGGCCATTTAAGGTGGTGAGAATGACCCCGCACGGGGGCAGTAGAGTTGTGGCAAGAAGATCGGAGTGCCACGTTCTTGGTCAATGGGCAAAGATGTAAGCATTACTGGGGAGAGGACGGTGGTCGAGAGAAAACGTCTGTCACCCTAGAGGATGACTGAGCTTAATGATGTCGAACCACGACGGTAAACCAGGCGCTGCACAGGAGGCGACCCGTGAAAATTTTTGTAATATTTTAATAGATTTCATAGAAAAAAAAAGAAAAGAAAAAAAAATGAGAAAAATAAAAATATAAAAACAAAAAAAAATTGTAGTTTATGGGAAACCTATAAATTCTAACCAATTTCCTGTTGTGAGATGAATTTCAGGTTGAACGGAGGATAAATGTGCAAAGGATTGCAAAGGAAAAATCGAGGTAAGAAAATTAATAAAAAGTGGCAAAACAGTGAGCCCACGCGATGGCTCCGTGTCATGGAGGAGGGCCTCCGTGTTACCCTCCGTGACACGTTGAAGGTAATTCTGAAATTTTTTCAAATTCCAGAACACCTGCGCGATGGCTCCGTGTCACGGAGGGCATGCTCCACGTTACCCTCCGTGACACGTTGCAGTGTATTTCGCGATGGGTCACACCGGGTCGCTGGGTGACCCGCGCGAAAAACCTTCTTTTTAACCCCGTTTTTCCCTCATTTTTCCCATTTTTTCACCTCCTCCGCGACAAACACCCTAAAATCCCCCCCTTCCCCAATGTGACACGGACTAGGACTCAATTTTTATCAACTTTTCTTCGATATCATCGAATTTAAGATATGTTAACTTCATCTCATTTCTTACCTTATTTTTCCGCTTTTTAGCATGTGATGTGAGAAAAACTTGCCCTAAGTAGAAATTAAGCTTAAATTCAATTGAGTTATTGTTGATTGATGTTTGTAGTATCATTGTGATTGCATGAACTCGATAATTACATAGCGTGATCGAATTTTTGTAAAATCTTAGCTAGGGCTTGAAATTGAATTTGAAAAGGGAAAATTTAGTTGACATTTGAAATTCTTGCTGGGTTGTGTATGTTGGGTTAATGTGTTGGTTGTGCTAACTGTTAATATGCTAAAAGACTGACGGATTTTCGGGGTAACGAAATTGTGAGATGCAAGAAATGGGTGAATTGTATAGGTTCATGTAGATAAATTTTGTTTTTGTTTCTCCTTGCTAAGTGCTATGTGATGAAATGTGAACGATGGTATTGTTGTGGTTAGCTGTACGAAGTCTGAGTAGTACAAAAGAAGTTATACCGTTGAATTCTCCAAATGCACTAGCCATATTTGTTATATTTTGTTGTTTGTTTTTTTTAATTGGAAATAAGTATGATCTTGTCGTAATGTTGTGATTGTGGCTAAAGACTAAGTGTGGGGTGGCCTAGCTTAACCCAACCTTAGTCGAAGCTAATTTTAATTTAAATAACATTGGGACTGCCTTTTTGGTTTGACAGGAAAGATGGCAAGCAGGCAAGAAAAAGGGAAGGGCGCATCAACATCGGGCGCCGGAAGGAAAAGAATTAGACTAGGAAAAGTAGTCCCAGCAGCACCAGCGGTTCCACGCGGCCAACGCCGTCAATATGGAACCAGATGGGTGACAGAGGAGGGGAAGAAATGGTACGCAAAGCATAAGGAAAGCAAATACTTCCAACACATTGCTAGGGAACCGTTGGCACAGGAGTTCCCTAGGATTGTCCACAGAATTGAGGCAGCCGGGCTGAACTTCATCTTTGAAGAGCCCAAGGAGTGCAACTTGCACCTGATTCGGGAATTCTACGCCAACTGGAACCCGACACTCAGAAGTCATACCATCAAGATAAGGGGGCAGATAATCACTTTTGAGCCTCATCACCTTAATGCCATTTTGGGGGCACAGGACACAGACGCCCATGTGCTTCGGCAGCTGAATATCACTCCACCGTATGCGGATATCAGAAGCACTTTGTGTGGAGCCCGATCTACAGCACGGTGGAGCAGGCATAAGGAGAGGGGCTACCATCAGACTCTGCCCTACTCACAGATGAACAGGGAAGCCAGGATATGGCTTAAGATTGTTTGTTCCTGCCTGATCCCGGGGGTGCATATGACAGATGTCACCCGGGATCGTGTGTGCTTGGTATACGCCTTGATGAAAGGGCTAGAGATCAATAGCCCGTTTGCATCAAGGGCACAGGTACGGGTTTGGTGGCTTACTGACCACATTCCTTAGGGGCCTAGACGTTGAGGAGGAGGCCCTTGACTACATCCCGCAGATGGAGAGGCGGGCCTTAGATGTCACCAAAACTAAGGCCCCCGATACCACTCACGGGCCAGTTCTCACATTAGCCGAGCGACATGCTCGGGATGATCAGTACATGGCTCACAAGTTCGAGATACAGATGCTCCAGCTGCGTATAGGCGGGAGGCCGGCAACAGAAGATGAGTTATGGCAGCTCGAGCTAGACTACCCTTTTGGCGAAAATGCCAAGGCTCTATACCGAGTGGGGCCAGCTTCTGTGGAGCCCACTGATGATAATGTCCCCACAGATGAGGAGACACGTCGTAATGACTCTGATGTGGAGTCAGATGATGACTACGGGGGCGATTTAGACATGGGAGATGAGGCAGCGGCACCTGACGAAGAAGTGGAATACTTTGATTGATCAGGGAGTTTCACCACCTACTTTCGTACTATGCTGAATTTTGTGAACAGTGGGGACAGTGTTCGATTTAAGTGTGGGGCGGGAGTAATTAGGTGTCGGTTGTTGTTGTTATTATTAATGTCTCTGTTCTATTATTGTGCTTGGATAAACTTGTGACCTTGTTATTTTTGTGTATGTCTGTATTGTAATTAAGGTGAAGTTGTTGTGTGCTGTTGAATGTTGTTAGCTGGTTTTGTACATATTGTTTTTTTATCGAAATGATCGATATTTTGAAAATTTTTAAAATTTTTGGGTTTCCGGCGTTTGTTTTTGGTTCTTTTACCGAGAATAGTCCCATTGAACCGAAGTCGTAGTTAGTGATTGTTCCCTATGATGGATGGATGACGGCTGTCTTAAGGGAAATGTAGTCGTTAGGAGTAGATTTCTTTTGTTCAATTTTTTTCTTTTAGTTCTTTCTTTTGTTTGTTGTATCCCAAAACCTGTCGTTACTTTATGGTTACGAAATTTTGGTTGCGTGTTGTACATGATATTTGAAATGCAAAAGTGATTTGTATGAAAGCATGCATCTTTGTAAATATGTTGAGATACCTAGGCCATAGAGTTCGATTCAATGTGATTGAGGCTTAATGTTTGAATTCTTGTAATTAGCTGATTGAAGAGTCTGTGAATATGTCTTGAGTTGAGCATGTGAAATGAGTGTATAGTGAGGTTTTGTTTCTTCCATGCTATTGTGAAGTGTCTAGAACTTGCCTGGTGTGTGTACGAAATGAAATGAAGGATGTGTATTGTAGGAAAGGATGTAGGCATTTCTTTGCTTTAATCAAAAGTTTTTTTCTTATCATACCCACCTTGAATGTACATCCTAGTTAGCCCATTGAGCCTTTAGCCTATTATTTTTCTTTTGTCAAAAAGGTGTAAATCGAGCTTAACCCCTTCTTTTCATTATTCGTGAATTTGATCCAAAACTCTTAAGCGCTCAAGAAAAGAAAATAATTTTCCCACAGTGTCAAGGAGTGAGAATGGTGAAAAGAAAAGAAAAAACAGAGTGATGAAAGGAAAGAAAAGGTTGAAGATGCACTCATTATAAATTAAATATAATGAAGATGTATAAATAATCTTTGTTATTGAGTCATGTGTGCTTAAAGATATGGGGTCAAAAATAAAGACAGACTTCAAGAATGGGAGGATGAAGGAAGAAACAATGCCCATGAGGTTGATGGGATGTATTGAAAAAGCGCTTAAGGATGCTAATTGTTATTAGTGGTTAGCCCAGTATTTACTAGTTCCGTAGCTTACATTATAACCCGTTAAGTCCTATGTGATCTTACATCACACGTCCTTATATTAGTGGAGTAATACACTAAAGACAAGCCTATGGTTCATGACAAGATGCTTGTGAAATTGTTTAGGAGAGAGAGTGAAATTATGTTTATATGCCCCTGCATGTAATGTCTTTGAGTTCATGTAATTAAAAAGGGGGAAAAATTCTCTTGTGTTGTGAGGGCACATGCTTGATGAGAGATTAAATTTTGTGTCGGATATCTTGATCAGCTGATTTGCATGAGTTTGCCGATATCGAGAGTCGATTCTTGAGTCTAGGAGGTCTTAATGTGTTGAAGGTCATTGTATTGATAAGACTATGCATGTTTTCTTGATGATTTGTTATATTAAATAATCGGTATAACCGTAGCTTGAATTGTCAAGCCAAAGAAGCCAGGATGGGGTGTCAATTGCATGAGGTGTAAGATTGTTGTTCGGCGACGAACAAGGATTTAAGTGTGGGGTAAGTTATCTTGGGCAAATTTATATGCCCAAGTGATACTCAAATGTGTCATTTTGCCTTGTTTATCTATCGATGTTTATACATTATCATGTGAATTGTAATAAAATGTGAATTTATACTAACCAACGTGATTAGCATTGTTTTGCAGGAAAAATATAAAGTTATGGAGCTAAGATGCATGTTGGGAGAGATCGGGATTGGACTCGGAAGCTAGCAAGGGAAAATGCACAAGGAAAGCACAAATTAAAGGGGCTCCGCAATGGAGCCGTGTCACGCTGCCATTGCGGATGCCTTCTGCCTTGATGTTTAAAATATGTCAAATTCTAGTGAAGGTGCGCGTTGGGGCCATGCGCGTTGGCCTAGCCCTGCGTTGCACGCCGTGCCATGTTGGGCCTTAATACCTGGACATCCGAATTCTAGTAAGGGTCCGCGTTGGTGGCGTGTCATGGAGGCAGTGCTCCGCGATGCACTCCGTGACACGTTGCTTGTTATTCCGGGAAAAATTTCCACTAGTATAAATAAAACACTTAGGTTCATTTTTAATAATTCTGACTTGGTGGAGCAAGAACGTGGGTTAGAGGCAGTTGAGGGGACGAAAATCTCAGGGTTTTTCTCTATCTCCTTCTTCTTTATTTCAATTGCTTGTATGATTAGCACTCATTTAACGATGTTTAATCCACAAATGAGTGGCTAAATTCCCTTCTTGCTGAGGTTAAGAACAATTGTATTGAAATGTGATTATTGATAAATTGGTTTTTCATCTTTTCTTCTATGGTTGTTCTATTGATTCTTGTTCTTACTTAATGTATATCTAAAAAGTCCAGTCTCACTCGAGAGAGCAAGAAATTGAAAAGTTGTGAATTGATAGGATATGATCTTTTCTTAGTTTGGGAAAATTGAGAATTGATTTACTTTCAGGATACAAATATACCTGAAAGTCGTATTAGTCAATTAAAGAATCGGTTTTGTATGGATAGAACATGAATTTCTTTTTATCACAGAGATGTAGGTGGAAGGTTCATGATTCTTAAGTTGGGTTAAATACGAGAGTTTTAATCCATAGGCAATAATTCTTGACTAGCAACCGAAAGAAAGATTAACCAAATTGTATCAATAATTTATTTCTCTACATGTTCGTTTAACCTCAGCATGCTCATACTTATAGTTCAGACTCAAATTATATATTCGTTTTAGACTTAGTATAAAATTAGGAAACAAAATATCAACCTTTTCTTAACATTGTTGTCTACTATCTAGAATTAAAGTTTATTGACACTTGAGTAGATTGTTACTTTAGTCCAGTCCTTGTGGGATCGATACTTGGCTTACTTGAGCCACTTTACTACTTGTTCGACCACGTGCACTTGCGTGTAGTTAAACCCAAACAAAAAGGACGAACAAATTGGTTGAGAGATTTATTATTTCAAATACCTTATTTTGAAAAACTAATTCCTCCTATTTTAATTCATTGTGACAGCACTACTGTAATTAGTAGAGTTCAAAGTCGTTACTGCAACGGTAAATCCAAATCCATAAGGAGAAAACACAATACTGTGAGATCATATTTCACAAGTAGTACCATTTATTTTTATTATGTCAAATCATATGATAATTTTGCAGATCCACTGACTAAGGCCTTACCAAGAGAAAAAGTCTAGAGCACATCAAGGGGAATGGGATTGAAGCCCATAAATTCATTAGTCATATATGAGAAAACCCAACCCGGGGACTAGAGATCCTATAACCAGGTTTAATGGAAAAAATGAATCAAATGATGACTTGTTGTGAAATGCACTATTATTTTTTTAATTCCCTCCCTATGATATGAGCGTGTGTTTTCTTTAATGGTTTGTGTAGGTTGAGTTTAAAAAACTCTTAATGAAAATATGCTTCTCATATGAGTTGGGTGCTAAACTTAGAGGAGCACTCTCGACAGATTTCACCTATATGAGTGTGGAAGTAGGCCTCTTCCTATGAGAATAGGGCTTGTTCTCAAAGACACTCATGAAAACCAGGAAAGCACAAGGCCGTAATGTGCTGGCTATTAAAGCTCATGTCAACACCTTGATTATTGTGTATAAGCAGTGATACTTTATTTCCCTTAAGTAGTCATACTTCAAGTCTAAGACCACTACGACTTTGGAGTAAAGATTATTGTTTTACTAAGTGAAGGTTCAATGCTAAGCACACCTTTAATATGCATAATAGTCTCCCTTCAGGTGATAAACTCTCTAACTTTAATATTAAAATGAGTGGGGGGTTGTTGTAATTTTGTTTAGGGAATTTTAATAGTATAAAAATGTTTATTCATGAATGTGACCTTTACTATTCCATAACCTCCATTTCCTTATTCTACCTCATTATACCTTGTAACCTATATAACCTATGTAATCTCTAAGGCTTAATTCTCCCATTACTTACCCATTTATTACCCAGATTCTTCTAATTTATTACAAAAAAGAATTCTTTACCTATAAATAGTGGTAGTCTTGTCTTGTGTTGGAGTAGAAGAAACAAGATAGAGTGGAAGAAAGTGAGTAAAAGAGAGAGTTTTTATTTAGCTAAAGGAAGGTGTCTTTTTTGTGGAGCATTGGACTCAACACTTGTCTAGAGTTTGTTGAGTCATGCAGTATTGTTTGGCTGTTGTTTCCTGGAGGGGACAAGTCGAGAAGATTACTGCTGGACCGGTAAAGTTTGTCTGCAGTGGGCTTGAATCTCCTTAAAGAGAGCGAGATGTCCGCGCCTCAACCTGAAGATATTTATTTTCTTCATTTTTTGTTTTTTTCAATTGTAACTATAATTTCACAAATAATTTTAAGGAGATTCAATGGCTACAATAGAAAAATCTGCGGATGTCAAGATGGGAGATCTTAACAAGTCATTTCGGTTCAATGGTACTCATTCCAAGAAATGAAAGGGTAAAGTACTTTTCCACTTAAATCTTCTCAATATCTCTTATGTGTTAACTAAGAAGAATCTAAATAAAGTAGACAACTCTACCATGAATGATGATAAACTAATTTATCTTCAAGAGAAAGTAAAAAAGTACGATGATGATTCCTACAAATGTCGGTATTATCTTCTTAATTGTCTATCTGATAATTTTTATGATTATTATGATAGACCTTACTCTAGTGCAAAGAAAATTTGGAAAGCATTGTAGAGTATGTATGATACCGAGGAGGCTGGAGCGAAAGAATATGCTGGTAAAAAAAATTTTCGTATTCAAATGGTGGGCAACAAATCAGTAGTAGACCAAGCTCAAGACTTTATAATGGTTGTTGGAGAGCTAAGGTTTGAGGACATAAAAATTGGAGATAATCTTATTGTTTGTGGCATAATAGATAAACTTCCACCTTCTTGGAAGGAGTTTCAAAAACTATGTGCCACAAAACAAAAGAAAACGTCACTTGAGACATTGATAATGCGAATCCACATGGAAGAGGAGGCAAGGGGCTAAGATGCACTTTTACATTCAGAAGAGAGTAATCTCACAACGAAGGTAAATTTAATTACTTCAGATAATGCTTCTTCTGATACTCAAAAAATTACTTCTATGTAGCCTAAGAAGAGAAACTTCAAGAAAAATAATGGTAGACCTTCCAAGAAAAATAAAGGTGGTAATAACCAAGCACAAAATCAACAAGATCAAGATAGAGGACCATGCTTTGTCTGTGGGAAGAGTGAGCATATTGCTCAATTTTGCAAATTTTGAAAACGTGGTCCTACACTTCAGGAAAATATTACCGAAGAGCCTTTTATGGCGATGATAACAGAAATAAACATGGTCAAAAATATTGATGGATGGTGGGATGATTCTGGTGCACATGTCATGTATGCTATTACAAAGACTGGTTCAAAATATATACTCCTTTTGAGGAGCCCAAAACTATCATGCTTGGTGATTCTCACACCACACAAGTGCTTGAAAAGGGAGATATCGAGTTGAGATTCACCTCTGGAAGGATATTAACATTAGAAGATGTACTTTTTACTCCTTCTATGAGAAAAAAATTTGATGTCTAGTTTTCATCTTAATAAAGCAGTCTTCAAACAAATTATTGAGTCTGGTCAATAGGTAAAAGTGAAAAAGGGTATTTTTTGGGAAAGGGGTATGCTTGTGATGGTATGTTCAGGTTGAATATTGAAATGAATAAAGTTTCTACTTCTGTATATATGCTCTCTTTTACTAATTTTTGGCATGCTCGTTTATGTCATATCAATTATCGTTATGTAGGAATTATGAGTAGTTTGGGATTAATCCCAATGGTTAAAAAGAATTTTGAAAAGTGTGAAGCTTGTAGTAAAGAAAAAATCATTAAAAGGCCTTACTTTCAAGTTGAAAGAAAAACTGGCTTATTAGAATTAGTTCACAATGATATTTGTGAATTTGGAGAAATTTTCACTCGTGGAGAAAATAGATATTTTATCACTTTTGTTGATGATTTTTTAAGTATACATATGTTTACTTGATGAAAAATAAAAGTGATGCTTTTAAAAATTTTAAAATTTATCTCCATGAGGTTGAAAATCAATTTGACAGAAAAATAAAAAGAATTAAAAGTGATAGAGGTCGTGAATATGAGTCTAATGAGTTTAATTCTTTTGTTAGATCATTGAGAATAATTCGTGAAACTATTCCACCTTATTCTCCTGCATTTAATGGTGTAGCAGAAAGAAAAAATAGAACTTTAGTTGAGTTTACTATTGTCATGCTTATTGAGTCAAGTGCACCTCTAAATTTATGGGGTGAAGCTATTTTGAGTGCTTGTTATGTGTTAAATCGGGTGCCTCATAAAAGGACAAAATTAACACCATTTGAGGTTGTCTAGCCTATGTGAGGCTAATGGATCCCAAAATTACTAAATTGGATAAAAAAGTTACTACTTGTGCTTTTCTTGGTTATGCTTCAAATAGTACAGCCTATAGATTTTTTAATCTTAAAGATAATATAATAATAGAACCATATGATGCTATTTTTCATGAAAATAAATTTTCATTTGATTCTAAAAATACTGGGGGTCAAAGAACTGAAGAAAATATTTTGTCACTACCTAGTTCTTCTATTTCTATCTTGAGAAATAAAGAAAATGATGATTTTGAGCTAAGAAGAAGTAAAAGAGCTAGAGTAGTTTGGTCCTGATTTTTATGTTTTTAAAGTTGGAGATGAACCTCATACTTTAAAAGAAGCTTTATATTCACATGATGTTATTTTTTTGGAAAGAGGTTGTATATGATGAAATGGAATCACTAAATTTCAATAAAACTTGAAAGTTAGTTGATTTACCACTGGATTGTAGAACAATTGTGTGTAAATGGGTCCTAATAAAAAAGTTAAAAACCGGATGGATCCGTTGATAAATATAAGGCTAAACTAGTTGCTAAAGGTTTCAAGCAACTAGAAGGCCTAGAATTTTTTGATATTTTTTCTCCAGTAATGATAATTATATCCATTAGACTTTTAATTGCTATTGCTGTAATTTTTTATTTGCATATTCATCAAATAGATGTAAAAAATATTTTTTTTAATGGGGACCTAAACGAATAGATTTGTATGGAACAACCCGAAGGTTTTGTTGAAGCAGAACAAGAAAGCAAAGTATGTAAACTTTCAAAATCCCTATATGGCTTGAAACAGGCACCAAAGCAATGGCATGAGAAGTTTGATTCCTGCATGATTGAAAATGATTTTAAAACAAATGAGTGTGATAAGTGCATCTATCATAAGTCTTGGAATAATTCACATGTTATTGTTTGCCTCTATGTTGATGATTTATTGATCTTTGGCTCTAACATGAATATTATTGGAGAAACTAAGAATATTCTTAGAATCCATTTTGATATGAAAGATCTTGGTGAATCAAATTTTATTCTTGGAATAAAAATTACTAGAACATGTGATGAAATTTTCCTTGACCAGTCACATTATATAGAGAAATATTTTTAAAAAATATAATTTTCTTGACTGCAAGCATGTTGTAACTCCTTTTGATTCAAGTGTTCACTTGTTTCCTGTACAAAGTGAAAATGATGTGATAGATCAAAAGGAGTATGCTAGCTTAATTGGAAGTCTGAGATATGTGACTGATTGCACTCTGTCTGATATTGCATATGCAATGGGAGAACTTAGCAGGTTTACAAGCAAGTTAGGTAATGAATATTGGCATGCCATAACAAGGGTTATGAGATATTTAACTGGGACAAAAATCAATAGCTTGTTTTATAAAATATACCCTGCTGTACTTGAAGGCTTTTCTGATGCGGATTGAAAACACTTTGTTTGGTGATTCCTGCTCTACTACTGGTTATATTTTTACTTTGGGAGGTAGTGCTATTTGTTGGAAATCAATAAGCAAATAATTATTGCTAACTTTACCATGGAAGCTGAACTAATTGCTTTAGCTTCAGCTAGTGAGAAAGTGAATTGGTTGAGAGATTTATTGTTTCAAATACCTTATTTTGAAAAACCAATTCCTCCTTTTTAATTCATTGCGACAGCACCACTGCAATTAGTAGAGTTCAAAGTCGTTACTGCAACGGTAAATCCAAATCCATAAGGAGAAAACACAATACTGTGAGATCATATTTGACGAGTAGTACCATTAATTTTGATTATGTCAAATCCTATGATAATTTTGCAGATCCACTGACTAAGGCCTTACCAAGAGAAAAAGTCTAGAGCACATTGAGGGGGACGGGATTGAAGCCCATAAATTCATAGTCATATATGAGGAAACCCAACCCGGGGACTAGAGATCTTATAACCAGTTCAATGGAAAAAATGAATCATATGATGACTTGTTGTGAAATGCACTATTATTTTTTTTAATTCCCTCCCTATGATGTGAGTGCATGTTTTCTTTAATGGTTTGTGGAGGTTGAGTTTAAAAAACTCTTAATGAAAATATACTTCTCATATGAGTTGGGTGCTAAACTTAGAGGAGCACTCTCGACAGATTTCACCTATATGAGTGTGGAAGTAGGCCTCTTCCTATGAGAATAGGGCTTGTTCTCAAAGACACTCATGAAAACCAGGAAAGCACAAGGCCGTAATGTGCTGGCTATTAAAGCTCATGTCAACACCTTGATTATTGTGTATAAGCAGTGATACTTTATTTCCCTTAAGTAGTCATACTTCAAGTCTAAGACCACTACGACTTTGGAGTAAAGATTATTGTTTTACTAAGTGAAGGTTCAATGCTGAGCACACCTTCAGTATGCATAATAGCCTCCCTTCAGGTGATAAACTCTCTAACTTTAATATTAAAATGAGTGGGGGGTTGTTGGAATTTTGTTTAGGGAATTTTAATAGTATAAAAATATTTATTTTTCACATTTATGATGATGAATATGACCTTTACTATTTCATAACCTCCATTTCATCATTCTACCTCATTATGCCTTGTAACCTATGTAACCTATGTAACCTCTAAGGCATAATTCTCCCATTACTTACCCACTTTATTACCCAGATTCTTCCAATTCATTACGAGGAAGAATTCTTCACCTACAAATAGTGGTAGTCGTATCTTGTGTTGGAGTAGAAAAAAAAAGATAGAGTGAAAGAAAGTGAGTAAGAGAAGGTGTTTTTTTTTGTGGAGCATTGGACTCAACACTTGTCCAAAGTTTATTGAGTCATACAGTGTTGCTGGGCTGTTGTATCCTGGAGGGGACAAGTCGAGAAGATTAATGCTGGACCGGTAAAGTTTTGCTGCAATGGATTTGAATCTCCTTAAAGAGAGCAAGATATTCGTGTCTCAGCTTGAAGATATTTATTTTCTTCATTTTTTATTTTTTTCAATTGTAACCGTAATTTCACGAACAGTGCCTATAAATTAAAATTTTTTAAGAGAAGAAAACAAAAATCCATTCGCACTTAGGAAGCAAAAATCTTATTGACTTAGACCATTGAATCCTATTTCTGTTTCACGTATCCAAGACCATATTTCCGAATATGCGGAATATTTGGCAAACCATAGCCTTTCTTTGTGGAAAGGGAGTCTTCCGCGTGTGGATGGGTTGACGTAAGAGTCCTAAAATAAACGGTCAGCCTCAGCCCCAATTTAATATGTTTGAATTTTTTTGATGAAGTTGATGACTTGCGTGTGGATGGGTTGACGCAACAGTCCAGCCGCGTTGTCGAAAAAGACAAATAATTGGATGCTTTAGAGTTATTCTTTCTTCTTTTCTGGTTTTATCATTTTTATGTATTTTTAGAACAAACAAATTAAAGGATCTAGGATTAATTTCTCTTTACCATCTTGCCATCTAGTCGTCAAACTAAACTTTTCTTTAAATAAAAGCAACATGAAATATGTTTGGATTTTGCATTCTTCTTGCATAGATAGAAGGCTGTTTCTTTGATTTTTAATTATTAAGAAATTTATAATATAAGACATGATCTTTTTACACATTTTATATCAAATCAATTCACTGGTAAAATACAGTGTGATAAACAGATTTTGACTAAAATAGTGGAATGATTTTTTCATTTCAAAACACTATTAATTTTTTATTTTTTCACCGATTCAATCAAAATATATATGAGAATAGCTATTTAATATTTTTTAATAATAAAAAAATAGTAATGTATATTTAAAGGTTCTCAACGAATTTTCAATGTTAAACAAAATTTATCTAGATATATAAATTTTCAGTAATTAAACAGGGAAAGAAGTAATTATATGCTTCAAATAAATTAATCACGAAATTGAGAAACACTATGGAGGTTAGCTAGAGAAATTAATTATTTAAAATGCCTAAAAACTAAAATGGATAAATAAATGTGAAAGGACACCATGTTCACCCTATATTCCAAAAGTAACAAAAACCACGGAATCACATTTTTCTCCAGGAAGATATTTGAATATGACGTTACATGTGATGGAGGGTTCCCACGTTGTTAGGTGATGCAATAAAATGTGGTCAAAATGACGCTACAATTAATTTAAGTTTGAATAGTTCAATTTGAATTGACAATGTAAAGTCTGTAATTTTTTCACATGTGAATCACCTGTAGGACATGGCACCTTAACTTTAGGAACACGGAGGAGATTAAATGATTAATATATATTGATAGAATGTATTAAAATTAATATATAGTAATTCGCTTCGTGTATTACTAATATTTTATTTGGTACTTTTTTTCAATCTATATATTTATATTAGTTATACACTTTATTTAATATTATGTTATTTATAACTAATACATTTACTTAAATACACGAACACACTACTAGAAATAGAGATTTTTCCCACCATAAATCAATCAAAATTTTGTGTTATAAAACATGATTTTCCTACTCATTTTCCACCAAACCAGTTCACTAGGAAAATGTGTGGTGGGAAATAGATTTTCACTGAAATAGTCGAAAATTTCATGATTTTTCCATTTGAAAACACTATTATTTTTTATTTTTTCACCCATAATCAGTAGGAATAGTAACTTAATATTTTTCAGTGAGAAATTCAATAGAAAAATAATATTTTTTAATAATGAGATATCTATTATAAAGTAATATAGAAATCTAAAAAAATTAGGAATGGAGAGAAATTACAAAAAAAAAAAAAAGAAAAAAAGAAAAAAAGAAGAGCTTATCTTACAATTAAATTCTTTGTGATGTGAAAAACAGTGCAATTCTCTCATCATCATGAACACTGAGTTAATATTATTTGTACGGTTTTTTGAAATTATCATTTGAAATATGCTCTTCCAAAGCAATTTGTTGTTGTAATTAAAATAAGTTGTTAAAAGGATAATGAGCTGCAACTCAAAGCAGCACACTCTTTCATAGCACTTGAATCTTAGAGAACTATTTCAAGAATAAATAAGTAGTTAAAAAAATATCTGATTTAGATGCCGTGTTTTATTGTCATCACTTGTTTTTCTACTTGTATTATCACCACTTTGTTCACTTTGAGAAAAACAAACACTCGTCAAATTTGTGACTGCGAAAGTGCCTTGTCATTCCAAAGATGGAGCTTTTGACCACATATGAAGGGGATCAATCAGAAAGAGGCAATTTCAGAAAATTAAGAATAAATAATTTTGAATTGGCGTAAGAGAAAGTCGTTATCAATGGAAAAGGTTGCACCTTATCACTTAAAAGGGCTCTCTTATAGGATGTATAAGAGAAGATAATATATATATATTAATATTGATATTATTTAATATTTTATTTGATAGTATTTTAATGTATACATAATTATTATATTTATCTATTATTATAGGGTGTATAACTAATATATAGCAATTCATGATATTAGTAATATCCCAATTATTAATCATATTATTAGTCAAAAAATAAAAAGTTAAATTACCATTTTGTCCCTCTATTAAATTAAAATTTGATTAAATACTTCAAATAATAACAATAAATATATCATATCATATCATATGATTGTATAAGCGGAAAGCCAAAAATTGAAAAGTTAAAATACTAAAATACCCTTAAATAATTTAAAAACTAATATATCCTTCAAATAATAATAAATAAATATAAATAATAAATGAGAATGAAAAGTTAAAAACTAAAATATCCTCCAAAATATCCTTAAAAAATTTATTGACCATTATGTCTTTAAAAAAAATTAAATTATTTGAAAAAATATAAATGTGAACCCATTGAAATACTCAGCTTTTATTAAGTCCTTTGGACTACTTTGCAGATGAAACATGTAAGTTTGAGCATTTATTTTTTCTTTTAATATTGTAACCTTTCAAAAGTGTAATGAATTAGCAATTCAAATGAAAAAAAAATGTTACTTATCATGTTAATTAATTAGTTCATTTTACGTATAAACTAGAAGATGTCATTGTTAATGAATTATTTTATCTATTAAAGAAAATCATCAATCTCTCAATTAAAATTTAATTAAATGTTATTATAGAATTACATGAGTAAATTCATTTTTATAATATGAAAGGATATATAACCGCTTATTTATTGTAATAATTAATGGTAAGTCATACAAATCATCATTTTAAAATCTATATAATGAAGTAAAAAGTTGACAACAACTCAAAATTTTTTCTCTTCCTTCTAAAATTTTCCTCAATGTCTTTTTCGTCTTCAAGGTATTTGAACGTTAAATATATGTATGTATAAAGCGTACGCCCCAACAATGAAGGTTATGTGTTTAATATTAAGAGATCAGAAAGAAAATATCTTTTCATAAGATTAAAGTAGCTCTATTTTTTTTATCGTCTGATTTTAACTTTCATTGTGTATATGTTAGAAGTCTATCATTGCTTACAACATCTGAAAATTTATCTTGTAATGATGGCCGGATAAGTTTTTTAATATACGTTATTGCATTATTTATTTGAACAAAAAGTGCACCAAAGGGTATAAAATTTCATATTACTAATATGAATGAATTTTTTTCTCTTATATCATCATTTTGCAGAAGTCCAACCACTACAAAAATTCATCTAATTTGATACTTTTATTTATGGTTAATGGTTATGTTTTGATTTGTGTATTGCATTATACGTAGCACGAGTATATTGACACAACAAACAGATCTAATTGAGATCTACAACTAAGAGATCAATAATTAAAAATTTAATTTGTATTCCTGATGAAGGACATACATTAAGAAAAGTTAGTTTTCTTTTAAAAGTTAAGACTTAAGACTTAGTGTAATTAAAAAATATAAAAGATAGTCATATTAGGAAAAAAATTTAAAACTTGAGGAGAAAGATAAGTTTATTTGATGATATCAATAATTTAATGTTATGTATAAGTGTTCTTAAATTTGTATATATACTGATAAAGGATTCACGCCCAACACATATTCACAAAAACTATATGATATTGTAAGTGAAAAGTCTAAAAAAGAAGTAAAAAAGTAAAATATTCATCAAAGTTGAACAACTATTTTATCATTATTTTAAGAATAGTTGGGTATAAAAATATAGATATACATTCTACAAAGAATTTTTCTTTAAGTGATCACATACAAGCCTCTTTCATGTGTCATAACCAAAACTGGAGTTACCTTGGAAAATCTGTAGTAGATAACTTTTAGCTACTGGATTTAACTTGGAAAACCTGTAGCTCTGTTTTTCAAGTTTCAAGTGTTTTTGGGTTCTATATATTGGCTTGTTTAATATATTTTTAGAAACAAGTTTAATATTTAAATCTTAAATTATCCAAGCATGGTTCATAGGAGTATTTTCATTATAACTTTGTCTTAAAGTATGTGCTTTATGTGATTAACAATTGTCACAACGTCACACCCCAGGATGATGTATATTCTTCACCAACACTAAATAATAGTACATATCATACCAAATATCCATTCTTGTTCCTTACAGTTTCTATTTATAGTAATGCAATATATTCTACAAATAGAAAATAAAATCTATAGTTTGAATGAAAATGCAGTTTGCTACAACTGAAATGACTTACCTTATCTTTTTTATTTTTTGGAAACACCCCTCTAAAGGATATTTCTCTACCCACTTCATTATAATGCAATGCTTAGCTTGACCCCATGTACAATGGCAAAAGTCTTATAGCCGGTAAATATTATAGCGGCAATTGTTATTGCCACTAAAGGCATTTTTAATTTCCGCCAAAGACCTTTTTTAGTAGTGCTCATACATGGTTTAATTGTAAGTTTCCAACAATGATAAAGTAGGGATGTAAAAAGTACAACTTATAAACTAAAATGACTAAATATGGGCACATATGAAAAAATGTGGAAAATTAGAAGGATAGAGGGGAAGAGTATAGATGAGAATGTGTAAGAACCTGCTACAATAGTTATACATAGAATCTATTGAACTACTTAGGAAAAAGAACCTATTAAATTTTCATTCATTCAATTTTTCTTTTATATGTTGTTGGGCATTTTTCTGAAAGAGAGCTTTAGCAGTAGATAAAAAGCTTACTTGAAGGGATCCTAAAATAGGTACTTGCGATAGAGCAAGGATGCTAAGGGTAATTGTTCTTGTCTTTTATAAGCTTTTAGGACCTTATATTTCCAGCATTAAAACTCAAATGTACAAGATTTGGCCAAGTTCTTGGGATGTAATATAGGAACTTGCTAACTACATACTCTTGGGCCTTCAATTGGGTGCAAAAACCAAATCCCAGGGCATTCGGCCAGGAGTAGTAGAGAATATTGAGAAAAAAGCTCTGGTTGAAAGAACCAATACTTGTCCATTGGTGGGAGAATAAATTTAATAAAGAACATTTAATACTCTTTTCCAAGTTAGTTGATCTCTTTGTTTTCTATGTCGAAAAGGGTGGGGAGAGAGAGAATGTTGGACAAGCTAAGGAGAGATTTCTATGAGAAGGAAACAAGGAAAATAAGTTCTTTCATCAGGTGAAGTGGGAAACTATTGTAGGAAATAAAAAAAAAGAAAGGTCTGGGTATAGGAAATTTATAGAATAATACTTGTTGTTTGTGGAAGAATATAAGAAGCTTTTGGAAGGAGTACGAAAAACCCACACAATTAAAGCTATAGGATGGAAAAAGAATACTTTTCTAGTAAGATACATGCTCCTGATCTCTCCAGTTTTGTAGAAAATAGCTGGGCAACAGTAGAGCAATGTAAAGTAATCAAGGTTCGGTAGTAAAATTTAGAAGGAATTCTACTGATTGGGAAGTGAAGAATATATATGGCTGAGCTTCTTCAAGACCAACTACCGGATATCAGCCTGTCAAAGCTGACTCTCATTTGGAAATTGCAAGGCAGTGGAAAATTATATGAATTCAGTATGTAAGAGCTTGAACCCTTTGGGTAATAGGGATATTGTATTAACGTAACAAGTGATATGGTAAAACAATGTCCCTTTTAATGTACAATACTTCATTCTACTGCTGCACAAACCTATTCCATCCCAATATAACATGCAGAGGAGGTTTACACTTGTGCAATTGATGTCATCTATGTGAATAAAGGAATTGAATATATAAATCATCAACTTCTTCACTGTCCTGTGTCATTACAATTGTGGAATATGCTTTTTTTTGTATCTTTGGTGGTCTATTTGGAGATGGACAGAATCAAATGTTCCTTTGGAAACATATGGTCCGAAAGGAATCAAAGATGTTTTGAAGGTGTATCAACTCCCATTCACTCTATGCATTTTAAATCTATTTAGTTGGCATAATCCTACCCCTGTAAGCTCCCAAGAGAGCCTTGTAAATTTTATCATCTCTCTATCCTTTTAACCTACAAAACTCTTTGTATGGAGCTGTTATGTTTTTCCAAGAATCATGTACTTTCGGTTATCTGTATTGTCACGCCCCGAGTCTACACCCTGGATGAGACACCGTACTTAGAATTACAATAACCCCAAGTCAACCTCTAGTATATGACACACTGGCATTCTGAGTAAACATATATAGTGGAAGCTTTTAGAATAATGATATAAAGAATTAATGAAAAAAAAGTAAAGCTAAATCATAATGTTGGAAACATCTGAACAAAACTCCAATTCTAAAAACCAAGTCTGTGCCTGAAAGCCACTGCAACTGATGAGTTGCTGGGACATGCCCCCAGTTAACTCCAAGTCTAAATAATAGAAAACAGAACTGAATGAAATGATCTTCGTCCTTAAAGTATGAGGACTCACCAATGGTGCAACTAGAATCTTCTGAGAGTGATCTGCTAACTAGGCTGTGACTGAGATCCTGCAGCTGTATCATAAAATGGTACAACATAAAAGGTATGTTCCAATACATTGAATATATTGAGTAAATGAGAGAAACCATACACAAGGAATAAAAATGCTGAACTGAAAAGACATGCAATGACCAACTGAAAATACTAAACTGAATAACTGTAATAACTAAGATGGTCTAGATGACCCTATCTGATGGCCAAAGACATGCCCTATATCTGAGATACTAATATGAAATACTACATTGAACTGATCTGAACTGACTAATCTGAGACTAAACTGAGCTGACTAATGGGAGAGTTTATAACCGACATATAATCACATGAGCTAGACGTGAAGTCCGATATATACACCCAATCGGTAGGACCCAATATACTGTTCCAAGGTATAAAGGAATGAACTGGGTGATCACAGGTCTGGGGCCATGAGGCCAATAAATATGACCTACAGTGGCAACACAGTTCTGGGAACCTGGTGCGCTGAAACCCCGCTCGGCTCGATGCTAAGTCCCACTCCCTCTGGATAGTCCTAGATTGACTGCTAAGCTAATAGCTCAAAAGCTGAGTTCTAAGACTGGTCAGAGTTGCTTATTTGGAAGCGTTGTAACCATCTAAAGAACAAACTACAATCTGAAGTTAGGGTCCTAAGGTTGGTCAGAGCTTCTTATCTGAAAGTGTCATGACCACCTAAAGAACCACTTACTGAGTCTAATTCTGATACTGGGAGGCACTACCGACACCTTGAGAATTTCTGTAGTCAAACTAATCAGCTGACATATCTAACTAACACTGAGTATTCTAACATTTTGAATGAAACTAGACCGACATAAATTTGACTGAGTTTTCCGTACAAACTAACACTATGGGAACCCCCATCACTAATAGAATCAAGCAATTTCGATAATTGAACAATTATGCAAGACTCTAGTTTTCTCTATATTCAAGAGCTAGGGCTAGAATTCACTTTACAGGAACGAGAAACAACATAGTCACAAACTGGTGAAAAAACATCAACAATTAGCATAAATGATATTGCACATGATATAAATGAGGTCTGACAAATAATTTCATTACATTTGAAAGTCTCAGTGCAAGAACTAATAGAGAAGGTAACATAGTCACCATGACTCGTTGGATGAACCAACGGCTCATTGGTTCCTCCCATGGACATTGGAAAAGGGAAATTGGAAGGCTAAGCAACGGGTGACACAATGACTCAATGGTTGAACCAATGGGTCATCGTGTTCAGTCGTTAGGTTCACTGATTTTTTTTTTGAAAATGTCTAACTTGACACCACAGGTGCTGACAGTGATTTATTGTGGGAAATAAAGAGTCGTTGTTTCATCTCTTCTTCACTAGAAGGGAATTTCAGGGATCTCACCCAATGACTCTCGCAACGGGTCGTTGTTTCTGACAAGGACTTGTTGGTTGAGTCATGGGATCTTAGGAAGGGATTCTGAGCTAGGGAAATCACGACTGACAGGATGACTCATTGTTTTTCACAATGGTCATTCCTTGTCTCGTGGGTTCCCAAGTGGTCAAGACCTAGTACCATGACCGACACAATGAGCCATTGGAGATGGCCACGACTCGTTGTCTCAGTCGTTCTAAGTGTAGTCTAGAAATGTTTTGGGGTATTACAATATCTCCCCCTTGGGATCATTCTTCCTCTAATGAAGACTAAGACTGCAGTAAAACTAGGAAAAGAGTTGAGATTTCTAGACTAAGAATATGAGCTGGTTTCTGAAGGAGTAACTAACTCCGAACTGACTTAAATGTAGTAACAGATCTGATGTAACTAGAATGCACATAGAAAATCTAAATAAAGCTGATGAGTATGGAATTGAATAGAGTAGTGGGGAGGAATTTAGTACCTGATGCCAGAACTGAACTGAAAGGGAACAAGTGTGGGTATCTAGCCATCATATCTGCTTCGGCTTCCCATGTAGCTCCTTCTACATGATGATTTCTCCATAAGACCTTGACTGAGCTACCTCCTTATTCCTCATCTTACGAACCTGACCTTTAAGGATCTGAACTGGACCTCTTCATATGAGATACTATCTTTCACTCCCACACTGTCCAATGGAACAATTGAAGTTGGATCACCGATGCACTTGTTCAATAGTGACACTTGGAATACTGGGGGCATAGATGCCAACTCTGAAGGTAATTCCAACTCATAAGCTACCTTGCCAATTCATTTTAGAATTTTGTAGGGTCTCACATATCTCATATTGAGCTTTCCTTTCTTTCCAAATCTCATTACCCCTTTCATGGGTGAAATCTTTAGATAAACCCAACCATCCACTGCAAACTCTAATTCTCTTCTCCTCACATCAATAAAAGATTTCTGATGGCTCTAAGCTATTTTCAATCTTGCTCGGATGAGCTGTACTTTCTACATAACTTCATGAACCGAGTATGACCCGATTAGAGTAGCTTCACCAACCTCAAACCACCCGATAGGAGGTCTGCACCTCCTACCATACAATGCCTCAAACGGGGCCATCTGGATAGTGGAGTGGGAGCTGTTGTTGTATGAAAACTCAATAAGAGGCCAGTGATTATTCCCACTTCCCTTGAAATCGATCACACATTCCCTCAACATATATTCTAGGGTCTGAATAGTCCGCTCAACTTATCTATCTGTCGGTGGGTGAAAAGATATGCTGAGCTTGACCTAGATACCAAGTCCCTTCTGAAAGGACTTCCAGAAGTGAGAGGTGAGTTGGGTACCTCTGTCTGAGATGATGAATAAGGGCACCCCATGAAGTCTGAATAACTCCTGGATATAAAGCCTAGCATAGTCCTCAAATGAATTTGTAGTTTTAACTGGGAGGAAGTGTGCTGACTTAGTCATCTGGTCTACTATCACCTAGATTGAATCATGCTGTCGACGAGTCCGAGGTAGACCCATAATAAAATCCATAATTACTTCTTCCCACTTCCAAGTGGGTATGCTGATATCCTGAGGCATACCTCCGGGTCTCTGGTGTTCTAGTTTGATTTTCTAGCAGTTTGGGCACTTAGCTACAAATTCAGCAATGTCTCTCTTCATGTCGTTCCACCAGTAAATATCCCGTAAATCGCAGTACATCTCAGTACCACTAGGGTGGATGGAATATTTCAAACTCTGTGCTTCAGCCAGTATCTACTGTCTCAAATAATCCATATATGGAATGCACCAGCCTACCCTGGTAACAGAGTACACCATCTCCCCCTTGGGAGAAAGCGTCAACTTCTTTTCTGCGAATCGCCTTCTTCAATTTAAGCAATACGGGATCTTCATCCTACCTTGTCTTAACTTCAACTACCAAGGAGGAATCTGATCAACTCTGCACAACTACTCCACCCTCAGAACTATCAACTAATGTACTCTCAACTGAGCTAATATGTGGATATCCTTTGCCAACTCCTTTTTGCCTTCCTTGACATGAGCCACGCTCTCTATAGACACTCTGCTCAGGGCATTAGCCACCACATTGGCTATGCCTGCGTGATATAGCAGGCTTATGTCATAGTCCTTTAGTAGCTCTAACCACCTTCTCTGATGAAGAGTTAGATCTTTCTGACTGAAAACACTGAAGGCTCTTGTGATTGGTGAATACATCCACGTGTGCCTCGTACAGGTAGTGTCTCCATATTATCAATGCAAACACCATCACTGCCAACTCTAAGTCATGAGTCGGATAATTCTGTTCATGAACTTTGAGCTTTCTGGAGGCGTAGGCTATCGCCTTGCCCCGCTGCATCAAAACGCAATCGATTCCAGCTCTGGAAGCATCACAATACACTATAAACCCATCTGATCCTTCCAGCAGGGTCAATACTGGAGCGGTAGTGAGTTGAGTTTTTAACTCTTGGAAACTCTTCTCATTTTTCATCTAAATCCAGGAGCCACACTTTAATTCGTGACACCCTATGTAGAAGTACAATTCGATATTAGACCAGTGGTCCTCTCAGAACCATTCTTAGTCTCCACCCCAGTTGGCGAGTCAGTTAGAGCCAGCTGGGTGTATAGAAACTACCCACTATCAATCTTGAATAAAGTCATTCCAGCTGATCTACCAAAACAACCCTCTCGACCCTGCAGACACCCTCCTGGATGGTTCTTGCCACACTTAAGGAAAACGGGTAGCGATTGCTGCCGCTGAAGCTCTGGGACTGAGAGCTAGATGCTCCACCCCTCCGATCCTTGCGGGATCGGAAGGTAGGGGCGCTGGCTGAACTGGGAGTTGGAGCCTGCTGCTGCTGCTGCTGTTGTGGGAAACTACTACTGCAGATCTTTGATGGCCATAATCTAACTGGCCGGTTCTCACCCATTTGATCTCCCGCTCCAAATCTTTCAATTTTTCTGCCTCAATTTACTGGGAAAGAACTATGAGGCTGGAGAGATCGATGTCCTTGATAAGCATAATGTCCTGCACTCCTTAAGGACCAAACTTGAAACTTCATTGAAAAATTTCAACAGGCTAACCCTTGGCTCGACTACCATCTCTGGAGCATATTTAGACAGCCTAGTGAACTCTAGTGCATATTCTTCTACTGTCCTATTTCTTTGTTTTGGATTCATGAACTCTACCACTTTCGCCTCCCTAAGCTCCCAAGGGAAAAATCTATCTAGGAAGGCTGTAATGAACTCCTCCCGTTCCATCGATCCTTCTCCCGCTAGCCTCCCCTCCTTTCATTGCTCGTACTAGATCTGGGCTACCCCTTTCAGCTGGTAGGAAGCCAAGTCGGCACTCTCTGAGGAACTGACACCCATAATCCGAATGATCTTTCTAATCTCATCTACAAACTCCTATGGGTCCTTTCCCACCTTAGATCTATGAAAATATGGAGGTTTCCTCTAAGTGAAGTCCCGAACTCGAGTAGCTATTGCGGACCCATTATTGTTGATTGGAACCACCTGCCGGTTCACCTGGTTGTTAACTGCCTGAGCGAGCAACTGGATAGCCGCCTTGAACTCTACAGTGGACACTAAATCATCTTGAGGGGCTGCTGGAGCGGGTGGGAAAGGTCGGTGAGCGTTACCGACCCTTCTTTCGTTACCACGTCGAGGAGGCATAATTTACTGAAATGAAATAGAGCATGTGTTAGGAGAATGATTCTGGAATTGAATTTCAATTTACGATAAAGAGTATGAACAAAAGGGAGTTTTCTTAATAACATCTCGTAGCCTCCCCATCATAAGTGTGGCACGCTTTAACCCATGAAAGGGACTCTACTCAATGCGACTTTAAGACATCTGAGTATACTCTAAACCTAGTGATCTGATACCAAGTTTGTCATGCCCCGATCTACACCCTGGATGGGACACGGTACTTAGAGTCACAAGTAACCCCAAGTCAACCCCTATTCTATCATACACTGGCATTCTGAGAAAACATATATAGAGGAAGCTTTTAGAATAATGATATAAAGCATTAACGAAAAAAAGTAAAGCTAAATCATAACGTTAAAAACATCTGAAGAAAGCTCCAAGTCTAAAAACCAAGTCTGTGTCTAAAAGCCACTACAACTGACGAGTTGCTGGGACAAGCCCCCAGCTAACTCCAAGTCTAAATAAAAGAAAATAGAACTGAATGAAATGATCTTCGTCCTCAATGTATGAGGACTCACCAATGGTCTAGCTGGAATCTTCTGAGAGTGATCTACTAACGAGGCTGTGACTGAGATGCTGTAGCTATATCATAAAATGATAAAACATAAAAGGTATATGTCAATACTTTGAATGTACTAAATAAGTGAGAGAAACCATACACAAGGAATAAAAATGCTAAACTGAAAAGAATATGCAATGACCAACTGAAACTGCTGAACTAAATAACTATAATAACTGAGATGGCCTAGATGACCCTGTCTGATGGCCAAGGACATGCCCTAAATCTGATATACTAATATGAAATACTACACTGAACTGACTAATCTGAGACTAAATTAAGCTGACTAGTGGGAGAGTCTATAACCGATATATAACCACGTGAGCTAGACGTGGAGTCCGATGTAAACACCCCATCGGTAGGACCCAATATACCTTGCTAGGGTATAAAGGCATGAACTGGGTGATAAAAGGTCTAAGGCCATGAGGCCAATAAAATATAACCTATGGTGGCAACATAGTTTTGGGAACCTGGGTGTGTTGGAACCCTGGTGCGCTCGGTGCTAAGTCTTACTCCCTCTGGATAGTCCTAGATTGATTGCTAAGCTGATATCTCAAAACTGGGGCCTAAGACTAGTCATGAATACCTATCTGGAAGTACCCTGAGAGTCTTATCAAACCGGATTATGTAACTGAGTTCTAAGACTGGTCAGAGTTGTTTATTTGGAAGCGTTGTAACCATCTAAAGAACAAACTACAATCTGAAGCTGGGGTCCTAAGGTTGGTCAGAGCTTCTTATCTGAAAGTGTCATGACCACCTAAAGAACCACTAAAAATGATACTGAGTCTAATTCTGATTCTGGGAGGCACTACTGACACCTCGAGAATTTCTGTAGTCAAACTAATCAGCTGACATTTCTGACTAACACTGAGTATCCTAACATTTTGAATGAAAATGGACCGACATAAATTTGACTGAGTTTTCAGTACAACCTAACAATATGGGAACCCCCATCACTAATAGAATCAAGCAATTTTGATAATTGAACAATTATGCAAGACTCTAGTTTTCTCTATATTCAAGAGCTAGTGAATGGAACGAGAAACAACATAGTCACAAACTGGTGTAAAAACATCAACAATTAGCATAAATGATATTGCACATGATTTAGACGAGGTCTAACAAATAATTTCATTACATTTGAAAGTCTCAGTGCTAGAACTAATTGAGAAGGTAAAGAAGAATTTTAGGGATACAAGGGAAGGACTATTCCCTTAATGAATTTCCACATACCTAGTGATGGAAATCCTTGAGAGAATTCCTTGAAAATATGAGAAGGATCGATCTTCCTAACTTCTACCCTGAACCTTTCTGAGAGAAACTTTACGTTGAATTGATGAATAGATGAGAAAAAATGACTGAAATCGTCAGTTTCCCCCTCTAAAACCCATGATTAAACCCAAACTGACGTAGTTTAGGGACTAAGTAGGTGATAAATTACAAAATTAACCATGGGATTTAAATTTGAAATCTTTCCAATAGGGTCCCAACGGGTCACTCAACGAGTTATTGGTTGAGACCACGACTTGTTGGTACATCTCGTTGGTTTCACTGCCTGTGATGAGAAGGAACTGGACCTGGAAATGGGGGTCACCACGACTCATTGGATAAACCAACGGGTCATTAGTTCCTTCCGTGGCCACTGGACAAGGTAAACCGGAAGGCTAACCAACGAGTGACACAATGACTCATTGGTTAAACCAACGGGTCATCATGTCCATTCGTTGGGTTCACTAAAAGAATTTTCTGGAAATGCCTATGTTGACACCACAGGTGCTGACAACGACTCGTTGTGCGAAACAACGAGTCGTTGTTTCTTCTCATCTTCATAGGAAGGGAATTTCAAGTATATTACCTGACGACTCTCATAACGGGTTGTTGTTTCTGAAAATGACTCGTTGGCTGAGTAGTGGGGTCCTGGGAAGGGATTCTGAGCCAGGGAAACCACGAATGGTAGGACGACTCATTGTTTCTCACAATGGGTCATTCCTTGTCTTGTGGGTTCCTAAGTCGTCAAGACCTAGTGACCATGACTAACACAACGAGTCAGTGGAGCTGACTACCACTTGTTGTCTCAGTCGTTCTGAGAAAAAAAAATTTCCAGATTTTTCTACTGAAATATTCTTGAAATCTCTAAGTCTGGTCTAGGAAAGTTTTGGGGTGTTACATTCATCCACTGAATGACATTAATGAAAAGATCTTGAAGTAAAATGGGAGCCAATTGCAAGGAATTTTTTTAAAAAGAAATAGGTACTTGAGGTAGTTAAAACTCAATTCACCTCATTAAAAGATAATCAAAATTATGAAATGAACATTTCAAATAATAATTTTGCTACTTAACATAAATAATCATATTAGGGCATACAACTAAGAAGAACATATGCCCACTGCACAGATGGTAAAACAAGGGAAAAAACTCAATGAAATTGGGAAAATGAGGGGTTCTACAAAACAAATTCAAAGTTACAAGAACATTGACTTACCTTGAATATAAGGAAATCCGAGAATGTGAGGGATGATATCATCCGTAACAAACTTGTAAAGAACAGGTGAAGAAAAGGTTGATTTTTGTTAAAATTAGTAGGAGTGTGTTCTGTGATGAACAAAGAGACACACTAATTTTCTTTTAAACAATATTTTGGAGGAGAGATGTATGGTTGTTTACTTCCACAAACCTAGAATTGGAGAAGCTGGGTGTCATTATTTTTCAGATTTTTCTAACGAAACAGAAACAGAAATATAGAATGATGCTGGAGGAGAGACTTATGCTTATTTACTTCAAAAAATTACCTGGAATTGGAGAGGATTTATGCAGATTTTTCTCACAAAATTGAAACAGATAGGGGTAGAGCTGGGTGGTGGAGACTCGATGTGGAGAGTTCTAGTTTTACGCGTGGGTCGTGAGACAGACGTGGCCTTGACCAAATAAGGAGGGAAATTAAATAAGTAGTGCCTCTTCTATTTATTATTAACAATCGGATATTAAATCTTTTAGCATTCGTATATTATTTCCTCGTTAATGATAAATTAAAATTTGGGTTCTAATGGCCAAAAAATTATTTTGTTGCTATAAATATCCTTTTAACGACCAGACTTATATCCCTTTGTTAAGAGTTGGTCGTTAAAAATTAAATTTCCTGTAGTGCCAGTATTGCCTTTGCTTCAACCTCAGTATTAATAGTTTATTTTATTTTTTCTAATTTGTATATTTCAATTTTCATTTGCATCTCTAACATAGAATGCATATGAACTTCTTTTCAGGGCTTACCCTTGATGCACTATCTGTGTTACACTTAACGCATCTTGTAAGTTGCAATTCCCCTAGAATATTAATCATCCTTACCATAGGAGTATAAGTTTTTGTCATCACTAGTATATGAAGCCACTTGCAGGGATTTGTTGTGCTAAGGGTATTCTCACTCTAAGTACCCTATGAATAGTATCTTTCACCTGATAGATAATCCTGTGAGTTGATATTATTCTCCCTTCATGTTTGATGGGATTTATTCTCTTTCATAGTTCCCATATAATAATACTTAGAATAGCTTGGAAATAAGGCTTTTATGCTTTGTTTAACTGGAGTATTGCACCATAACTTTATCAACTCCCTTAGATGTAGTTCATCAACGTTAATACTTGAAAACATGTAAAATAAGAAAAATGGGACCAAGTTCTATTAGTAGTTGGTTAGTGTAGGCATAGGTGTAGGACTGAGTCATGGACATGATTGGTATAACACTAGCATTTTGAGGATAGCGAATAACCTCATATCCTAATCCCGTCATCTACTGGCATTTTCAATTTCCATAACCTCTACATGAAAAAACAAATCTTAAAAGACAACCCCTATATCCACCTATTCTTGTATATATTATTGATCTATTCCCTGTACCTGACAAACTCTCAATAGACTTCACTGTGAATTCCCTCTTGGCTTCTAACATCCACTGAGGTTTGTCAAGTTATTGTATGCAACCTAGTGTTTGAATCTTCCACACAATATGCTTCACTATATCTTATGGTAATGTTGCTTTAAGAACGTGTTCATCCCATCTTCCATTAGTAACTCTTTTTTTATATCATTATAATCTCATCACACCAAAAATCATCTATTGTTATTTAGTACACCACTCCCAATCCAATTTGGTTTCCATACAAAAATAATGCTGAACTATATGTGGTTTCATCCAAATATGATGTTCTATGAGATATCTGACATCAAGCATTTTCTTCCACACTTATGAACCTGCATTCCCAGTCTTCTAAAGAAACATATTCTAGTTCAATTTTTTGCATTACTTATTACTCATATAAGCACTCCAAATAGTAGGTTTTGTTTTAAAATTCCACTATAGCTTGTAAAATAGGGCCATAGGCACACCCTATATTGATATAAAACCAAAGAGTCCCTCTATTTCTTGTAGATATGAATTACTCCATCTAGACTATTCTCTGTTTTTACTCCCAACACAACTACTCTAGAAGAATTGGTCCACATTCTATGCAATTGGTCCAAGACATTCTTAGGTGAGTTCATAGTATTTGTAGCACCCTATACATTTAGATCAATTTTATCACTAGATTTTAATCATACAAGTATAATTTTGTAATTATGCATTGTACATCGAGAGAAGGTGGGGAATCAAGATCATGTGTGGAGAATTGAATAATGAAAGATATTCGAAAGGCCAAGAGATCGGCCTACTACAATGCTCCATGCTACGCAGCCTATGTCTCAGTAGCAGGATAAGAAAGGCCCTATGTATACTTTGTTTAGTCAATTTGATAGATAAAAATTTATTCTCCTAGAACTTAGACCAGAGGAAACCCTCTCCTAAAGTATTTCCTTGTGTTATTGATGATATTGAGCCAAATTTGATGATCCAAGTTCATTTCTGAGGTCAGATCATTGATTTTATCATGTGGCTCATGTTATTGTTACATTATCATTTGGTTTAGTGGTTGTTTCATGTAGACCGATTGGGTAAGTGTTCTTTGTATTTCGTATTCATCTATATATTATATATATAGACTCGTGAGGGTAGTTAAATCTTCATGTTGAAATTTCTATAATTGATTACATAGAAATCTTACCGTTTATGTTTTTGTATGCCTATTCTTGCTGGTTAGTTGTTGTGTTGTAGCTTATGGTTGATTTACTTTTCATGGCAGTATTTTGGTGCTTCACAAAGTAAAATTCTGGCTAGATTATTAGTCATAGACAAAAGGTATGTTAAAGTCGTTCCTTCCTCTTTTTGGCATACTTTTCGTGAAATTTGTATAGTCAATATATCATGCATGTTGGCTGTTTCATAGCCTTTAAATCATTCCCTTATCCTTATGGTTACATGTTGTATTGTATTGGAAATTTGAGTTGGGAATATAGTTAGGTTTTGAGTGTTTTCATGGGTGTTTTGGTGATATGTCAGAGGGTCAGTGGAACCGGAAGACTCGATGTCTCTGGGACTTGGTCGGTAGCTTTGCTAGTTGCTTTATATCTATTATTCTATATATTTTTATGTTGGTTCATGTTCTGATAAACTTTTTATCATGATGTCTTTGGGAGGCTTAGTGAGGGCCTACAAGTCCATGAAAGTTTCTGGCATGGTTAAGCTAAGGACCCGTGGGGACCTGCAAGTCCCTAACTGTTTCTAGCATGGTCGTACTTTTGGATATTAATTACTTGCAAGTTCATGATAATTTTTTGCAAGGCATGGTTGTGTGTGGATATATATTGTGTTTCTTGTATTGGTTGTTTATATTGGTTAGCTGTGTATTAGTTACGTGAATAGGCAGTGGATGAGATCACTATTGTGTTAAGAAGCCTGGATTGAGGATGGTGTTGTTGTGAGGTTTTGCTAGTAATAAGTTAGGTAATTCTATTAATATTCTATTGGTATCTTTCTGTTCCCTTCATGTTACCTCATATCTTATCTTTCTACCATCTTACATACTCATTACATTCTTCATATTAATGCCCCTAGCTTGGGGGAGATGCATTCATCCCTACTGATATTGATTAATAGGCAAATCGTGATCCACATAGCTGAGCCGGAGTTTCTAGCTGTTCGTAAGCTCCAGGTTGTCTAGAGTTACAAGTTGTTTTATTTTGATTTGGTATATACATATATTTGGGTAGGTCGGGCCCCCTCTTCTAATTATATATCATCTATTGTATTTGTAGAATCTCATCAACTTTCGTTTTAGGTTGTTGGATTATTGTATGCCTTGTTGGACATGTTGTGCAGTTGTTGTTGTTTAGGTTGGGCCTTTTCATCCCATTAGATAAATGTTTCTTTAGAGGCTAGCTTTTTCTTTAGACTCTAATAGTTAGTCATTTTTCTTTACTATTATCATATTTTATTGTGGTGTTGAGCCTCGTCGTCCCAGGCTTGTGTTGGTTGATGATATGTTGGCATTTGATGACATATTTGATACTTTTAACCATGAATAAATGCAAGTTTTTATGAAACTTTTATTAAATTTTATCATTTTATGTGTCTTATGTATAGGAAAATAGACCAAGGCAAAAGATGGCATAAAATACTGTAACACCCAAAAGTCCCTAAGATCAGATTCGAGGACTAAAACGGAGAAAATAGGAAAACCTGCACCAGGTCAAAGAATTAATCATTGTGTGACTAGTGAAGTGACTCGACGGGTCATTGTGTGACCCGTTCAGTGGGAAGATTGGTGAAAAGCTTGGGTTTCAGAGAGTCTTGATGATTGGTTAAGTGACCCGTTAAGTGAATCGACAAATCGTCAAGTAAGGTGTCAGGAAATGATCAGAAAAGAATTGGAAAACTTGGCCAGTGGCAATAGGTCAATTGATGATCCATCAAGTCTCCTAACGGGTTGTTGGGTCACTCGTTGAGTCTAGCAGTGTTACTCTTCCAATCAGAACTTTAAGGGCCTTTTCATAATTTCTAAGTTCCTAACTCCTAACCTAAGTATTATTAAGCCTCCTAAAAGGGTGTTTTAAGGGTTTTAATAATTCTAAACCCTCATTCTACTCCTGACGCCTTTAAGTGAAGATCAAAATCCCCTAAAGAGAAGTTAGGATTCATCATCAATCTTTATCTCAATTTTCATTGGTTCTCCAATCAAGTTGAAGATTTTTTAGGCTCAAGTATGTAAGGTTGTGAGTAGGGGAAATCCTTCCACCCTTATGCCCGTTTCAAGCTAAATTCCATGATCTCTACTTCTCAAGTTCTAAAATTTGAAATTATAGGGTTTAACCCAATTCCATGTAATTATCCATGATATCTTTGTGGGTTCAATTCTCTTATGTTCTATTGGATGAAATATGGTTACTAGGGCAGATTTAACT
This sequence comes from Datura wrightii, assembly GCA_035772735.1. Classification (NCBI taxonomy): domain Eukaryota; kingdom Viridiplantae; phylum Streptophyta; class Magnoliopsida; order Solanales; family Solanaceae; genus Datura; species Datura wrightii. Next base: position 166,295,827 of record JASDFA010000016.1, read on the forward strand.
CTCAAATCCCTTATGAATTGATGATCTGAAGCTTATGATGATTTTTCCCTATTATTCATGATTTATGAATGTCAAGCTTATGTGCCCATGATTTCTAGAATGATGAATTATCAAAGTATGCAAGAATGTTTACGAATTATTAAACTTATGATTCCATAATGTGGGCAAGTCCAATACCCATGTAAAGTCAAGTGTATTTTCCATGATCTTTTCCAAGTCATACAAGATTAGTTTTATAGAGATGTTTCGAGTCAAGACTCCTAAGAAACATATTTAAGCTATGTTTTGAGAATAAAATTATGAGCGATATGTATGTTTTGGGAGTAGTATCTATCACCGAGTAGGCCAGAAATTCTGAGGACCCAGGTCTCAAAACTACGTGCCATAATAGGTATATATTCATATTGGGACATCTCAGAGAGTGTTTTCCCCGCCTGAGGCCATACCAGTGATCACAACTTTATTATTCTTTGCCTTGGAAAGTCTTAAGACGGCTCCGCCCACTTGAACGAGATAGTTGGAGCATCACGTAAGGTCAATCGTGATGGTGTCAATTATGATGAAGCCTCCCATTATTCCTCATATCTTATGTTACTCATGTTCATGTCTTATGATATTATATTTTATAACATATTTGACCCATTGACCAGTTTATGAGTTTTCACTTATGATTTCAAGAAAGGTACATATATGCTATCTATTTCTAAACCTTGTGTCATTATCTTCTGCTTATGATGAATTTCTTATGATTATATTTATTTCAGGAATATGGCTTTTAGCATATATTCCCTATTCTCAGGTCTATCTTGTTTTAAATTCATGATTTTAGACTATCATTTTACTAGAATGTTTTACTTTCTCTACATACTCAGTACCCAAAGTACTGAGAACATACTGTATGCTATATCATCTCATGATATAGGTTCAGACGATCAGTTTAAGCCTCTTCCTTATGTCAGACCAGCTTGGTTCCCGTCTGGGTGAGTCCTTATCTTTCGAGGACATTTATAAGTTTACACTTTATGTCTATGACTTTTACTTTCAGAATTAGTGAGCTAGCTGGGGGTGTTGTCCCATCAGCTCATCTTATGTTTAGAGGCTTTCAAATAGTTATGTAGTAGATGCTTCAGCATTGTTGACTCGTGTATACACTCATATTTTTATGTCATGCAGACATCTACTTATATTATGTTCATGTTTTATTTCTGCTTAGTGTTGCTCTTTTCATGCTATTTATGTGTCATGGGTTAGCTTGGCATCATTCTTAGTACTTGGCCCCGTGTCTCAATCCGAGGTCGATGCTCGGGTCTTGACAAACTTAGTATCACAGCAAAAGTTTTGGTGTGTCCTAGAGTGTTTGAAAGCAACGTTAAGTAGAGTCTTTTCCATGGGTGTGAAGCAAGCCACACTTATGCGGAAGAGGCTACGAAGTGTTTTATCAAACTTCCCTTCTTTCATGAAATATGTCATGGGAAGAAGTACCTCTCTTTACTCCTCCAATTCATGCTATACGTGTTTGCAAAAATAGGCCTCCCCACCAAGTCAATAGAAGAAGAAATTGCAATGGCAATGGCCATGTCAATGGAAATGGAGGCATCATCCAACCCTACTAGCTCCAGCTGATCCTTTCCCGGAGCAGGTTACTCATATGGAGTTCAGAGTTGCATTTTAGATGCTAGCACAAGCCATGGCCACCCAAGTCCACCAGCAGGCTATGGCTCACGTGAATCAAAATAGGAATGTGGCGGTTTCTAGGGAATAAGACTTTAGCAGGATGAACCCACCTGAGTTTCATGGGTCAAAGGAGTGCGAGGATCCACAAAAGTTCATTCAGGAGGTTGACAAGATTACCTAGATTATGGGTGTTTCAGGAGAGGAGAATGCAGACTTGGCCTTCTATCAACTAAAAGGGGTAGCTTATATTTGATTCCAACAGTGGAAGGAGGGTCGTGGAATAGGTTCTGTCCCTATTGGCTAGGATAAATTTTGTTATGGCTTGTTGGATAGATTCTTTCCCCGAGTGTTGAGGGAGGCAAAGGCGGCGGAGTTCGTCAATTTGAAAAAAAATAATATAATTGTTCAGGAGTATGCCCTAAAGTTTATCTAGCTGTCCAAGTATGCTCCGCAGATGGTTGCTGATCCGAGGGCTCATATGAGCAAGTTCGTGAAAGGAGTTGCAGTCTCACTGGTCAAGAGTGTAGGACCGCCATGCTGATTAGTGATATGGATATATCATGATTGCTGTTTTATGCCCAACAGATAGATGTAATGCCCCAGAAACTCAAAGACTAGACCCGGGAATTGAAATGGAGAAAAACTGAAAAATATGCACCAGGTCACAGAATGAGTCATTATGTGATCCGTGGGGGTGACCACGCGTTGTTAAGTGACTCGTGGTGAGGACTTTGAGCTTGGTTGAAAAATTTTGGAAAAGGGGGTGAGCACGGGTGTGACCACGAGTCGTTGGGTAACCCATGGTCAGGGTTTGACTGGGAATTGGAGAAGTCAGGTAGTGTACTCAACGGGTCCTCACCACAACTCGTTTGGGGCACCACGAGTCGTGGTGTCAACCATGGTGACCAGTATGGGATTTTGGCAGTGTACCTTACGATTGTGACCACGAGTCGTGGTCATTGGGCACGACCCTTTAGGTCCCTCATGGAGGACTGTCAATTAGTGTTCCAGTGAATTTTCTAAGGGTGTTTCAATAATTTCCTATTCTTCTAGACTTTAAACATTTTCGTTTTGGTATATTTTAAAGGAATTTATAGGGGCTAAATGGTTTCCCCCTCATTCCCACAAAGGTTTTCTCAAAAATTGCATAAGTTTTCCTCAAAATTTCTCTCTATTTCTCTCTATCAGTTCTATCCCTGAAACTATTGAATGCTAAGAAACGTCAGTCATACTTCATTTAATTCATGTGGAATATTATTTTATGTTAATAATAGGTATTTTCCACCAGCTTATGACTGAAATGATGTTTGTTCTTGTGAAATGAAATTTAGCCCTAGTCCTTGAATGTAGAAAAATCTAGAACTTTAGAATAATGATTAAACAGTGAAATTTGCTTGATTCCTTCAGTGTTGAGGATTCCCATATTCTTAGTTGATGCTGAAAATTTAGTTAGATTGATGTCAGTGTAGTTTAGTTAAAATGTTAGAATACTTAGTGTCAGTCAGAAATGTCAACAAATCAGTTTGATTACAGAAATTCTCGAGGTGTAAGTAGTATCTCCCAGTTATTAGAATCAAACTTAGAACTCAGTTTTAGTGGTTAACTAGGTGTTCATGGCACTTTTAGACAAGCAACTGTAGCCAGCCTTAGGACCCCAGTTACAGATTACAACTTGTTCTTTAGATGATTACGACGCTTCCAGATAACTAGATCTGACTAATCTTAGAACCCAGTTCCAGGATCCAGTCCGATAAAGACTCTCAGGGTGCTACCTAGTGGGAGTAGGACTTAGCACTGAGCGGACTGGGGTTTCAGCACACCCAGGTTCCCAAAACTACGTTGCCACCATAGGTTACAGTTTTATTGGCTCATGACCCCAAACTATTGTGATCATCCAGTTCATGCCTCTATACCCTGGAAAGGTATATTGGGTCCTACAGGTGGGGTGTATACATCGAACTCCACATCTAGCTCACGTGATTATATGTCGATTATAGACTCTCCCACTAGTCAGTTCAGTCTAAGTTTAGCTTAGTTTAGCTTAGTCTCATTCTCAGCTTAGCTCAATTAAGAACAGTTTTAGACTACTCAGTACAGTTATTAGCTCAGTATAGTCTTCTACACCAGTATCTTAGATTCAGAGCATGTATTTGACCAACATATAGGGTCAGTTAGACCACCTCAGTTTACTACAGTTATTTAAACTTCAATAGTTTTAGTTGGTCATTACATGTCTGTTCAATACAGTTACTTATTCCATTATGTTGTGTTTGATCTTGGGCATAATTGCATGCCCAAGTGCTATTTTACAACTCAATTTAGTCTTGTTTATCTACTTATTTATATACATTCTCATGTGATTTTATGTAAATGTGAATATATACTAACCAACATGATTAGTACTTATTTTTAAAGGTTAATAATGCATTTTAGGAATTAATTCATGATTTTGTGAAGTGGAGGAATGGAATTAAGAGCAAAATGTGAAAGTCAACAAGAAAACATGCAATAACTGGCACCCTGCGCGATAGGGGCCGTGGCACGCTGCCAACGCGGCAACACTTGGCTGAAAATTGCATTTTTTGGCACATTCCAGTGAGGGTACGTGTTACCTCTTGTGTCATGGAGGCAAGGCTCCATATTCACCTCCGTGACACGTTCCCATACCACCACAAGCAAAAAATCTGCAGATTCTCACTTACTATAAATAGGAACCTTGCCCCAAAACTAGGGTACACGCGATTTTTCGGAAAACTGTGAAGGAGGCGCGAAGGAGACTTGGAGAACTCCTCTTGGGTTCATCTTTTCTTCATTTCTTTTCATATATACTTGTAAGTAAGCTACTATAAAAATGGTTTTGAGTATTTGTACAAATATGGGAGGCTAGAACCCTCCATCTAGGGTTGAGGCCATGGATATGATTGTATTTGCTTAGATTCATTTTGGGTTGAGTTGTTAGTTGTTGTTTTGTCTTACAATCTTTATTATTGTTATTTTTATGCTTGATCACCATGAAAACAAGTGGGTTAAGCTTAGGTGAAAACTTGGAAGAGCAAAGCTAGGCAAGAACATAAGAATGTAGGAAGCAAGTTCTTGTCTTTTGATAAGATTTGTGGTTAGGATAGGAATATACCTAATTTACCTTGCTTGGTTGATAAAACGGTTAGATATAAAGATACAAACTTAGAATTATACTCCACCACTTGTAGGAGTAGTTGTGAAGCAAAGTTTGGTTAAATGGTTGGAGGTACGGAAGTCCCCAATCAAGGGCATAAACCCCATAAACCACATCCACATAGTGAATTTCCCACGAACTAGAAATGACATCCTCGCTCAACGATGTAGTAGTAAGGCTAGTTTGTCGTGTTTATAGGTTCAGAAGACCGTGAACATGCAATTCCAATTATGTGAGACAACAATTGATAATTTCATACTTAACCCATTATGAATTGTAGCATTACATGATTATCCGGCCTTAACTCTAGTTTTGTTTTGTATTGCTTCCAGATTATTTCGTGTCACCACTAAGATTTAATTATAATTTATTGAAAACTTCAAAAACCAACTTCTTAACTAACACTTGAACTTGATAATTCGCTGAATTTGTCTAGTCCCAGTGGGTTCGACATCCGGCTCTTAAAAAGGGCCACTGTATTACTTGTACGACCCGTACACTTGAGGAGTCACCAAGTTTTTGGCGCCGTTGCCAGGGTTTGGTGAAATTGTTGAATTTCTTGTTTTGTGTTAGTATCTATTTTTTTATGTTGAAAAAAAATTTGTATATATTTGTTTTAAAATTATTTTAAATTTTTATTTTTAGTCTGATACCCTTCATAACATGACATCATGGGATACAAATGGGTTGAATGGTGGATACTCATATTTTTGTGAGTCTTGTCTGAATTGTGGAGGACCCCACTTGTGGCAACAATGTAACACTTGCAATATATGTGGTGGTCAAAATGGCCATTGGGATGGCTGTCCAAATGCATACTCCCCTCCCCCAAGCCCCTACTATGATCCTTCTGTTGTTTTTGATGAATATAGGAATGATGAAAAGGAGGACTTGGAACGCCAAGCTCGGTTAGAAAACATGATAAAACAGGTCCTTGAGCAAACAGAAGCAATGAAGGAGGAGATGGAAGTAATGAGAATTCAGACAAAGGAAAATGGAGAGACCTTGGAAATGATAAGCAACAAGTTCATGGAGATAAGGGCTGAAGCTGAAGCTTGATCTGATGTGCAAGTGACAGTTTTATGCAATACTCAGGAGGGACTACAAGGAGAAGAAAACGGTGAGTTCTTGAAACAAGCTCAACTGTTAGAAGCTCATGAGAGTCTCCATGATTGCCTCACTCGTATAGCCGATCCATTCATGAAAGGAGAGATAGAGTATCCCCCATTTGACATTAATGGAGAGATAGATGTTGATGCGGAGAAGGTGTATACAAGTAAGGAGGTCAAGCACAATGCAGTTTAAGAGTTGAGGTGTATTGTACCCCACTCGAAGCATTTTTAGACATTAGTTTTGGTTGACAACCTAGAAATAGAGTCTTCCAAGCTTATAGAAAAATGTCTAGAGGAGGAACAAGCCCCGTATATTCTGAAATTTGCTGACTCGGAGAGACAAAATGACTTCGCTTACTTAAGGGCCAATAAGTGCAAAAGGCGACATCTACTGCTTGGTCCTTTCATTTTTTCACCACCACTCCTGGAGCATAAGAGGAAACTAGAGAAGAAATTAGGGGTGAGATTCATATCCTCAAGGTGGAGGAAAAAGTGGTGAAATTAGATACGTCATGCCGCGACATAAAATTAGGCGCTGCTTGGGAGGCAACCCAAGGGTACCATGGGTACCATTTTAATTTCTTGCATTTGAGTTGATTTTATTTATTTTTCATCTTGTGTTGTTTTGGTGGAAAGTTAAGCACAGATGGAGGGGAAGTCTGAGTACCCGTGGAGGAGGAAGCTAACAAGCATGGAAGAGAAAAGGTGTGGGGTCAAATACCCACTTGTGCAAATTTGAAGAAGAGCATGCTGTTAGTTAGGCTAGAGGCCTCGGGGAGTATTTCTCACCCTTTGGAATTTTAATTTGATGCTATGGGGACATAACATGATTAAAGTGTGGGGTGAGGAAAATTTTAAAATTTTTTTTGTGCTTAATTATTTTGGTGAATGTAGTGCTTGATACATATTGGAAATTTTTTTTGAGTTGAGCATGACTTCACCACCCGTTGGTTTTTCTTTTCGGTTCTTTTCAGACGGGGGGTCTTTGAACCGAAGAATAAATTTTTTTTGTCTGTATATAATGTTTTTAGTCATAGTTAGAGACTATTTCCGACGATGGATGGATGACGACCGTCTTGAGGAAAAATTAGTCAATAGGTTTTTGTTTTTGAACCCGTAGCTAATTGACGGCTTGATGTTCTTGTTATGTGCTAAACATGATTGTAAGATACAAGTGTGGTTAGAGTTGAATCATGTAAGAAGTGTATAACTTTTTTTAAGACACTTAGGCTCTTGAATTTGACTCAATGTGATTGAAGCTTGATTTTGAATTCTTGTGATTAGCTGAGTAAGAGTCTGCTGAATGTGTCTTGAATTGAGCATGTGCTGTGAGTGTAAGTTTTTCGAATATTCTGTGCTATTGTGGAATGTCTAGAACTTGCCCGGTGTGTATATAAAATGAAATGAAGGATGTAGAGTGTAGGAAATGATTTAGGCATTTCTTTGAATGAACCAAATATTTAATCCTTGCCTTACCTACCTTGAATATTGAATCCTAGTTAGCCCCATTGAGCCTTAAGACTATTCTTTGATAGCTACAACATAAGCTAAATCCTTTTTGTTTCATTAGCCTTGAAATTGATCCAAAACTCCTAAGCGCTTAAGTGAAAAATCCGAAAGAGTGAAGGAGTGAGAATTGGGAAAAAGAAGGAAAAATAGCAGTTGTGGAAGTTAAGGAAAAACTTAGAGGTGCACTTGTTTGAAAATGCTTGATTATTGGTAGGAGGTAAGAAAAGAAATGAATGAAAAAGGGCTTAAGTACTCCTTACCAATAAGCTAAGTGTGCTTAAAGAAATGGGAACAAGAAGAGGAAAAGTGAAAAGAAGGAGGGTGAAGTAAGAGAAGAAATATTCCTAATGAAGGTGTGATGTATTAAAAGCGCTTGAGGAAGAATGACACGATTATTAAAGAATACCTACCTACCCTTAGCCTACATTACAATCTAAAAAGTCCTACTTGATCTTACGTTCAAACATCCTTAAATTAGTGGAGTAAAAACACTAAGGGCAAGCTTATGGGTCATTACATGATGCATGTGAATTCTTTGTGAGAGTGACCGTAATTCTATTCATTTACCCATACATGTTGTGATTAAAAAATTTGCGTGTGAAAATGGGTAACTCTCTTGTTGCGAGGGCACATGTTTAATGAAGGATATAATTCATGTTGGATTTCTTGATCAGTTGATTTGCATGAGTTTGCTAAGATTTAGAGTCAAGTCTTGAGGTTAGGAAGTCTTAACATAGTTAAAATTGATTTTAATGGTAAAATCTTGCAGGGTCTATTTTTAGCTGGCTATCTTAAACAGTCATTGTAGCCATAACTTGAATTATCTTGCTAAATTAGCTATGTGTGAGTCTTCAGGTGCATGAGATGTAAAAGGTTTACTCGAGGATGAACAAGGCTTTAAGTGTAGGGTTGTGATCTTTGGCATAATTGTGTGCCCAAGTGCTACTGTACAACTCAATTTAGTCTTGTTTATCTACTTATTTATATACATTCTCATGTGATTTTATATAAATGTGAATATATACTAACCAACATGATTAGTCCTTATTTTTGAAGGTTAATAATGCATTTGAGGAAATAATTCATGATTTTGTGAAGTGGAGGAATGGAATCAAGAGCAAAACGTGAAAGTCAATAAGAAAACATGCAATAACTAGCACCCTACGCAATAGTGGTAGTGGCACGCTGCCAACGCGACAACACTTGGCCGAAAACTTTATTTTTTGGCACATTCCAGTGAGGGTACGCGTTACCTATGTTTCATGGAAGCAAGGCTCCACGTTCACCTCCGTGACACGTTGCCATTCCACCACAAGCAAAAAATCTTTAGATTCTCATTTACTATAAATAGGAACCTTGCCCCATAACTAGGGTACACGCGATTTTCAGGAAAATTGCAAAGGAGATTTGGAGAACTCCGCTTGGGTTCATCTTTTCTTCATTTATTTTCATCTATACTTGTTAGTAAACTACTATAAACATGTATTTGAGTATTTGTACAAACATGGGTGGCTGGAACCCTCTATCTAGGGTTGAGGCCATGGATATGATTGTATTTGCTTAGATTCGTTTTGGGTTGAGTTGTTTGATCTTGGGCAAATTTATATGCCCAAGTGATACTCAAATGTGTCATTTTAGCCTTGTTATCTATCAATGTTTATACATTCCCATGTGATTGATAATAAAATGTGAATTTATACTAACCAACATGATTAGCATTGTTTTTGCAGGTAAAATGTAATTTTGGGAAGCTAAAATGCGTGTTGGAAGAGATCGGGGTTGGACTCAGATGTGAGCAAAGGATAAGGCATTGGAAGGCACAAAATAAAGAGGCTCCGCGATGGAGCTGTGTCACGCCGCCATCGCGGAGGCCTTCTGCCTGGATAGGGAATTTTCGGCCTAACTCCAGTAAGGGTTCGCGTTGGGTCCGTGGCACAGTGGCCCAGCTCCGCGTTGCACGCCATGACACGTTGGGCCTTATTACCTGGACCCCCAATTTCCAGTGAGGGTCCGCGTCGGTGGCGTGTCACGGAGGCAGTGCTCTGCGATGCACTCCGTGACACGTTGCTTGTTATTCCGGGAAAAATTCCGACTAGTATAAATAGAACACTTAGGTTCTTTTTTCAAGATTCTGACTTGGTGGAGCAAGAACGTGGGTTACAGGCAGTTGAGGGGACGAAATTATCAGGGTTTTTCTCTCTTTCCTTCTCTTGGAATTCAATTGCTTGTATGTTTAACACTCATTTAACGATGTTTAATCCACAAATGAGTGGCTAATTCCTCTTCTTGCTAAGGTTAAGAACAATTGTATTGAAATGTGATTGTTGATTAAATTGGTTTTTCATCTTTTCTTCCATGGTTTTTCTATTGATTCTTGTTCTTACTGCATTAATGTGTGGCCTACGTTAATGTACATCTAAAAAGTCCAGTTTAACTCAAGAGAGCAAGAAATTGGAATGTTGTGAATTAATAGGATATGATCTTTTCTTAGTTTGGGAAAATTGAGAATTGATTTACCTTCAGGATAGAAATATACCTGAAAGTCGTATTAGTCAATTTAGGAACCGGGTTTGTATGGCTAAAACATGAATTTTGTTTAATCACAGAAATGTAGGTGCACGGTTCATGATTCTTAAGTTGGGTTAAGTACGAGAGTTTTAATCCATTGGCAGTAGTTCTTGACTAGCAACCGGAGCAAAGGTTAACCAAATTATATCGATAATTAATTTCATTACATGTTCATTTAACCTCAGCATGCTCACATTCATAGTTCAGACTCACATTAGATAATCGTTTTAGACTTAGCATAAAAATTAGAACCCAAAAATATCAAACTCTTGGTTACACTGTTGTCTTCATTGTTAAAATTAAAATATAGTAACACTTGAGTAGTTCGTTACCTTATCCCAGTCCCTGTGGGATCGATACTTGGCTTACTTAAGCCACTTTACTACTTGTTCGACCACGTGCACTTGCATGTAGTTTTATACCCAATAAACGATCGAACAAGTTTTTGGCGCCGTTGCCGGGGACTGGCAATTGGTGAAATTTTCTTAAGTGTTAATTTGCTATATTTTTATTTTCTTAGTGTTGACAACTTGGTCTTAGCCTGTATTTTGCAGATTTAATCTCTGTTGAACACTGGCAAGAGACAAGGAGCTGGTGGACTCGTATTTAGAGCCAGAAAGATTATTTCATCGTCAGCGGAGAGAAGCTCTAGAAAGAAAGCTGCAGTTGCTCAGACAAACACTCATGGAGCAACAACAGAATCCACCAGTAGTACGGGCAATGTTAGTGCCCGAGGAAGTAGCAGCTCGGCCGGTTCGCGAGGTGGCAATCCCACATGCTAATAATGTCACATCTAGCATCCGCAAACCTAAGCCAGGAGGGAGGTTCGAGCTCAAACAAAACATGGTGCAATTGCTGCACACTAGCGGGCAGTTTACAGGTCTCCCTCATGAGGATCCATAGCAGCATCTCCAAAATTTTTTGGAGATAAGTGACATTTACATCCCCGCCGGAGTGTCATTAGATTATGTCAGGCTTACATTGTTCCCATTTTCACTATTGGGAGAAGCCAAGAGGTGGTTGAAAGCTGAGCCACCTAATTCTATTTCTACGTGGGATGAACTTGCAAGGAAATTCTTGATACGATTTTTTCCCTCCGGTAAAACAGCAAGACTTAGAAGTCAAATTCTAAGTTTCAAATAGAGAGAGGCAGAGAATCTATATCAGGCTTGGGAGAGATTCAAGTCCATGTTGCGGGATTTTCCTCCTCATCATCAATCCAATGATGTGCTGGTGCACACTTTTATAGAGGGTTTGGAACCCCATACAAAAATATTTCTAGACTCAGCAGCTGGGGGACAAGCGCTGGAGAAAACTTATGAGGAGATGTATACCTTGTTGAACCGTATTTCGTAGGGCAATCCAGAGTGGAATGCTGATTCATCAAGAGGAGGGACAAGGAAAGCAGCAGGAGTTCTAGAAGTGGATGGTTTTACAGCTATTGCTGCACAGATAACTGCCTTACAGAATCAACTCAACACCCACTTCAGTAACATGACAATGAACCAGCCTCAAGCCCTAGTGAATGCAGTGCAACAAATTTGGTGTGAAGTGTGCGGGAGCAGTGAGCACTCAGCTGAGTGTTGTGGAGCAAATCCTAACTCGGTGAACTTTGTGGGAAATGTACAAAGGAACAACCACCAAAAGTATGGCAACAACTACAATTCCAATTGGAGGAATCATCCTAATTTCTCCTGGGGTAGCAAAAACTATCAGGGGCAAAGTTCGAGTCAGGGTATGTAAAGGAACCAAGGAGGGCAGCAGAATTATCAAGCACAATTTAGAAACAACAATGCAACTCTTGCACCCCCATCACCCAGCATTGAGGAGATGTTCAAGACGATGACAGCTAACCAAGCTCAATTGCAGGTTGACTATGTGAAATTGGCAGCCGAGGTGAAAAACAACCAGTTAGCTACTAAGGCACTTGAATATCAATTTGGGCAATTTGCTGGACCCCAAAACACCAGGCTTAGAGGAGGACTTCCGAGTGACACAGATCCCAACCCCAAGCTGGTGAATGCAGTGACCACAAGGAGTGGTTTGCAGCTGAAAGAGGTGGAACCAGAAAGACCACCCCAACAATCGGGAGCAGCAGAAGTCGAGAGGGAGCAAAGTGATGAGAGGGGGAAGACAAAGGAAGCTGAATCAGAAAGACCACCACCCCCGTTCCCTCAACGATTAAAGAAACACAAGGAGGAGGCGTGTTTCAAGAAATTCATAGAGGTGCTGAAACAGGTACATATTAACTTACCTCTTGTTGATGTTTTGCAGGGAGTGTCGAAGTATGCCAAGTATATAAAGGACATCGTGGCAAACAAAAGTCGATTGACTGAGTATGCTACGGTGGCTCTCACGGAGGAGTGCACTTCCCGAATAGAAAACCGACTGCCCACAAAGCTCAAAGATCCTGGGAGCTTTACTATATAGATTACTATTGGGCAGAGTATCCGAGCTCGTGGATTATGTGATTTGGGTGCGAGCATTAATTTGATGCCGTCATCGGTATTCAAAAAGCTGGGTCTAGGGAGTCCTAGACCCACAACTGTGATCTTGCAATTGGCGGATCGGTCCTTAGCCAGACCTGATGGCATTGTGGAGGACGTTCTGGTGCAAGTTGGCTCCCTGATCTTCCTGGTAGATTTCGTCGTGCTGGATTTTGAACCAGACGCGGAAGTCCCATTTATTTTGGGATGTCCTTTCTTGGTGACCGGGAAAGTGCTGATTGATGTAGCTGCGGGGTAGCTAACCATGCGAGCACATGACAAGGTGGAAGTGTTCGATGTGTACAAGGCCTCCAAGCTCCCGACTGTGTACGAGGAACTCTCGATGATCAATGTGATTGATCGAGTTGATGATGCAAGGATAAAGGATTCACGAGAGTTATTGGAAAAACCACCGGAACGATGTAAGCACTACTAGGGGGAGGACGGTGGTCGAGAGAAAACGTCCAGCACCCTAGAGGACAACTGAGCTGAATGATGTCGAGCCACGACGGTAAACCAGGCGCTGCACGGGAGGCAACCCATGAAAGTTTTCTTTGTAAATTGTGAATAGATTTTTCTTTTTTTATTTTCTTGATTAACAACAAAATTTTTAGTTTTTATTTTTATTTTGAGTGAAACCTATAATTCTAACCAATTTCTTGTAGTAAGATGAATTTCAGGTCGAAAGGAGGGAAAATATGCAAGGAATCGCAAAGGAAAATTCGAGGTATGAAAATAAAAAAAAGTGGCAAAACAGTGAGCTAGGGCGATAGCTCCGTGTCACGGAGGAGGGCCTCCGCGTTACCCTCCATGACACGTTGAGGTGTAAATCCAGAATTTTAAAAGAATTCCAAAACACCCTCGCGTCAGCTCCGTGTCACGGAGGCAGTGCTCTGCGATGCACTCCGTGACACGTTGCTGTGTATATCACGACGGGTCACACCGAGTCGCCGGGTGACCCGCGCGAATTTCCCACTTTTAAACCCCGAATCCCCCTCAATTTTCCTTATTTCTCACACACTCCACGACCAATCTCCCTAAAACCCCTCCCCCTTCAACGTGACACGGAATAGGCCAAGAATTTCATCGAGCTTTTTTTAATTCTTCGAATTCAAGGTTTGTTCTTCAATTCCATGTCATTTCTCATCGATTTTCTTCGATATTGAACATGTGACATGAGATAAACTTGCCCTAAGTAGAAATTAAGCATAAATTCAATTGAATTATTGTTGATGGATGTTCGGAGTATCATTGTGATTGCTTGAACTCGTTAATTGCATAATTTAATCGAATTTTTGATACAATCATAGCTAGGGCTTGCTTTTGAATTTGAAGTGGAAAAATGTAGTGAACTCATGAAATTCATGCTAGGGTGTACATGTTGAGTGAGATGAGTCGATTGTGCTAATTGTTATTATGCTAAAAGACCAACGGATTCTCGGGTTAGGGGAATAGTGAAATTTGCAAGAAGTGGGTGAGTTGTATAGGTTCATGTAGATAAATTCTTGTTGTTTTCATTTCTTTGTTTCTCCTTGCTAGGTGCGATGGGATAAAATGTTATCGATGGTAATGATTGTGGTTAGCTGTACGAAGTCTGAGTAGTACATAGAATATATACAATCGAATTCTTTGAATGCACAAAGCATGTTTGTTATATTTGGTTGTTTGTTTGTGTAAATAAGTATGACCTTGCCACAATGTTGTAGTTTTAGCTAAGAACTAAGTGTGGGGTAGCCTAGCTTAACCCAACCGTAGTCGAAGCTAATATTCATTAGCTTAACATTGAACTTGTCTGTTTGGTTTGACAGGAACAATGGCAAGCAGGCAAGAAAAAGGGAAAGGGGCATCAACATCTGGCGCCGGAAGAAAGAGAATCAGACTAGGTACAGCAGTCCCAGCAGCACTAGTGGTTCCACGCGGCCAATGCTGCCAATACGGAACCAGGTGGGTGACAGAAGAGGGGAAGAACTGGTATGCCAAGCACAAGGAGAGCAAGTAGTTCCCCGAGGAATACATAGCACGGGAACCGTTGGCACATGAGTTCCCTAGGATTGTCCATAGGATCGAGGCGCTGGGCTCAATTTCATCTTTGAAGAGCCCAAAGAATGCAACTTGCACTTGATTCCAGAATTCTATGCCAATTGGAACCCGACGCTCAGAAGTCACACCATCAAAATCAGAGGGCAAATAGTCACCTTTGAGCCCCACCACCTCAATGCTATCTTAGGGGCGCGGGACATAGACGCCCATGTACTTCGACAGCTGAACATCACTCCACCATATGCGGACATCAGACGCACTTTGTGTGGAACCCGATCGACAGCTAGATGGAGCAGACACAAGGAGAGGGGCTACCATCAGACTTTGCCCTATTCACAGATGAATAGGGAAGCTAGGATATGGCTTAAGATCGTCTGTTCCTGCCTAATCCCTGGGGTACATATGACAGATGTAACCCGGGATCGTGTATGCCTGGTGTACGCCCTGATGAAAGGGTTGGAGATCAATGTGGGGGCGGTGATTATCTCCGCCATGAAGAGAGCCCGATTGCATCAGGGGCACAAATACGGATTTAGTGGACTACTCACCACATTCCTGAGGGGCCTGGATGTTGAGGAAGAGGCCCTTGACTACATCCCGCAGATGGAGCGGAGGGCTTTAGATGTCACTAAAACTAAGGCACTCGACACCACCCACGGGCCTGTTCTTACACTTGCTGAGCGACATGCTCGGGATGATCAGTACATGGCTCGCATGTACGGGATGTAGATGCTCCAGATGAGGATAGGCGAGAGGTCAGCAACAGAGGAGGAGCTATGGCAGCTCGAGCTAGACTACCCTTTTGGCAAAAATGCCAGGGCTCTATGCCGAGTAGGGCCAGCTTTTGTAGAGCCCATAGATGATGATGTCCCCACAGACGAGGAGAAACGTCTTGAGGACTCCGATGTGGAGTCCGATGATGACAATGGGGGTGATTCAGACATGGGAGATGAAGCAGCTGCACCTGATGAAGAAGTGGAGTATTTTGATTGATCAGGGAGTTCCACCACCCAATTTTTGTGCTATTTTAATTTTTGTGAACACTGGGGACAGTGTTCGAGATAAGTGTGGGGTTGGAGTAGTTAGGTGCTGGTTGTGTTGTTATGTATGTTCTAATCTATTGCTGTGCCTGTGAACAAAATTTTCTGACCCTGTGATTTGTGATTGTCAAGTTGTGTCCTGTATTGTAATTATATGTGAAACTGTTGTGTGTTGCTGAATGTTGCTAAGATGATATTATACATATTTTTGTTTATCGAAATGATCGATATTTTTAAAATTCTTTTTTTTTCAATTCTTAGGTTTCTCGGCATTTGTTTTCGGTTCTTTTACCGAGAATGGTACCATTGAACCGAAGTCTTAGTTAGTGACCGTTCCCTATGATGGATGGATGACGACCGTCTTAAGGGAAATGAAGTCGTTAGGAGTAGATTCTTTTTCATTTATATTTTTTTTAGTTGTTTTTCTTTTGTGGGTTGCATCCTAAAACCTGTAGTTACTTTATGGTTACGGAATTCTGGTTGCGTGTCGTACATGATATTTGAAATGCAAAGGTGATTCGTATGAAAGCATGCAACTTTGTAAATATGTTGAGATACCTAGGCCAGAGAGTTGATTCAGTGTGATTAAGGCTTAATGTTTGAATTCGTGTAATTAGCTGATTGAAGAGTCTGTGAATACGTCTTGAATTTAGCATGTGCAATAAGTGTGAAGTGAGGTCTTGTTATTCCATGCTATTGTGAAGTGTCTAGAACTTGCCTGGTGTGTGTACAAAATGAAATGAAGGAGGTGTATTGTAGGAAAGGATGTAGGCATTTCTTTGTCTTTAACCGAAAGTTTCTATTTTTCATTATCGTACCCACCTTGATTGTATACCCTAGTCTGCCTGTTGAGCCTTTAGCCTATTATTTTTTTCTTTTGTCAAAAAGTGTAAACCGAGCTTAATCCCTTCTTTTCATTAGCCGTAAAGTCGATCCAAAACTCTTAAGCGCTTAAGAAGAGAAAATAATTTTCCCAAAGTGTCGAAGAGTGAGAATGGTGAAAAGAAAAGAAAAGCAGAGTGATAAAGGGAAAGAAAAGGTTGAAGGTGCACTTGTTATAAATAAACTATAATGAAGGTGTATGAATAATCTTTGTTGTTGTGTCAAGTGTGCTTAATAAGATGGGCCAAACTAAAGAAAAACTTCAAGAATGGGAGGATGAAGAAAGAAACACTGCCCATGAGTTTGATGGGATGTATTGAAAAGGCGCTTAAGGATGCTAGTGGCTATTATTGGCTAGCCCAATATTTACTAGTTCCGTAGCTTACATTACAACCCGTTAAAGTCCTACGTGATCTTACATCACACTTCTTTATATTAGTGGAGTAATACACAAAAGACAAGCTTATGGGTCGTGACATGATGCATGTGAATTCTTTTGGGAGAGAGAGCGAAATTGTGTTTATATGCCCCTTCTTGAAATTTTGTGAGTTCATATGATCAAAAAGGGGAAAATTCTCTTGGGTTGTGAGGGCACATGCTTGATGAGAGATTAATTTTCATGTCGGATGTCTTGATCATCTAATTTGCATGAGTTTTCCAATATCGAGAGTCGATTCTTAAGTCTAGGAGGTCTTGATGTATTGAAGGTCATTGCATTGATTGGACCATGCGTATTTTCTTGATGATTTGCTGTATTGAATAATCGGTATGACCGTAGCCTAAATTGTCGAACCAAAGTAGCAAGGTTTGGGTGTAAATTGCATGAGGTGTAAGATTGTTGTTCAAGGACGAACAAGGATTTAAGTGTGGGGTAAGTGATCTTGGGCAAATTTATATGCCCAAGTGATACTCAAATGTGTCATTTTATCCTTGTTATCTATCAATGTTTATACATCCTCATGTGATTGGTAATAAAATGTGAATTTATACTAACCAACATGATTAGCGTTGTTTTGCAGGTAAAATGTAATTTTGGGAAGCTAAAATGCGTGTTGGAAGAGATCGGGGTTGGACTCGGATGTGAGCAAAGGATAAGGCATTGGAAGGCACAAAATAAAGAGGCTCCGCGATGGAGCCGTGTCACGCTGCCATCGTGGAGGCCTTCTGCCTGGATAGGGAATTTTTGGCCTAATTCCAGTAAGGGTTCGCGTTGGGTCCGTGGCACGGTGGCCCTGCTCCGCGTTGCACGCCGTGCCACATTGGGCCTTATTACCTGGACCCCCAATTTCCAGTGAGGGTCCGCGTCGGTGGCGTGTCACGGAGGCAGTGCTCCGCGATGCACTCCGTGACACGTTGCTTGTTATTCCGGGAAAAATTCCCACTAGTATAAATAGAACACTTAGGTTCATTTTTCAAGATTCTGACTTGGTGGAGCAAGAACGTGGGTTACAGGTAGTTGAGGGGACGAAATTATCAGGGTTTGTCTCTCTTTCCTTCTCCTTGAATTCAATTGCTTGTATGTTTAACACTCATTTAACGATGTTTAATCCACAAATGAGTGGCTAATTCGTCTTCTTGCCGAGGTTAAGAACAAATGTATTGAAATGTGATTGTTGATTAAATTGGTTTTTCATCTTTTCTTCCATGGTTGTTCTATTGATTCTTGTTCTTACTGCATTAATGTGTGGCCTACGTTAATGTACATCTAAAAAGTACGGTTTAACTCGAGAGAGCAAGAAATTGGAATATTGTGAATTAATAGGATATGATCTTTTCTTAGTCTGGGAAAATTGAGAATTGAGTTACCTCCAGGATAGAAATATACCTAAAAGTCATATTAGTCAATTTAGGAACCGGGTTTGTATGGCTAGAACATGAATTTCGTTTAATCACAGAAATGTAGGTGCACGGTTCATGATTCTTAAGTTGGGTTAAATACGAGAGTTTTAATCCATTGGCAGTAGTTCTTGACTAGCAACCGGAGGAAAGGTTAACCAAATTATATCGATAATTAATTTCATTACATGTTCATTTAACCTCAGCATGCTCATATTCATAGTTCAGACTCACATTAGATAATCGTTTTAGACTTAGCATAAAAATTAGAACCCAAAAATATCAAACTCTTGGTTACACTGTTGTCTTCATTGTTAAAATTAAAATATAGTAACACTTGAGTGGTTCGTTACCTTATCCCAGTCCCTGTGGGATCGATACTTGGCTTACTTAAGCCACTTTACTACTTGTTCGACCACGTGCACCTGCGTGTAGTTTTATACCCAACAAACGATCGAACATTGTTAGTTGTTGTTTTGTCTTACAATCTTTAATATGGTTGGTTTTATGCTTTATCACCATGAAAACTAGTGGGTTAAGCTTAGGTGGAAACTTGGAAGAGAAAACCTAGGCAAGAACATAAGAATGTAGGAAGCAAGTTCTTGTCTTTTGATAAGATTTATGGTTAGGATAGGAATATACCAAATTTACCTTGCTTGGTTGATAACATGGGAAGATAGAAAGACACCAACTTAGAATTGTACTCCACCACTTGTAGGAGTAGTTGTGAAGATAAGTTTGGCTAAATGGTTGGAGGTACGAAAGTCCCCAATCAAGGGCATAAACCCCATAAACCACATCCATGTAATGAATTGCCCACGAACTAGAAATGACATCCTCGCTCAACGATGTAGTAGTGAGGCTAGTTTGTTGTGTTTATAGGTTCGGAAGACGATGAACATGCAATTCCAATTATGTCAGACAACAATTGATAATTTCATACTTAGCCCATTATGAATTGTAGCATTGCATGAGTATCCGACCTTAACTCTAGTTTTGTTTTATATTGCTTCCAGATTATTTCGTGTCACCACTAAGATTTAATTATAATTTATCGAAAACTTCTAAAATCGACTTCTTAACTAACACTTGAACTTTATAATTCGCTATATTGGTCCAGTCCCTGTGGGTTCGACATATTTCTCTTAAAAAGGCCCACTATATTACTTGTATGACCCGTACACTTGCGGAGTCACCAATGTTTTCTCTCATTTACTTAGTACATTCAAAGTACCGACGCATACTTTTATGATGTATCATTATATGATACTGCTGTAGGATCTCAGTCTCATCCTTGCTAGCCGATTAGTCTCAGAAGACTCCAACTGTTCTATTTGGTGAGTCCTCATCATTCGAGGATGAAGATTACTTAGTTAAGTTTTGCTTTCTTCTATTTAGATTTGGAGTTAGCTAGGGGTTTGTCCGAAAAACTCATCGGTTGTAGTGGATGTCAGACACAGACTTTGTTTTTCAGACTTGTAGTTTTGCTCAGATGTTTTTAAACTTTAGGATCCAGCTCTATTTCATAAATGTTTTATGGTTTGCTTTAAAGCTTTTTCTATATTTATAAGTTACTCAGAGTACCAGTGTATGATAGACTAGGGGTTGACTTAGGGTTACTTATGACTCCAAGTATCGTGTTTCGTCCAGGGTCTAAGATCGGGGCATGATAATAGAGGTAGAGAAAATGAAGGAGAAGGCGAGAGAAGCCAAGAGAGCCAGGATAGGGAGCTACGGGCATTTCTAGTAGGGGTTAGGAAGAGGGCATTACTCACAGTCTCATAAGAGGTTATCATTTCTAGCCCCATCATCAGCTAGTATTCCATACATACCCAAGGATGACAAAGCGGCAGAGCATCAGGCTCTAGGGTTTAGGGAAGCATGAAGAGAGAGTATTTCTCCAACTTGTAAGAAGTTTGGTAGGAAACACCCTGGAGAGTTTTTAGTTGGCTCAGATAGTGGCGCGGGACACAGACGCCCATGTACTCCGACAGCTGAACATAACTCCACCCTATGCAGATATCAGACGCACTCTGTATGGAGCCCGTTCGACAGCACGGTGGAGCAGGCACAAGGAGAGGGGTTATCATCAGACGCTTCCTTACACTCAAATGAACAGGGAAGCTAGGATTTGGATTAAAATAGTGTGTTCCTGCCTGATCCCGGGGGTGCACATGACAGATGTCACCCGAGATCGTGTGTGCTTGGTTTATGCCCTGATGAAAGGGCTAGAGATTAATGTTGGGGCGGTGATCATATCCGCCATGAAGAGAGCCTGTTTGGATCAAGGGCACAAGTACGGGTTTGGTGGTTTGCTGACCACGTTTCTGAGGGTCCTCGACATCGAGGAGGAGGCCCTAGACTATATCCCGCAATTGGATAGGCGTTCCTTGGACGTCACCAAAACCAAGGCACCCGACACCACTCATGGGCCAGTTCTCACACTAGCCTAGCGACATGCTCGGGATGATCAGTATATGGCCCATATGTACGGGATGCAGATGCTGTAGTTGCGCATAGGCGGGAGGCCAGCAATAGAAGATGAGCTATGGCAGCTCGAGCTAGATTACCCCTTTGGCGAAAATGATAGGGCTCTATGCCGAGTGGGACCTGCTTTTGTGGATCCTGTTGATAATGATGTCCCCACTGATGAGGCGACACGCCGCGATGACTCAGATGTTGAGTCAGATGAGGACAGCTAGGGCGATTCAGATATGGGAGACGAAGCAACGACACCTGACGGAGAAGTTGAATACTTTGATTGATCAGGGAGTTTCACCACCCACCTTTGTGATAAATTGAATTTTGTGAACACTGGGGATAGTGTTCGGTTTAAGTGTAGGGTGGGAGTAGTTAGGTGCCAGTTGTTTTGTTGTTGTTTATGTTCATGTCTTGTTGTTGTGCCTGTGAAAAAATTGTAACCCTGTGATTTTGTAAGTATGTTTTGTATTATAATTCGGTGTGTAATGAATGTTAAGCTGTTGTGTGCTGTGTTGAGTTGTTGTTAGCTGGTTGTGTAAATATTTTGTTTTCTATCAAAATTATCAATATTTTTTGAATTTTTGTTGAATTTTTTATGATTGGGTTTCTGGGCCTTTGTTTTCGATGCTTTTACTGAGAATAGTCCCATTGAACCGAAGTCGTAAATAGTGACCGTTCCCTATGATGGATGGATGACGACCGTCTTAAGGGAAATGTAGTCGATATGAGTATTTTTTTTCTTTCTTTTATTTTCTTTCTTTTGTTTTTTACCCAAACGTGTCACTACTTCATGGTTAGGAATTCTTATTGCGTGTTGTACATGATATTAAAGATGCAAAGGTGATTCGTATGAAAGCATGCAAATGTGAAACATGTTGAGATACCTAGGACATAGAGTTTGATTCGGTATGATTGAGGCTTAATATTGAATTCTTGTAATTAGCTGATTGAAGAGTCTGTGAATAAGTCCTGAGTTGAGCATGTGCAATGAGTGTGAGGTGAGGTTTCAATTCTTCCATGCTATTGTGAAGTGTCTAGAATTGGCCTGGTGTATGTACGAAACGAAATGAAGGATGTGTAGTGTAGGAAAGGATGTAGGCATTTCTTTGATTAAACCGAAAGTTTTTTTCATATCATACCTACCTTGAATGTACGTCCTAGTTAGCCCCATTGAGCCTTTAGCCTATTTTTTTCTTCCACTGAAGAGGTAGAAACCGAGCTTAATCCCTTCTTTTCATTAGCCATGAATTTGATCCAAAACTCTTAAGTGCTCAAGAAAAAATAATTTTCCCACAGTGTCAAGGAGTGAAGAGTGTGAAAAAGAAAGGAAAAGCAGAAGTGGTGAAAGTAAAGATAAGGTCAAAGGTGCACTTGCCGAATTTAAATAAAATGAAGATGTATACCTAATCTATGTTATTAAGTTGAGTGTGCTTAAAGAAATGGGAACAAAAATAAAGAAAGACTTCAAGAATGGGAGGATGAAGGAAGAAACAATGCCCATAATGATGGTGGGATGTATTGAAAAGCGCTTAAGGAGGCTAGTTGCTATTATTGGTTAGCCCAGTATTTACTAGTTCCTTAGCTTACATTACAACCCGTTAAGTCCTACGTGATCTTATATCATGCGTTCTTATATTAGTGGAGTAATACACTAGAGGCAAGCTTATGGTTCATGACATGATTCATGTGAATTCTTTGGGAGAGAGAGAGAAATCGTGTTCATATACCCCTACATGTAATGCTTTGGAAATCATATGATTGAAAAAGGGGTAATTCTCTTGTGTTGTGAGGGCACATGCTTGACGAGAGATTGAATTTCGTGTCGGATGTCTTGATCAGCTGATTTGCATGAGTTTGCAGAGACCGAGAGTCGATTCTTGAGTCTAGGACGTCTTAATGTGGTGAATGTCAGTGTGTTCATGAGACTATGCATGTTTTCTTGATGATTTGCTATATTAAATAACCGGTATAACCGTAGCTTGAATTGTCGAGCCAAAATAGCTATACGTGGGTGTTAATTGCATGAGATATGAGATTATTTTTTCGAGGACGAACAAGGTTTTAAGTGTGGGGTAAGTGATCTTGCGCAGAATTATATGCCCAAGTGATGCTCAAATGCTCTATTTCGTCTTGTTTATCTATCGGTATTTGTACATTCTCATGTGATTTATAGTTAAAATGTGAATTTATACTAACCAGCATGATTAGTGTTGTTTTGTAGGAAAAATGTAATTTTAGGAAGCTAAGTTGCATGTTGGTGAAAATCGGGAATGGACTCGGAAGCGAGTAGTGGAAAAGGTCAAGGAAAAGCAGCAAATAAAGGGGCTCTGCGATGGAGCCGTGTCACGCTGCCATCGCGGAGGCAGTCTGCCTCGGATGAGTTATTTGGACAAATTCCAGTGAAGGTTCGCGTCGGTGCCGTGGCACGTTGGCCAAGCCCCGTGTTACATGTCGTGGCACATTTCTCATATTTACCTGGAACATAAAATTCCAGTGAGGGTCCTCGTTTGCACCGTGTCACGGAGGCAGTGCTCCACGATGCACTCCGTGACACGTTGCTTGTTATTCCAGGAAAAATTCCCACTAGTATAAATAGCACGCTTAGGTTTATTTTTAATTATTCTGACTTAGTTGAGCAAAAACGTGGGTTACAGGCAGTTGAGGAGACGAAAATCTTAGGGTTCTTCTCTAACTCATTCTCCTTTATTTCAATTGTTTGTATGATTTATACTCATTTGATGATGTTTAATCCACAAATGAGTGGCTAAATTCACTTCTTGTTGAGGTTGAGGACATTTGTAGTGGAATGTAATTGTTGATCCTTTTGGTTTTTCATCTTTTCTTCCATGGTTGTTCTATCAATTCTTGTTCTTAATGCATTAATGTCTGGCCAATGTTAATGTATATCTAAAAAATCCAATTTTATCCTGAAAAGGAAAGAAATTGGAAAGTTGTGAATTGGTAGGATATGATCTCTTCTTAGTTTGGGAAAATTGAGAATTGATTTACCTTCAGAATAGAAATATATTTGAAAGTCGTATTAGTCAGTTAAGGAATCAGTTTCGTATGGCTAGAACATGTAATTCTTTTATCACAGAAATGTAGGTTGAAGGTTCATGATTCTTAAGTTGGGTAGAATACGAAAGTTTCTCTCCATAGGCAATTGACTAGCAACCGAAGGAAAGATTAACCGAATTGTATCGATAAATTACATCCCTGCATGTTCGTTTTAGCCTTAGCTTGCTCATTACTATAGTTCAGACTCACTTTATAATTTTGTTTTAGATTAGTATAAATTAGGAAACCGACTCTCAAAATCTTCTTTAAAAAGTTGTCTGCATTTTTAGAGTTAGGGTTCATTAACTCTTAATTCGATTATTACCTTGGTTCAGTCCCTGTGGGATCGATACTTGGCTTACTTTAGCCATTTTACTACTTGTTCGACCACGTGCACTTGCGTGTAGTTGCAAAACACACCAAACACATACCTTTTATGCTGTATCATTTTATGATACAGCTACAGGTTCTTAGTCTCAGCACCATTAGCAAATCTCGCTCAGAAGTTTTCAGCTGCATCATTGGTGAGTCCTCATCTGTCACAATTGGAATATAGGCCCAGATCGAGACATGGGACAAGGAGCCCCGAGAGACTCCAAGTCGACCCATGGAATGAACATATATCTAACTCAATCCAATAAAGAGGAAGACTTGACATAATGAACATAATGGAAGTTTAATCTTGACATAATCATAGGAACCAGAATTCACATAACATATGACAAGCTGATTATTATGTACAGTCTGAAAGCCTCTAACATATCTGATGGGTTAATGGGACAATACCCCCAACTAACTCCCCATGTCTGAAAACTGGAAATACAAGATAACAGGTAATGAGTAGTCCTCGAGAGATGAGGACTCACCACTGAAGCTGAAAGATAACTCCGGAGAACTGGCAAGTGAAGGGGCTGAGTCTGAAGATCGGAGACTGTATCATGAAACGATACAACATAGAGTATGCAGTCAGTACGTGGAATGTATCACGTATGCAAGATAAGTAAAATGGACATTTAAAATACATAAAATTTCATAAGAGTAGAAGAAAATGATCGTAACATAGATACCATGATGCAAACAAAAAGGTCAAGGTTTTCAAATCATTCATAATTATAATCATAAGAAAAAAGCTTTATGAAAAATTACTTGAGCCAAAGTATATAATCATAACCATACATAAATAATGAGGAACAATGGGAGATTTTTATAACTGACATACCCCATATGAGCACACATGGAACCTGACCTGTAAACCCCTAGTCAGGAGGGGGTTCGTACCTTGCAAAGGGTAGAACCATGAAATAGGTGTGATATCAAATCTAAGGTCCCATTTGGGCAAAGGGGATAGTATCATGGAGGTCCCATCGTGGTTACGTTGACGTGTAGTTCTGAGACTCGGGGCATGCTTGGACCCCAGGTTTACTTGGGGTTAGATACTACTCCCAAAACATATATAGTGCTTATAGGATAATATACATGAGATTCATAGGCTAGTTAGATAATCATAAGCATGCTTGAAATACGTCAACTAGCCATGAAAGTAAGGCCCGTGAGTTAGCCATAACCATAAATCATAAATCATGAGATATGCATACTTGTAAAACATGTATATACTTGATATTCAGAAATTCATGATGATCATTTGAGAAAAATCATATCATAAGTCATTAATCATAATGGGTTAATGAACATCAAAATCAAAATAGAATCATAACTTGATTTATCATGAAACATACATACTTGGGCGTAGTTGTATAGAAAATTTAAATCTAAATAGTTATAAAATCTGCCCATGATTCATGAAATATGAAATTATACATGAGGGAAATAACCCATAGATAGATCATAAGGACTTCATAAGAATTGGGATAGAATCCCATAGAATTATCAATAGAATTTCATGAATTAGAGAGAAATGGGGCATAGTGTGGACAATTTCACCCATTCATAACCCTACATACCTGACAAAATCAGATTCTACAACTCCCTTGCCCAATGAAGAATTGATGAAAACTTGAAAGAATTTGAGCTTGATCACCTCTCTAGACTTCTACACTTGCATGCATGAATAGGAATAACTTAGAATGAAATTACCCTCTTAAAACTCACTCACTATTCATAGCTTAAAACGATGTAGTTTAGGACCCTAGGGCTTAGAAATGATGAAAATACCCTTAGTGAATTTTCTAGAAAAACTGCTCTGCCAATGACCACGGGCACCACAACGGACCGTTACTGACTCCAACGGTCATTACAACCCTCACTGTTACACCCCTGAATCAAGTCTCAGATCCCCTACCACGATTGGACAGAACGAGTCGTTACAAGCTACAACGACCCGTTGCTGGCAGTCGTTGTCACCGCTGCCTTAACCTGGAATTCTTCCCAACGGGCACTCACAATGACTCTTCGATCCCAACGATGAGTCGTTACATGATCTGTTACTTTCTCCCTGAACTTGAACAACCTCATAATGGCCCGTTACTTGCAAGTACAGTCCTGCAGCTCCTCACCAGGGACACATCTAATGGGTCGTTGGTCCCACAAATGACCCATTTGAGAAGGATTTTCATATTTTTGCTACTTTTCATTTTCAAATCTCAGGTCTAGTCTTAGGCACTTCCGGGGTATTACAATATCTCCCCCTTGAGAACATTCGTCCTCGAATATGGGAAAACATACAGAAAACAGAGAAGTGAAATCACTATATTCAAATACTAAGCATGCATGCTGAAAACTGACGGAGTGACTGACACTGACTTGAACTACATGACTAAATTGAATTCATGAATCATACACACATACTTTTACATTGAAGAAACTGAGGTACATGAGATGAACATGAAAATAAATAGAGTTTTAGGGCAAAAACTGATACCTTAAGCTGGAACTGAGTCAGTAGGAAATAGATGTGGGTATTTAGTCATCATATCTTCTTCGGCTTCCTACGTAGCTCCCTCAACATGCTAATTCCTCCATAAAACTTTAATTGAAGCCACTTTCTTATTTCTTAGCCTTTGAACTTGATGATCCAGTATTTCCACTGGAATCTCCTCATAAGTAAGGTGTCTTTCACACTGACGCTGTCCACCGGAGAAAACTAGAGCTGGATCACCCAAACACTTCTTTAGGAGTGATACATGGAAAACAGGATGAACGGAAGCTAATTCTGAGGGCAACTCCAATTCATATGCCATCTTGCCAACTCGTTTCACTATCCGATATGGGCCAACATAACAAGGACTGAATTTTCCTTTCTTTGCGAACCTTCTCACTCGCTTCATGGGAGATACCTTTAGAAACACGCAATCATTAACTTCGAACTCAAGTTCCCTCCTCACATTAGCATAAGACTTTTGGCAACTTTGAGCTGTTTTCGACCTGTTCCATATGAGTTGAACTTCCTCCATTGCCTCATGGACTGAATCTTGTCCTATCATCACAGCTTCACCGACTTCAAACCAACTAATAGGAGATCTACACCTCTGACCATAGAGGGCCTAAAACGGAGCCATCTAAATGCTGGAATGATAACTGTTATTGTATGCAAACTCAATAAGAGGCAAATGGTCATCCCAACTACCCTTGAAGTCAATCACACATGCTCTCAACATGTCCTTGAGAGTCTGAATTGTACACATTGCTTGACCATCTGTTTGCGGGTGAAATGTTGTACTGAGCTTAACCTGAGTACCAAGTCCCTTTTGAAATGACCTCCAAAATTAAAAGGTAAATTGGGTACCTTTGTCTGATATGATGGAGAAGGCAACTCCATGCAACTGAACTAGCTCTCGAATGTATTGTTTGGCATAATCCTCTGTGAAATCAGTGGTTTTGACCAGTAGAAAATGAGCGGCTTTGGTCAACCTATCCACAACCACCCAAATGGAGTCATACTATCGACGAATGCAAGGAAACCATCTGATGAAGTCCATAATTATTTCTTCCCACTTCCAAGTAGGGATACTGATGTCCTGAAGCACGCCTCCTGGTCACTGGTGCTAAACCTTCACTTGCTGATAATTTGGAAACTTAGCTACAAATTTTGCGATGTCCTTCTTCATGACACTCCACTAATAGCATTCCCATAGGTTATGGTACATCTTGGTGCCACCTGGATGTATCGAATATCTGGAACCGTGAGCCTCGCGCACATTCGATTTCTCAAATCACTAATGCTCAAGACACATAAGCGGCCATAATACTGAAGTACACCATCTCCCCCTTTGGAGAAGGCCTCTACCTTCTGATTCTGATCGGCTTATTTTAAATTTACCAAAGTAGGGTCCTCATCTTGTCTATCCTTTACATCAGTCACCAAGGATGATTTTGTGTTACGACCCGAATGAAGGCCTGGATTGCAACACGGGACAAGGAGCCTCGAGAGAACACAAGTCGATCCATGACATGAACATTTATCTAACTCAAGCAACAAAGTAGAAGAAATAACATGATAATCTTAGTGGAAATCTGAAATAAGCATAACATTAGAGATATATGAATCTGAAGCTGAATACATTCTAATGTCTAAAAAGCCTCTAAGTCTGATGAGTTGATGGGACAAGACCCCAACTAACTCTCTAATACTAAAACTGAAAGTACATCAATATCTAAAAGTGAATGGTCCTCGGGAGATGAGGAGTCACCACTAAGCTAGATGCTAACTCTGGAACTGGGTACTGACGGGGCTGAGAATAAGTGCTGGGCCTGTATCAAGAACCGATACAGCATAGAATATGTGGTTAGTACATGAAATGTACCGAGTATGCAAGCTAAGTAAAATTGCTTAGATAAGTAAAATCGTTTAAAACATGCAAACATAAAACATAAACAATAAGAATATGAGAGTAGAGCTTGTATACTATTTTTCTGAAATCATGATCTCAACATAACATAACATCATAAATGAATTGATTGACCTAAAACTAAAATATGATAATCATAAGTAAATCTAAACATTGAGTCAAACCTGTTTTAGAACATATATACATATCTATATCATGACCTATGAATATGCATAACTGAAATCATGAGGAACAAGGGGAAACTCATCTTTTAACTGACATACCACAATAGAGCTTACGTGATCCCAACTATCACACTCAACTGGGAAGAGTCATCTAAAGCCTTGCCAGGGTTAGGGACAATACCATGATATCAATATCAATCTCGGGGCCCAATCGAGGCAGGGGATAGCTCAAAAGAGAGGTCCCAAAGTAATATATTTGTATGTAATATCCTATGTTGGCTTGTAGTTCTGAGACATAGAGTGAATGACCCTTAGCCTACTTGGTGCTAGACACAACTGCCCAAAATATGCATATGCTCTCCATCATTTTTCGACGAAGCTCACCATCATCTATTGACGAAGATCAATAATTAAATACATCTCGAATCTAAAATTATGTATATGAGAAGCATTTAGCTCTAACCATTCCACAAGATGAAAAATAATTGGGAGTCTTCGCTCCAAAACTATGTGGTAAGCTTAATTCAGGAAATCATAAGTCATACTTGAACATGTAGGCATTGCCCAATACTTTAAAATGCTTGAAAATACTCAATTTATATTGAACATATGGGCATTGCCCAACCTCGCAAGTCAAGACACATCCTTCACCAGCTACTTTCTCCCCTCGTCCACATGGGACACACTCTCCATAGAGAGTCTACTAAGTGAATCTGCTACCACATTATCCTTGCCCGGATGGTATAGGTCACTCATGTCATAGTCTTTAAGTAGCTCCAACCACCTCCTTTGCCGAAGGTTGAGATCCTTCTGAGTAAATACATATTGTAAACTCTTATGGTCCGTAAACACATCCACGTAGATCTTGTACAAATAATGTCTCCATATCTTCAAATATGAATACTACCACGGCCAATTCAAAATCATAGGTTGGGTAATTCTTCTCAAGAACTTTTAGCTGTCTGGAGTCATATGCTATAACTTTTCCATGCTGCATTAATACACACCCAAGTCCGATCCTTGAAGAATCACAATACACCATGAACCCATCGCTACCCTCAGGTAGAGTTAACACCGCTACTGAGATAAGTCAAGCCTTCAGCTCTTGAAAGATTTTCTCACAAGCCTGTGACCGTTGGAATTTCACCTTCTTTTGGGTCAATTTGGTCAAGGGTGCTGCAATGGATGCGAAACCTTCAACAAATCTCTGATAGTAGCCTGCTAAACCCAAGAAGCTCCGAATATCTGAAGGATTCACCGGTCTAGGCCAATTCTTCACCGCTTCTATCTTCTGAGAGTCCACCTTTATACCTACACTTGGTACCACATGGCCAAAAAATGCCACGAAGTTCAACTGAAACTCGCACTTGCTGAATTTGACATATAATTGGTGATCCTTGAGAGTCTATTCACCACTCTTAAATGAGCGACATGCTCCTCCTTGCTCCGAGAGTATATCATGATGTTATCAATGAACTGTTACACCCCGAAATTATTTTTGATGATTATTTTAAGGTTATATGTCATATTAAGGGAGTTATAGGTCATATGTTGTCCGTAGGTGAGGAGGAAAACATGTGCAAAGGGAAAAGCGAAGAGTATGTAAAGTTTGTAAATAAGGGTTAAATTTAAATGGTCATATCTCTAAACATATAATGATCCAAAAGCCTCGTAACCTATTAAATGAAATATATTTGAGTCTAGTTTATAGTGAAGAAAATCTCTCATAAATCGGAGTTCGGAGTAAAAAGTTATGCTCGTTTGAAGACAACACTATCGGTTGGGAAAGCGCCCAAGCACGGGGGCGCAGAGACAGCAGGCAGCAGGCGCGCGCGCGCGAGAGGACATGTCGCGTGGGCACCACCCAGACCTTGGCCAGCCCATTTATATAAAGTAAAATTGAGCTAGAAAGCTCATTCTACTATGTTTTAGTTGATTTGTTTTTCAGAAATCAGAGAACTCAAAGCCCTATCACATGGTGAAAAGATATCCCAGGTAAGAAACTTCACTCTTGTCTCTTTTAGGCTTTAATAAGAGAACCTTGGAAGAAAGTCATGGGTTGTTATTGACTTGTAGTTGATTGTGGTATTGCTGCATTTTTAGATGATTCTAGGCAGAGGAAATAGTAGGAGTTTACTCCTACTTTAGCTGATAACATCTCCAAGAAAGGGTAAGTAATTCCATTTTTGATTTCTTTAAGTTTATGAGGTTATAACTTGGAGAATCTTGTAGTATTGTGTTTTTGTTTCTTTGGGTGTTTTTGTGGCATGTTGCTACCCAATTTTTCCAGAACTTTGGTGAAGTGAAGTTGCTGCTTGTTGGGTTTGTAAATTGGATATGAAAGGAGCCTTAAGGAGGAAGCTTAAAAGGAAGATTTTCGGTGAAATTAGAGTCGACGTGCCAAAGTATGTAAAGGTGTCCCTTTCCTTATTTTTCAAGCACGAAACTAAGTTATTGAAAGGATCAATATTGCTATGTTTTTAAAATCATATTGAGGCATGTGTGATCCTTTCCAAAGGGTTTGAAATATTCGGCATAAAGCTTGAATCGTTAAGAATGGTTGAAGCTAACCAATGTGAAACGAAAGGCATAATTTTTATACGATTGTTGACGTAGTTCTAAATTGAGTCTGAAGTCCCCTTATCATGGGCACCGTGAGCTGGTCCTTTGTAGTATACTATATATGCGATGTTGAATATATGTTACGATTTGGTCACTTAGTGAAATTTGTAGGAAATGCTAAGATGACGACATGTAATAGAACTTATGCTAAGAAGATGACGCTAAGCCGATTGAGGGTAAACAAGCTTATTGAAATGACATTTTAATAATATTGTTAATCCCTCCTATATGTTTATGTTTTAAAGTGCTTAAGATAAAAAGTAGATTTTATGTTTTTCCTCTTTAAAGCTAAGAAAGCGGCACGTAGCTAATAAGCTAAGTCAATACATGTTAACGGGGAAAGAGTGGCTAAGTTGTCAATTAGGAAAAGAGGTAAGTGCATATAAGAATTGATGGAATAGTGAACATGAGGGTAAGGACTTGAGTGTAGAGTGAATAATTTTTGACAAATAAGTTAAGATGAATAAGGAAAGTAGAGCTAAATATTGTCAAATTAGATGATAGGGGTTACAATGGTGAACGAGGTAGGCAACAACTAGGAAGATTAACCCTGTTCTAAACACGTTTAGCAAAAGACTTATAAATTAAGTTGTTTATGTTAAATATGTGTTACGTTGATGAATAACCACTAAAGTGTTAACCTTATACGAAATAATTAGATTTTAACGTCTGCAAAATAGTAACTTAAGTTGAGAAGCTCTCTGC
Organism: Datura wrightii; assembly: GCA_035772735.1. Lineage (NCBI taxonomy): Eukaryota > Viridiplantae > Streptophyta > Magnoliopsida > Solanales > Solanaceae > Datura > Datura wrightii. The sequence goes on from JASDFA010000016.1 coordinate 166,327,983, forward strand.
TATATCCCTAAACTATTATGTTAAGTTATCAATTCTAAGTGTTGAAATTTTCTATCATGTATGAAAAGGGAATCCTAGGATCTTCTATGTCACTTATGATTATGTAAGCTTTCTTAAGCTTCACAGATAATTGCAAAGTTATGTAAGTCAATCAAGCATCACCTGAATTACGACTATATATCTTTATTTGCCTATAAGGAATCACTTAGAGAGTTAATCACGAGTTCCTAAGTTATAGAGATCCAAGTCTCAGATCCTTAAGTTATGTCTTTACATCCCCAATTTATGCTAATATGAACTAGCTGATCTAAGATTTTTTTGAGAGATAATATTTTGAGAATTATGCTAATGTCTCGGTCTAGTATTTGATGTTGTATACGAGTCTAAAAACTCAAGTCTTTATATGTATTTTCCAGTAAGAAGTCTTAATGTACATGATTTTCATGTTATAACATACAGTTGAATTCTTTCAGTTATATTCAAGTTATGCATCTTTATGTTTAGCTCTTGTTGAGTTATAAGTTGAATTTCCTAAATTCAGAGGAGAGATTCTCCCATGTACCAATGTTCCTAATGTCTAAGTAAGTATATGTGCAGGCTATGATAATGATCAGTTAAGCTCAGAACTTTGAATACCTGGAAGTCTCCTGAAGGTCACCTACTTAACTAAATACGAGTTATACATTATGTAGAAGTCTCATACGTGGTATATCTGTAGTTCAATTCTCAGCTCTATGTATATGAAAAATAACTCAAGGTTCCTAATTATAATTTCCATGTTTTCCAGCAAATAAGTCAAATGAATTAAGAACTATATGTGCTTATCTATATGATAAATTTGGCAATGAAATTCCAATGTATAGTTGTCGATACAGGTAAAGGAACCACCTGGTAGGCAATATATATTTGTAGTTCCGAGAATTAAAGAATTGTGTAGAAATGAGATCTATGTGTTTCTATCCAAGTAACACGTTAAATTGGTAGGATTATTTGTAGGACATTGTTTGTAAGCCTATAAAAGTTCTTATGTTTTCTAAACCTCTTGAAGGTCCTTCAAGTAACTGAGTCGACATGTTCATGTATAATTTGACAGCTTTACGTGATATATATGCATATTTTTGAGTTTTACACGATATGGGTGCTCACTTGCATTTATGGGTTACGAAAGAGGCCTATTCCGACAACAAATTTAACATTTGTCATTTATATGTCATACGTGTTAAATTGCCTCAATATAAGCCATATCGGCCCTATTTATGATTATGATTTAGAATTATTTTTATTTTACTCCAGTGTGGTACATCGGCTGGAGATATTTTTTTACCCCGGTGTGGTACATCGGTTGGAGATATTTTTATATTACCCCGGTGTGGTACATCGGTTGGAGATATTTTAATTTTACCCCAGTGTGGTACATCGGTTGGAGATATTTTTATTTTACCCCGGTGTGGTACATCAGCTAGAGATTTTTTTATTTTACCCCGGTGTGGTACATCGGCTAGAGATATTTTTATTTTATCCCGGTGTGGCACATCGGCTAAACATATTTTTATTTTTCCCTGGTATGGTACATCGACTGGACGAATTTTATATATGAAATTATGGTTGGATGGTTTCTGGCATTACAATTATAGTTTTTCTTGTGCATTACTTGGTTGAATTTGCACTTCAGTATTGACTTATTGTCAGAGTTTAGTTTCCAGGATTCCGGATTGTTACTATTCCTTATTTCTCGCTCAGTTATCATTGCCATCTTACATGTTTACAATTTTCTGCCTTACATACCATTACATTTCATTCGTATTGACGTCCTTTCGCCTGGGGACCTGCGTTTGTGCCGCAGGTGCAGGTAGAGGTTGGGATTGCCAGTTGCAGTAGCAGTTCATGAGATTAGTGGATGTGTTGGTATGCTTCTTTCTTTCTGGAGCTTAGACTGGTTTTGTTTTGGTTAGAGTTTTGAGATGCAGTTATGGGTGGGTCGGAGTCCTGTTCCGACCATCAGTCAGTTTACTCTTTAGAGGCTTTGTGGACTTAGTGTGTACAATGGAATTCAGTTTATGGCCTTGTTGGCTTTTTATTTTTTAGTTTAGCCATAGCCTTGTTTTCATTTCAGTTCTTTACCCTATATTGTTGAGACATTATGGGTCCAGTTTGTGCTCTAGTTGATTGTGACAGGTGGCCTGGATGGCCTAAGTGTTACAGTTACAGATGTCATATAGCCGGCTTCCCAATTAGTCAGGTATGGGGAGCCAGTCACGTTCTCCCCCCAATTATGGGGCGTGACAGACTTGGTATCAGAGCGAAGTCGTATCCTAGGGAGTCCACAAGCCGTGTCTAGTAGAGTCTTGCTTATATGTATATTGTGCACCATACTTATAATTAGGAGGCTACAGGGCATTTAGGGGTTGTTTCACTTTGTTCATTAATAGATCGTGCTATAGAGAAATGATGTAAAGGCTGTTTGAAATATAAATCATTCTTATGTTTTAGAATTCAACTGGAGTAAGAAAGATGGCGATGAGATGTATTCACACTGATGCTTGAAAGGGTCCTAGTCGCTCTCCTGTCGATCCGTGAAATAGATTAGAGGTTCAAAGTGAGTTTCCCATTCCTCGTACCATAGTTCCTCCAAGTTCCAGTCAGAATTATTGTGGGAAGGGATTTAGCCCCTCCTATTGTTTTAGATTCAGTAGAGCTAAGAGAATGTAGAGGTATTGATCCTTCAGCACCTGCTGTACCTTCAGGTATATCAAAGGGATGAGATTTTGAGAAAGCATTTCAGATGTTAGCCCGAGCAGCGACATTTCAAAATAAATAGTTAAAATTAATGGTAGGGTCCAGGGGAACTTTTGAGACCTCTAGTGCTTATAGGTTTTGAGCCTAAATCCCCTAGCCTTCACGAATCAGTACTTACCACAGGAACTTTGACAAGTTCGAGCTAATAAGGATTTCTACCTAAAGCAGGGCAGCATGAGTATTCATGAATATAGTCTCAGGTTTAATTCTTTGGCCCAATATATTTCCGATAGGGCGCGAAATACGAGGGATAGAGTATATCGTTTTATTAGGTTTGGGACCCCATTTGGTCTGAGAGTGTTTAGGAATCTACCCTGAAAAAAATATCTACTGCTTGGATGCTAGTATTTGTTCAAAATACGGACGATCTGATTCATCATCTCCCAAGTAATGACAAGGTATTGGAACAGAGTAAGGAAACCAGGTCTATAAGACTATTTAAGGACCCTCGTAGTGCTTTGAGACCTCGGCCAGCCAGACATTCAGTTTCTCCTTGAGATTCAGTCTCTAATTTGTCCCTAGATTAGACTACAATTTCTTTTAGACCCCATTTCCAAGATAGGTAGTGACAGGCCGTGGTAAAAGCAAAGGTAAAAGAGCAACTTTAGGTTTGACACTGATTCTATATATTAAGTGGTTAAGTTGTGATTTTCACTTTTTTTTCTGTGATATTTCCTGATGGTATGAATGGAAAGGCGGTATTGGAGTAAATCATAACTCCGATGGTAGTGTATTAATTGGCTTAGGGTTAGATAAGTTACCAATTTTATGGTACTAAAGCATGTCTATCATACGTCAGACAAATAGATGGAGTTGAGTAAGTACGGTTTGGTAAGAAGCGGCAATAGAAAGAGGATGTGCTTACGAAAAATGGAATGTATGTTTATGACACAAGGCAAGGAAAAGTTAAAGATGTTATGGCTAAAGTTACGGCTACCGAGGTATAACCCTCATTCGAGGATGAATGATTTTAAGGGGGGGGGGGGAAGGATGTTACACCCCAAAATTTTTTTTGATGATTATTTGATGGTTATATGTAATATTAAGAGAATTATAGGTCGTCTGTTGTCTATAGGTGAGGAGGGAAACATGTGCAAAGGGAAAAGCGAAGAGTATGTGAAGTTTGTAAATAAGGGTCAAATTTAAATGGTCATATCTCCAAACATATAATGATCTAGAAGTCCAATGACTTATCAAATGAAAGGTATTTAAGTCTAGTTTACAGTCAAAAAAACCTCTCATTAATCAGAGTTCAGAGTAAAATGTTATGCTTGTCTGAAGACAACACTGTCAGCTGGGAAAGCGCCCAGGTGCGCGGGCGCAGATACAGGCAAGCAGCAGGCGCGCGCGCGAGGACATGTCGCACGGGCGCCGCCCAGACCTTGGCCAGCCCGCCTATATAGAGTAAAATTGAGCTAGAAAGCTCATTTCTACTCCATTTTAGTTTATGTTTTTTTTTCAGAATTCAGAAAATTCAAAGCCCTATCACATGGTGAAAAGATATACCAAGTAATAAACTTCACTCTTGTCTGTTTTGGGCTTTGAAAAGATACCCTTGGAAGAAAGTCATGTCTTGTTGTTGTCTTATGGTTGATTGTGGTATTGCTGCATTTTTAGATGATTCTAGGAAGAGGAAATAGTAGGAGTTTACTCCTACTTTAGCTGATAACATCTCCAAGAAAGGGTAAGTAATTCCCTTTTTGATTTCTTTAAGTTTATGAGGTTATAACTTGGAGAATGTTGTAGTATTGTGTTGTTGTTTCTTTGTGTGTTTTTATGGCATGTTGCTGCCCAATTTTTCATAACTTTTGTGAAGTGAAGTTGCTTCTTGTTGGGTTTGTAAATTGGACATGGAAGGAGCCTTAAGGAGTAATCTTGAAATGAAGATTTTTGTCGAAATTAGAGTCGACGTGCCAAGGTATGTAAAGGCATCCCTTTCCTTGTTTTTCAAGAATGAAACTAACTTATTGAAAGGATCAATATTGCTATGTTTTTAAAATCATATTTAGGCATGTATGATCCTTTCTACAGGGCTGTAAGTGCTTGGCATAAAGCTTGAATCGTTAAGAATGGTTGAAGCGAACCAATGTGAAGCGAAAGGCTTAATTTTAATACGATTGTTGCCGTAGTTCTAAATCGAGTCCGAAGTCCCCTTAACGTGGGCACCGCGAGCTGGTCCTTTGCAGTATGTTGTATATATGTTAAGATCTGATCACTTAGTGAAATTGGTAGGAAATGCTAAGACGACGACATGTAATTGAACTTAAGCTAAGAAGATGACGCTAAGCCGATTGAGGGTAAACGAGCTTATTGAAATGACATTTTAATAATATTGTTAATCCTTCCTATATGTTTATGTTGTAAAGTGCTTAAGGTAAAAAGTAGATTTTATGTTTTTCCTCTTTAAAGCTAAGCAAGCGGCACGTAGCGAATAAGCTAAGTCAATACATGTTAACGGGGAAAGAGTGGCTAAGTTGTCAATTAGGAAAAGAGGTAAGTGCATATAAGAATTGATGGAATAGTGAACATGAGGGTAAGGACTTGAGTGTAGAGTGAATAATTTTTGACAAATAAGTTAAGATGAATAAGGAAAGTAGAGCTAAATATTGTTAAATTAGATGATAGGGGTTACAATGGTGAACGAGGTAGGCAACAACTAGGAAGATTAACCCTGTTCTAAACACGTTTAGCAAAAGACTTATAAATTAAGTTGTTTATGTTCAATATGTGTTACGTTGATGAATAACCACTAAAGTGTTAACCTTATACGAAATAATTAGATTTGAACGTCTGCAAAATAGTAACTTAAGTTGAGAAGCTCTCTGCTATATCCCTTAACTATTATGTTAAGTTATCTATTCTAAGTGTTGAAATTTTCTATCATGTATGAAAAGGGAATCCTAGGATCTTCTATGTCACTTATGATTATGTAAGCATAAGTGATTATGTAAGCTTTCTTAAGCTTCGCAGATAATTGCAAAGTTATGTAAGTCAATCAAGCATCACCTGAATTACGACTATATATCTTTATTTGCCTATAAGGAATCACTTAGAGAGTTACTCACGAGTTCCTAAGTTATAGAGCTCCAAGTCTCAGATCCTTAAGTTATGTCTTTATGTCCCTAATTTATGTTGAAATGTGCTAGCTGATCTTAGATGTTTTTGAGAGATCATATTTCGAGAATTATGCTAATGTCACGGTCAAGTATCTGATGTTGTATACCAGCCTAAAAACTCAAGTCTTTATATGTCTTTCAAGTAAGAAGTCTTAATGTACATGATTTTCATGTTATAACATACAATTGAATACTTTCAGTTATATTCAAGTTATGCATCTTTATGTTTAGCTCTTGTTGAGTTATTAGTTGAATTTCCTAAATTCAGAGGGGAGATTCTCCCATGTACCAATGTTCCTAATGTCTAAGTAAGTATATGTGCAGGCTATGATAATGATTAGTTAAGCTCAGAACTTTCAATACCAGGAAGTTTCCTGGAGGTCACCCAGTTAACTAAATATGAGTTATACATTATATAGAAGTCTCATACATTGTATGTCTGTAGTTCAGTTCTCAGCTCTATATATATGAAAAGTAACTCCAAGTTCCTAGTTATAATTTCCATGTTTTCCTGCAAATAAGTCAAATGAGTTAAGGACTATATGTGCTTATCTACATGATAAATTTGGCAATGAAATTACAATCTATAGTTGTCAATACAGGTAAAGGAACCACTTGGTAGGCAGTATATATTTGCAGTTCCCAGATATTAAAGAATTGTGTAGAAATGAGCTCTATGTGTTTCTATCCAAATAATATGTTAAATTGGTAGGATTATTTGTAGGACATTGTTTGAAGCCTATAAAAGTTCTATTGTTGTCTAAACCTCTTGAAGGTCCTTCAAGTAACTGAGTCGACATGTTTATGTATAATTTGACAGTTTTACGTGATATATATGCATATTTTCTAGTTTTACATGATATGGGTGCTCACTTGCATTTATGGGTTACGAAAGAGGCCTATTCCGGCCACAAATTTAACATTTGTCATTTATATGTCATATGTGTTAAATTGACTTAATATAAGCCATATCGGCCCTATTTATGATTATGATTGAGAATTATTTTTATTTTACTCCAGTGTGGTATATCGGCTGGAGATATTCTTATTTTACCCCGGTGTGGTACATCGGCTGGAGATATTTTTATTTTACACCAGTGTGGTACATCGTCTGGAGATATTTTTGTTTTACCCCGGTATAGTACATCGGCTGGAGATATTTTTATTTTACCCCGACGTGGTACATCTTCTGGAGATATTTTTATTTTACCTCGGTGTGGTACATCGACTGGAGATATTTTTAATTTAACCCGGTGTGATACATTGGCTGGTTGCTGGCATTATATTTATAGTTTTTCTTGCGCATTACTTGGTTGCGTTTGCACTTCAGTATTGACTTATTGTCAGATATCAGTTTCCAAGATTGCAGGTTGTTACTATTCCTTATTACTGGCTCAGTTATCATTGCTATCTTACATGTTTATAGTTTTTTGCCTTACATACCAGTACATTTCATTCGTACTGACGTCCCTTCGCCTGAGGACCTGCGTTCGTGCCACAGGTGCATGTAGAGGTCGGGATTGCTAGTTGCAGTAGCAGTTTGTGAGATTAGTGGATGTGTTGGTATGCTTCTTTCTTTCTGGAGCTAAGACTGGTTGTTTCAGTTAGAGTTTTGAGATGCAGTTATGGGTAGGTTGGAGCCCTGTTCCAACCATAAGTCAGTTTACTCTTTAGAGGATTTTTGAACTTAGTGTGTACAATGGAATTTAGTTTGTGGCCTTGTCAGCTTTTTGTTGTTTAGGTTAGCCATAGCCTTCTTTGCATTTCTGTTGTTTACCCTGTATTGTTGAGACATTATGGGTCCATTTTTTGCTACAGTTGATTGTGACAGGTGGCCTGGATGGCCTAACTATTACAGTTACAGATGTCATATAGCCGGCTTCCCAGTCAGTCAGATATGGGGAGCCAGTCGCGCCCTCCCCCAATTATGGGGCGTGACATGAACATAATCACGTACATATCTAAATGTGTATTGAAAACCCTATTCATCAAATCCATAAAAGCTGCAGGAGAATTCGTTAGTCCAAAACACAATATTACAAACTCATAATGGCCATACCGCATCCTGAAGGCTGTCTTCGGGATATTGATCTCCCGAACTCTAAGCTGATGGTTCCCGGATCTGAGATCTATCTTCGAAAAAAACTGGCACCCTGAAGCTGGTAAAAAAATCATCAATCCTGGGTAGAGGATACCTATTCTTGACGGTGACCTTGTTCAATTGCCTATAGTCAATGCACATACTAAGAGAACCATCTCTCTTTCGGACAAAGAGAACCGATGCACCCCATGGAGACTTCCTCAGCTAATGAAACCCTTATCCAAAAGGTCCTTCAACTACTCCTTTAACTCTTTTAGCTCGGCTGGAGCCATTCTGTAAGGAGGAATAGATATAGGTTGTGTGTTAGGAAGAGGGCCAACACCAAAATCAATATCCCGCTCAGGAGGGATTTCCCATTGATCATCTGAAAGGAGCTCTAGATACTCACATAGCAATGGAATTGACTGGATAGTCGAGGTCTCGGACTTCGCATACTTAACACTAACTAGATGGTACACACAACCTTTGGAAATTATCTTTCTGGCCTTAAGGTAGGAATTGAAATGGCCTACAGGCACAACTGAACTACCTTTCCACTCTAACACTGGCTTACCTAGAAATCTGAACTCTATTGCCTGGGTTCTACAATTAACTAAAGCATAACATGCAAATAGCCAACACATGCCGAGGATAATATCAAAATTAGTCATGGCTAACTCTATTAGATCTGCTGAGGTGACTTTCTAAAGGATTGTGACCGAGAAACTTCTATACACCCATCTAGCTACCACTGAATCACCTACTGGAGTAGAGACTGAGAAGGGTTCTGACAAGACATCGGGACTGACTTCGAAACTACTGACCACGTGAGGTATCACAAAAGACAAGGTAGCCCCCAGATCTAACAAACCATAAACATCAAGATGGAAAAATCGCAACATACCAGTGACCATATCCGGGGAGACCTCCTGCTCTTGGTGGGATGCTAAGGCTATTTTTCTTATGACTGCCACCTGTGCTAGTGGTTGCCCCTGCTATGCTGAGCGTACGGGTGGGGTTGCTAAACTGGAAGCTAGGCCTTGGCCCCCATCATGGCTCTGTGTTGCTGCTGGGCAATCTCTGAGCATATGTCCGGGCTTCCCACACCCGAAGCAAGCACCTGAACCTGCCAAATACTAGCCCCTATGCCCCCGACCACATCTGCGGCAAGCTGGGATGCTAGAGTCTGTGGGTCTGCTGCTCTGATCCCTAGAGCCTGATGCCCGCCCTCTCTGATCGTGCTTAGGCTTGAATGGAACACTCAATGCTGAAGATGCTGGGCCAGAAGATCTCTAGTGGGTCTGCTTTTGGTGCCCACCACCTGACCTCGGCTGAGAGAATCCATAACTATCAATCCTGGCCCTCTTAGCCTTTCTCTCCATCATATGCGCCGCCTCCATCTGCTGGGCGTACAGGACTATCCGAGGGAAATCCATATCCTGGTGGAGCATAGCGGTCCTGCAATCCTTGTCCAAATAGCCCGCCATACCATGAAAAACCTGCTCACCTGCTCACCTGCTCCCACTGATCAGCCACTAACTTTGGGGTGTACTTTGATAAACGAGTAAACTCAAGGGCGTGCTCCTACACAGTCATTTTCCCTTGCTTATGATTCACGAACTTGGCTGCCTTCAACTCCCTCATCTCATGAAGGAAGAACCGATCTAGGAACACAACATGGAACTCCTCCCAAGTGACAGGGCTCACTTCGGTGGCCCTACTATTTTTCCATTGCTGAAACCAGATGTGTGCAACCCCTTTCAGCTGGTATGAGGCTAACTCCACACACTCAACTCCATTCACCCCCATGACTTGGGTAATCTTCAAAATCTTATCAATGGACTCATGTGGGTCCTCATCTACTTTTGACCTAAGGAACTCTGGCGGGTTCATTCTCATGAAATCCCTGAATCGAGCCACCACCGTATTTCAATTTTTCGGAACATATGCAACTGCCTGCTGATTGACCTGAGTGGTCATGGACTACGCAAGCATTTGAATGGCTGCCCTAATTTTAGCATGGGCAACCGGCTCCGGTGCATGGTGCTTCTAGACTGGTAGGGCTTGTTGGTGCCCATCTTTGTTGCCATCCTCGTGGTCGTTTCTGTTCCCATTCCTCCTACCGTTCACACTGCGGAGAGCCCTAATTCTGCAATTGCGAATAACATGAATTAGAAGGATAGGGAGACATTTCATTGCATGAAATTGATCATGAAAGAAGGAAACATTTCCTAAATGTCTCATAGCCTCTTCATCATAAATGTGGCGCGCTTCACGCCCATGAAAAAGACTCTACTCAACGCGGCTTTCTGACACCCTGGGACACTTTAAACCTATTGCTCTGATATCAAGTTTGTGATGAACGGAATGGAGGCCCGAATTGAGACATGGGATAAGGAGCCCCGAGATACCTAAGTCGACCCATGGCATGAACATTTATCTAAATCAAGAAATAAAGCGGAATAAATAACATGACAATCTTAGCGGATGTCTAAAATAAGCATAACATCAGAATTACATGAATATGAAGTTGAATACATTCTAACGTCTGAAGAGCCTCTAGGTCTGATGAGTTGATGGGACAAGACACCAACTAACTCTTTAATACTGAAACTGAAAGTACATCGATATCTGAAAGAGAATGGTCCCCGGGAGATGAGGACTCACCACTAAGATAGATGCTAACTCTAGAACTAGCTATTGACAGGGGTGAGAATGAGTGCTGGGGCCTATATCATTAAATGATACAACATAGAGTATGTGGTCAGTACGTGGAATGTACCGAGTATGCAAAGTAAATAAAACAACTTAGGTAAGTAAAATCGTTTAAAACATGCAGAACATAAAACATAAACAATAAGAATATGAGAGTAGAGCTTGCATGCTATTTTTCTGAAATCATGATCTCAACATAACATAACATCATAACTAAATTGATTGACCCAAAGCTAAAATCTGATAATCATAAGTAAAGCTGAACAATGAGTCAAACCTGCTTTAGTGTGTGTGTGTGTGTGTATATATATATATATATCCTGATTGATGAATATGCATAGATGAAATCATGAGGAACAATAGGAGACTCGTCCTTTAATCGACATATCACGATAGAGCTTACATGATCCCAATTATCACACTCGAGTGGAAAGAGCCGTCCAAAGCCTTGTCATGGATAGGGACGATACCATGATATCTATATCAAGCTCGGGGCCCTATCAGGGTAGGGGATAGCTCACAAGGGAGGTGATAACGTCCAAAATATATTCCTTAATTCAAGAAATATATACGGTCGAAGTATCAAAACAAATAATCCAACGAGTGATGGGGTCGAATCCCATGAGGACTAGGGAATGATAATTTCAAGTGTCGATTGAGAAATTGATCTTAGTTTGCACCACGTAGATTTAATATTAGAAAAATTAAATTGGTGGAGTTTAAATTTTTAGAGAATTGTATTGGTTGATTTAATGAAGTAAAATACCAAGATCAGTTAAAGTGCCAACAAGGGTGTGAAATACTAGAGGTGCGGTGTAGATGAAATACTAACTAGATCAGGATATGCTGGGTCATCTTATAAGTTCAATTGTTGTAAATAATCTCGGGAAGTGGGTAATCTCAGCTTCTCAACCTATTGATTACCTCAAGGTAGAGTTTTATTAAGACTCTAACAACAACTTAGTGTTCGGGTATTTTGGGTATATAAAACGACACACAAGTGCACGTGGTCGAACAAGTAGTAAGTGGCTTTAGTAAGCCAAGTATCGATCCCACAGAGACTTGGATGAAGTGCAATTTGCTCAAGTGTACTATATTTTAGTTCTAAAAATGCAGACAACAGTGTAACCAAAAGTTTGATAGTTTGGTTTATAATTTTTATACTAAAGCTAAAAACAATTATCTACTTTGAATCTGAACTATGAATGAGAGCATGCTGAGGTTAAACGAACATGTAATGAAATTAATTATCATCATAATTTGGTTGATCTTTTCCTCCAGTTACTAGCCAAGAACAATTGCCAAGAGATTAAAACTCTCGTATTTAACCTCACTTAAGAATCATGAACCATCCACCTACATTTCTGTGATTAAATGCAATTCATGTTCTAGCCATACAAACCCGGTTCCTAATTTGACTCATACGACTTTCAGGTATATTTCTATCCTGAAAGCAAATCAAGACTCAATTTTCCCAAACTAAGTAAAGAACATATCCGATTAATTCACAACTTTCCAATTTCTTGCTCTCTCGAGTGAAACCGGACTTTTTAGATGTACATTAATGTAGGCCACACATTAATGCAGTAAGAACAAGAATTAATAGAACAACATGGAAGAAAAGATGAAAAACCAAAGAATCAATGATCAAATTTCATCACAATTGTTCATAACCTCAACAAGGAGAGGAATTAGACACTCATTTGTGGATTAAACATCTTAAAATGAGTCTTAATCATACAAGAAATTGAATTAAAGAAGAAAGAAGGAGAGAAAAAACCCTGATATTTTCGTCCCTCAACTGCCTGTAACCCACGTCCTTGCTCCACCAAGTCAGAATATTGAAATATGAACCTAAGTGTTCTATTTATAGTGCTGGGAATTTTTCCCGGAATAACGAGCAACGTGTCACGGAGTGCATCGCGGAGCACTGCCTCCATGACATGCTACGGACGCGGACCCTCACCGGAATTGGTGGTCCAGGAATTAAAGCTCAACGTGGCACGGCGTACAACGCGGAGCCAAGCCACCGTGCCACGCTACGAACGCGGACCCTCTCTGGAATTTGGGCGTAATTTCCCTGTCCAAGCAGAAGGCCTCTGTGATGGCAGCGTGACACGGCTCCATCGCGGAGCCCCTTTATTTCATGCTGTCCAATGCCTTGTTCCTTGCTCGCATCCAAGTACAACCCCGATATCATCCAACATGCATTTAAGCTTCCCAAAATCACATTTTACCTTCAAAACAATGCTAGTCATGTTGGTTAGTATAGATTCACATTTTATTACCAATTACATGAGAATGTATACACATTGATAGATAAACAAGGCGAAAATAGTACTTTTGAGTATCACTTGGGGATATAAATTTGCCCAAGATCACTTACCCCACACTTAAATCCTTGTTCGTCCTCGAACAACAATCCTACACTTCATGCAATTTACATCCCAACCTCGCTACTTTGGTTTGACAATTTAGGCTATGGTCATACCGATTATTAAATACAGCAAATCATCAAGAAAACATGCATGGTCTTATCAATGCAATGACCTTCAATACATTAAGACCTCCTAGACTTTAAGAATCGACTCTCGATATTGACAAACTCATGCAAATCAGCTGATCAAGATATCCGACACGAAAATTGATCTTTCATCAAGCATGTGCCCTCACAATACAAGAGAATCTTCCCCTTTTTGCTCATATGACTCACAAACATTCAAGCAGGGGCATGTAAACACAATTTCGCTATCTCTCCCAAAATAATTCACATGCATCATGTCATGACCCATAAGCTTGCCCTTAGTGTATTACTCCACTAATATAAAGAAGTGTGATGTAAGATCACGTAGGACTTTAACGGGTTGTAATGGAAGCTACGGAACTAGTAAATATTGGATTAGCCAATAATAGCCACTAGCATCCTTAAGCGCCTTTTCAACACATCCCATCAACTCATGGACATTGTTTCTTTTTTTTTTTCCATCATCCCATTCTTGATTCTTTTCTTTAGTATGACCCATTGTATTAAGCACACTTGACACAACAACAAAGATTATTCATGCACCTTCATTATCGTTTATTTATAGCAAGTGCACCTTCAACCTTTTCTTTTCTCCCCTCACTCTGCTTTTCTTTTTCTTTTCACCATTCTCACTCTTCGACACTTTGGGAAAATGATTTTCTCTTCTTAAGTGCTTAAGAGTGTTGTATAGACTTTACGGCTAATGAAAAGAAGGAATTAAGCTCGGTTTACACTTTATGACAAAAGAAAAAATAATAGGCTAAAGGCTCAACGGGCTGACTAGGGTATACAATCAAGGTGTGTACGACAAGGAAAAATAGAAACTCTCGGTTAAAACAAAGAAATGCCTGCATCCTTTCCTACAATACGCCTCCTTCATTTCGTTTTGTACACACACCAGGAAAGTTCTAGACACTTCACAATAGCATGGAATATCAACACCTCACTTCACACTCTTTGCACATGCTCAATTCAAGATGTATTCACAGACTCTTCAATCAGCTAATTACAGGAATTCAAACATTAAGCCTCAATCACACTGATTCGAACTCTATGGCCTAGGTATCTCAACATATTTACAAAGTTGCATGCTTTTATACGAATCACCTTTGCATTTTAAATATCATGTACAACACGCAACCAGAATTTCGCAACCATAGAGTAACTACAGGTTTTGGGATGCAACCCACCAAAAAAAAACTGAAAAATAATTGAAAAAAATCTACTCCTAACGACTACATTTCCCTTAAGACGGTCATCATCCATCCATCATAGGGAACGGTCACTACTATGACTTCGGTTCAATGGGACTATTCTCGGTAAAAGAACCAAAAACAAACGCCGAGAAACCCAAGAATTAAAAAAATGTTGAAAAAAAATCGATCATTTCGATAACAAAAATATGTACAGAATCAGAATCAGCTAGCAACATTCAGCAACACACATCAATTTCACATAAATTTACAAATACAAAACAACTTAACAATTCACAACTCACAGGGACAAACAAGTTTTCACATACACGACAACAGAATAGAGCATACATACAAAACAGCCCAGCCCAGCACCTAACAACTCCCACCCCACACATAGTTCGAACACTGCCCCCAGTGTTCACAAAAATTAAAATAGTACAAAATTGGGTGGTGGAACTCCCTGATCAGTCAAAGTATTCCACTTCTTCGTCGGGTGCTGCTGTTTCATCTCCCATGTACGAGTCGCCTCCATCGTCATCATCGGACTCCACATCGGAGTCCTCCCGACGTGTCTCCTCGTCTATGGGGACATCATCATCTGTGGGCTCTACAAATGCTGGCCCCACTCGGCATAGAGCCCTAGCGTTTTCGCCGAAAAGGTAGTCTAGCTCGAGCTGCCATAGCTCCTCCTCTGTCGCCGGCCTCCCTCCTATCCTTAGCTGGAGAATCTGCATCCCATACATTCGAGCCATATACTGGTCGTCACAAGCATGTCGCTCGCCAAGTGTAAGCACTAGCCTGTGGGTGGTGTTAGGAGCCTTAGTTTTAGTAACATCTAAGGCCCGCTGCTCCATCTGCGGGATATAGTCAAGGGCCTCCTCCTCGACATCTAGGCCCCTGAGGAAGGTGGTGATTAGTCCACCAAAGCCATACCTGTGCCCCTGGTGCAACCGGGCTCTCTTCATGGCGGAGATAATTACCGCCCCCACGTTGATCTCCAGGCTTTTCATCAGGGCGTACACCAGGAATACACGATCCCGGGTTATATCTGTCATATGTACCCCTGGGATTAGGCATGAGCAGACTATCTTCAGCCAGATTCGGGCTTCCCTATTCATCTGTGAATATGGCAGAGTCTGGTGGTAGCCCCTCTCTTTGTGTCTGCTCTATCTAGCTGGCGATCGGGTCCCACACAATGTGTGTCTGATGTCCGCATATGGTGGGGTAATGTTCAGCTATCGGAGTATGTGGGCGTCTGTGTCCCGCGCTCCTATGATGGCATTGAGGTGGTGGGGCTCCAAAGTGACTATTTGCCCTCTGATTTTGATGGTGTGGCTTCTGATAGTCGGGTTCCAATTGGCATAGAACTCCCGAACCAGGTGAAAATTACATTCCTTGGGCTCCTCAAATATGAAATTGAGCCCAGCTGCCTCGATCCGGTGGACCATCCTAGGGAACTCCTGTGCCAATGGTTCCCGTGCTATATGCTCCTTGGGGAAATATTTGTTTCCTTTGTGCTTTGCGTACCACTTTTTCCCCTCATCAGTCACCCATCTCGTTCCGTATTGGCAGCGTTGGCCGCGTGGAACTACTAGTGCTGCTGGGACTGCTGTGCTCGGTCTGATTCGCTTCCTTCCGGCACCCGAAGTTGATGCGCCTTTCCCTTTCTCTTGCCTGCTTGCCATTTTACCTGTCAACCCAAGTAGACAAGATCAATGTTAAGCTAACGGATATTAACTTCGGCTAAGGTCGGGTTAAGCTAGGTTACCCCACACTTAGTCCTTAGCTACAGTTACAACAATACGGCAAGATTATCTTTATTTACACACAATAATCAACTATACAATCATGCATAGTGCGTTCGAAAAAATCGACGGTATATCTTCTGCGTACTACTCAGACTTTGTACAGCTAATCACAATCACTACCATCGCTAACATTTTACCCGTCACACTTAGTACAGAAAAACAAAGAAACAAAAATAACAACAAAAATTTATCTACACGACCCTATACAACTAACCAAATTCTTACAAATTTCAACATTCCCTTCACCCAAGAATCCGTCATTCTATTAACATCCTAACAATTCGTACATCGACTCATCTCATTCAACACATCCATCCCGACATGAAATTCACAAGTTCAATACATTTTCAACTCCAAATTCATCATACAATCCCTAAAATTGATATTATCAAGCAAATTCGATTAATTTATGCAATCGACAAGTTCAAGCAATCAAAACGACATTCCGAACATTCATCAACAACAATTAACTCAAATTCATGCTTAATTTCTACTTAGGGCAATTTAGCTCACCTCCCATGCTCAATATCGAAGAAAATCGACAAGAATTTGAGAGAAAATCGGAAAACATACCTTGACTTTTGAAGAATCGAAGAAAACTTGTTGAATTTCTTACCTTACTCTGTGTCACGTTGATGGGGAAGGGTTTTGGGGGGTTTGGTCGTGGAGTGCTTAAAAAATGAGGGAAAAGGGAGGGTTTTCAGGGTTAAAAAGTAAGGAAATCGCGCGGGTCACCCGGTGTGACCCGTCGCGATATACAAGGCAACATGTCACGGAGTGCATCGCGGTGCACTACCTCCGTGACACGGAGCCATCACGAGAGTGTTCTGGAAATTTTTAAAATTTATGGATTATACCTCAACGTGTCACGGAGGTAACGCGGAGGTCTACCTCCGTGACACGGAGCTGTCGCCTCAGCTCACTAGTTTCCACTTTTTATTAATTTTTCATACCTCGACTTTTCCTTCGCGATTCCGTGCATATTTTTCTCCGTTTGACCTGAAATTCATCTCACTATAGAAAATTGGTTAGAATTATAGGTTTCACTCTAAATACAAATAAAACAAAAACTAAAACGAAATTTTTTTGTACTAAATCAAGAATAAGAAAAAGAAAAGAAAAGTCTATTTACACTTTACAAAAAGAAAGAAAAATTTTCACGGGTTGCCTCCCGTGCAGCGCCTGGTTTACCGTCGCGGCTCGACGTCGTTAAGCTCAGTTGTCCTCTAGGGTGATAGACGATTTCTCTCGATCACCGTCCTCCCCCAGTAGTGCTTACACCTATCCAGTGGTTTGCCCATTAAATCCCGTGAATCCTTCCTCTGCTCATCATCACCTTGATCAATCACATTGATCACCGAGAGTTCTTCATGCACCATCGGGAGCTTGGGTGCCTTGTACACATCGAACACCTCCACCTTGTCATATGCTCGCATTGTTAGCTGCCCCGAAGCTACGTCAATTAGTGCTTTCCCGGTTGCCAAGAAAGGACGTCCCAAAATAAATGGGACTTCCGCGTCTGGTTCAAAATCCAGCATGACAAAATCTACCGGGAAAATTAGGGAGCCAACTTGCACCAGAACGTCCTCTACAATGCCATCAGGTCTGGCTAAGGATCGATCCACCAACTGCAAGATTACCGTTGTGGGTCTAGGACTCCCTAGACCCAACTTTCTGAATACCGAAGATGGCATCAAATTTATGCTCGCTCGCAAATCACACAGTCCACGAGCTCGGATGCTCTGCCTAATAGTAATTTGGAAAGTAAAACTCCCAGGGTCTTTTAGCTTTGTGGGCAGTCTATTTTGAATCCGGGAAGTGCACGCCTCCATTAGAGCCACTGTAGCATACTCAGTCAACCGACTTTTGTTTGCCACGATGTCCTTTATATACTTAGCATATTTTGGTACTCCCTGCAAGACATCAACAAGAGGTAAGTTAATATGTTCCTGTTTCAGCACCTCCATGAATTTCTTGAAACACGCCTCTTCCTTGTGTTTCTTTAGTCGTTGAGGGAACAGGGGTGGAGGTCTTTCTGATTCAGCTTCCTTAGTCTTCCCCCTTTCGTTACTTTGCTCCCTCTCAACTTATGCTGCTCCCGACTGCTGAGGTGGTCTTTCTGGTTCCACCTCTTTCAGCTACAAACCACTCCTTGTGGTCACTGCATTTACCTGCTTGGGATTGGGATCCGTGTCGCTAGGCAGTCCTCCTCTAGGCCTTGTGTTTTGGGCACTAGAAAATTGCCCAAATTGATATTCAAGTGCCTTGGTAGCTAACTGGTTGTTTTTCACTTACGCTGCCAATTTCACATAGTCAGCCTGCAATTGAGCTTGGTTAGCTATCATGGTCATGAACATCTCCTCAATGCTGGGTGATGGTGGTGGAGGAGGTGCATTGTTGTTTCTGAATTGTGCTTGATAATTCTGCTGCCCTCCTTGGTTCCTTTGCACACTCTGACCCGAACTTTGGCCCTGATGGTTGTTGCTACCCCATGAGAAATTAGGGTGATTCCTCCAATTGGAATTGTAGCTACTACCATACTGTTGGTGGTTCCTTTGCGCATTACCCACAAAGTTTACCGAGTCAGGATTGGCTCCACAACACTCAGCTGAGTGCTCACTGCTTCCACAAACTTCGCACCACATCTGCTGTACTGCATTAACTGGGGCTTGAGGCTGGTTCAATGTCATGTTGCTGAAGTGGGTGTTAAGTTGATTTTTCAATGCAACTATCTGTGGAGCGATAACTGTAAACCCATCCACTTCTAGCACTCCTGCTGCTTTCCTTGTCCCACCTCTTGATGAATCAGCATTCCATTCTGGATTTCCCTGCGAAATACGGTTCAACAAGGTATACAGCTCCTCATAAGTTTTCTCCAGCGCTTGCCCTCCAGCTGCTGAGTCTAGCAATATTTTGGTGTGGGGTTCCAAACCCTCTATAAAAGTGTGCACCAGCACATCATTGGACTGATGATGATGAGGACAATCCCGCAACATGGACTTGAATCTCTCCCAGGCCTGATATAAATTTTCTCCCTCTCTCTGTTTGAAACTTAGAATTTGACTTCTAAGTCTTGCTGTTTTACCGGAGGGAAAAAACCGTATCAAGAACTTCCGTGCAAGATCATCCCACGTAGAAATAGAATTCGGTGGCTCAGCTTTCAACCACCTCTTGGCTTCTCCCAATAATGAGAATGGGAACAATGTAAGCCGGACATAGTCTGATGACACTCCAGCGGGGATGTAAGTGTCACTTATCTCCAAAAAATTTTGGAGATGCTGCTGTGGATCTTCATGAGGGAGACCGGTAAACTGCCCGCTAGTGTGCAGCAACTGCACCATATTCTGTTTAAGTTCAAATCTCCCTCCTGGCTCAGGTTTGCGGATACTAGATGTAACATTATTGGCATGTGGGATTGCCACCTCGCGAACTGGCCGAGCTGCTGCTTCCTCGGGCACTAACACTTCCCGTACTACCGATGGATTCTGTTGTTGCTCCATGATCATCTGTTTGAGCAACTGCAGCTTTCTTTGTAGAGCTTCTCTCCGTTTACTGTGAAATATTCTTTCTGGCTCTATATACGATTCCACCAACTCCTTTTCTCTTGCCAGTGTTCAACAACAATTAAGTCTACAAAATACAGGCTAAGACCAAGTTGTCAACACTAAGAAAATAAAAATACAGTAAATTAACACTTAAAACAAATTCACCAATTGCCAAGTCCCCGACAACGATGCCAAAAACTTGTTCGGGTGTTTTGTGCGTATATAAAATGACACGCAAGTGCACGTGGTCGAACAAGTAGTAAGTGGCTTTAGTAAGCCAAGTATCGATCCCACAGAGACTTGGATGAAGTGCAATTTGCTCAAGTGTACTATATTTTAGTTCTAAAAATGCAGACAACAGTGTAACCAAAAGTTTGATAGTTTGGTTTATAATTTTTATACTAAAGCTAAAAACAATTATCTACTTTGAATCTGAACTATGAATGAGAGCATGCTGAGGTTAAACGAACATGTAATGAAATTAATTATCATCATAATTTGGTTGATCTTTTCCTCCAGTTACTAGCCAAGAACTATTGCCAAGAGATTAAAACTCTCGTATTTAACCTCACTTAAGAATCATGAACCATCCACCTACATTTCTGTGATTAAATGCAATTCATGTTCTAGCCATACAAACCCGGTTCCTAATTTGACTCATACGACTTTCAGGTATATTTCTATCCTGAAAGCAAATCAAGACTCAATTTTCCCAAACTAAGTAAAGAACATATCCGATTAATTCACAACTTTCCAATTTCTTGCTTTCTCGAGTGAAACCGGACTTTTTAGATGTACATTAACGCAGGCCACACATTAATGCAGTAAGACCAAGAATTAATAGAACAACATGGAAGAAAAGATGAAAAACCAAAGAATCAATGATAAAATTTCATCACAATTGTTCATAACCTCAGCAAGGAGAGGAATTAGCCACTCATTTGTGGATTAAACATCTTAAAATGAGTGTTAATCATACAAGAAATTGAATTAAAGAAGAAAGAAAGAGACAAAAAACCCTGATATTTTCGTCCCTCAACTGCCTGTAACCCACGTCCTTGCTCCACCAAGTCATAATATTGATAAATGAACCTAAGTGTTCTATTTATACTGCTGGGAATTTTTCCCGGAATAACGAGCAACATGTCACGGAGTGCATCGCGGAGCACTGCCTCCGTGACATGCCACGGACGCGGACCCTCACTGGAATTGGGGGTCCAGGAATTAAAGCTCAACATGGCACGACGTGCAACGCGGAGCCAAGCCACCGTGCCACGCTACGAACGCGGACCCTCTCTGGAATTTGGGCGTAATTTCCCTGTCCAGGCAGAAGGCCTCCGTGATGGCAGCGTGACACGGCTCCATCACGGAGCCCCTTTATTTCATGTTGTCCAATGCCTTGTTCCTTGCTCGCATCCAAGTCCAACCCCAATATCATCCAACATGCATTAAGCTTCCCAAAATCACATTTTACCTGCAAAACAATGCTAATCATGTTGGTTAGTATAGATTCACATTTTATTACCAATTACATGAGAATGTATACACATTGATAGATAAAAAAGGCGAAAATAGTACTTTTGAGTATCACTTGGGCATATAAATTTGCCCAAGATCACTTAGCTCGACCCAATTAGATTTGGATTAGCAACTGCACTATTCCTAGCTATTAGTTGCCGATTAGGACCGAGGAAGCACTTTTAGCTATTCCTAGCTTAATTTCACAATCTATTATCCATGCCCACTACTAAATTCTCTTCCAATACTTAATTATTCTCTCTCAAGCAATAATCAAGCAAGAAAAAATAGACCCATATCATAATCAATGGATCTTGAATAATATATTGAAGATAATCCAAAATATTTACACTTAATTGAACAACATGAAGATGACTCTAGCAATACCCAATCCAATTAACTATTCATCATCACACACCTCTAGATAGTGATTTTAGCTACTCATAGTTAAGAAATTCAAAAACACAATCATCAATAACATCAGTGAATTTAATAGCAAGAGTAGATAAATCAACCTCACAAAATAATATTCACAATAGCTGAAACTTACTAGTACAAGAGGAACTAGAACAGAGTACTTTCCACAATTTACACTCAAAATCCCCCTCTTTTAGCTAAGAGAATGTTCTTTTGCTGAAAATGAGAAAAGATGATGTGATGTAAGCTTTTGTTCTCTCTTTAAATTCACTATTTCTATTGTCCTCTCTGCCCCCAGTACAAAGTACTTCTTTTTCTATTTATACCCTGAAAAGTAGGATACTTTTTATCTCATTTTCAATTATGGATGATTCTACCCTTATAGCTTCGTTCTGAAATCGGTGGAGGCACCGGTGGTCCACCGATGCAATATGTGAACTGCCGGGTGTCATTTCTGCATTTCCACTAAATTCTAGTAGCCCGGCGGTTCACTCGTCATTTTTCCGTTCCGAATTTGTGAACCGCCGGGTCTTCAGGCTATTTTCCAAAACTCTTGAGCACCATTCAATAACTGGACCGGTGACTCGCCGTTGGAAAGTCGCGAACCACGGTGGCAATACTCCTCTAAGGCAGTGAGATTCGGCCCTTGGCCGGCGTTTCCTCGATTTACATCTGCAACTTGCCGATTTATTTCTATGACTTGTCGATTAACATCTGCTGCTCGCCAATTCAGCCTCACTTCCCTCTTTTTGTTCCATTTTTGCTCTCTTCTTCACTTTTAGCCATATGCACACAATGAAATAAATAAGGGAATAAGATCCAAATAATCAACTTAAGAACTTAACAAAAACTCATGTTTTAGAGCCTAATGAGTGGGCAGATTACCAACTCATCAAACCCCCAAACTTAAATCATTGCTTGTCCTCAAGTAATGCAATACTCAACTATTGAGGAATGTACCACCTCTCTTCACCATTATACCTCGCCGATCACCTGGACTATGACAACCCAAAAATACTCACCACGCTCACTTAAAAAGAGAAAAATACCCCAAAAGACCAAAACAATGAAGATGCTTCAAGCAAGCAACCAGTTTCTATCAAGCAAGGTTTATGAAAGGAATTATTTATCAATTCAAGGGAATTGCTCAACCAAGTAACACACATAGCATCTCAAGTTATAACCACTGAAAATTCAAAGTTTTCCTTAGAGTTTACACTCCTTGCCCCATGTCCACCTTAACTCTAAATGCTCTTGCATCCCCAAAAAGAAATGATGCTACTCACCCTAATAAGGATCCCTATTATTTTGGTCATGCGATTATTTGAATGCACACAAGGGATTAATTGGAAGAGAAACTTACACTCACTCTTCCAAAAGATATGTTCATGCATACACTTGACCCATAGGCTTTCCCTTCATGTAAATCGCCACTAATGTAGAGTAGCTGCACCTAGAATCATTTAGGACTTGCTGGTTCTGATGTAGCTCGAGGTGTGGGTAGGATGAACATTTGACTATAGTGACTAAATCCTCCCTAATTCGTTTAGTGATGTAAGGGGACATACCTTACATCAATTCCACTCACTTAACCCCTTTTTGTCATGTTGAAGACTTTCATATTTTCAACACTTCCCCTTATAACCCCTTGCTTTCACAATTAGCCTTATCACATCAAGAGGGAACACTAATTCACAAAAATTGTCTTTTTCCTTTTTTGGATTTATCTTTTAGTGCACTTTTGAAAAAAGGCGGTGCTCCCTTCACACAATGATTCTTATTTTGTCACGCCCCGCCTTGGGGGGTATGACTGGCACCTGGTGCCCTACTAGGACCTGAACTGCTAGACTACTGGGCCTAAGCACATCTGGTGCCTGGCTGGCTCTAACTCAGATTCAGGAAAACAACGGGCTATATAACGGCTGTAAACACAGCCTCCGGCCGACTAGGCCTGTAGCCACCTATATGAACTTCAATTAACCAGAAACATACTTACAAGGGGGAAACCTATGCGGGCCGACAAGGCCACCATGCTGTCTAGTTCTCTGTAACTCAACAATAGCATGCTAAATAATTACGTGACCGGCAAGGTCACCACTACTGACTGGTTATGGCCACACACGGCCAACAGGAACTGAAATACTAACTAACTATAACAAACTGCACGGCCTCGGCTCAACTGACCACAGGGAAATATATACAGACTGCAAGCCTCTAGGAATGACAATAGAAATGATCGGGACAGGGCCCCGACCTACCCGTACTGTACAACAAAAGAAAATGAAATACACCTCTGAATATCAAACTCCGGATGACAGGAGTTGATAACTCTGCGCTGGCTAGGATCACGAGGGATCGGCTCCTCGTCTATAAGTACCTGCAGGCAAGTAATGCAGCGCCCCACGGGCGTCAGTACCACAGGTACTGAGCATGTAAAGCAACTGAAATACACAACTGAAATGAATAACAACAGTAACATGACATATAAGCAGGAAGTAGCTGAGTCTATCTAGCTGAGGATAACTGGGGAGAGTTTATTTATTCTGTAACTAAACTGAGCGTACCTGAAGACGTGTCGTCCTACTGTTTATCAGTATCTAATGGCACATATAGATATACATATAAATACAGACATAACCTGACCGACCCCCATATGCCGGAAGGTGCCAACCAACAGAACAATATATTTACCCCTACCCGGGTCTAAACCAACCAAAAATAAGTCACTCCACTCGTCTGACAATTGTGAGCTCCTCCTACCGGCCCCCTTGGGTGCGTAGCTCAGGCCTTGGCCTCTGACAATAAACTGTGTCTGAGTCCGCAGACTCCTGCCTCTGGGCGCAAGCGCTCACGGGGTAATCTGCTTTTGTATCTGTGACTGAAACTGCCCCTGGGTGCAAGCACGCAACAGGGTACTTTTATAAAAATTTGTATGTGAAACTGCCCTCGGCCACAAGCGCACACAAAGTAATCTGCCCCTGTAAACAGGGTAATCTGGCTCTGCACAAAGTAAACTGAACTGCCCCTGCAAGCAGGGTAATCTGGACCGTATTATCATGGTGGTCGGCCATCATCGTCCTCTAGGCGGACGACATCGCCCAGCTGGTGGTGGTATCTGAATCTGGTATGGACACAGCTATAACCCAGGGGCGGTGGGGATGCAACGGGACACCCACATGCCATAGCAAGTCTCAACAAACAAATAACACATATAAATAGCAAGCATGTATAACTGAAAAGACTATCTGAAATCTACTTCTTATTCTGATCTATTTCTACACTGAGCTAATTCTTACTAATTATACTGATTCTGTAACCTCTGTTTAACTGTACGGCTAATCTATAGCCAAGATACTGTCTGTCCGAATGGCTAATTTGTAGCCATAACTGTCTGTCTATCTGATCTTTGTTTATTGACTTTTATTATGAAAATCTGTTTCTTTTATTCTACTACATGCTTGTTAATCACGTAATAGGCTATACTGAATCTGAAATACTAACTTGCCCTCGGGCGCATACTTTTCTAACTTTCAGACTGAATACGATATAACAACGCAAACTAGGTTTACTAAACTTTGCATAATACTTAACATTCAACTCCGGGAATTCTACTACGGAGTTTATTGTACTATACAAGGCTAAAGCTATTAACTTGCCGAAGGAACTAGCTTTACATACCTTAACCTCGAGTTATCCGTCTGTCGGACGAGGCTCGGTCAATACTCCAGCTATTTCTCCCAACTGCATTCATGTGTACGCTAATTAATACTAAATATAGCTTTATTCTAAAGAACGACGTCACTTTCGATATAATTGTAGCCTAAACTTAGGCTTATCGAAAGACGGTCAAAAACTCGCTATTTTTCAGAAGTCCAGAAGGGAGAAGTATTCACTTCACAGCTAGGAGCACATAGACACTAGTTTGGAGCAATTCTACTTACCTTAGCTCGGTAGCTCGATGATTCGTCGGCCGTATTTCGCGAAACAAAATCCGTAGGAATGCTCCCTACTGCTAAATACCTCGGTACCTGAGGTTAATTCGAGTTTGGACCGCGTTTGACAGAGTAATCAGAAGGAAATTATCAAATAATCCTCGTTCCTCTTTCTCTCTGCTTACCCTCTGTTTTTCACTGGAAATTATAAGAAACTTTAATGAAAAATTGAAGTTGGAGGCTTTATATAATTGGGACTTATAAGTCGCATTCAGGGAATGCGATTTATAAGTCGCATTCCTGGAATGCGATTTATAAGTCGCATTTTGCCTTGCGACGCGCCGACTTGGCGCTTGTCCGATCTTTCCCCGGGCCTTTTTCTAGCATGTATGGTTTTCAAATACTCTTAACCAACACGCGAATAGGCCATCTATATGCCGGGAATTTATGGGGTGTAACATATTTTCCCCATTTGTTTAGCATACCCCCAAACTTAGGCTTTTGCCTCATTTCTCACAAATGTTTTTATCACTCCCTCTTTCTTAGGCTCTAAGCCTCATTTCATTACTTATCTTATCACTAGCATCTAGGGAGAATGGGGGCCAAAAGAGGTATTAAGAATGGTATTAAGTCTTGTAATATGGTTGCCAAAGAATGGGTTTAAGGCTTAACATTGGAAAACAAGGATTGATGCTCATGGAAGGCATACGGATAAAGTTACTAGACAAAGGAAAGCCTAAACTCATGTTCTTGGCGCAACTACATCTAGGATTTTGCCTTGAATCAAATTTGGGGCAAGTTCTAGACAAGATGTATGCATGAGATTTATCAAAAATGTCCTCACCACACAAGGAATCACCCTTAAGGGGTCTACAAGAGTCATTCTCCACACAGAACATCAAAATAGGGCATCAAAGCAAGCAAACATCATAAGTCAAACAGGGAATTTACAATGCATGACAAAGACCCCATTTGGTTTCTAAGCACCAATCACACAAAGAAATAAACCAATTCATTCATTCATTATTTTAGAAAAACAAGACACACCCAACGAGGGAACTCATTGAACAATAATAGCTCGACAAAGGCTGGACCTACTCAAACTTAAATAAGAAAATCAAAATCTCAAAAGAAACAATCCTCCTCCCATCAATTGTACTCATCCATCCCCCACTTTAAAGAATACATTGTCCCCAATGTAAATATGCACAAGGGAAAGGGACAAGGAACTCCCTGAGTGGGTTAGCCGCTGGCATCACCTAGCCCAGCGAAATCATCTCCCAGCCCTTGAAACAAGTCATCAATTGGCCCCCAAACTGAGGACGGAGCAACCATTGCAACATCTAAGGCACTCATATCGGGCACTTCAATCGAAGTTCAAATCTTCCACTCATGCACTTCAGTTCGGAGGGAAGTGACAACACATTCTAATGCATCCACCCTCTTGCATAAAGTAGGGACATTCTCGTACAGTGGTTTGAGCTCGTTCTAGATTGTTTTAGCAATGAGTGCCGGCAGGCTCTAAGCCAAACGTTAATGTTGGCATGCTAATTTTTCATCTCCATAAGTTGGTGAAGACCACTTGGCTGAGAAGATTGTGGAGAGGGAGAAACTCTTTGCTAGGAATGTCTCCCGACGCTTGGCCTGAAATGTTAGGCTGGGCCATATTGGATTCTGGGAAATTGGTGATTGGGCAAACCCGTGGCAGAGGGATTCTTCTTGCACTCCAAAGGCTCACTGGCACTTCCTCTTTACTGCTGGTGCCTTGGCATCTCTCTTCCGCTTGATATCAATTACACCTGAAGTAACAGAAGGAGTTTCATCCAGGAATAGAGGCACCCCAGCTGTTGAGTAAAGCTGGGAAATTAAGATAGCATAGGGCATTGAAGTACTGGACTGCCTGGCCTTCTTCTTCATCTGTTGAGCGACAATTTCCCCAAAGTTGATTGGACTCCTGTCATTATGCAAGCAATAAGAATGATGGCTTAAAGGCTGACCCTTTGTTCATTTTTATAGGGGATGATCTGAGCACAAACAAAATGGAGCCACAGCTTGGCCTCGAACTTCAAGTCGTGGCGAGAGATTTCGCCACCCATAGAGGCCCAAAAAGGATTTCAAACAGCTATAATGTGTCCAACCCATGTGATCTGGTCCTTCATATCCGCCATCCTAGCCATGTAATCCGTAGAGGAGTCAATTTCATCAGGAAGTCATCTACCTTGCTTGTATGCTACATAGTTTCTTGGCGGGCTTGATAAGAGGCGTAGAACTTGGTGAACAAGCTGGGGTAATATGGTAGAAGTGGGTTGGAAAATACACACCATTGCCTGGGTGAACTACTCGATGATGTTAGGGAAATCACCCCTCAATCCTTTCAAGTCAAACCATTTTTCCACTGTTATTGAGCGGCCTTGGAAAATGACGTAGTGCTCTTTCATGTTTGGTACACAGAGCATTAGTTCTTCTTTGGTGTTGTTCCTTGGTGGAGTGTCCCTGGCTTTGCCCTTGCCCTTGCTAGTTGAAGAAATAGGGGCCTTTCCTTTACCTGTGTTTCTTGAGGAAGACATGATTTGTTTTTCTGCAAAAGGTATGTTAGTGACAAGGAATAGAGGTAGAGATTAAAGTAAAAAGAAAACTAGTCTAAAGAAGAACTGAGAAACAAAGGAAAATCAAACAATCATTAAAAGATCTAATGGTATCGGCGGAAGACCAGCGGTTCGCAGAAGACATTTCACGGACCGCCGATGCCTAACAGAAGACTAGGAAACTATGAACTTTTTGGCATTTCAGGCAGCGACTCGCCTGTCCAGGTTCGCGAACCGCCAATGGATCGCGGAATCCACTCAGTGGCCAGGGCCAATTTTAAGGTAGACCGGTGCTCCATTAGCGATTCACCGAATCTGACCGGCGAATAGCCGGCCACAGCCATTCCTACATTTTCAACTCTTATTCTAGGAACCCATTAACACACCTTCACATCAAACATACTACCAGCAACACTACTCCATTCATACACATGTTTATGAAGTTTAGCCCTTAAGATTGGCGTCACCCGATCTATCATCGGGAAAAACATTATGCTTTATGAAAATGGGTTACTTAGACTTTACCCTATTCATAGATTCACCATGAAAGCACATATCCATTCCAAACAAGCATAACACATTCAAGAGTTCAACAAGGAAGGAAAATGGAATATTACTCCTAAAGAATCAGGTACAAATAATAAAATTAAAATAGGAGCAAGAAAATTGTTACCAAATTGGAAGACTACTTGCACACTCTGTTACTTCAAAAAGGGAAATAACTCACACTTATAATGGCACCTTCAAATGAGTATGGTGTAGAGAGTATGAGTGAGGTGATGGTATTGGTGAAATATGGAGGGGTTTTTATAGGTGAAGAGTGGGAATGTGATAGGTTGAGGGGGAAGGTAGAGAGTTTAATGTGGATGTGTTGGTGGGAAGTTGGAAGGTGGAAAGATGGGAAAGTGGAGAGGTTGAAAATGGAGGAATGGGGGAAATTGGGAAAGTTGGGTAATGGAAAGACAAAAATGGAAGGAAAAGTGTTGGAAAAAGGGAAGCTATGGGAATATTTGCAGAATAGGGTTGCTAGGTAGGTAATTGGGATTTTCTAGGCCAATATTTTCAAATTCTATTTTATACTCACTATTCCCTCGACCGACGATATACTGGAAGTTCACAGATTCGGACCATCGGTTCGCGGATGTGATTTATTTTACCATTTATTATGCCAAGTGATCTATTTCTTACCAACGATACACCGGCAGTTCGCAAATTGCACCTGCATTTTGTTGGTCATCCTCCGAGTCTGTGGCTGAGCTTTCGGTTTTATACTTCCTACTGGTGATACACCGGTGGCTACAAATCTAATTCAGTGGTTTATCGATGGCCCGCCGGTTCTTTGATTCATGATTTATTCCTCCCTCTGCTCCTCATTTCTCAGCTCCTACACAAAAAAAACAACAAAAACATCAAATAACTCATTAAACACTTGGGTTGCCTCCCAAGAAGTGCCTTATGTAACGTCGTGGCATGACGTAGTCCTTTTTGAATTCCTCATTTCCGACGGATTATCATCCGACTCCACCTGCCTCAGCTCTATTCCCTTATTCTCCTCTTCATTTTGTAATACTCCAACCACCTTGCATTTGGGTGGAGTTTCAGCTGATTGACACACTTTAAAGGTAACTTCTTCACCACCAACCCGAAATTTTAACTCTCCAAGCTCCACATCTACCACGGCTCTCCCTGTAGCAAACAATGGTCTTCCTAAAATAATGGGAACTTCTACATCCATTTCACAATCCAACATAACAAAATCGGCCAATAGAATAAACTTGTCCACTCTCACCAGCACATCTTCTAGCATCCCCAATGGTCTTTTGATTGACATTATCTGCCATTAGCATCCGCATTGATGTCGGTTTCGTGCTTCCGAGGCCCAATTTCATAAAAATAAGCAGGGGCATCAAATTTATGCTAGCGCCTAGATCACATAGGGCCTTCTTAAACACGAAAATCCCAATTGTACATGGAATTGTAAAGGCTCCGGGATCTTCCCTTTTTGGGGCAAGGTTACTCATCATCACAACACTAAATGGTGCGTTTTCTCTTGATTGCCAACATCAACCACCTTTTTCTTTTTCAATAAATCTTTCCTGAACTTAGCATAACTGGGCATTTGGAGCAAAGCATCCACTAACGGTATATTTATGGACAACTTGCAAAACATATCAACGAACTTCTTAAACTAATCATCCTTCTTCTTCTTGGTCAGCCGCTGTGGAAAAGGAGGTGGAATTTTTGAGTCAACCCTATCATTAATCGGGGCCCTCATGCCGCCTCATCATTATCAACATGAATGTGAATCTCAACATCCTTTCCTTCTTTTTCATCCTCAACATTTTCTTCATTCTCCGGAGTCATTGGCGATTTATCGACTTCATCTTCGTCAACTCCGTTCGTGCTCTTCACTTTACTAGGCTTCCCGGGGTATCACTAATCACGTTGCCACATTTAGTGAAAATAGCCATACATTGACCATCTTTCTTTGGATTGGGCATTGTGTCACTAGGTACTGTTCCTTTCATCCTAGGGTTCATTTGAGCCGATAGGTGATTTATTTGGGCTTCCAAATGCTTGATGGAAGATGAGTGTGAACTCACTATTTGGGTGAAGTTAAACACCTCCCCTCTTAATTCCTTCACCCCATTTTTGGTTGACTCCACCTCCTTCAAAACTCTTGATAGCATTTCTTTGATTTTTGAGCTACTTGCATCACTTACCCCTGACTAATTTTGAGGATTACCAACCTCAGGGGGTGGAATATAGGGATTTGATCTTCGATGAAAATGATCACCTTCTTGGTTTGGCTCTCTATTGCTCCACCTCTCATTTCTTTCAGGCCATCCTTGAAGCTCACGATTACTCCAACCTTGGTTATCATCCCTTGGGCACCACGGGCTTTGGTTTGCTTCTTGGAATCCAGGTCGAGGGCCTCCCATTTGGTTGCCCATATATTGGCATTCTTCATCATATCTCGGCGATGATAACTCTCCTTATATTGTAACGGAACTTGCATATCCATGGCATTTACTACCTTTGGTCCTGCTCCCATCACATGCTTGGTCATCAATTCTAATTGTGTCATCATCTTTTCGAGATTTTCATCCTGCTCTTTATCCTTTTTCGCAACTCCGTTGCCAATGCACTTGAACTAATCTCATGAGTGGACACACTTGTTTCTCTTGTGTGCCAAGCCCTGTTGTTCTTTGTCATTCGGTCTAAGAGAGTTTTAGCCAACCCATATGTTTGGTCCATAATAGAACCACCCGCTAGGTTGTTTGCCACAGACTTGTTAATTGAATCAAGTGCTCTATAGACGCTTTGGAGAAGCACTCCATCTGGAAATCCATGATTTGGGCATAGAACCACCTTCTTTTTAAAGCTTAACCACACCTCATGTAAAGGCTCTCCCGGTTCTTTCCTGAAATTTGTAATATCATCCCTCAGCTGAAGCATCTTTGATGGAGGGAAAAAGTGGTCTAGGAAAGCCTCGATTAGCTCCTGCCATGAAGTAATACATCTCGAAGGGATTTCCTCTAACCACATTTTCACTTTTCCCATCAATAAAAAAGGAAAGAGTCTCAACCTGATGAACTCTTGATGATATTTTTTATATTGAAGGACTGGCATACTTCCAAGAAATTCCTCAAATGGCGATTCATATCCTCACTTGGTTTTCCACCAAAGAGCCTCTTCATTTGCAACAAGTGCATTCCCTACCATTGGTGGTATGCAAATAGCTCCTGCAACTTCGGGCATCACCGGATTACCTTCCTCGAGTTCCATGCTACCTTCTGCTGAGCTGTCCCCTGTTTGGGAGTGATGACTCATGGGGTTATGAGCTCCTAATAACCCGATAAATTCATGTTAAGTAACTATGATGCAAAACTATTTCAAATTAACAATCAACACAAGATCATCGACCGCTAGTCCCCGACAACAGTGCCATTTTTTATAACGTACAAAATATATTCCTTGATTCAAAGAATCTGCACGACCGAAGTATCAAAACAATTAACCTGACGAGTCCCGGGGTCGAATCCCATGAGGACTAGGGAATGATAATTTCAAGTGTCGATTGAGAAATTGATCTTAGTTTGCACCACGTAGATTTAATATTAGAACAAACAAAATTGGGGGAATTGAAACTTTTATAAAATTGTATTGGTTGATTTAAAGAAATAAAATAGCAAGATCAACTAAAGTGTCAACAAGGGTTTGAAATACTAGAGGTGCAATGTAGATGAAATACTAACTAGATCGGGAAATGCCAGGTCATCTCATGAGTTCAATAGTTGTAATTAATCTCTGGAAGTGTGTAATCTCATCTTCTCAGCCTATTGATTACCTCAAGCTAGAGTTTTATTAAGACTCTAACCATAACTTAACTCAACCCAATTAGATTTGGATGAGCAACTGCACTATTCCTAGCCATTAGTTGCCAATAATGAATGAGAAATCAATTTCAACTATTCCTAGCTTAATTTCACAACCTCTTATCCATGCCCACTACTAAATTCTCTTCTAATACTTAATTATTCTCTCTCAAGAAATAATCACTCAAGAATAAATAGGCCCATATCATAATTAATGGATCTTCAATAATAGATTGAAGAGAATCCAATAGATTTACACTTAATTGAACAACATGAAGATAACTCTAGCAATACCCAATCCAATTAAGTATTCATCATCATACACCTCTAGTTAATGATTTTAGCTACTCATAATTAAGAAATTCAAAAAAACATTCATCAATAGCATCAGTGACTTTAATAACAGGAATAGATAAATAAACTTCATAAAATAGTATTAACAATTGCTGAAACTTACTAGTACAGGAGGAACTAAAACATAGTACTTTCTACAATTTACACTCAAAATCCCCCTCTTGCAGCTAAGAGAATGTTCTTTTGCTAAAAGGAGAAAAGATTATGTGATGTAAGCTTTTGTTCTCTCTTTAAATTCTCTATTTCTAGCTTCCACTTGTCCCCCCCCCCAGTACAAAGTACTTATTTTCCTATCTATACCCTGAAAAGTAGGGTACTTTTCATCTCCTTTTCAATGATGGATGATTATACCCTTATAGCTCTGTTCTAGAACCGGCAGAGGCACTGGCGGTCCGCCGATGCAATCTGTGAATCTCCGGGTGTCATTTCTGCATTTCCACTAACCTCCAGTGTGCACCATGATTCACCGGCGTTTCGCCGATCCGAATCCGTGAACTGCTGGGTCTTAAGGCTATTTTCTAGAACTCTTGAGCATTATTCGGCGAATGGACCAACGACTCGCCACTGGAAATCATGAACCGCCAATGGCATTACTCCTCTAAGGCAGTGAGATTTGGCCCTTGGCCGGTGTTTCACTGACTTACATCTGCGACTCACCAATTCAACTCACTTCTCTCTTTTTGCTCCATTTTTGCTCTCTTCTTCACTTTTAGCCTTCTGCACACAATGAAAGTAAAAAGGGCATAAAATCCAAATAATCAACTTAAGAACTTAACAAAAACTCAAGTTTTAGAGCCTAATGAGTGGGTAGTTTACCAACTCATTAAGGGGAATTAACCCATAGATAGATCATAAAGACTTGATAAGAATTGGGAGTAAACCCCATAGAATTATCAATAGAATTTCATGAATTAGAGAGAAATTGGGCATGGGTGTATACAATTCTACCCACATACTTGAGAGAATCATATTCTACAACTCCCTTGATTGCCCAATGAAGAATTGATGAAAACTTGGAAGAATTTGATCTTCATCACCTCTCTAGACTTCTACACTTGCATGCATGAATACGAATAGCTTAGAATGAACTTACCCCTCTTAAAACTCACTATTCATAGCTTAAAACAACGTAGTTTAGGACCCTAGGGCTACCCTTAATGAATTTCCTGGAAAAACTGCTCTGCCAGTGACCACGGGCGCCACAATGGACCGTTACTGACTCCAACAGTCTGTTACATCCCTCGTTGTTACACCCCTAAATCAGGTCTCAGATCCCCTACCACGACTAGACATAACGAGTCGTTACATGCTACAAAGATCCCTTACTGCCAATCGTTGTCACCACTGCCTTAACCTGAAATTCTTCCCAACGGGCACTCACAATGACTCATTGCTCGCAATGATGAGTCATTATGTGATCCGCTACTTTCTCCCTGAACCTGAACAACCTCACAATGGCTCACATCCAACGACCCGTAACATCTTGTAATGGGTCATTCCTAGACCCATGAGTTGTAACTCTAGTCCTGCAACACCTCACCACGGACACATCCAATGGGTCGTTGGTCCCCCTAACAACCTGTTCTGAGAAGAATTTTTAGATTTCTGCTACTTTTAATTTTCAAATCCCGAGTCTAGTCTTAGGCGCTTCGGGGTATTATTACATCATCTTTCGAGGATGGGGATTATTTATTTTTAGTTATGTTTCTTCAGTTAGACTTAGAGTTAGCTGGGGCTTGTCCCAGCAACTCATCAGATAGATGGCCTTCAGAATAGACATAGATTCAGATTTTTAATCTTTATTTCAGTTGTTTCAAAACATTTAATTTAGTTCTTCCTCATAAATGTTTTATTTTATTATTTTTAAAGCTTCTGTTATGTTATTACTCAGAATGCCAGTTGTTATGATAGACCATGGGTTGACTCGGGTTACTTGTGACTCCAAGTACCATGTCTCGTCCAGGGTATAGACTTGGGGTGCGACAAACTTGGTATCAGAGCACTAGGTTTAGAATATCCTAGGATGTCTGAAAGCCGCGTCGAGTAGAGTCCTCTTCATGGGTGTGAAGCGCGCTATACTTATGACGGGGAGGCTACAAGATGTTATTAGGGAAACTCCCTTTTGTTCATACTATTTATCATATGTTGAAATTCAATTCTAGAAACATTCTCCTAACTTGTGCTCTATTTCATTTAAGTGAAATCATGCCTCCATGACGTGGTAACAGTAAAAGGGCCGACAACACTCACCGATTGGCCCGCCAGCTCCAGCAGCCCCTTAGGACAACTTAGTGTCCTCCGCAAAGTTCAGAGCTGCTGTCCATTTGCTCGCAAAGATAGTCACTAATAAAGTGAACCAACAAGTGGTTCAAGTCAATAATAATGGATCCGCAGCAGCTTCCTGAGTTCGGGACTTCACCCAAATGAACTCTCCAGTTTTCCATGGATAAAATGGGGGAGAGGACCCACAAGAGTTCATGGATGAGATTAGAAAGATCACTCAAATTATGGGTGTTAGGTCCTTTGAGAGTGCCAACCTGGTAGCCTACCAGCTGAAAGGGGTAAACCAGATCTAGTACGAACAGAGGAAGGAGTGGAGACTAGTAGGAGCAGAACTGGAATGGGAGGAGTTCACTACAACCTTCCCAGATAGATTCTTCGCCGGGGAGCTCAGGGACGCTAAAGTGGCTGAATTCATGAATCTAAAATAGGAAAATTGGATGGTGGAAGAGTATGCACTAGAGTTCACAAGGTTGTCTAAGTATGCTCCAGAGATGGTAGCCGAGCTAAAGGATCGCATGCTGAAATTCGTTAATAGAGTATCGAACTTGGTCCTTAAGGAGTGCAGGACTGCCATTCTTATTAAGGATATTGATCTTTCCATCCTCATAGTTCATGCCTAGCAGATTGAGGCAGAAAAACTAAAAGACTTGGAGCAGAAGAATAAGTGGGCAAGGACTAGCCAGTTAGATTATGGCCACCAGCGATCTGGCGGTAGTAGTCGGTCACAGTAGCTGCAGCAGAAGGCTCCAGCACCCACTTCATCTAGTGCCCCAACCTTCTGAAACTATTTTTATTCCTTTTCCTCTCATCAGGATGAGGAGAGCTCACCTGACATGGTCACAGGTATGTTATGCCTTTTTCATCTAGGTGTGTATTCCCTACTAGGTCCAGGAGCCATACTTTCGTTGGTGACTCCCTATGTAGCTGTCCAATTTGATATCAGTCCAGAAATCTTCTCAGAACCATTCTCAGTCTCCACCCCAGTTGGCGAGTCAATTAGAGCCAGTCGGGTGTATAGAAACTGCCCAGTCTCAATTTCTAATAAGGTCATTCCCGCTGATTTTGTAGAGTTGGACATGGTTGACTTTGACCTCATTTTTGGCATGGATTGGTTACACTTTGATTATGTCTCAATTGACTGCAAAACTAGGGTCATCAGGTGTCAGTTCCCTAAAGAGCCAACTTTAGAGTGAATGGGTAGTAGTTCAGTGCCTAAGGGTGGGTTTATTTCCCACCTTAAGGATGAAAAATTATTTCCAAATGGTGTTTTTATCATCTAGTTCGGGTCAAATATTCCTACTCTGAGACCCCAATTATCTAGTCAGTTCTAGTTGGCAGCGAGTTCCATAACGTGTTTCCCGAAGATCTTCTTGGAGTCCCTCCTGAGAGGGAAATAGACTTCGGCATAGACCTTCTTCCATTCACTCAGCCCATCTCCATCTCTCCTTGTAGAATGGCTCCAGCTGAGCTGAAGGAGTTAATGGAGCAGCTAAAGGACCTTCTTGATAAGGGTTTTATCAAAACCAGCATCTCTCCCTGGGGATGCTCCAGTACTATTTGTGCATAACAGAGACGGTACCCTTAGAATGTGCATCGATTACCGTCAGCTGAACAAGGTCACAATCAAGAACAAGTATTCCTTACCCAGTATTGACGACTTGTTCGGTTAACTTCAGGGAGCCAATTGTTTCTCCAAGATAGATCTTAGGTCGGGGTATCACCAGCTAAGAGTCAGAGAATGTGACATACCAAAAATAGCTTTTAGAACTCGGTATGGTCACTACGAGATCGTGGTTATGTCCTTTTGACTCACTAATGCCCCTAAAACTTTCCTGGACCTAATAAACAGAGTCTTTGAGCAGTATATAGACATGTTCGTCATTGTTTTCATTGATGACATCCTGGTATACTCCATAAATGAGAAAGAACATGCTAATCACGTGAGGATAGTGCTTCTGATGCTCAAAGACCGCCAGTTGTTCGCAAAACTCAGCAAATGCAAATTCTGGTTGAAGTCTGTGACTTTCCTTGGTCATGTGGTCTCATGTGAGGGTAGTCAGGTAGATCCTCAAAAGATAACAATGATGAAAGACTGGCCAAAACCTACTTCCCCAACCGAAATTAGAAGTTTCTTGGGTCTAGCCGGTTATTACCGATGCTTTGTGGAAGGTTTCTCCACTGTTGCATCCCCTCTAACTAGGTTGACTCAGAAAAATGTGAAATTTGATTGGTCAGATGCGTGTGAGAAGAGTTTCCAGGAGTTGAAAACTTGACTCACTACCGCTCTAGTGTTGACCTTACCTGAAGGAACAGATGGGTTTGTAGTGTATTGCAATGGTTCCAGAGTTGGACTCGGTTGTGTTTTTATGCAGCAGGGTAAGGTGATAGCTTATGCCTCCAAACAACTCAAGGTTCATGAGAAGAACTATCTGACTAATGACTTGGAGTTGGCAGCAGTGGTGACACTGAAAATATGGAGGCACTACCTTTATGGGGCTCACGTGGATGTTTTCACCGATCACAAGAGCCTTCTGTATGTGTTCAATCAGAAAGATCTAAATCTTCATCAGAGAAGATGGTTGGAGCTACTGAAGGACTATGACATGAGCGTGTTGTATACCGAGGCAAAGACAATGTAGTGGCTAATTCCCTAAGTAGAATTTCTATGGGGAGCGTGGCTCATGTTGAAGAGGGAAAAAAGGAACTGGCATAGGATATCCACAGGTTAGCTCAGTTGGGAGTGCAGTTGTTTGATACAATTGAGGGCGGAGTAGTGGTGTAGAGTGGATTAGATTCTTTGTTGGTAGTTGAAGTTAAGTCAAGACAGGATGAAGATCCCATATTTCTTAATTTGAAGGATGCAGTTCTCAAAAAAGAAGTGGAGGCTTTCTCCCAAGGGGGAGATGGTGTACTCCATTACCAGGGTAGACTCTGTGTGCCGGATGTGGGTGACCTGAGATAGAAGATACTAGCTGAAGCACACAGTCATAGATACTTCATCCACCCAGGTGCTACAAAGATGTACTGTGATTTATGGGATATTTACTAGTGGAACGGCATGAAGAGAGACATTGCAGAATTTGTAGCTAAGTGCCCCAACTGCCAGCAGGTCAAGGTAGAACACCAAAGATTAGGAGGTATGACTCAAGATATTAGCATACACACATGGAAGTGGGAATAAGTAAATATGGATTTTATTACAGGTCTATCTTGGAAACGTCGGCAACATGACTCAATCTGGTTGATCATAGACCAGATGACTAAGTCAACGCACTTCCTCCCAGTAAAAACTACAGAATCAACTGAGCGTTATGCCAGGCTTTACATCTGGGTGTTGGTCAAACTACAGTTCACCTCT
The DNA here is from genome assembly GCA_035772735.1 of Datura wrightii. NCBI lineage: Eukaryota > Viridiplantae > Streptophyta > Magnoliopsida > Solanales > Solanaceae > Datura > Datura wrightii. The sequence continues at coordinate 166,366,589 of JASDFA010000016.1, forward strand.
CATTTTTGGAAGTCTTTTCAGAAGGGACTTAGTACCCATGTAAGGCTTAGCACAACCTTTCACCCGCAAATAGATGGACAAGTTGAGCGGACTATACATAATTTAGAAGATATGCTTAGAGAGTGTGTGATACATTTCAAGGGAAGTTGGGATGATCACCTGTCATGCCCCGCCTTGGGAGGCATGACTGGCACCTGGTGCCCTACTAGGACCTGGACTGCTGGACTACAGAGCCTAAGCACTTCTGGTGCCAGGATGGCTCTAATTCTGGATTTATGAAAACAACGGGCTATATAACGGCTGTAAATACAGCCTCCGGCCGACAAGGCCTATATCCACCTGTAGGAGTATAACAACTACTTAGAACAACTGAACATAAGGGAACCTATGCGGGACGACAAGGCCACCATGCTGACTAGTTATCACTGAAAAGTAGAATAAGGTGCTAAACTGATCTGTGACCGACAAGGTCACCAACTGAAAACTGAACAAGCCCCCACACGGCTATCACATGCAAACTAAAAACATACACACAGCCCCACACGACCGGTACAACTAACGAAAGGGAATATATAATCTGCAAGCCTCTAAGATAATAAGATAGTCGGGACAGCGCCCCGGCCTACCCATACTGTACAAACAAAAAGAAAGTACACCTCTGTTTTCCAGGCTCCGGATGAAAGGAGTTGAAGGCTCTGTAACGCTGACTGGAACTACGATGGATCTGCTCCTCGTCTATGTGTACCTGCAGGAAAATAATGCAGCTCCCCAAAACGGGCGTCAGTATCACTAGTACTGAGTATGCAAAGCAATAACTGAAAATAACTGAAAGTAAATAATGAAATTGATAGTAACTGGAGCAATAAGAAAGATAGACTGAAACTGACTGGAATAGTGGGTTCACGACTAACCTTAACTATTCTGAAAAGAGTAGGAGTCATACCTGGTAACGTGGTGTCCTACTGTCTATCCAACCGTAACTAAAATAACATGACATAACATAACACAACATAAACCTTACCTGGCCCCCACAAGCCGGAAGGCACAATCATAACAATCTATTTACCCCTACCCAGGTCATACCACATTACCTAGTAACTATAAGCATCCTGCCGATCCCCTGGGTATGCAACTTGGGCCCACTGGGCCCCTGACTATAATTGTACTTGAGTCTGGAGGACTCCTGAAATCAACACCCCGGGTGCAAGCGCTCGACGGGGGTGTATAAAGGCCAACCACGACAAAATATAGGGAAACTGGCATCCTATCTTTGTCCTTAGCGGACGGCATGCCACTCCGTAGAGCGACGTATCCTCGCCATCTGACGGATGAGTCGATACAACTATTAACCCTATGGCGGTCACGGAAGCTAGGTAATCCAACCCAAAACAATACAATCAAGTCTCAACTAATAGTAATGACTGCATATAATACATACGTAATCTGATAATAATAATATAACCTCTGACATGCTGTACTAAATCTCATACTAAAGCATGATATAACATTCTGAAATAATCTGCTGGGACTTATGCTGTTTTACTAAGTTTCATGCTAAACACGATATAATATTTCTGACGTGCTTTACTAAATTTCACACTGAGTACGCTATACTATTTCTGAAATACTCTATTGGAATATATACTATTTTACTATACTGGGACAAGTGACTTGCCGGAAGAAACTGGCTTTACATACCTCGACTGTCAGCTTTCTGATTAACTGGCGTAGCTCGGCTAATATTCAGCTATTTCCCCAACTGTAATCATATTCACAAAAGAATAGAGCTAACTTCATTACTATACTGGAAGAAACAATACTTTATTTATATATATCTACTGACTATTCTTCAACTTACCGAAGAACGATCGAAAACTCGTAATTTCTCGGGAGCCTAGAAGAGAGAAATACATACTTTAAGTCTGAGATTGTATTGACACTAGTTTGGAGCAATTCCAATCACTTTGGCTCGGCGGGACAACGATTTACTGGGCGAATTTCACGAAACTAACTCCGTAGAAATGCTCCCAGCAGCCTTGTACTTCGATACCCAAAGTTAATTGGAATTTGGACGGTGTTTGACGGTGTAATAGGATGAAAATTATATAAACTCTTCGTCTTTCTCTCTGCTCTGGTCGATCTATATGAGGAAATGACGTAAAATTAAAGGGTGAGGCCTATATATACCTGCAGCAAAATACATAACAATGTGGCACGTTGGCCAACGCGCCATTTTGGCTCCGTGCCACGTTGGCTAACGTGGAGGTCCCAGCTCCGTGCCACTTTGCCCCTCTGGGCAACGCAGTTCAGCCTCCTCTTGCGAAATTCCTACTTGGCACTCATTCGGCCTTTCCCTGGGCTCTTTCCTCGCATGTATGGCATTCTAAAACCTCCCACCAACATGCGAATAGGCCAAATACATGCTAGAAACTTACGCGTTGTAACATCCTCCCCTCTTTAAGAACATTCATCCTGGAATGTTAATTTCTGCTTTCAAGAACTTTAACTTGCAATTACTTATTCTGGAGAAATTTCGGCAGAGTCTCCCCTGTAATATGGACTATCCAAAAAACCTGAAACACAGAAAAGTCCAATACAGGTACTCCATACCTTACTATAGCATTCATTTCATAATAAATTAGAGTCAACTACTCCATATACATATGTATATACTACAACTTATGAAACAATAATAACAACATACCTCTGGCTGCATAATCTGACTAAGTCTGGAATAACTGAGGATATCTGACTTTCATATCATCTTCTGCTTCCCAGGTCATCTCCTCTCGATTCTTATTTCGCCATAATACCTTGACAGAAGCAACATCTTTAGTTCTTAATCTACGGATCTGCCGGTCTAGTTTGGCTACTGGAACTTCTTCATAAGCTAACTCTTCTGTGACTTGAACATCTTGAACTGGGACAATTCTGGAGGGATCTCCTATGCACTTTCTCAGCATTGATACGTGGAAAACTGGGTGGACAGATTCTAATTTTGGAGGTAGATCTAATTCATATGCCACCTACCCTATTCTTAGGCGAATTTGATAATGCCCAACAAAAATCGGGCGAAGCTTGCCTCTTTTACCAAACCTTATTAAACCCTTCATCGGTGAAACTTTCAAGAATACCCAGTCATTCACATTAAATTCCAAGTTTCTGCGCCGCACGTCAGCATACGATCTCTGGCGGCTCTGAGCAGTCAGTAAATGTTCCCTAATAAGATTTACTTTTTCCTCTGACTGATGAATGATATCTAGCCCAATCAATGCTGATTCTCCTACTTCAAACCAACCAGCTAGAGATCTACACTTTAACCCATACAACACTTCATAAGGTGCCATCTGATTTGCTGAATGGTAATTGTTATTATAGGAAAAGTCAATAAGCGGTAGGTGTTCATCCCAACTACTTCCAAAATCTAACACACATGCTCGCAACATATCCTCGAGCGTCTTAATGGTACGTTCTGCCTGCCCATCTGTCTGAGGATGAAAAGTTGTGCTCAGGTTAACCTACATCCCCAAGCCTCTCTGAAACGATTGCCAAAACCTAGTTGTAAACTACTCCCCTCTGTCGGAAATAATTGACAATGGAACACCAAGCAGCCTGACTATTTCTTTAGTATACAACTCGGCATAATCTTTGGCTGAAAAGGTAGCCCTTACTGGTAGAAAATGAGCTAATTTTGTCAACCTGTCAACAATTACCCAGATCAAATCATATATATGCCTGGTGCGAGGTAATCCTGCTACAAAGGCCATGTTAATTGCTTCCCATTTTCATAGAGGCACAGCTATATCCTGGGTCAGTCCACCTGGTTTCTGATGTTCAGCTTTTACCTAATTGCAATTGGAGCATCGTGCTACAAATTCTGCTATCCCCTTCTTTATTCCTGGCCACCCATAGATTTCTTTTACATCATGGTACATTTTCGTCGAACCTGTATGGAGAGAATAACGGGCATAGTGTACCTCACCAATAATCTGCTGGCGAATCCCTGTAACGTCTGGAACACAAAGGCGATCCTTTTATCTTAACACTCCATCCTCGGTTACCTAAAAATCTGTCACATCTCCTCGCTGAACTTTGTTTCTGAGCTAAACTAGGCTAGGGTCTTCATACTTCCGTTCCTTCACTTCCATAACTAATGATGATACTGTGGTGTTCTGGATTACTGCTCTGTTGTCCCCTATTTTTGCTATGCGAGAGGCTAAACCGGCTAGTTGATGCAATTCTAGGGCCAATTCCCGCTGCTCGGGCTGCAATTATGCCAGACTTCCCATAGATTTACGGCTAAGGGCATCTACCACCACATTGGCTCTCACTGGGTGATACAGAATATTCACATCATAGTCTTTCAACAGCTCTAACCAGCGATGCTGCCGCAAATTCAACTCTTTCTGGGTGAAGATATACTGTAGGCTCTTATGATCAGTGAAAATATCCACGTGGATGTCATACAAGTAATGTCTCCATATCTTTAAGGCGTGAATCACTGCGGCCAATTCTAGGTCATGGGTAGGATAGTTCTTTTCATGTTTCCTCAGCTGTTTGGAAGCATAAGCAATTACTTTACCATGCTGCATCAACACACATCCTAACCCAACACCTGAAGCGTCATAATAAACTGCATAACCTTCTGTACCTTCTGGCAATGCTAACACTGGAGCTGATGTTAACCTGTCTTTCAATTCCTGGAAGCTCTGCTCACATGCCTCAGTCCACTGAAATTTTGCTTCCTTCTGCGTCAGTTTAGTTAGAGGTGCTGCTAAGGTGGAAAATCCTTCAACAAACATTCTGTAGTATCCTGCTAACCCCAAGAAACTTCGTACCTCGATCGGAGTGGTAGGTCTGGGCCATGCTTTTACTGCTTCTATCTTCTGTGTATCTACCTGTATACCAGCATCCGACACGATATGACCCAAAAAGGCTACTGAATTCAGCCAAAATTCACATTTAGAGAACTGGGCATACAACTGACGGTCTCTGAGAATCTGGAGCACTGTCCGCAAATGATCCTGGTGGTCTTCCTCTGAGCGAGAATACACCAGAATATCGTCAATAAACACTATCACGAACAAGTCCAGGTATGGTCTGAAAATACTATTCATCAGGTCCATAAACACGGCAGGAGCATTCGTCAGCCCAAAGGACATGACTAAGAATTCAAAATGGCCGTATCCGGTCCTGAAGGAAGTCTTTGGAATGTCCCTTTCACGAACCTGAAACAGATGATATCCAGACCTTAAGTCAATTTTGGAGAAATATATGGCTCCCTGTAACTGATCAAATAAATCATATATTTTGGGAAGCAGATACTTATTCTTGACTGTGACTTTATTCAGTTGCCGATAGTCTATACACATACGGAGGGAGCCTTCCTTCTTTCTCACAAACAAAAACTGGCGCACCCCAAGGTGGGGTACTCGGCCTAATAAAGCCCTTATCTAGCAAATCTTTCAACTGCTCCTTTAGTTCTCTGAGTTCCACAAAAGCCATCAAATAAGGGGGAATTGATATAGGCTGAGTGCCTGGTAATAGATCAATTGCAAAATCAATTTCCCTTTTTGGGGGAATACTAGGGAGCTCATCTGGGAATATATCGGGGAACTCAATAACCACTGGAATAAACTGAAGAGTCGGAGGCTCTTCCCGAACATCCTGAACTCTGAAAATGTGGTAAATACACCCCTTTGCTATCAACTTTCTCTCCCGAAGATAGGAAATAAACCTACCTTTTGGCGTAACTGTACTACCTTTCCACTCCCGTACTACCTCCCCTGGAAAGTGGAATCGAACCGTCTTGGTCCAGCACTCAACATTGGCATAGCATGGAGCTAACCAATCCATACCCATGATGGCATCAAAATCAAGCATCTCTAACTCTACCAAATCTGCTGTAGTCTGACGGCTGGCAACCTCTACTGTACACCCTCGATAGACCCTTCTGGCTATAATAGAGTCACCAGCAGGTGTGGATACTGAAAAAGGTCGCCGAAGAAATTTCAGCACAATACTGAACTTCCGAGACACTAATGGTGTAACATAGGACAAGGTGGATCTTGGATCTATCAACACAAAAGCAGGGTGAGAGAAAATAGTCAGCACACCTGTCACAACATCTGGTGACGACTCTGAATCCTGTCTCCCCGGTAATGCATAGGTACGGTCTGGAACTGTACCTGAACTGGAGGCCCCTGATATTCCTCAGCCTCTACCTGCTGAAACTGAGGGCCTGTGCCCTGTCGGGGATGCTGGAGCTCGTGACCCTGCTGATGACCTATCCTGTCGATCCTAGTCACCTTGACCCCTAGATGGACAATCTCTCATCAGATGACCCTCCTGGCCAGAAATATAACATCCTGTAGAGCCATATCTGCAAGCTCCAGAGTGGCGTCGGCTGCAAATAGGGCAAAGTGGTGGTGTATACCTGCTCTGCTTTGCTCTCCTCTGCTGGGGTGAATCTACTGTTCGAGAACTTCTGCCAGACACTGACTGTCCTCGGTGACTAAATCTACCCCTCTACTGCTGTGATGGAGGCGGGGGTCTAAGTGGCCTATCTGATAACCGTGGCTTAGGCCCTCTCTGAATCTCCCCCTGTAACTCATTTGACCTGTCCCTGCAGCGTTGTTCCTGACTTGTTCGTCTGCTATCCTATTGCTGCTGTCTGAGGCCCTCAATAGTTTAAGCAAAAGCCTACACTCGAGTAATATCCATATCTTCCAGCAAAGTAGCTGTCATACAGGCCTCAATATACTCTGGGTTCAGCCCCATAATAAACTGGTGGACTCTGGATGGCATGGTGTCTATAAAGGTCGGAGCATAGCAGGCCAAAGAATCGAATTGCAGGGCGTATTCTCGAACACTCATCGCCCCCTGCTCCAGGTGTAAAACTAGTCCATCCGGGCTTGTCGGATCTCTTGTGGTAGGTAACGGTCCAGGAAAGCCTCTGAAAAGCTGGACCAGGTCGGAGGGGCAACATCTCTCCCTCGAGACCTTTCCCAACTCTCATACCACAACACAGAAATATCCTGCAATCAAAATACCGCCAATTCAACCGACTCTGTAAATGTAACATGCATTACCCGAAAAATCCTCTGCATCTGATCCAGGAAGTCCTGGGGGTCCTCTGTCCGATCCAACCTTGTGAAATATGGGGGACCTAGTGCCAGGAATTCTCGGACCCTCGAACTACCAGGCCCACCTGATAACTCTACAGCTGTAGGTGGCATTGACTGGCGCTGAGTAGCCATCATTTATGCTAACATAACTACGGCACTCCTGACCTCCTGGTCAGATGGTGTAGGTATAGGAACTGTCAGAGGTGGTGTCATCCCGAGTGACTCCTGATGGGGGAAGACTGCTGAGAAGGTCGGGACGATGCTTGTGTATCGCCCTCATATCGGGCTGATTCTAATTGAAACTGGGGCATCCTGCTAGTGCCCTCTCCTGCTGCTGTATCAAATCTTTGGCCTGTGATAGGATGTCGCTTATCTAACATTTTATCTGTAAAAAAAGAGTATAGTAAGCTTTAGGGACTCAAGCATATACTGTACTGCTCTATGGCATGACTGAATGTGAAGAAAGAGTAACCATCCTATCATGCCTTGCAGCCTCCTGCCTATGGTAGGTGGTGCACAACACATCCATAGAAAATACTCTACTTAGCACGACTTGCAGACTCCTTGGGATACGACCTGCTCTGATACCAAGTTTGTCATGCCCCGCCTTGGGAGGCATGACTGGCACCTGGTGCCCTACTAGGACCTAGACTGCTGGACTACTGAGCCTAAGCCCTTCTGGTGCCAGGGTGGCTCTAATTTTGGATTTATGAAAACAACGGGCTATATAACGGCAGTAAATACAGCCTCCGACTAACAAGGCCTATAGCCACCTGTAGGAATATAACAACTACCCAGAACAACTGAACATAATGGAACCTATGCGGGCCGACAAGGCCATCATGCTGACTAGTTGTCACTGAAAAGTAGAATCAAGTGCTAAACTGATCTGTGACCGACAAGGTCACCAACTGACAACTGAACAAGGCCCCACACGACCATCACATGCAAACTAAAAACATACACACGACCCATATGACCGGTACCACTAACATAAGAGAATATACAATCCGCAAGCCTCTAAGAATAATAAGATGGTCGGGACAAGGCCTCGGCCTACCCATACTATACAAACAAAAAGAAAGTACACCTTTGTTTTCCAAGCTCCTGATTAAAGGAGCTAAAGGCTCTGTAACGCTGACTAGAACTATGAGGGATCTGCTCCTCGTCTATGTGTACCTGCAGGCAAGTAATGTAGTGCCCCAAATCGAGCGTCAGTACCACTGGTACTGAGTATGCAAAGCAACAACTGAAAATAATTGAAAGTAAATAATGAAACTGATAGGAACTGGAGCAATAAGAAAGACAGATTGAAACTGACTGGAATAGTGGGTTCAGGACTTACCTTAACTATTCTGAAAAGAGTAGGAGTCGTACCTGGTAACGTGGCGTCCTACTGTCTATCCAACCGTAACTAAAATAACATGACATAACATAACACAACATAAACCTTACCTGGACCCCATAAGACAGAAGGTACAATCATCACAATCTATTTACCCCTACCCAGGTCATACCACATCACCTAGTAACTATAAGCAACCTGCCGATCCCCTGGGTATGCAACTTGGGCCCACTGGTCCCCTGACTATAACTTTACCTGAGTCCGGAGGACTCTTGAAATAAACACCCCGGGCGCAAGCGCTTGACGGGGGTGTATAAAGTCCAACCACGACAAAATATGGGGAAACTGGCATCCCATCTTCGTCCTTAGAGGACGGCATGCCACTCCGTAGAGTGACGTATCCTCACTCTCTGGCGGACGAGTAAATACAACTAATAACCCTGGGGTGGTCACGGAAGCTAGGTAATCCATCCCAAAACAATACAATCAAGTCTCAACTGACAACAATTACTGCATATAATACATACTGAATCTTATAATAATAATAATGTAATCTCTGACATGCTGTACTGAATCTCATACTAAAGCATGATATAACATTCTGAAATAATCTGCTGGGACTTATGCTGTTTTACTAAGTTTCATGCTAAACACGATATAATATTTCTGACGTGCTTTACTAAATTTCATACTGAGTACACTATACTGTTTCTGAAATACTCTATTGGAATATATGTTGTTTTACTATACTGGGACAACTAACTTGCCAGAAGAAACTGGCTTTACATACGTCATCTGCTAGCTTTCTGATTAACTGGCATAGCTTGGCTAATATTCAGCTATTTCCCCAACTGTAATCATACTCATGAAAGAATAGAGCTAACCTCATTACTATACTGGTAGAAACAATAATTTATATATATATATATATATATATATATATATATATATATATATATATATATATTGACTATTCTTCAACTTATCGAAGAACGATCAAAACTCGTAATTTCTTGGGAGTCTAGAATAGAGAAATACTTACTTTAAGTCTAGGATTGTATTGACACTAGTTTGGAGCAATTCTAATCACTTTGGCTCGACGGGAAAATGATTCGCCGGGCGAATTTCACGAAACTAACTCCGTAGAAATGCTCCCTACAACCTTATACTTCGACACCCGAAGTTAATTTGAATTTTGATGGTGTTTGACAGCATAATAGGACGAAAATTATATAAACCCTTCGTCCTTCTCTCTGCTCTGGTAGATCTATATGAGGAAATGATATAAAATTAAAGGGTGAGGCCTATATATACTTGCAGCAAAATACATAGCAACGTGGCACGTTGGCCAACACACCGTTTTGGCTTTGTGCCACGTTGGCTAACATGGAGGTTCCAGATCCATGCCACTTTTCCCCTCTAGGCAGCGCGGATCGGCCTCCTCTTGCGAAATTCCTACTTGGCACTCGTTTGGCCTTTCCCCAGGCCCTTTCCTCGCACGTATGACATTCTAAAACTTCCCACCAATATGCAAATAGGACAACTACATGCTAGAAACTTATGGGGTGTAACATCATCCGCCTCTCATCGAGTTTGCGTACAACAACTACCACTCTAGTATAGGATGGCCCCATTTGAGGAATTTTATGGTAGGAGCTGTAGATCTCCTATAGGGTGGTTTGAGGTTGGTGAAGCTACATCGATAGGGCCAGACTTCAGTCATGAGACTATGCAGAAAGTACAGCTCATCTGAGAAAGACTGAAAACAACTCAGAGCCACCAGAAATCTTATGCTTATGTGAGAAGAAGAGAGTTGGAGTTTGCAGTGGATGATTGGGTTTATCTAAAAATTTCACCCATGAAGGGGTGATGTGATTTGGGAAGAAAGAAAAACTCAGTCCGAGATATGTGGGACCCTACAGAATTTTAAGGCGAATTGGCAATGTAGCCTATGAGCTAGAATTACCTTCAGAGTTGGCATCTGTGCACCAAGTATTCCATGTGTCACAATTGAAGAAGTGTATCGGTGATCCAACTTCAGTTGTGCCACTAGAAAGTGTGGGAGTGAAATATAGTCTCTCTTATGAAGAGGTCCCAGTTCAGATTCTTGACCGTCAGGTTCGTAAGCTGAGAACCAAAGAAGTAGCTTCAATCAAGGTTTTGTGGAGGAATCCGCAGGTTGAGGGAGTTATGTGGGAAGCCGAAGCAAATATCATGTCTAGATACCCACATTTATTCCCTTCCAGCTCAATTTTAGTTTAAGGTATGAGTTTTCCCCCTAAACCTCTATTTAGTCACATGTTCAGTCCATGTGTCCTAGTTTCTTTCATGTTAATGAATATGTGTATGATTCGTCAATTCAGTTAAGAGGTAGTCATTCCGTTAGTTTTCAGCTCTTATGATCAGCATTTGAGTTTAATGATTGCAGTTCTCTATTTTCCTGTGTGTTTTCCAATATTCGAGGATGAATTTTTCCAAGGGGGAGATAATGTAATGCCCCAAAAACTCTAAGATCAGACCCGAGAGTTGAAATGGAGAAAACAAAATTTTCTACACCAGGTCATAGAAAGAGTCATCATGTGACCCATGGGGTAGGCTACGAGTCTTGGAGTGACTCATGGGGAAGGGTACAGACTTGATTGAAAATTTGGAAAATTGAGTGACGACAGGTGTGACCACGAGTCATCATGTGAGTCGTGGTCAAGGATTAACTGAATGTTAGAAAATTCGGGCAGTGTACCTAACGAATCATCACCATGACTCATCGGGTACAACACGAGTCATGGTGTTGCCCGTGGTGACCCCCAGGTGGTTTCCGACAGTAAAGAAAATGGGAGGTGACCATGAGTTGTGGTCACTAGTAACGGGTCGTTGAGTAGCCCGTGGTGACCCATGAAGAGGAATCTTGGTTTAGTGGCAACGGGAGACATACAAGTCATTGGGTCTCCTGACGACTTATGAATTTAGTCGTTGGCAGGCTATTGAATTTGAAGAATAATTTCCAGTGCACATCACGATTGGGCACCATGAGTTGTCCCTGACATCATGACTCATGGAGTGCCTTGTCGGGACTAGCAGGGTCCTTTTTCTTGTGAATTTCCTAAGGTATTTTACGTAATTTCCTAAACTCCTAGACTCTAAACTACATCATTTTCGATTTTAATCAGGGAATTTAGAGGGGTAACCAACAATTTTACTTCACTCCTCACATCCTTTTAAAAGCCAGAATGTAGAATATTCTCAGAAAGACTCAGAGGAGAAGCTAGGGCAATCAAATTCTCCTCAGATTTTCAAGTTATTCTCTCGAGGTTTTCCATCGCCAGTTATGTGGGAATTCAACAAGGGAATAGTTCTTCCCTTGTGTCCCCAAAATCTTCTCTATCTTCTTTATCAGTTGTAGACTTAGGCTTTCAAAATTGAATAAATTATATGTTAGACTTCGTTTATAGCATGTCGAATATTGTCTATGTTGATTTTTGTTATCTTTTCACTACCTAGTTATCATGTTAATACTCATTCTTGTAAGGATGGTTTTAGCCCTAGCTTTGAATTCAGTAAACTAGAAATTTTTCCTGTTGGTCTAGTTTTTCCTTGTGGCTTGATTCTATCAGTTCGGGTTTTCCACATTACTAGAATATGTTGAGATTTCAATCATATGCTTGTTAGTCCAGTCTCAATCAATTATTAGTATATTCAGTATAATCCAGTAATGTCAGTTGATCAGTTTGACTACAGTTACTTCTTGAGGTGTCAGTGATGCCTCCCAGTTATCAGTATTAGACTCAGTATCAGATTTTAGTTGTTCTTTAGGCGGTCATGACACTTTCAGATAAATATCTTGACCATCCTTAGGACCCCAGTTTCAGATTACAATTTGTTCTTTAGATGGTTACGGTGCTTCCAGATAAACTACTCTGACCAGTCTTAGAACACCAGTTACAGAATTCAGTTTGATAAGACTCTCAGGGTACTTCTACATAGGTATTCCTGACCTAGTCTTGGCACCCAGTTTTGTGCTATCAGCTTAGTAGTCAGTCTAGGATTATCCAGTAAAGTAGGACTTAGCACCGAGCGGACTGGGGTCTCAGCACACCTAGGCTCCTAAAACTACGTTGCCACCATAGGTTATATTTTATTGGCCTCATGGCCCCAGACCTTTGATCACTTAGTTCATGCCTTTATACCCTATCAAGTTATATTGGGTCCTACCGATGGGGTGTATACATCGGACTTCATGTTTAGCTCATGTGGTTATATTTTGGTTATAGACTCTCCCACTAGTCAGTTCAGTTTATTCTCAGATTAGCTCAGTTAGAATAGTTTCAGACTACTTAGTTCAGATGAATTCAATATAGTATTTCAGATTAGTATCTCAGATTTTGGGCATGTCTTTGAAAATCCAACAGGGTCATTTTTACCATCTTAGTATAATTCATTTTATTCAGTTTCATCATTTCAGTTGGTCATTACATGTCTTTCTAGTTCAGTTATTTTATTCTTCATGTTATGGTTTCTCCTACTTACTCAGTACATTCAAAGTACTAATGCATAGCTTTTATGTGGTATCGTTATATGATACAGCTGCAGGTTCTCAATTTTAGCACCATTAGCAGATCTCGCTCAGAAGTTTTCAGCTGCATCATTAGCGAGTCCTCCTCTTTCGAGGATGAGGATTAGTTTTTCAATTATGTTTCTTTAGTTAGACTTAGAGTACTCATTAGATTGATGGCTTTCAGATACATATTAGATCCAGATTTTTCAGCTTTATTTCAGTTGTTTTAAACTTTATGATTTAGCTCTTCTTCATAAATGTTTTATTTTATTATTTTTAAATCTTCCCCTATGTTATTGCTCAGAATTTCAGTGTTATGATAGACCATGGGTTGACTCGGGGTTACTTGTGACTCCAAGTACCTATCTCGTCCACGGTATAGACTCGGGGCTTGACAATGATAATGAGTGATATGCATGTTTTGGGAGTAGTGTCTATTACCGAGTAGGCTAGGGATTCCGTGGACAAAGGTTTCATTAATACGTATCACCATAGGTATATATTCATATTGGGACCTCTCAAGAGAGTGTTTCCCCCTGCACGAGGGCACACTCATGATATCACACCTTCATCGTTCTTTTCCCTAGCAAGGCTTAGGGCAACTCTGCCCATTTGAGTGAGATAGTTGGGGCATCACGTAAGCTCTATCGTGATAGTGTCAGTTATGATGAAGCATCCCATTGTTCCTCATATTTAAGTTACTCATGTTCATGTCTTATGATATTATATTTTATAGAATATTTGATTAATTGATTGGTTTATGAGTTTTCATTATGATTTCATGTATGATATATTATATGCTTTCTATTTCTAAACCTTGGGTCATTATGTTCAGCTTATGATGAATATCTCATGATTATGTTGATTTCAGCAATATGTCTTTTAGCATGTTGTCCGTACTCTCATGTTCTATCTTGTTTTAAATTCATGATTTCAAACTATCATTTTACTAGCATGTTTTACTTTCTCTACATACTTAGTACATTCAAAGCACTGAATATATACTCTATGCTATATCATCTCATGATATAGATTCAGGCGATAAGTCTCAGCCTTTCACAACCCGAGCAGAGACTCCGGATCGAGACACGGGACCTAGAACCACGAATGGCTCCAAGATAACCCAAGGTACATACATAGAATGAAAAGAGCCTCACTAAGAAGAAATAAAGCATGAATATGGTAAAAGAGGAAGTCTATATATTATAAGGAAAAAACTGTAAACACAACTCAACAATAATGAACTGTCTATACATGATCATCTGAAAAGCCTATACTACTATGATGAGCTGATGGGAAAACAACCCCAACTAGCTCCCTATGTCTGAAACTGAAAGACATGGTAAAAACATAAAGATGATAACATCCCCGGGGATTGGGGACTCACCCAAGCAGGAATAGGGCTAGACTGATTGGGAGCGAGCTATCGACGAGACTTAGATGGATCACCTAAACCTATATCATGAGACGATATAGAATAGAGTATGCGGTCGGTACTTTGTATGTACCGAATATGTAAGGTAAATAAAACATCCAAGCAAAATGTTAGTTCGAAATCATGAGCTTAATCAAGAAAGATCATCAGCATAGAGACAACATGCTTAAAGCTATAAATCCCAAGTATGCATAATTATAAGCTATCCATCATAATCTGGACATAATAACTAAAGGTTTATAAATAGAAATCATATAAATTATCATGCTTGAAATCGTAAATGAAAGCTCATAAACTGATCAATGGGTAAAGTATTCTATAACACATAATATCATAATTCATGAACATTTAAACCATAATATCATAAGTCATGAACATAAGTAACTGAAAACATGAGGGACAGTGGGAGATTCTTATAACAGACATACCCCACGTATGCATACATGGAGCCCAACATGTAAATCCCTAATCGGGAGGGTGTTCGTACCTTGCCAAGAGTATAACCATGAAAAAGGCGTGATATAACTCGTGGGTGCCCTATTCGGTCATGTGAGACACTCTCGTGGAGGAACCCCTATGGCTACGTTCGCATGTAGTTCTGAGACCTAGGTGTGCTGGAACCCCGACCTACTCAGTGTTAAATACTACTCTCAAAATGTATATAGTGCTCATATCATAATCATGAAACATACTTGAAGTACATGGGCTAGTTAAAATCATGAGATTCATAAATATGCGTGATATACGTGAACTAGCCATAAAATAGGCCCGTGAGTCGGCCAGATCATAAACTTCATATTCGTGAAAGCCATACATACGTGAGGAAATCATTATACTTTAAAATTCATAAATTCATAAGGGATTCTTGTGGAAATCATGCATTATGATCAAAAATCATAGTTTAATTCATCATACTTAAAATCATAGACTCAAAAGCTTGAAATTCATAAATCATGCATAATAGGGCGTAATCTTCATAAACTTAAAATCATGAATTTAATAATTAAATTAAGTGTAAAATCTGCCCCATAAATCATTAACTGAGATATGAGAGACTTGGACCCATATACATAACATAGATATTTGCATGGAATTGGGTTAAACCCTAGAGTTTTCAATACACTAAATTGGTGACTTGAATTCATGAGTTAGATAAGAAATTGGGTATGAGGGTGGAAGAATTTCCCCTATTCATAACCCAATATACCTGGATAAATTAATTTCTAAGCTTTCCTTGAACATCCAAGAAGATTGGGAGAGAATTTGATGAGGAACCCTAGCTTGATCTTGGAAGAGGATATCAAATCTAATGAAATTATGAGAGCATAATGACTTATGCTAGGTTAAACCCCTTAAAACACTCTTTAAGAATCCCAAAATGACGTTATTAAGGAGATAGAAGCTTAGGATTTTACAAAACTACCCCTGGGAAAATGCATTAATTTCCTAACTGTCAACTGCTACGACCCATCCAAGGAGCCGTTGTCGGACTTGATGACTCATTAGATGCACCCGTTATTTCTGGTATAATTTTGGTACCCTTCTGATTCCCCAACTAATGATTAGACAGAACGAGTCGTCACAAGTTACAATGACTCGTCACTCCTCTCGTTGTCACCACTGCAACACTTGCACTGATTCTGAAATCCTACAAACGGATCCATACCATCCCCAACAAGTCGTGGTATCCTTCCGTTGTCTCTAAAACAAATTTGACTCCTTTATGAACTCTAGTCAATGATGCCTAAGGAAGAACCGTTGCATGGACTAATGAGTTGTCACTTGACTTATTGTTTCTGGGAAGCCTTGATTGAGGGCTTACAACGAGGCACACAATGGGTCATTATTCCCACCAACGTCCTTGAGTCGTTCTATGACTCTGGTGCCATTTCCTACTGAAAGTCTTGTGTCTGATCTGAGGGACTTTCGGTGTGTTACATTATCTCCCACTCGGGAATATTAGTCCTTGAATATAGATTAAGCATACTGGAAGGTTGGGGAAAGAACTACAACTCTAGAACTGAATAATCATAGATGAAAACTGACTGAGTGACTAACTCCAAATTGAGATGCATGACTGAACTGAATTCATGAAATATACATAAATGTTATGACAAGAAAGAAACTTAGAGACATGAAACTGTATAGAGTACTAAGGATGAAACTGGTACCTCATGCCTTAACTGAGTCGAAAGGGAAAAGATATGGGTATCTAGCCATCATATATGCTTTGGCTTCCCATGTAGCTCCCTCAGCAAGCTGATTTCTCCATAAAACCTTCACTGAAGCTACTTCCTTGTTCCTCAACTTCTGAACCTAGTAATAAAGGAGCTCAACCGGGACCCCCTCACAGGTAAGTCTATCCTTCACAACAATGCTCTCTACTAGAAAAAATAAGATTGGGTCGCCAATGCACTTCTTTAACAAAGATACATGGAAAACTAGATGCACCAAAGCTAACTTTACTGGAAGCTCTATCTCATATGCCACATTACCAACTCGCCTAAGAATCCTATAAGGTCCAACATATTGGTGTCTAAGCTTCCTTTTCTTACCAAACTTCATAACCCCTTTCATGGGGGACACTTTCAAAAATACCTAATCATCGACCTCAAAAACTTAAGCTCTCTCCTCCTAACATCCGCATAAGTTTTCTGACGACTCTAAGCTATTTTCAGTCTCTCTCTAATGAGTTGAACTTTCTCCATGACCTCATGAATTGAATCAGGACCTATCAACATAGCCTCACCTACCAAACCATCCAATAGGTGATGTACATCTCTGCCTAGAAAGAGCCTCAAATGGAGCCATTTGAACACTGGATTGGTAATTGTTATTGTAGGCAAACTCGATGAGAGGCAAGTGATGATCCCAACTACCATGGATATCAATCACACACACTATCTACATGTCCTCAAGAGTCTGAATAGTCCACTTGGCTTTACCATCTATCTGTAGGTGAAAAGCTTTGCTAAGCTTTACCTTTGTACAAAGGCCCTTCTGAAACGACCTCTAAAACTGAGAGGTGGACTGAGTACCCCTTTACGAGTTAATGGACAAAGAAACTCCATGAAACCAAACCTAATCCCAAATATATAATATAGCATAATCACCGGCTGAATTGGTAGTTTTGACCGGTAAGAAATAGGCTGATTTGGTCAGCTTATCCACAATCACCCATATAGAGTCATATTATTGGCTTGTACGAGGAAAGCTTGTAATGAAATCTATATTGATCTCTTCCCACTTCCATGTGGAATGATAATGTACTTAAGCATACCTCCGG
Organism: Datura wrightii; assembly: GCA_035772735.1. NCBI lineage: Eukaryota > Viridiplantae > Streptophyta > Magnoliopsida > Solanales > Solanaceae > Datura > Datura wrightii. The sequence continues at coordinate 166,384,334 of JASDFA010000016.1, forward strand.
GTCTCTGATGCTCAATCTTCACCTATTGGCAATTCGGACACTTAGCCACAAACTGTGCTATGTCCTTCTTCATGCCATTCCACCAATAGACTTCTAGTAGGTCATAGTACATTTTGGTAGCACCTGGATGGATATAGAATTAAGAGTCATGATCCTCGCTCAACATCCGCTCCCTCAAGTTATGTACAACCGACACACATAATTGGCCCTGATATCGGAGTACACTATCTCCCCCTTGGGAGAAAACTTCCACGTTATGATTCCAAACTGCTTCCTTATACTTCTCTGGGATAGGATCCTCATCTTTCCTAGCCATGACTTCCGTCACAAATGAAGATTCCAACCCATTCTGAACAATAACACCACCATCATAGAATCTTTAAGGCGAACCCTAAATGAGTAAGCCTATGGACATCCTTCACCAGCTCCTTTCTCCAATCCTCGACATGAGACGCACTATCCATGGACAGCCTACTAAGAGCATCCGCCACTATATCGGCTTTGCTTGGATGATATAAGACACTCATGTCGTAGTCCTTGAGAAGTTCTAGTCATCTCTTCTGTCGCAAATTTATGTCCTTCTAAGTAAAAACATACTAGAGGCTTTTGGGGGCCGTGAATAGATCCACATGCACCCTATACAAGTAGTGCCTCCAAATCTTCAAAGCAAACACCACAACTGCCAACTATAGCTCATTCGTCGGATAATTCTTCTCATCAGTCTTAATCTATCTAGAGGCATACACAATAACCTTACCATGCTGCATGAACACACAACCAAGACCAACCCTAGAGGTATCACAATAGACAACAAAATTATGTGTATCATCCTGTAGGGTCAATACAAGGGTTGAAGTGAGTCAAGTATTTAACTCCTGAAAACTCTTCTCATAAATTTCTAGTGTCGCACCCCATTTTCCTCGCGAAAAGAAAAACTTGACATGTGACAACTCTTTTAGGATTATTAAATTTAAGAGAGTCACCACCTAATCAATTAAGGTGCATTAGGGAACCATTCTAAAATAACTAAACGATAACTTTATTCGACTGGTCTACGTAGCCAAAACTCGGGTAAGGGCTCAAGCTACCTCGAAAGGAAGGTGTTAAGCACCTTTCGAGGTCCACAACTGTGGGTCCCAACCAAATTCCTTAATTATATGGGGGTATTTACTAAACGATCAAATAAGATTGATTTTAATTTTATCATTTTTTATTTAAAACAAAATTAATTAAATAATTAAAATATTCAAATATCCTTTTGATTTCAGAAAGAAAAAGAAAATTAAGACATTGTAATAAAAGGAATATAATAAGTATAGAAATTTATGCAAATAACAATCGACGAATAAAGGCAAACAAAAATAACAAATAAATGATAAAAATGGAAAGAAACAATAACGAAATAGAGAAATAGAAAATTTAAAGGTTGGACTGAACTTCAAAGAGGCTCCTACGTATCCTCGAAGGAAATCAGGTCAGACATAGTTCTTTCTCAAAATGAGAGGAGGGTTATTCTAACCTAACGAGATCACCCCATCCGACTAAAATAATATTTAGCAACCTATTTAGGTTGCTCGTATTATTCAGTAAGCACAGACTATCATTTCCCACTACCTACCTAATTAATTAGTAATTAATCCTAAAGCGCTCAAAGTAAAGGAAAACTAACGCCTTAGCATGTGCCTACCCATCCCAATCTTAATGTCCAAGAGGTGTTTGAACTACTATTTTGGAGTTTGGGTCTAAAATTCTTAGGGGCTTTTTAAAAAGATGATTAACACCAAATAAATCAAAAATGATAAACATATAAGAGCTTCACATAGCCTCAAACCTCATGAGCATGATTTCTATACAAATCCTATGAACATGATTTCTAATGCAAAAATGATAAGATTCAATTATGCAACATGTAATACAACTTGTCAGACTGGATATATAATTTAAACAAATCAATGAGATCTACACTACAAAATAAAAACATATCATATTAACAAAAGGTTTAACATTTATGCACATGATTTTTACTTAAATGATCAGACTACATTATGAAAAATAAAGCATGATTCTAATAGGATGAGACTTAGTAGCAGGTTCTTTGATGCAGACAATATGACACTTATAGATTTAATAATTGATTAACTATTGACAAGCCTGATATCTAACAAGTTATTAATCCAATTTTAATCCAGTAACACGTATTGCAAGTAATCCCTATAGGCAGATTTATCTAAGATTTAAACACAAGACATGCTTTGGTTCTAATTGTTTTAATTCATATGAATCCTATAGGCATGATTTCTAAGGCTAACAATTCCAAAAATGATTCATACAACTTAATTTAGTTGTACGTAGTTTACTAATTTAGTCATTTATTCTGATTATATTAGTTGGTGTAAAACAAATTTACAAGCGGATTTCTAAGTATTGAACATGCTGGGAAAAAAATGAGTTAAACCTATAGGCATGCTTTCTAGCATTTTTTCACATAAAGATGAAATAAGCATGCTATCTAAAGGGAAAAGGAGGGTGGCGAAACCAAACCAAAAGCAGAGATTCCCAACCCCCTTATAATAGACCCTTGTTCCACTATATCAAGGGTTCATACAATCGTTACAAGTGCTTGATCAGACAATAGCATAACAAATAAATAAATAAACTATGCAAAAATGATTCTTTGTTCGCCATTCCGAACCCGAGCGAACTCTTTGTGATCTCGAAGATAAGGGAGGGAATACCTGCTATCAAAGAGTAAACAAGTACAAGCAATATGTGTATATATCCAAAACATTGGTGTCTGTATGTGTATATACATAAATAAATTGTAAGCAAATAAAGAGAACTGGTTAACCAACCCATCAAATAAGCACATACAAATTAAATATATGACAATGAGTTAACAAAATAAATTAGAGTTTCATAACCAAATGGAATGACCGGTGAGAGGCAGATTAAAACTATGAAGCAGTTTTCTTTGAGGGCTAAGGAGGAAAGAAAATTTATATTTCTAGAAAGCAAGTGATGTTTTAATGTTAGATAAGGGAGGAAGCAAAGTTGTATTTTCTTAAGAAAAACCAGTAAGGTTTGGATGACTATTGCTAAAGAAAATAGCCATCCTCTTTATTGAAGGGAGAGCTCCTCTTTATATAATAGAGAAAGAAATCAAATAGAAGATAAATAGGGATAAAATAATCAATCCGAATCAGTCCAGAAAATAATTTTCCTTATTTAATAAAATCAAATAAAGATACACCATGAAAGAATAACATAAGGAAAGAAAGAATCAAGGATATTATCTAGACAATTCAGATGAAATGAGAACCTTACCAAAATTATCAAACAACTATCACTAATTATATTTAAAGTATAAATATGAAGTAATCCAAAAATGTCCATAAAGAAATTCCTCCAATGATGGTGATAAAAAAAATAAACTAATTCAAAATTGATAGAACTGGATCGTTACATATCAGGACTAATTAGGGAAGGAAAGCAAATCAAATAAAAGGGGACTACCATAAACTATTGAGTACTAAATTACTCCTAAATATGAAAATTGATTTCAAACATCCATATTTAACTTACTTTACCCATTATACAAGAGGAAAAACAAATTAACTACTATGTAATCCAATCTATTATGGCCATCACACACCTAAATCGAGGACTTTCAAAGTAAGCATGGAATTTCAAATTATCATATAAATAAGAGCTTTACAAGTGATGGCAAATTAGTAAAAATCAATCACAATTGCAGTGGCTTATAAAAATGATTTCAAGAAAGAGGGCTCGCATAACTGGTAATATTAGAATTCTAAATGAAGGGGCCAAAGAGAATGGTAGTAACAGTAATCATAAAATTTAAGATCTATCTATTATTTTATGGTAATTAATTTTGCCTTCCATCAAGCTACAAACAAAGAAACATTTGTTATAGACAAAAATCACAAAATGAAATAGGAAAAAAGACAATAAATCGAAAATTAAAAGGGATGGACTACTGAGATTAGATTTTTAGGTTATGGGTCAGGTTTGGGTAGTAAATGGGTTGACCGGATGGGTTATTCAGTAGGATTAATTGGTGGCTAAATTGAAATTTTAAAATGTGTCCAGATTTGATATAAAGTGGCTAGAATCAACATAAATAGGATAAAATGTGGCTAGATTTTAAATTAATTTGATGAAAAATGAATTCAGCTGCTATTTAATTAATAAAAAATATTACACTTGTATAATAAGCAATATAATAATTTAATTTATGATAAAATTATATAATTAGTATTATTACTAAATTAATCATAAATAATTTATAAAATTAAGTAAGTTATATTTTGTAAATAAGAGCTTGTTTAACTGAAAATATGTACGTATATCTTATTATAGAACTAAATAAAATATTTTAAAAATATCTTGAAAGATGTATAAATAAATAAGTATATAAAAACTAATTAAATATGATAATTAAGATTAGAATATTACGAATGCGAACAAAATAATTACGATAAAAGGGTTATATATATATATATATATATATATATATATATATATATATATATATATATATATATATATATATATATATATCTTAGACGGGGCATAGGGAGGTCAAAAATTGGTGTCAACAGCTGCCCCTTCTTTGCTCGGAAACGAAGGATGAATTGTCGAGAAAAGAATGTTGACTTAGTAGCCAATTTTGTTCGACCGAGGGAACGATCTCGGTGGGGCCAAGAAATATGAAATATAAAGTTGTGAATATGCTGTGGCCGAGACTTCAGTTTCAAGTTGCCTACATATATCGAGTTTTATGAGAATTAGGTTGTGTGTAGTTCTAGATTTAGGGACGGAAGGGATCCCTAAAAGAAATTGATAGAACAAGACTTGAATAAAGGCAAAAGTAGCACGAGGTGATAAGAGTGGAGAGATGAGAGAGGCGAATAAATTGTTACTTTAGTATCACATCGTGGTGATATCGGGATGAGAATTGTTCGAGGACAAAAGTTTAAAAAGCGGAATGGAAATAAAGACTGCTTTCCCTTTGACAAAACATCTAGTGTTGCATTTGTACTTGAAGACTTTGACACTACTAGGTAAAATGGTTAATAATATATGTGAACTAATATAAAAGTAATGCGAGAAGAAATTGCGACGAATGAAAAAGAATAATTTTCTGAGGAAACTCAAAAAATCTGCCCCAGTTTCAATTTTCAAAGAGGATACCTGCAAAACTTAGATGAACTTATTAGTACTCGAATAGACATATAAAACATATTAAGAATGATATACTCTATTTTAGGGCAGAAAAACCCAATCATCTTATTTCATAACTAACGGGCTCGAATACAAATAACGTGCTCGAATACAAATAACGTGCTCGAAATGTAAATCACAGAGCTCAAAAATATAAACTATAGGGCTCAAAATTTGTTTGCAGGCTCAAAAATATAAATCATAAGGATCGACTACAATTATAGGGCTCAAAATACAATACTTGAGTTCGAATGTCCAGTTATAGGGAGGACGATCCCAATTGCCCTATTTTGGGGCGGATGAGCCCAATTGTCCATTTTTAGGGCGGACAAGCCCAATTGTCTATTTTTAGGACGGATTAACCCAAAATGTCCATTTTAGGGTAGACGAACCCCATTGTTCGTTTATAAGGCGGACAAACCCAAAATATCCTATTTTAGGGTGGACCAACCCAAATGTCGATTTTTAGGGCGGACGAACCCAAAATATCCTATTTTGGGGTGGACGAACCTAGAATGTCCATTTATAGGGCAGAAAAACCGAAAGAGCATTAGCATAATGAAAGTATAAAATGAACCTGATTGAGTAATCATAGCATAATATGGGTCAGACTGAATAGCATAATAACAACTTGAAATAGCATAATATGAGCCTGATTGAATAGCATAATAGTAGCACAATATGGGCATAGTAGTGGCATAATATGAGCCTAATTATAATAGCGGCACGATAATAACTTGAATAGTATTTTGAAAGTAGTATAATAGTGATAGTAACTGATGGTAGCATAATAGTAGCCTAATAGGAGCAAAATAGTGGCTTGATAGGCAGCATGATAGTGACATAATAATAGCTTGAATAGTATCATAACAGGCCTAATAAATAACACAACAGTAGCATGGCATGATAACTTGAAGATTAGGTTGAAAGCAGCATAATAAAGGCTCGATTTACTACAGTAGCATGATAACCACTTAGCAATTGCAGCTTGACTTGTGGCACAATATCTTGAATCCAAAGGCACAATAATATCTCGATAGTAGCAGATTGGGATCACAATAAAATTTGAATTTAGAGGCGTAATGATTACTTGAAAGTACCACAACAAATGTCAAATAACTGATGATCCGAGAGTAGAATAGTCCATCCTTTGTTTGAGAGAGAAAGGCATAGGTTCTTCTCGACCATGAGAATATTTCTTGGTCGAGTGTGCCTATACTTAAAGAAAATTTGTGAGTTTTAAAGGCAAGGTTAATGCGTACCTTTGTATGTCCTTTGTTCCTTGTAATTGTTTTGATCCTCTATAGACTTTGCATTTTGGTGAAATTTTTGAGTAATTCTCAAAAATTTATGTGCCAGTTTAGAATGCAAAGTTCTTTCGCAAATCTCCCTGTTGCCTGCTTGTGGAATTTTTGAGGTTCCCTCAAAAATTCTTCCCTAGTTTGACTTTGTATTCCTACTTCACTTAGTCAATTATTAGTTCAAAAGGGATGGTTGTTTTATAATTGAACATCGAGATTCAATTTTGAACCTACATTTGACGTTTAAGGGTCAAATGAAATTTCCATGGATTTTATATTTGGGTGTGATCAAGATATTTGATTTGTCTATGAAAAGAAAGAAAGTTTTATTTGATTGAGACCTAACCCAAAGTGGGGTTCCTACGTATCCAAAAGGAATCAAGTCAAACATAGTTCAGAGTACAAAGAGAATGAATAAAATGGGAAAGCTATAAAGTGGACGAAGGGCGACTGAAGGTACTTTGCTTATGATGGTCTCATCTCGTCAGTTCCTTTTGCGCTTCCTTGTCAAATGTCTCGGAACTATCTTCGTTGGATCACCTTGGACAACAATTATTCCAGGAGTAATGGACTCGTAATTCATTGGTCCTTGTTGCACTATTATTTTTCTCCTCTCAATCAAATCCTGAATCTTCTACTTCAAATCTGTACATTTTTCGGTATCGTGGCCTTGAATATATAAATGGTACGCACATCTTTTGGATGGATCAAAATTTGGAGGTGGATATTTGGGAATCCATCCTTTCCTTGGATTCAAAACTCCCTATACTCTCAACCTTTCAAATATGCTTGTCAAGGGTTCATCTAGAGGGGTAAATGTACGAGAATTCACTTCTTTTAATTAATTGGATTGCACTGGATGAGCTTAATGTCGAAAATCAAGTGGTGTCTGATAAACTTGGTGTTGGGAGCTCTACTCAGTGCAAGAGTCAAAGATGGCACATACTTGTTGTACATCCTGATGGCGTTGTGGTGGAGGAATAATGGTTGAGATACCCTTTTTTCCTTTATTCGGAGGATTTTTCTTGTGCTTTAGAACTTGTGGCAAAATCAATAATTTTCCCTATTCGAATGCCATATTCCAATTCTTTCCCAATCTATATCAGACTTGGAAAGTTATGAATGATTGTGAAATATAAGTATCTACGGTATATACCGTTTAGTGACTTGATAAAATATTGGACTAACTTCAGATAGGGAGTGACGTATCTTAGAAGCTTCTCTCCTCCATCGTCTCACATATTCCTCAAAAGATTCGTGAGCCATTTTCCTTATCTCAAGCAAATCCAGAAATGCCAGATTGTCCTTAGTATTAAACTTGTATTGTTCTACAAAATCTCGAGACATATCTTCCCAAGTATGCCATTTGTTGAAATCTTGCTTGACATACCAAGTGAATGACACTCCTGACAGACTCTACATAAATAATCTCATTAGAAGAGCTTCATCATGTCCAATTCCGACTAATCTGTCGCAATAATCCTGCAGATATTTGATTGGGTCTCTATGCCCATCGAAGTTGTTAAATTTTGGGATCTTAAATCGCAGAGGCAACTGAACATTTGGATGTAGACAACTTCTTATACCTCAAATCTGGAATATTTCTCGAGCATAATTTTTCATCCACAACCTTTACCAAGTTATTGAACTCTTTTCGTAGTGTCATGATCTCTCCTTCGGATGTTGTCATGTCTTGCAAAGTGCAAAGATGGGTCTGTAATGAAGGAATTTGTTGATGGAGTGTTTGAGATGGGGTTGGATGGAGAGGCACCATTGAAAAGATACTTTTTGTTGGGAGAGGACCAAAGATTGTGTAAGAAATTAGGCTAGAATTGTTTGGAATATTGGACATATTGTCAAATTGCGGATCGTCGCTGAGTTGATGTTCAAATACCTGACGACCTTTTAAAAATAAGCAAATCAAAAGCAAACATCAGTGGCATATAGAATAAGATATTAATAATAACACCAAAATGACAAATTTAAACTCAATCATAATGAATGCGGTGGTAAAGATGAAACTTGTGATGTGACACTTGATGAATACTAGAAGGTTGTGATATGAACGAGTAGATGGTGATAGTACTAAATAATTTAGGAAGTCAATGGAATAAGAAAAACCGACTTAAATTGAATATCATAACATTGATTTGAAGGAAAAGGGATATGTATTGCTAAATAGTGAATCGAAGTTACAAGATTTTTGTTAAAAGTGAAACCTTAATGGCAAGACGATAGACTAAGGCGAAGTTTGAATTTAATTTGAACAAATAAGGAAAGGATGATTCTTTTAAAATAGTCACATGCAAAGTCAACAATATGGAAGGAAAATAATTTAGACTAGGCTACGAGATTATATGATTTGAGCATGTAAGGTAGAATATACGATTGATAGAGTTTAAGCAAGAAATAATTCTGGGATTACCTAAGGATTAGAGCTCAATAGATGAAAATAAAATAAGAAATAATTATATAAATATATCTCAATTAACATGAAACAAATAATTTACGCGTCCTAATGCAATGTGACCTCTTTGTGCCCGAGGTAGGCCTAGCGAATTTTGAGAGACGAATATGCCCTAACGTGTCATTCCATTTTCTCCACTAAAATCCCAAATACATAAAATAATAAACAAACAATTGCTTTATTTACATAATGAGATATTACAAGAAAAAATAGATTACAAAAAGTAAAGCTATAGCCTAAATGAAAATGCTCTTCCATCTTCGGCCTCTTCTTGGCTTATACGATGTGAATTTGTGCTCAATACCTGCATCACAAAATGTTAGTTTTACCCTTCCTGCCTAAGGAGCAAATAGTCTACATTTTATACATATTGCCCTCTCAAATCAAATCCAAATAGATATGATAATGTCCTTTTCGATATTGCAAATCTCTTCGGACTTTTGGGCAAAGTTATACTAATGGTGTCAATACACCAAGGGTATCAAGACTTCCTAGGGAATAATGCATGCATGATTTAACCTAAATTTCTTAGAGTTGGGTAGACGGACTTGAAAAATTCTTATGCAAGAAGGCATGTGGTCACATGGTAGTAAAACTATCCATTCACCCCACGCATATGCCAACTCTCTAAATGAGCTTTTTTTGAAAGGGATTTCGGAGAAATGCAAAGCACAGCTCACGTGTACAGTGTGTGATAGTGAGAGAATCCCAATTGGGGGAAGTATCAAAGGAATGACAGTTATAAAAATAATAACAATTAGAAAGTTATGAAAAATAATCCACAATTAAAAATATTAAATAATAGGGAATAAAAGGGAGTGAGAACTATATATTAAGACAAAGAAATTCATTGATATTTGCAATAAGGAAAGGAATCAAGAAAAATAATTTAAATATAACAACAAATAAGGAGAATAAGGAAAATAATTAAGCATGTAAGGGAAAACTAATCTAAATATATCAGCAAATAAAAAGAAATAAAAATAAGTACCCAACAAATAAATAGGTATGAAGAGGCAGTTTAAACGACACGGTTCCTGAAAGCGGACAACTTGAGAGTGGAAAAGCTCATGACTATCGACACACCGCTGATCGACCAGTCCATAAGAAATTTTCCAACACTGGTGTTTCAGAAACAAACGCCCGTGTGACCATGCAACCATTCAAAAAGAAAAGACAGGATGTTTCAAATGGAGGAGGACTTGAGCGGAATGATAGTTATGATAACAATTAGCAAGCAATAAAAAATGATACACAGTTAAAACATCAAATAATAATGAATAAGGCAGTGAGAACTAAAATATTAAGTAAGACAGAAGTTCGTTAGCATTTGCAATAAGAAGAGAATTCAAGCAAAATAATTTAAATATGACACCAAATAAGGGAATTAAGGAAAGGGGATTAAGCATGCATGGATAAATAATCTAGATATGTTTGGAAATTAGGAGAATAAGGAAAAGTACAACACAAACAAATAGACAGGAAAGGGGGTTAATAGACATGGTTCCCTCAAGCGGACAACTTGAGAGTGAGGAAACTCGTGACCGTAGTCGCATCGCTGATCGACCAAATCAAGAGAATTTCTCGAAAGGTTTTAATAGTGAACGGTTGTGAAACCACGCAATCGTCGTCATGTGTGGGAGTGAGAGGGTTAGAGAAACAAATAACATGCAGATATATACAAAAAATAATGTACTAATACCTAATTATAAAAGTTGTTCGTCGTGTATTTAAAAACAATATTAAGAAATAAAAAGTTCAAATGTGGAAGAAAATCAATTATAGAAAGAAGCAAAATAAAACACAAAATCAGATTTAGAAAGAAAATCATACAAACATTGTAAGAATAAGAATCAATTCAAAAAAAAGATACAGAAAAGGTAATCTCGGACCATAATAAAAATATGAAAGCCCACATAAGAACGAAACCGTTATGGTTAGAAACCTAAAGTCCCCAGCAGATTCGTCATGTTGTCGCGCCCCATTTTCCTAACAAAAAAAAGTAGAACTCAATATGTTACAACTCTCTTAGTATTATTTAATTGAAGAGAGTCTCCACCTAACGAATTAAGGTGCGTTAGGGAACCATTCTAAACTAACTAAATGATAACTTTGTCCTACTAGTCTACGTCATCAAAACTCGGGTAAGGGCTCAAGTTACCTCGAAAGGAAGGTGTTAAACACCTTTTGAGGTCTACAATTGTGAGTCCCGACCGAATTCATTAATTATGTGGGGATATTTACTAAGCGATCAAATAAGATTGATTTTAATTTTATCATTTTTTATTTAAAACAAAATTAACTAAGTAATTAAAATATTCAAATAGCCTTTTAATTTAATCAAGAAAAAGAAAATTAAGACATTTTAATGAAAGGAATATAATAAGTCTAGCAATTTATGCAAATAATAATCGACGAATAAAGGAAAACAAAAATAACAAATAAATGATAAAAAAGGAAAGAAACAATAACGAAACTGATAAATAGAAAATTTAAAGGTTGGACCGAACCTATCCCCGAAGGGAATCAGGTCAGACATAGTTCTGCCTCAAAATGAGAGGAGGGTTATTCTAACCTAACGGGATCACCCCATGCGACTAAAATAATATTTCACAACCTATTTAGGTTGCTCGTATTATTCAGCGGGCACAGACTATCATCTCCCACTACCCACCTAATTAATTAGTTATTAATCCTAAAGCACTCTAAGTAAAGGAAAACTAACGCCCTAGCATATGCCAACCCGTCCCAATCTTAATGTCCAAGAGGCGTTTGGACTACTATTTTGGAGTTTCTATCTAAAATTCCTAGGGGCTTTTTAAAAAGATGATTAACGCCAAATAAATCAAAAATGATAAACATTAAGGGCTTCATATAGCCTCAAACATCATGAGGACGATTTCTAAACAAATCCTATGAACATGATTTCTAATGCAAAAAGGATAAGATTCAAATATGCAACACCTAATAAAACTTGTCAGACTGGATTTATAATTTAAACAAATCAATGAGATCTACACTACAAAATAAACACATCTCATATAAACAAAAGGTTTAACACTTATGCACATGATTTTTACTTAAATGATCAGACTAGGTTATGATAAAATAAAGCATGATTCTTACAGGATGAGACTTAATAGCAGGTTCATTGACGCAGACAACATGAGACTTATAGATTTAATAATTGATTAACTATCGACAAGCTTGATATCTAACAAGTTATTAATCCAATCTTAAGCCACTAACACATATTGCAAGTAATCCCTATAGGCAAATTTACTAAGATTTAAACACAAGACATACTTCGATTCCAATTGTTTTAATTCATATGAATCCTATAGGCATGATATCTAAGGCTAACAATTTCAAAAATGATTCATACAACTTTATTTAGTTGTTCGTAGTTTACTAATTTAGTCATTTATTCTGATTATATTAGTTGGTATAAAGCAAATTTACAAGAGGATTTCTAAGTATTGAACATGATGGGAAAAAAATGAATTAAACCTATAGGCATGCTTTCTAGCATTTTTGCATCTAAAGATGAAATAAACGTGCTATCTAAAGGGAAAAGGAGGAGGGTGGCGAAAGCAAACCAAAAGAAGTGATTCTCCACCCCCTAATAATAGACCCTTGTTCCACTATATCGAGGGTTCATACAATCGTTACAAGTGCTTGATCAAACAATAACATAACAAATAAATAAATAAATAAATATACTATGCTAAAATGATTCTCCGTTCCCTATTCCAAATGATCTCGAAGATAAGGGAGGGAATACCTGTTATCAAAGAGTAAACAAATACGAGCAATATGTGTATATATGCAAAACATTGGTGTTTGTGTGTGTGTATATATAAATAAACAGTAAGAAAATAAAGAGAACTGGTTAACCAACCAATCAAATAAGCACATACAAATTAAACATATGAAAATGAGTAAACTTAACAAAATAAATTCGAGTCGCATAACCAAATGGATTGACCTGTGAGAGGCAAATTAAAACTAAGAAGCAGTTTTCTTTTAGCACTAAGGATGAAAGAAAATTTATACTGCTAGAAAGCAAGTGTTGTTTTAATGTTAGATAAGGGAGGAAGCAAAGTTGTATTTTCTTAAGAAAAACCAGTAAGGTTTGGATGACTATTGCTGAAGAAAATAGCCGTCCTCTTTATTGAAGGTAGAGGTCCTCTTTGTAAAATAGAGAAACAAATCAAATAGAAGTTAAATAGGGATAAAATAATCAATCCGAATCAGTCCAGAAAATGATTTTCCTTAATTAATAAAATCATGTCAAGATACACCATGAAAGAATAACATAAGGAAAGAAACAATCAAGGAAATTTTCTTTAATTAAGACAATTTATATGAAATGAGAACCTTACCAAAGTTATCAAACAACTATCACTAATTATATTTAAAGTATAAATACTAAGTTATCATTGTTGCTAAAAAAGGTCGTGAAGAAATTCCTCTAATCATGGTGATAACAAAAATAAACTAATTCCAAATTGATAGAATTGAATCGTTACATATAAGGATTAATTAGGGAAGGAAAGCAAATCAAATAAAAGGGGACTGCCATAAACTCTTGAGTACTAAATTAATATGCAAATTAATTTCGAACATCCATATTTGACTTACTTTACCCATTATACAAGAGGAAAACTAAATTAACTACTATGTAATCCAATCTGTTATGGCCATCACACGCCTAAATCAAGGAGTTTGAAAGTAAGCATGGAATTTCAAATTATCATATAAATAAGAGCTTTACAAGTGAGGCCAGATTAGTCAAAATCAATCACAATTGCAATGACTTATAAAATTGATTTCAAGATAGAGGGCTCGCATAACTAGTAATATTAGAATTTTAAATGAAGGGGCCAAAGGGAATGGTAGTAACATTAATCATAAAATTTAAGATCTATCTATTATTCTATGGTAATTAATTTTGCCTTCCATCACGATACAAACAAAGAAACATTTGTTATAGACAAAAATCACAAAATGAAATAGGAAAAAGGACAATAAATTGAAAATTAAGAAAACACATCTTAGAATAAATCAATATGTAAAATTGCAAACCTGAAAAATTGGTTGAGTGTTGTAAGGCAAAAATGGGATGGATCAAGACACGGATTTATGAATTTATGGGAATCTTGGACCAAGGTGAAAGTATTTAAGCTTCCTAGGTTTTTCTTTTGCTAAAAACTCTCACGTTTACGTGGACGAAGGCAAATCATCGGCTATTTTTTGTTCATCCATGGTGGCAGGAGATTGACCAGACCTTTGAGAGCAGTGGTTATCAGCGAAAGAGGATGGAAGAGGAGGAAAACCGAGGGTCTGTGGCTGCTGGTGTTCTTTTCACTGGCGTCAGCTCACTGGTCGAAGATGACCAGAGCAACGGGAGATAGAGAGCTGCAGCGCTGTCAGAGCTTGGCTGGATGGAGAGGAGGAAGAAGAAGATAAAGGGTGTGTTTCGCTGGTAGTTATGGCGTTGTACGGGTTTCACTAGTGACCTTCCGGTATTATGGTTGAGTTCGTGGTGGAACATAAAGGAGAGGGGTGTGTGACAGCTTAAGATGGAAAAGAGGGAGAGAGAGCGGCAGCTGGGTTGCTTGTCGGAGAGAAGAAAAAGAGGGAGACATGGTGGACGGCGGCGCTGAGGAGGTAAAGAAGAGAGGGAGATGAAGGTAAGAGAGGGGCGGCGCAGGTAGTGGGAAAGTGAAGAGAATCATATTAGGGTTTGGGGTGTATGAAAATATACCTCACCGTTTAAGAAGTAACCATAGAAATGAAGGAACCCACTATTTTGATTTCTTTTTTGATTTCTTTTACTTACTAGCTTTTTTATACCTAGGAAATTACAATTTCTTATAAAGGAAAATGAGCTAGGGTTTAATGTGAGCCATATGATTAAAAGGGATGAACGACTGAGATTAGATCTGTAGGTTATGGATCGGGTTTGCGTAGTAAATGGGTTGACCGGATGGGTTATTGGGTAGGATTAATTGGTGGCTGAATTGAATTTAAAATGTGATCATATTTGATATAAAGTTCCTAGAATCGACATAAATAAGATAAAATGTGGCTATATTTTAAATTAATTTCATGAAAAATGAATTCAGCTGCTATTAAATTAATAAAAAATATTACACTTGTATAATAAGCAATATAATAATTTAATTTACGATAAAATTATATAAGTATTATTATTACTAATTTAATCATAAATAATTTATAAAATTAAGTAAGTTATATTTTGTAAATAAGAGCTTGTTTAATTGAAAATATGTACGTATATCTTATTATGGAACTAAATAAAATATTTCAAAAATATCTTGAAAGATGTATAAATAAATAAGTATATAAAAACTAATTATATATGATAATTAAGATTAGAATATTACGAATACGAACAAAACAATTACGATAAAAAGGGCAATTTTAAAATATGCTTATATATGTATATATATATATATATATATATATATATATATATATATATTAATAAACAGCTTAGACGGGGCATAGGGAGGTTAAAATTGGGTGTCAACATCTAGAATTAGGGAATAAATAAGAAGTTAAAAATCATGAGGAATACTCTACTTGAAATATCAAAGAAATTAATTTGGACATTTTTGTACATTTCGAATCTACAAGGCTGAACTGATAGAGAAAATTAGAAAAGGTTTTTTTTTGGGGACACAAGGGAAGAACTATTGCCTTATTGAATTCCCACACACCTGGTGATGGAAATCCCTGAGAGAATCCCTTGAAAATCTGAGATAATTCGACTGTCCTAGTTTCTGCTCTGAGTCTTTCTAAGAGAATTCTACGTTCTAACTTTTGAGGGGGTACGAGGAATGAAGTAAAACCGCCGGTTACCCCTCTAAATTCCCTGATTAAAACCAAAAATGACGTAGTTCAGAGTCTAGAATTTTAGAAAATTACATAAAATGCCCTAGGAAATTCGCAGGAAAAAGGACCCTGCCAATCCCCACAAGGCACTCTACGAGTCATGAGGTTAGGAACGAGTCATGGTGCCAAATTGTGATGTGCATTGGAAATTTTCTTCAAATCAAATAGCCTATCAACGATTGACTTCATGAGTCGTCAGAAGACTTAACGACTCGTGACGTCTCCCGTTTCCACTAAACCAAGATTTCTCTTTATGGGTTACCACGGGGGACACCATGACTCATGGTGATGATCTGTTAGGTACAATGCCCGAATTTTCAAATTCTCAGTCAACCCTTGACCACAACTCACATGAAGACTCATGGTGTTAACCACAACTCATGGTCACACCTGTTATCACTCAATTTCCCAAATTTTCAACCAAGTCTGAATCCTTTTTCACGAGCCACTCCACGACTTCGTAATGTGTCCTGGTGCAGGAAATCCTGTTTTCTTTGTTTAAACTCCCGGGTATGATATTAGGGTTTTTGGGGCATTACAATATCTCTCCCTTGGGAACATTCGTACCTGAATGTTGGAAAACACGTAGAAAATCAGAGAAATGCATTCAACAAGGAATCTTCATCCTGCCTTGACTTAACTTCAACTACCAACGAGGAATCTGATCCACTTTGCACCACTACTCCGAGCTAACCTGTAGATATCCTTTGCCAGTTCCTTTTTGCACTCTTTAACATGAGCCACGCTCCCCATAAACATCTTGCTTAGGACATCATCAACCATATTGGCTTTGCCCGGGTGATACAGCACGGTCATGTCATAGTCGTTTAGTAGCTCCAACCATCTTCTCTAACGAAGATTTAGATCTTTCTGACTGAACACATGCTGAAGGATCTTGTGATCGGTGAATACATCCATGTGAGCCCCGTAAAGGTAATGCCTACATATCTTTAACGCAAACACCACTGCTGCCAATTCAAGGTCATGAGTCAGATAATTCTTTTCATGAACCTTGAGCTCTCTGAAGGCATAAGCTATCACCTTACCCAGCTGCATCAGATCGCAACTAAGTCCAACTCTGGAGGCGTCACAATACACCACAAACCCATCCGTTCCTTCTAGTAAGGCCAAAACTAGAGCGGTAGTGAAACGAGTCTTCAACTCCCGGAAACTCTTCTCAATTGCATTCGACCACTGAAATTTCAACTTTTTCAGAGACAACTTAGTCAGAGGAGATGCAATAGAGGAAAAACCTCCCACAAAACATCGGTAATAACTGGCTAGACCTAAGAAACTTTTTATTTCAGTTAGGGAAGTAGGTCTTGGCCAGTCTTTTAGCACTGCTATCTTTTGAGGATATACCTAAATACCCTAACCCAAGACCACGTGATCAAGGAAAGTCACAGACTTTAACCAAAATTCACATTTGCTGAATTTTTCAAACAACTGGCCATCTCTGAGCGTCAGAAGCACTATTCTTGGGTGATTAGCATGTTCTTCCTCATTTATGGAATATACCAGAATGTGGTCGACAAATACAATGATGAACATATCTAGATATTGCTTGAAGTCCCTTTTCATCAAGTCCATGAAAGCTGCAGGTGCATTAGTGAGTCAAAAGGACATAACCGCGTACTCGTAGTGACCATACCGAGTTCTGTAAGCTATTTTCGATATGTCACACTCTTTGACTCTTAGCTGATGATACCCCAACATGAAATCTATCTTGGAGAAACAACTGGCTCCCTGAAGCTGATCGAACATGTTGTCAATCCTGGATAGGGGATATTGTTTCTTGACTGTGAGTTTGTTCAACTAATGGTAACCGATGCACATTCTGAGGGTACCATCTTTCTTTCACATGAATAGTACTGGAGCACCCAATGGAGAGATGTTGGGTCTGATAAAACCTTTATCAACAAGGTCCTTCAGCTGCTCCTTCAACTCCTTAAGCTTGGTTAGAGCCATTCTGTAAGACGGGATGGAGATGGGCTGAGTGATTGGAAGAAGGTCTATGCCGAAGTCTATTTCCCACTCAGGATGGACTCCAAAAAGATCTTCAAGAAACACGTTAGGTAACTCACTGATAACTGAAACTAATTGGATAGTTGGGGTATCAAAGATAAAATTTTTGACCCAAACTAGATGATAAATACACCTTTTGGAAATAAGCTTTCTGGACTTAAGGTAGGAAATAAATCAAACCTTAGGCGCTGAACTACTGCCCGTCCACTCTAAAGCTAGCTCGTTAGGGAAGTGAAACCTGATGACCCTAGTTCTGTAGTGGATTGAGGCATATCTAGAGTGTAACTAATCCATGCCAAGGGTGAGGTCATGTCTAACTCTACAAGATCGGCTGGAATGACCTTATTCAAAATTGAGAATGGGTAGTTTCTATACACCTGACTAGCTCTAACTGACTCGCCAACTGGGGTGGAGACTGAGAATGGTTCTGGGAGGACTTCTGGACTGATATAAAACTGAACAGCTACATAGGGAGTCATGAAAGAAACTGTGGCTCCTTGATCTATTAGGGCATACATGTCTAGATGAAAAACTCGTAACATACCTGTGACCATGTCAGATGAGCTCTCCTGATCCTGATGAGAGGACAAAGCATAAAAAAGGGTTTTGGTTCTCACCGCCATCCTTACCTGAGGTGTTGGCCTGCTGAGCTGGTCGGCTTGCTAGAGCTACTGAAGTAGTGGATTGTGAACTCCCCTATCCTGCTAACAGGCATTATTTGAGTGGATTACCAAGATGTCCACACCCAAAGTAACCCTCTCAACCTTGAAGGCATTCTCCTGGATGATTCTTGCCATACTAAGGGCAAGCTGGGGTGGCTGTAGAGGTTGCTGGCGTTATGACTCTAGGACAGTGATCCAGATGCTCCATCCCTCCAACCCTTGCAGGATCGGAAAATAGGGCACTGACTGAAGTGGGTGTGGGAGCCCTCTGCGGATGTTGTTGTGGGCGGCTACTATCGCCAGATCTCTAGTGGCCTGATGTGTCGTGAATTTGTGACACTAGTGATGCTTAAAACTTTGTGAATATGCATGACTTTCGGTATAGTTATGAGGATGTGAGGTGTTTTGGTAGTTTTGCAGGTAAAACGGGCCGTTGGAATAAAAGTTGAGAAAAAGGACAGAACAAAGAGAAAAATTCCTTAGACGAGCTGAACTACGGACCGTCGGTCCTTACCATGGGCCATCCAAGTCAGCTGTTGCATGTAATTCAGAGAGTTGCTAAGCAGAGTGCCAAGCAACGGCTGAAACCCATGAATTGTACTAGCTTACAACTGACCGTTCTTCTTGGCCGTGGGAAGATATAGAGAAAATGTCAAAATGAAGTCTCATATGACAGACGTTCCTACGGATCGTGTGAACTTACAACGGACCATCCTATCCGGTCATGGAAAGAATTAGAGAAGAATGACCAAGAGTGGGCTACATCCAATGGAGAGAGAGGAAGGGCCGTAACTTCTAAGGAGGGGTCGTTCTGAGTACTTGTACCTCTAGGTTCAGAAACAATGATCAGGAGGTCAAGAAACAACGAACTGGACCAACGGCTCGTGGGATCT
Source organism: Datura wrightii (assembly GCA_035772735.1). Classification (NCBI taxonomy): domain Eukaryota; kingdom Viridiplantae; phylum Streptophyta; class Magnoliopsida; order Solanales; family Solanaceae; genus Datura; species Datura wrightii. The sequence continues at coordinate 166,403,850 of JASDFA010000016.1, forward strand.
CACAACAAGCCGTTGTTTGAGGCCAGATGCTGAAAGGAGACAAGTATGAGGGAAGCAACAACTGGAACAACAAACATTCTAATGATCCGTTGAAGCTACCAACGGACCATGGTACCTGCCGACACCAGAATCCTAGTTGATTTAGGAAAGGATTTGTTTCATGTCTATAAAAAATATGTTTAGGTTTATTTTACAAGTTACACAATTTTACAACTTTGGACATCATTTATTTGTGTTATTGACTGCCATCAGGGTTCAAGAAACGAAGTTCATAATTTTGTTCTTAAATTTGGAGGAGTAAAACAACCTTGGATTTTTGTGATTTATTCAATTCAAGCGGTTTTCTTCTACGAATCTTTCTAAGTTGCAATTATGATGTCTTCTATAGTTTGTGATTGTGATCTTACAAGCATGAGTAGCTAAAACCGTAACTAGGGTTGTGGGAACCATGATGAATTGACACACATAGGTAAAAATACTTAGTGAATGTTGAACGGGGTTTATGCATGTATTATTTTTCCCTTTGTTTTAATTGCTTCTTAACGGTTGCAAATGTTGGAAATTGCCTTATTCTTTCTTACTAGATCAAGGGAGTAATGAATGGAAAAAGGGATTAACAACTAAGATTTGAGGCTATCAACCCTCATCTAATAGCTTGACCTTGTCCGGAAATGGCTAATTCAATATTAAGGGTAAGGGTTAATTAAGCATAGACCCGTTTATGGATTACGTTGCACGGGGATAATCATCTACATAGGGGACCAACCATTTAGGTGAATTTATCTTACCATTATTGCACGCTAAACATCGGAATAGATCACTAGAATAAAATCATTGTGGTTATGAAGTCATAGGGAACACAATCCTAGTCACTTTATTGATTGAATACAACCGAAATTGATTTAAAAATTTACTAGTTTTTACTCTTGTTTATTATTTTGTGTTTCAAAACCTTCCCCCATAGGAAATAAGTAAGCCGATAGTATTAGCTAAACGCATCAACTCAAGTTCTCATCATATTCCTCGTGGGATTTGACCCCAACCCTGGTTGGGTTCTATATTTGACATCGACCACTTTATATCTCATTTACGAGGTGTAATTCGGGTGACATTAAATTTTGGCACCGTTGCCGGGGAATATGACTTAGGCTTTTGTTAATTGTGTTTTCTCTACTGTTGGTCCTTATTTTCTTTTTATTTTTCTTTTGTTGTTTTTATTCTTAACAAGTCTTAGGTTCGTGCATGCCCAGTACTAGGAGACAAGGAAAATCCTCGGTTCAAATTGATCACGAACTTGAACAAACACTATGAAATATGAGGAGATTGGCCAACATACAGGAGCAAGAGACAGTGGAACAGTCTACCACTAGGATGTTGGCTGAGGAACAAGCTCAGGCTAGAGATAGAGAGTTAGCAAGGGTTGCTGAAGAGCAAAGCCTAGTTGCCAAAGCCGAGAGAGCTAGAAGGAACAGAGGTCCAGACCAGCAGAGGCACCGATACTTCGATGATGATGACGATGATGATATTGATGAAGCCAGTTCCATTGGAGCTATTGTGCCTCCCCCTTTTCTTGCTGGGGCAAAGTTTGACATTACCAGTGCTATGATCCAACTGCTCTACATGTAGGGGATCTTTGCTGGTCGTGCAACTAATGATACACCTACTCACTTCACTAATTTCGTGGGTATCTGCAAAGCATGCAAACAATCGGGAGTGAGTTAGGATGCGATACAGCTAAAGTTATTTCCCTTTTCATTATGGAGTGAGGCAATGCTCTGGTTTGCTGAACTGCCCAACGATTCTATCACTATATGGAGGGAGTTGAAAAGAGCTTTTGTTGAAAGGTTCTTCCCACCTTCTAGAGCTTTGTAGCTGAAAGATGAGATATACAACTTCAGGCAATTAAATTCTCAAGTACTTCGTGAGACATGGTTGTGGTTCAACAAGAAGTTCAAAAAGGTGCCCAACCGCAGGATCCCAGATGATACATTATTGGAGATCTTTTATAGGTCTCTAAATGCTAACACAAGGAGGTGGCTGATATCATGTATGGCGGTACATTCATGAGTAATACTTATACTGAAGCGGTTGAAGTACTTGACAGAATCACTAAAACCAACCGCGCATGGCACACAAGAGAGTTGGAGGCTCCGGCTGGTACTTATGCAGTAGGTATGTCTGCGGAATAGAGAAGGAAGGATGAAGAGCGAGATCAGGATATTGCTGAGATAAATACCAAAATGGGTCTGCTTGTTAAGAATTTGATGGGAGTTGGGGCTGAAAAGGTGAATGTTATGGGCTCTCAGGGTAAGGCCTCGAGAAATGATGGAGGCAAATCACAATCTGAGGAGGTAGCAAATTATCTGAATCATCAAGGGGCGGGTTTCTGAACCAACACCCAAGGGTATAACAAAGACTCTTAGTGTCAGGTCCAGGTGAACCAAGGTTGGAACTACTACAGAGATAACAATTACAGTCAATGCGTATATAGAGACAATAAAGACTAGAAAAAGCGTGAGGAGTCAAGAATGACAGAAGCAGTCAATATGTTCCTCCAAGGAACCATGAGCTAGAGTCTAGTTTTTTAAGGGTGGAAGACATATTTTCTAAGGTACTTAAGTAGATAGAGGCAATCGATGGCCGTTTCAAGGAGCTCCGCACTGATATTTCTGGTATGAACCAAGAGGTGGGATCATATGCTGTGGCCATTAAGCAGATTGAGCAGCAACTTAGTGTCACGACCCGAACGGAGGCCCAAATTGCGACACAAGACAAGGAGCCCCGAGAGACCCCAAGTTGACCCATGGCATAAGCACACATCTAACTCAATCAAGAATTGAATAACCATCAATACAATCATAGCGGAAGTCTAATTTGAATATAACATCAGAATATTAAATTCTATGCTGAATACACACATATGTCTGAATAGCCTCTAATCATGATGAGTTGATGGGACAAGACCTTAACTAACTTAACAAGCTGAAACTGAAATACATAAAGAAAAGATGGATAGTCTAGTCCTTGGAAGATGAGGACTCACCAATAAAGCGATGCTAACTCTGATAAGATGACTAAAAGTGGAGCAGAAGATGAGAGCCGGATCTTGTATCATGAAATGATACAACATAAACGTATGCGGTCAGTACGTGGAACGTACCGAGTATGCAAGGTAAGTAAAACCACTAATGTAAGTAAAATCATTTAAAGGCAATGCATTAATTAAAACATAACATCAAAAAACTGGGAGTAGGTCTTGCATGCATTCTTTCTGAAATCATGACCTCTTCATAACATGATATAACATGCTTCATAACATCATAACTGAATCGATTGACTCAAAGCTAAATTCAGACATTTATAAGTAAAGGCTAAACATTGAGTCAAACCTACTTTAGAATATGCATTTACATAAATATCATAAGTAATGAATATGCATATCTAAAATCATGAGGAACAATGGGAGACTCGTCTTTTAACCGATATACCATGATAGATCTTACGTGGTCCTGACTATTACACTCAAGTGGCAGATCCATCCAAAACCTTGCCAGGGCTAAGGACACTACCATGATATTGATATCAAGCTGAATCCCATTCGGTCAAGGGAAGCTCACAAGGGAGGTTCTAAATTATATAATAGTATCAACCTACGTTGGCATGTAGTTCTAAGGCATAGGGTGATTGACCCATAGCCTACATGGTGCTAGACAATACTCCCAAAAACATGCATCTGCTCTACATTGTATATAACGAAGCTGAACATCATCTACTGAAGAAGCTCGATAATCAAATACATCTCAAATATGAAATCATGCATATGAGAAGCTTTAGTTCAAAACATACCACAAGCTGAAAACATACTTGGGAGCCTTTGCTCCAAAACCATGTGGTAAGCTATGCATAGGAAGACTTAACTCAAAACATACCATAAGCTAGATTATAAATTTGGGAGTCTTTGCTCCAAAACAATGTGATGAGCTCAATTTGGGAAAATCATCATTTAAACTTAACATGTGGGTATTTCCCAAAGCTTTATCATACTTAGAAATAGTCAATTCTCATCGAAAATATAATTATAAACATGGGTAGCTTCAAATAATGCTTTTCATCATAATATCTCTTCATTATAACATATACTTCACAAATCTCACTTTTCATGATCATCTCATCAATGGGCTTCAACATTCATAAGGCTAGAAACATAATTCTAATTGAAATTATTATAAAATTTTCTCGTGCTTCACAATTTGATAATAAAATCATAATCAATTCATACCCATGCGTAGAAATAGATAATTCATGCATTTGGGTAAAAACCCCATAGATAAATCATAAAATTTCATACTTTTGAGAGGGATTAGGCATGGGTGTGGAAGAAACCACCCATTTGAACCTTTCATAGGCTTAAAGGACGTAGTTTAGGCTTTAGGAACTTAGGAATTACGAAAAGACCCTTACTAATTTCGTAGGAAAAGACTGCCAATAGGTCCCAATGAGGGACCTAATGACTCGTCCTCACTGGCCGCGACTCGTTGCCTCAATCCGTGATGTACACTGCCAAAAATTCATCAGAGGACATGAGGGACTCCATGAATTGTGGTTGCTAGCCACGACTCGTGGTCACCATTTGTTATCCCCACTGTCCAAAACTCCTTACCAAGCATCCAGTCCAGGCCACGGATGGCCTTACGAGTCGTGTGGTCTAACCACGACTTGTGGTCATGCCCGTGGTCTTCCCCAGATCATGCCACCTCCTTGCTTGATGATGAGTCACTTCACGACTTGTGGTTACTCCTCACGGGTCACCTAATGACCCGTTCTGTGAACTAGTGCAGAATTTTAGTTTTTGGCCATTTCAACTCCCAGGTCTAATCTTTGTGCTTCCGGGTATAACCATTAGTCAGATGTCTGTTGCTATGAACCAGAGGAAGAAGGGAATGCTTCCCAATAATACAGTTAAAAATATAAAAATTGACAGTAATTGCATAACAATCACTATTAGGAGTGGGAAAATGACAGCTGATCCTCCAAGACGGCTGTGATTGATGAGACAGTAGAGCCCTTAGTGATTGATGATAATAGGATGGCAGATTTTGAGGAACAAACTTTGGCTGATGATTCAGTAGAGAAAACCACTCATAGTAATGCATAAGAGCATGGATTTGGCAAAGAGAAGAAGAAGGAGGTACTGCAAAATATCACACCTATTCCTAGACCTCCTCCCCATTTTCCATAGAGGTTGAAGAAAAAGGTCGAAGATGGGAAGTATCAAAAATTCATTTCCGTGTTGAAACAATTATCTGTAAATATCCCATTAGTTAAGGCACTTGAACAAATGCCTAGCTAGGCTAAATTTATGAAGGACCTTGTCACTAGAAAGAGGACCGTAAGCTTCGAACCTACTGATATTTGCACCACTATAGTGCAATAGTATCTCGGTCCTTTGTTTATAAAAAGGAAGACCCTGGAGCTTTCACTATACCGTGCCCTATAGAAGCCTTTAATTTTGCCAAGGCACTATGTGATCTGCATTCTATTATTAACTTGATGCCTTTAGCAGTGTTCAGATAGTTGGGCTTGGGAGCCCCCAAACTGACTATAATTCGACTTTTGATGGTAGATCACATGGTGAAAAATCCAGTAGGAATTCTCTATGATGTTCTAGTGAAGGTAGAGTCCTTTATATTTTCGGTCCATTTTGTCATTCTATACTGTGAGGTTGATTTTGAGGTCCTCATTATCTTGGGGCAGCCATTCCTCGGCACCGTACGTGCTCTTGTAGATATTGAAATCGGACAGCTGAAATTCCGGTTGAACAATGAGGAGGTGGCATTCAAAGTATGCCGATCCATGAAGTAGCCAATTGACATGAGGGTGGTCTCAGTAATTGATGTTGTGGAACCTGAGTTTCCAATTATTCCCATAGAGGAGTTAGTGACTCTTGAGGACTTAGCAGCAGTTTTGATGAATGTTGGTTCTGAGGAGATCCATGGGGTGAGGAGATAGTTAATGCACTTGCTGGTATGGGGTCATACACCTATGATCCAAAGAATATAGATCTTGATCTGAAGAATCAGGTGACCCCATCGCCCAAGCCATCGATTGAGGAGCCTCCGGTATTGGAGCTCAAAGTACTCCCGTCTCACTTACGGTAAGTATTTTTGGGGATCGGTAACACTTTACTGGTCATTATTGTAGCTGACTTGGAGGAATGGCAAGTGGAGGATTTGGTCTCGATTCTGAAGAGATATAAAAAGTCATCGCGTGGACCATTGCAAACATTTGTACTCATAAGGTACAACTAGAGCCAGATTGTATTCCGAGCATTCAACATCAGTGTAGGTTGAATCCACCTCTACAAGAGGAGGTCAAGAAGGAAATCTTCAAGTGGTTGGATGCAGTTGTGGTTTACCCTATTGCTGACAACAAATGGGTGCGCCCAGTTTAGTGTGTACCGAAGAAGGGAGGAAACACAGTGGTCCCAAAGGCTAACAATGAGCTCATTCCACTCAGGATAGTCATCGGTTGGGGTGTATGAATGGACTATAGGAAGTTGAACTATTGGACTCAGAAAGATCATTATCCTATGCCATTCATGGATTAGATGCTAGATCGCTATTTTCTTGATGGTTATTCTGGGTACAGTCAGATATCTATAGCCCCCGAAGATCAGACAAAACCACTTTCACCTGTCCATATGGTATATTTTCTTTCAAAAGCATGTCGTTCAGGTTACTTAATGCGCCCACCACTTTTCAATGTTGCATGATGTCCATATTTTTTGACATGGTGGAGGACACCATTGAAGTCTTTATGGATGACTTTTCGATGGTGGGTGATTCATTCAAGGATTGTTTGGCTCATTTGAGCAAGGTGTTGTGGAGATGTGTAGAGACCAACTTGGTACTTAACTAGGAAAAGTGTGATTTCATGGTCAAAGTAGGTATAGTGATAGGGCACAAGATTTCTGATAAGGGCATTGAGGTGGACAGGGCCAATACTGAAGTAATTGCTGGTGTACCACCTTCAATTTTTGTGAAAAAGGTATTCGATGCTTTCTGGGTCATGCAGTGTTTTATAGGAGATGCATGAAGGACTTCTCATGGATTGCACATCCTTTGTGTAAACTGCTTGAGAAAGAGGTGAAGTTTGTTTTTGATGAGGCACGTGTGAAGGCGTTTGAATGCCTAAAAGAGAGATTGAACACTGCCCCGATTATAGTGGCACCTGACTGGTCTTTGCCATTCAAGGTTATGTGTGATGCTAGCGGAGTGGCCTTAGGAGCTGTGTTGGGTCAGAGGCGTAAAAAGATTTTCCATCCTATTTATTATTCTAGCAAGGCTCTTAATGCAGCTTAGAATAATTACACTGTGAAAGAACTGGAGTTGTTGGCTATAGTATTTGCATTTGAGAAGTTTCATTCATACTTGCTTGGAACCAAGGTGATAGTCCACACGAACTATGCAGCTTTGAGATATCTGATGGCAAAGAAGGATGCCAAGACGCGGTTGATTCGATGGGTTCTGTTGCTGCAAGTGTTCGAGTTCGAGGTAAAGGATTGGAAGAGGATCGATAACTAGGTGGAAGATCACTTATCAATATTGGAAGAAAATGCAGCACTTTGAGATGAGCTTGACATAGATTATGTATTCCCCGATGAGCAGGTTTTAGCTGCCTCACAGGATCTCATCCCATGGTTTGCCGACTTCTATAATTATCTGGTGAGTGATGTTGCACCAGAACACTTATCTTTTCACCAGCAAAAGAAGTTCATGTCTGTTGTGCGGAAGTTTTTGTGGGATGAGCCTTATTCAGCATATGTGCTGATGGGGAGATTTGGAGATGCGTGCTCGAGGTGGAGATGCTGAGCATATTGGAGGCCTTTCACTCATCCCCTATTGGGGTCACCACAGCGAGATTCACAAAGCCCACAAGATTCTGCAATGTGGGTACTATTGGCCAACCATTCACCAGGATGGGCATGATTTTGCAAAGGCATGTGATGCATGCCAAAGGAAAGGAGGCTTATCAAGGAGGCATGAGTTTTCTCTTACTCCGTTCCTTTTCATTGAGCTGTTTGATGTTTGGGGCATTGATTTCATAGGCCCATTTGTGAGCTCAAATCGGATGAACTACATACTGGTTGTTGTGGACTATGTTTCGAAATGGGTGGAGGCAATTGCGCTTCAGAATAATGAAGGGAAGAGTGTCACATCATTCTTGAAGCGGAATATTTTTCCTGATTTGGGACTCGCAGAGCTATCATTAGTGATGGGGGTTCGCACTTCTGTAACCAGTTGTTTCAGACATTATTGGAAAAATATGGGACGAAACACAAGGTGGCAACATCCTATCAGCCGCAGTATTGTGGGCAAGTTGAAGTCTCCATCTGAGAAATAAAGACCATCTAGCTAAGACTGTGAATACTAAATGGACAGATTGGTCTAGGAAGCTAGATGATGCTTTATGGGCTTATCGGACCGCATTCAAGACTCCTATAGGTATGTCTCCATATCAGCTTGTGTATGGGAAAGCATGTCATCTTCCGGTTGAACTTGAGCACAAAGTTATGTGGGTGCTCAAGAAACTCAATTGGAACTAGAGCGAAGCTGCGAACTTGAGGCTTGATCAGTTGAATGAGCTAGATGAATTTCGTTTTAGAGCCTATGAGAGTTCTGAAATTTATAAACTAAGGATGAAAATTTAGCATGACCGAAAGATTGAGAAGAGAGAGTTCAGCTCGGGTGATATGGTGTTACTATTCAATTCTAGGTTTTGCTTTTTTTCTGGCAAGTTGAAGTCCAAATGGTTGGGGCGTTTTCTAGTGATCCAAGTATTCTCCCATGGGGAAATTGAACCGGTAAACCATGAAGGAAAGCAATTTAAAGTACATGGTCAACGGGTGAAAGCATATTTAGGGAAGAGCGAAGAAATAAAGCTGGTGGATCTTTAGGCTCTGGATGAAATTTGAGAAACCTGGGGACTTGAGTTGTGCCGCGACGTTAAATTAGGCGCTGCATGGGAGGCAACCCATGGAGGTATTTTAGTGAAGTTTGAGTAATCAAAATACCCGCGTCGTGCCGCAATGTTAAATCAGACGCTTCTTGGGAGACAACCCAAGTCAAAATTATACTGTAAATGTAGTGTTCATAGGGTGTTGAAGTGTTCAGATTTAGAAGCAAAAAGGAAACTCGATTGATTCTTCTCAGGCCAAAAACCACGAGTCTCAGAATGGGCTGTTGTAGCATGGCACGACCCATGGTTATGGTTGGTGTTTCCATCCTGAGTGCCCTTTTTCATTGTCGAATCAACAGTCACTCAGAATGGAGCATTCAAAGCTCAAACGGTTCATGGTATCACCCGTTGAATCAAATTCCCCCAGGCTTGATATCCATGGTAAGAACCAACGGATGCATAGTACGGGTCATTGTCTCTTTGAACGACCCGTCCTATGAGCCTGTAGGTTCCACATGTAAGTTGCAAAAACTCTAAACAACGGGACATAGGTACAAGTCGTGGTCACGTCATCGACCCATGGGACGAGTCGTGACTAAAGTTAAATATTAGAAACCCAACCCGACTGGTCCAAACCCAACTTATTTAAAACCCCACATACCCGACATATGTACGCTTCACATTCAAAACAATCATCAAACCTTCACTCCCTCCGATTTAAAATCGATCACGACACTACTCCTAGAACCATTGGACTGACTCATCAATTTGTCACCACTGATCAGTGTTGATCCTTCTGCTACATAAGTGAGTATAGCCATACCTTAAGTCTGTAAAAACTGAATATAGTATGCATTATTAAGGAGTAAATCCTAATATAATGGGTGACATGGAATTTTGATGGGGGTAGAGTCCTAGTAATCCCCAAACATTTGCTTTAATGCCTAATTTACTATCTGGGTTTTTGGCTAAAGATGGAATGGATTAGATGTGGGTGAGGTCAGGCTACACGACCCAATCAATGACCCATTGTACCCCATAATGGCTCATTGGTCGGGTCGTTGGGACTGCTCAGGGATCCACAATACTAGTCGCACAACGACTAATACAATGGACCGTTGGTTCACCTAACGAATTGTTGAAACTAGTTGTTGTGCAAAGTCCCGTGCCCTAACAACTGTACCCCTCCTACGGACTAATCAAACAAACCATTTTATCTTACAACGGACTGCTGTATTTTATTGTTGGCATAAATTCAAGACAACTTCCAGAGGCTAATTCAACAATCGTAACAATGGGCCGTTGTTCCCTACAACGACTCGTACTGATGGTCATTTGTTTTGAAAAAACACAGATATACCTTGTCTTGTTTTTATAAGTTTAACACTGTGTCCCAATGCTACAATGACTTCCACAGGAAACAAGAAGCAACAGGAAGCTGCCGCATGGAAAGAAATTTCTAAAAGGCGGAAGCTCCGTGATGAGTCAGAATTAGACAGTTCTAGTGGTTCGGAGGTTCACTACAACATTGAAACATCTGACGAATCTCTAGTGGTGACCACTAGGGCAAAGTCCAAAGACAAGAAACTGCAGCAGCTACTGCCTCACCTCCTTAGTCTGATGAGGGAAGTGACGAGGCCGCGTCTGATGGTGAAAACCCTCCTGCGGATAATGCAGATGAGGGCAATGATGATGCTGAGGAGTCAGGTGGTGATGATATTGATGAGAGGAGTCTACTGGCAAGGAGAGTGCTGCTGAGAAGTCCAACTAGCAAGTGGGGGACTCTGAACCTACCACCACACCATAAGCAAGGTCCAAGAGATGGTTTCTATAGGGCTCACGAGATGTGTATTATGCAGGGCTCAATCTCAAAGAAAAAGGGAATCCCACCCGTAGTATTTAGGAGGAGCCAAAGATTCAGATCAATGCCCTAAATGAAGTTCCAGAGCTCAAAAGGCTCTTCGAGGGCTAAAACATGTATTGGATGGCCAGGACTCTAGGAAAATACAACATGGAGATGGTGCGTGAGTTTTATGAAAACTACTAGTGCACCTTGGAGAAAAAGGCTCCCTCAAAGAATGCCATTAAGAAGGAGCCAATGTTAGACTCTTTCAGGGTATGAGCTATCCCAGTTAACATATCGGAGAGGACAATCACCAAGGTCTTGATGGGTGGTGACTATACAGTGCTGACCAGAACTACTGAATATGATTATCGAATGGAGGCAATGAACGAGATCAGAAAATTGAGCACTTAGGACAAAGTGTTGCACTTTCAGTGGATGGAAAATATTATTGCTAAAGATAAGGAGGGAGTAGAATGGGTCACAGGCAGAAAACCAATATACAAGGCTTCCCTGAATTTTTTCGCCAGGTCATGGTGGTCCATAGTTTGACATTGCCTCGCGCCTATAATGAATGATAATGTTTTAAGCGCATATAGGGCAGTGTTGGTGGAATGCATTATGTCTGAGTTCCTATTGAACATTCCCCAAATTATTTCCATAGAGATTCGGGAGCAAGCTATCAAAGAAAACACTGCACTTCTGTTCCCGAGCTTAATCTATCAGTTATGCATGGAATTTGGAGTTCTTCTCTTGCCATATATTGATCATATGATTAGAAACATCAGGACGACAGACATAGCATTGATTAAAGGTGACCTGAATTTGGTGGCCAGGGTCTGTGTTCCATTAGGTGGACCCAAATTGAGTGAGAGTACACCAAGAGGAGGTGAGCAAGGTGCTACTTTCGGCCAGGTTGAGCAGACCATGGAGTTTCCTTCCACTCGAGCTGATGATGCCACAATGACCACTTCTATTCCATCAGGAAGCACAACCCAGTTCGTTCCTACTGGATACTTGTTGGTCCCAAAAAGTGACATGATAAAAATGGCCAAGAGACTGACAATTGCAGAGTGCAAGATTGACATGCTTCTTGAGCAAGTTAAGCCGTGGGTTAAAAAAGAAATAGAAGATATAGCATGGGGGCTACATATGCGGCTGGATGGTTTTGAGGTATTCCCCAACCAGTTTTGGTTTGATGCTCAGACCCGGGATTGGGACACAATAGAGAGAGAGTTAGCAACATTAAAAGCCTCAGTGCTAGAGTTGTCATCCAGACCTACTCCACTTTTACCACCACAGGCTTTGTCAGTGATACATGAGGACTTGGATGTAGAGATTCCTTAGTTCTTTGACTTTTAGCTAGCCCCGCATGAAAAAGGCAAAAAGAAGCGGGCCGCTAAGGGAGCGGAGATGAGGAAAGAAAAAAGCAAAAGAAGGAGAAGCGGGCATTGAAAGCTTCTCTCAAGGAAAGTCGACACACCGCCGATGCTCATGAAAGAGAGATAATGGAGCGGCTTAAAGGTGCTAGCACCTCTAGTGTGCAAAATGTGCTAGAGGAGAGTGGGTGCACAGTTAATTCTCCTGTGCGGACAGCTTCAGAGAATGCACAAGACACAACTGATGCTACTGCTACACAGGCTGGAGCCCTGACTGAGACTCCAGCTGCTGAGGATTCTAGGTGTTATACCCCGTAAGATTCCCGGCACCTAGATGGCCTATTTGCGCGTTGGTTAAGCATATTTGAAAGCCATATGTTCTAGGGAAAGGCCGGGAAAGGATCGGATGAGAAACCTGTCGAACCATCACGAAAGGAGCCGGCGTAGAGCCTCTCCGCGATGGCAATGTGTCACGGAGGTGGAGCCTCCGCGGTTGCTCCGTGACACGTTGGGCCTGTCCATCCCCAAGTATATAAAGCCCCACTTCGATTTATTTTCATTAAAATCATTATAATTTCCAGAGAGTTTGCAGCAAACAGAGAGAGACGAAGAGGGTATAGATATTATCATTCGATTACGCTGTCAAACGCAGTCTAAACTTAAATTAACTCCAGATACCGAGGTATTTAGCAGCAGGGAGCATTCCTACGGATTTTGTTTCGCAAATTAGGACCGACGAATCGTCGAGCTACCGGACTAAGGCAAGTAGAATTGCTCCAAACTAGTGTCTATGTGCTCCTAGCTATGAAGTGAATACTTCTCCCTCCTGCACTTCTGGAAAATAGCAACTTTTCGACCGTTTTTCGATAGGCCTAAGTTTAGGCTATAATTATAACGAAAGTGACGTCGTCCTTCAGAATAAAGTTGTAATTAGCACTAATTAACGTGTACATGAATAGAGTTGGGAGAAATAGCTGGAGTACTGACCGAGCCTCGTCCGACAATCGAATAACTCAGGGTTAAGGTATGTGAAGTTGTTCTTCGGCAAGTTAGTAAGTCTTAGCTTGGTAAATCATAGTAAACTCCGCATTTGAAACTCTCGGAGTTGAACGTTGAGAAATTAAGTAAATCTGATAGATTCTAAGTTGTGTTGCCATGTCGTATTCAGTCTGAAAGTTAGTAAAGCATGCGCCAAAGGGCGAGTTAGCATTCCAGACTCAATATAGCTTATTGTATGATTAGCAAGCATGTAGTAGAATAAAAAGAGACAGATTTTCAGAATAAAAGCAAATAAAGTAAAATCAGATGGACAGACAGTTTTATGGCTACAGATTAGCCATTCAGACAGATAGTATCCCAGCTACAGATTAGCCAAACAGTTAAATAAAGATTTCAGAATCAGTATAATCAGTAAAGAATCAGTATAATACAGAAAGAGATCAGAATAAGAAATCAGACTTTCGGACAGTCTTTTTCAGTTATACATGCTTGCTATTTATATGTGCTATTTGTTTGTTGAGACTTGATGTGGCGTGAGGGAACCTTATTGAGTGTCCTCGCTGCCCCTGGGTTGGTAATTGTGTCGCCCACTGAGCGGGTGGGTTTACGTCACTCCAAGGAGTGGCATGCCGTCCCTAGTTTGGACGAAGATGGGATGAAGCTTTCCCCATATTAGACTGATCAGCATTACAGTACAGATAGCCCTGTTGTGCACAAGCGCCCAGGGAACAGATACAAATACAGTTACAGTACAGATCTTATTACAGGTGCAGCTCCGGTTTCAGATAGCCCTGAGGAGAGTTCCAGGGAACTAGACCCTATCTGTTACTGTCTGCACAGGAGTCCTCCGTACTCAGACACGGTTATTTGTATCGGAGGCTATGGCCCGAGCCGGAGACCCAGGGGGCCGGTAGAGGAGCTCCGAGTGAGCAGATGAGTGGAGTGACTTATTTTTGGCTGGTTTTGACCCGGGTAGGGGTATATATTTGTTTGCTTGCTTGGCGCCATCCGGCTTATAGGGGTTGGTATTGGCTATTGCTTGCTAAATGTATATGTACTTATGTGCTTATCTATACTAGTTAATAGACAGCATGGCAGCCTTGTTGGCCCGCATAGGCTCCCTTATATTGATATGTTTCTGGTTAGCTGTTATTACAGGTACATGTGGCTATAGGCCCAGTTGGCCGGAGGCTGTGTTTACAGCTGTTATATAGCCCTTTGTTTCCAGAAATCTAAGTTAGAGCCAGCCAAGCACCAGATGTGCTCAGGCTTAGTAGTCTAGCAGTTCAGGTCCTAGTAGGGCACCAGGTGCCAGTCATACCCCCAAGGCGGGGCGTGACAAACTTGGTATCAGAGCAGGTCGTGTCCTAGGGAGTCTGCAAGCTGTGCTAAGTAGAGTCTTGTCTATGGATGTGTTGTGCACCACATACTATAGGTAGGAGGCTGCGAGGCATAATAGGATGGTTACCCTTCTTTCATACTCGGTTGTGTCATAGCACAGTACAGTACAGGGTTGGTCCTTTTAAAACTTATCATATTCTTTGAATACAGATACAAGTCAGACCAGCGAAATCCTATCCCAGGCAGATGATCAGATATAGCAACAAGAGAGAACATCGGTCAGTTACAAGGTAACTACAACAGCAGGAGGAGGTAACAGGGACCTCCTAATGTTATCTTTTTATTGGTACCATCCCCAGTATATGTCGATAACTTCAGAATAGGAAGTCATAAGCATAACGTATAAATGAGTCGATTTATTTGTTAGATATATATATAAGACCTGATTAAGATAGTAGACAATATTAGATTATCAAATAAGTGTGAGAAAGAGAGGGAAATGTAGGATTCCCACCTCCATTCCTTCAGGTGTGGTACAGTTCCATGTTTTCATTTCGTTGCAGTAAGAAAAAGTCATTCCTACCCCTTAGTTTTGATCCCAGTGTAGCACAGGGCATAAGGATTGAGACGATGTTGCCCAAAGCAGGCAGTAAGTGAAAGGTGGATTGATTGATTCCAGAAAGTGTTAGAAAGAGTAAGGACCCCTTATGATTATGTAAGTTGTGCAGACCCTCACGGTAATAAGTCAGAAGAGCAAGTAAGACTACTAGCTTACTCGAAGTGGATGTAGGAGATCCGTCAATGATGGACTCCCAGTAAGAGTCAAGTTTAAGTCAGGAAAGGGTTGAATCCGCCGTGGCATGCTAACAACGGCAGGGTATGTCTGCAAGATAATAGTTATAATCTTAGCTGTGATATCAAAAGCCAGGGAGATTATATGAATAAGATGGGTCCGACTGTAAGTCAGAAGAAGTATAGGTTGGAACTTGACTGGCAACCTTATTGATAGTGTAAGGCAGGTACCTTGAACCCCATAGCCCAGTTTAAGGAAGATGAAGGTGAAGAACATGAATACTAGATTTTGAGGGGAAATCAGAATCACCTCTAGATTGATAGAACATCGTGTATTAAGGACTAAACCTTAGACGAACAGCTAAGAGACAGTAAGGTTGTAGTTTAGAATGTTGCGGTATGTCCGCCCAAGGAGAAGGTAAGAGGGTACCGAACCAGAGACTCCAATCTAGTGTGGCCCAGAGACAAGGTCCAACAGACAGTCACGGGCCTTAATATAATGCCAAGTAAGGCCACAAGTTTCGGATGTTGACCCCACATTGTAAGAGTGGCGAAATTTCAATTGAGAAATAGAACCATCTGATTTAATTCGTTCTCAATAGCCACGAGATGATCAATAGCAGATCATAGCTAAAGTGCATGTGTGTGTTGCCTCCAGAATGGAATGAAAAAAAATCCCATGAAATGATACGAGAGGATATGAGATATCATTAGACCGTAGGAGCGATATATCATGTGCAGTATGAAATTCAGTAAGGCATGTTAGAGATTACGTATCACCACAAAATTCAGTATGTATTGTACATAGTTGTTGATATATATATATATATATATATATATATATATCTATAGATGATAGATATGATGTAAGTAGTTGGCAATGGGGGTTACAGTCACACAGATTTTGGTTAGCTGCTAGGAAATATATACAGATCGTACTGCAGGACCCCTCACCAAAAGAGAGGGGGGCATGTTAAGTGGTCCTACATCGTTTTCCCAGCCTTGTAGGTGAGAGTCGGCCTTAGTCAACCTAGCAGCTATTATGTGGAACACCCCGCAAGTCAGCCGACCGTCTCAGTCAGACAAACCTGTGGGAAACCCCAAGAAAGAGTCCATATTAGTAGTCAGTGACGGACTAGAACTTCAGCTGGTTCTCGTAAGGTATTCAGATACAGAGCCCTAACAGAAGGCCAGTCTTTACAGAATGGCTCATAAGAACAACAATTTCCAAGAACAGTAATATATATCCAAGGGGGTACGAATAAGGGGTAAGAAATTAGTAGTGCTCTGCTAGCACAGTGTTTCCTAAATCAAGGAGATCGGTAGGTTCCGTATGAAGATCCAGGGACGGATCGCCTGAGAGTAGGTTGGACTAAGCACAACACACAATTGTTCAATTAGAAGGACGAAATAGTTAGCTGTCCACAACCCCGCAGTTATGCATGAGCTACAGATGTCCGAGTAGGACATGTAGAGCATCGTTGGATTACTGCAGCATTCAGATCATTTAACCCAGCTATTTAGTTAGTCAAGGTTATTCAGCCAGACTATTAGAGATCATGATCATTATCAGGATCCTCTGATCAGATACGAGCACATGGTGTGCAGATAGTCATTCAGGTTATCTCAGCAACAAGTAGCCTTAGCATGCGGCCAGAAGGCCAGATAAGCTCTAGCTATACTGGTAGATTACTTGTCATATTCTCCGGTATAATAAACCAGTATGACCGTCAGTTATATGTCAATTTTTCTAAATGTGAATTTTGGCTGAGTTCAGTAGCCTTTTTGGTCACATTGTGTCGGAGGCTAGTGTACAGGTAGATACACAGAAAATCGAAGCAGTGAAGACATAGCCCAGACCTACCACTCCGATCGAAGTACGCAATCCCTGCGGTTAGCCGGGTACTACAGAGGGTTTGTGGAAGGATCTTCCACCTTAGCAGTACCTCTGACTAAATTGACACAGAAGGCAGCAAAGTTCCAGTAGACTGAGGCGTGTGAGCAGAACTTCCAGGAGTTAAAAGACAGGTTAACATCAGCCCCAGTGTTAGAATCGCCAGAAGGTACAGAGGGTTGATGCAGCATAGTAAAGTAATAGCTTATGCTTTCAGGCAGTTAAAGAAACATGAAAAGAATTATCTTACCCATGACCTGGAGTTAGCTGCAGTAGTTTATGCCTTAAAGAGTGAATATTCTGTATCACCCAGGAAGGGCTAATGTGGTAGCAGATGCCCTTAGCCGTAAATTTATGGGGAGTTGGCATACTTGCAGCCTGAACAACGAAAATTGGCCCGAGAATTACACGAGTTAGCCGGTTTAGCCGTTCACATAGCAGAAATAAAGGACAACAGAGCGGTAATACAGAATGTCGAAGTGTTGTCTTTAGTGGTGGAAGTAAAGGAACGGCAGTATGAAGACCCTAGCCGGGTTCAACTTGAACACAAGGTTTAGCAAGGAGAGGTGACATATTTTCAAATAACCGGGGATGAAGTGTTGCGATGTAAAGGCCGCATTTGTGTTCCAGATATTTTGGGGCTTCGCCAGCAGATTATGAGCGAGGCGCATTACGCCCGCTATTCTCTCCATCCAGGCGCGACGAAAATGTACCATGATATCAAAGAAAACTACTGGTGGCCAGGTATGAAAAGAGAAATTGCTCAATTTGTAGCTCAGTGTCCTAACTGCCAACAGGTGAAAGCAGAACATCAGAAACCAGGCGGTTTGACTCAGGACATAGCTGTGCCTCTCTTGAAATGGGAAGCAGTAAACATGGACTTTGTAGCAGGATTACCCCGTACCAGGCATAGACATGATTCAATCTGGGTAATTGTTGACAGATTGACAAAATCAGCCCATTTCCTGCCAGTGAAAGCTACTTTCTCTGCCGAAGATTACGCCGAATTGTATATCAGAGAAATAGTTAGATTACACGGTGTTCTAGTATCTATTATCTCTAATAGATGAGCACAGTTTACGGCTAGATTTTAGTAGTCATTTCAGAGAGGTCTGGGGACGCAGATTAATTTGAGCACAACATTCCACCCTCAGACAGATGGACAGGCTGAGCGCACTATTCGGACGCTCGAGGACATGCTACGAGCGTGTGTGCTAGATTTTAGAGGTAGCTGGGATGATCATTTGCCGTTAATTGAATTTGCTTATAATAACAGCTACCACTCAGCCATCCAGATGGTGCCTTTCGAGGCATTATACGGGCGAAAATGTAGATCGCCGATTGGTTGGTTTGAAATAGGAGAATCAGCATTGGTTGGGCCAGACATTGTTCAGCAGTCAGAGGAAAAGGTAAAGCTTATCCGAGAACGCTTACTGACTGCACAGAGCCGCCAAAAATCATATGCAGATGTGCGGCGCAGAGACCTGGAGTTTGATGTGAATGACTGGGTATTTTGAAAGTATCCCCAATGAAAGGGGTGATGAGATTCGGCAAAAAAGGTAAGCTCATTCCGAGGTTTGTTGGGCCTTATCAGATTCATCGAAGAATAGGCCGAGTAGCATATGAGTTGAACTTGCCCCCAGAATTAGAATTCGTTCATCCAGTCTTTCATGTGACTATGCTGAGGAAATGCATAGGAGACCCATTCAGAGCAGTCCCAGTCCAGGATATCCAGGTTACGGAGGAGCTGGCCTATGAAGAGATTCCGGTAGCTTTCCTAGACAGACAAATTCTTAGGTTGAGAACTAAGGATATTGCATCTGTCAGGGTATTGTGGCGTAATAGGATCCGAGAGGAGATGACGTGGGAGGCTGAGCAAGATATGAAGATTAGATATCCTCACTTATTCCAGGCCTAGTCAGGCAATAGGTATGTCCATATTATTACTTATCCAATACCTTGTGGTTGTGTATGTATAAATGAGAAAGATTGATATTTAGCTATCCAGTGAATCTTAAAGTATTGTGTGCAGTACCTGTATTGGACTTTTCTGCGTTTCAGGTTTTTTGGTATAGTCCATATTGTAGGGGAAACTCTACCGAAATTTTTCTAAGTAGTAAGTTGAGAAGTCCTCTAGATAGCAGTTTTCATTCGAGGACGAATGTTCTTAAGGGGGGAGAATGTTATACCCCGTAAGATTCCCGGCACCTAGATGTCCTATTCGCGCGTTGGTTAAGCATATTTGAAAGCCATACCTGCTAGGGAAAGGCCCCGGAAAGGATCGGACGAGAAATTTGTCGAACCATCACGGAAGGAGCCGGGGCAGAGCCCCTCCGCGATGGCAACGTGTCATGGAGTTAGAGCCTCCACGGTTGCTCCGTGACACGTTGGGCCTGTCCAGCCCCAAGTATATAAAGCCCCACTTCAGTTTATTTTCATTAAAATCATTATAATTTCTAGAGAGTTCGCAGCAAACAGAGAGAGACGAAGAGGGTGTAGATATTATCATTCGATTACGCTGCCAAACGTAGTCTAAACTCAAATTAACTCCAGATACCAAGGTATTTAGCAGCAGGGAGCATTCCTACGGATTTTTTTTCGCGAAATACGGTCGACGAATAGTCGAGCTACCGGACTAAGGTAAGTAGAATTGCTCCAAACTAGTTTCTACGTGCTCCTAGCTGTGAAGTGAATCCTTTCCCTCCTATACTTCTGGAAAATAGCAAGTTTTCGACTGTCTTTCGATAGGCCTAAGTTTAGGCTATAATTATAACAAAAGTGATGTCGTCCTTCAGAATAAAGTTGTAATTAGCATTAATTAACGTGTACATGAATGGAGTTGGGAGAAATAGCTGGAGTACTGACCGAGCCTTGTCCGACAATCGAATAACTCGGGGTTAAGGTATGTGAAGTTGTTCTTCGGCAAGTTAGGAAGTCTTAGCTTGGTAAATCATAGTAAACTCCGCATGTGAAACTCTCGGAGTTGAACGTTGAGAAATTAAGTAAGTCTAATAGATTCGGAGTTGTGTTGCCGTGTCGTATTCAATTCGAAAGTTCGTAAAGCATGCGCCAAAGGGCGAGTTAGCATTCCAGACTCAATATAGCTTATTGTATGATTAGCAAGCATGTTGTAGAATAAAAAGAGACAGATTTTAAGAATAAAAGCTAATAAAGTAAAATCAGATGGACAGACAGTTTTATGGCTACATATTAGCCATTCAGACAAATAGTATCCCAGCTACAGATTAGCCAAACAGTTAAATAAAGATTTCAGAATCAGTATAATCAGTAAAGAATCAGTATAATACAGAAAGAGATCAGAATAAGAAATCAGACTTTCATAGAGTCTTTTTCAGTTATACATGCTTGCTATTTATATGTGCTATTTGTTTGTTGAGACTTGATGTGGTGTGAGGGCACCTTATTGAGCGTCCTCGCCGCCCCTGGGTTGGTAATCGTGTCGCCCACTGAGCGGGTGGGTTTACGTCACTCCAAGGAGTGGCATGCCGTCCCCAGTTTGGACGAAGATGGGATGAAGCTTTCCACATATCAGGCTGATCAGCATTACAGTACAGATAGCCCTGTTGTACGCAAGCGCCCAGGGAACAGATACAAATACAGTTACAGTACAGATCTTATTACAGGTGCAGCTCCAGTTTCAGATAGCCCTGAGGAGAGTTCCAGGGAACCAGACCCTATCTGTTACTTTCTGCACGGGAGTCCTCCAGACTCAGACACGGTTATTTGTATCGGAGGCTATGGCTCGAGCTGGAGACCCAGGGGGCCGGTAGAGGAGCTTTGAGTGAGCAGATAAGTGGAGTGACTTATTTTTGGCTGGTTTTGACCTGGGTAGGGGTATATAGATTGTTTGCTTGCTTGGTGCCATCCGGCTTATGGGGGTTGGTATTGGCTATTGCTTGCTAAATGTATATGTACTTATGTGCTTATCTATACTAGTTAATAGACAGCATGGCAGCCTTGTCGGCCCGCATAGGCTCCCTTATATTGATATGTTTCTGGTTAGCTGTTATTACAGGTACAGGTGGCTATAGGCCCAGTTGGCCGAAGGCTGTGTTTACAGCCATTATATAGCCCTTTGTTTCTAGAAATCTGAGTTAGAGCCAGCCAGGCAGCAGATGTGCTCAGGCTCAGTAGTCTAGCGGTTCAGGTCCTAGTAGGGCACCAGGTGCCAGTCATACCCCCCCAAGGCGGGGCGTGACACTAGGGTTGCATCTACAACCCTCGGTGACCAGATCGCTGGTGCCTAGGATGCCCAGGTACGTCCCTATTCTCATGTTTTACTTTTTGAATGCATCGAGCACGTCGCATGATATTTTTGATGGGGGTAGGGTAGTACGTGATTTTGATTTTGGTGAAGATAACTCGAGGGTTTTTCTTGCCGGATATCTTTTCCCTTTGGTGTTCCTTATCTAGTAGAACCAGCATGTTTAGGAATATTGTTTTATTTTTTTTTTGTTGCTTAATTTGAAGAAAATAGGAGGCATAAGAGCAGTCAAACAAAGCATGTGATGAACTAATTTTATGATGTACGTGAAAATGACACCCCTCCTAAATGCTTTGGTGTGAACATACTTCTGTTGTGAGGCATGAGTAGTATGGATTTTTGTATGATATCATAGGTATTGCTAGGACAATTAATGTCAAAACTGTGCATGAACCTGGTGGTTGGAACTTAGCCGTGAAATCAAGTGCTTTTGTGAGTAAAGTTTAATAGTTAGTTCTACCGTGTGTGTCAATCTAGAACTTTCATGATCAGTCATACCGAGGTAGAGGATAGGAAACTAGGAAAGGATCATAGGCCATTTTTTATGAATAGTCCACTTTATCCTTAAAAGACTTACCAAATGAAAATAAATATCCCTTGATCTCAATTTTTAGCCTAAATTGACCCTTTTTTTTGTTAAAACCAATTCACTTTCCTACATTGATTATAATGAACCTGTTTTGGCCATGATCGCTCCTTGGACACTATGCACCTCAACTCAGGAAAATCAGCTAAGTTGAGGGTGGCTATCATAGGGGTGAATAAGAAGAGTAGGGTGGAATGAAATTGACCAATAAAAATGAAAGAGCGGGTGCGGTGTTAAAGAGAAGAAAATTTTCTTGTTAAAGGAAAAAAAAGCAAAAAGAAAAAAAATGAAAATAATGAATACTTGAAAGAAGGAACACTGCACTCGTAGTTGCAAAAGAAGAAAACAAAAGAAGAAGAAAGCAAAGGAAAAAGGGAGAGAAGTGAAAAAGAGTTTAAGTGGAGCCAAAGCTAGTGTAGTGCCAAGGACAGTTAAGTTACTATTCCCATATTTATCATATCTAACCCCGAGCCTACATTACAAGCTGAAAAAGTCCTATAATGATCCTAGTTCAACCATATGAAAATTGATGTATTGAAAGTAAAAGGCAAGTTTATGGTATTTTATGCGCACAGTTGGAATTTCTTTATGTGCGTGAGCGAGTTCTTTCCCAATCCCAAGATAAACATTGGCATGATCATGTATATATATGTGCGTGTGGTACTTCTTTGTTGTGAGGGCTCATGATTGCATAGGTTAATTTCTAGCTGTCTAAGGGAAATGTTAGTTGTGTGTGCTTAGTTGTTTAGTGATAATGTGGTGCTATCCTTTGATCCTATTGTGTCATGTTGAGAAGTGCTGAGTTGTCACACCGAGTTTTGTTTTAACCCGGTAGGAGGAAGGTTGATTGAGTGAACATTTTGTATGTTTTATGAGTTTGGACTGGTATGCATCTTGTAGGTTTCATCTAGTTAAGCGTTGCCATGGGTTGATTTTATTTTGTTTACCTGAGGACATGCAAACATGCTAAGTTGAGGGTGTTGATGTGCTGTGAATTTACAACACTAGTGATGCTTAAAACTCTGTGAATGTGCATGACTTTAGGTACACTTATGTGAATATGACATGTTTTGGTAGTATTGTAGGTAAAACGGGCCGTGGGAATAAGAGTTGAGAAAAAGGAGCACATAGAGAAAAATGCCTTAGACGAGCTGAACTATGGACTATCGGTCCTTACCATGGGCCATCCTAGTCATCCGTTGCACGTAATTCAGAGAAGTGGTTAAGTAGAGTGCCAAGAAATGGATGAAACCCATGAATTGTACTATCTTACAAAGGATCGTTCTTCTCGGTTCCTAAGGATCATGTGAACTCACAATGGACCATCCTGTCCGATCGTGGAAAGAATCAGAGAACAATAACCAAGAGCGAGCTACATCCAAGGGACAGAGAGGATAGGCCATACATTCTATGGACGGGTCGTTCTGAGTACTCATACCTCTAGGTTTAGAAACAATGATCAGGAGGCCAAGAAACAACGAACTGGACCAACGGCTCGTGGAATCTTACAACGTGCCATTGTTTTATGATAGATGCTGAAAGGAAATGAGTCTAAGGGAAGAAACGACTGGAACAACGGACACTCTAACGATCTGTTGAAGCTACCAATGGACCGTGGTACCTGCCGACACCAGAATCCTAGTTGATTTAGGAAAGGATTTGTTTCATGTCTATAAAAAATTTGTTTAGGTTTATTTTACAAGTTACGCAATTTTACAACTTTGAACATTATTTTTGGGTGTTATTGACTTCCATCAAGGTTCAAGAATTGAAGTTCATTATTTTTTTCTTGAATTTTGAGGAATAAAACAACCTTGGATTTTTGTTCTTTGATTTTGGTGATTTATTCACTTCAAGTAGTTTTCTTCTACGAATCTTTGTAAGTTGCAATTATGATGTCTTCTATAGTTTGTGATTGTGATATTACAAGAATGAATAGCTAAACCCATAACTAGGGTTGTGGTAACCATGATTAATTAACACACATATAAAAATACTTAGTGAATCTTGAACGGGGTTTATGCATGTATTGTTTTTCCCTTCATTTTAATTGCTTCTTAACGGTTGCAAACGTTGCAAATTGTTGTATTCTTTTTCACCAGATCAAGGAAGTAATGAATGGAAAAAGGGATTAACAACGAATATTTGAGGCTATTAACCCTCATCTAATATCTTGACCTTGTCAGGGAATAACTAATCTAATATTAAGTGCAAGGGTTAATTAAGCATACACTCATCTACGAATCATGTTGCCTTGTGATAATCATCTACATAGAGGACCAACTATTTAGGTGAATTTAACTAACCGATATTGCATGCTAAACATCGGAATAGATCACTAGTATAGAAGTCTTGTGGTAATAAAGTCATGAGGAACACAATCCTAGTCACTTTATTGATTGAGTACAACCGAAATTGATTTAAACATTTACTAGTCTCTAATCTTGTTTATTGTTTTGTGTTTCAAACCTTCCTCCATAGAAAATAAGTAAGCCGACAGTATTAGCTAAATGCATTAACTCGAGTTCTCATCATATTCCTTGTGGGATTCAACCCCAACCCTGGATGGGTTCTATATTTGACATTGATTGCTTTATATCTCATTTATGAGGTGTAATTTGGGCGACATCATGGCCATAATCTCATTGTCTAGTCCTTGCTCATTTGTTCTCCCGCTCCAAGTCTTTTAGTTTTTCTGCCTTTATCTACTGGGCATGAACTATGAGGCTGGAGAGATCGATATCTTTAATAAGCATTAAAGTTATGCATTCCTTAAGGACAAAGTTAGATACTCCATTAACGAATTTCAACATACAGGCCCTTGGCTCGGCTACAATCTCTAGAGCGTATTTAGACAACTTTGTAAACTCTAGTGCATACTCTTCCATTGTCCAATTTTCCTGTTTCAGATTCATAAATTCATCCACTTTAGCCTCCCGTAGCTCCCGGCGGAAGAATCTGTCTAGAAAGGTTGTAGTGAACTCTTCCCATTCCACCGGTTTTGCTCCCGCTGGTCTTCCCTCCTTCCACTATTCGTACAAGATCTAGGCTACCCTTTTCAACTAGTAGGAAGCCAGGTCAGCACTCTCAGAAGAGCTAACACCCATAATTTCAGTGATCTTTCTAATCACATCCACGAACTCCTATGGATCCTCTCCCACCTTTGATCCATAGAAAACTGGAAGGTTCATCCGAGTAAAGTCTCGAACTCAGGCAACTACTGTGGACCCATTAGTGTTGACCGGAACCACCTACTAGTTCACCTAGTTAGTGAATGTCTGTGTGAGAAGTTGGATATCCACTCTGAAAACTCTGCGGAGGACACAAGGTTGTCCTGAGGGGCAGCTAGAGTTGGTGGGGCATGTCGGTGAGCATTGTTGGCTCTTCTTCCATTACCACATCGTGGGAGCATGATTTCACTGAAATGAAATAGAGCACGAATTAGGAGAATGTTTATGGAATTTAATATCAACACACAATAAAGAGTATAAACAAAAGGGAGTTTTCCTAATTACGTCTCATAGCCTCCCCATCATAAGTATAGCAAGCTTCACACCCATGAAAAAGACTCTACTCGATGCGGCTTTCAGACATCCTAGGATACTCTAAACCTAGTGCTCTGATACCAAGTTCGTCACACCCCAAGTCAATACCTTGGAAGAGACACGGTCCATAGAGTCACAAGTAACCCCAAATCAACCCATGGTCTATCATAACACTAGCACTCTAAGTAAAAAGATAGTGGTAGCTTTAAAATAATAAGATAAAACACTTATGAAGAAGAACTAAATCATAACATTTTAGTACAACTGGACACAAAACTAAGAATCTGAATCCGTGTCTGTGTCTGAAAGCCATCTATCTGATGAGTTGCTGGGACAAGTCCCCAGCTAACTCTAAGTCTAATTAAAAGAAATATAACTGAAAGAAATAATCCTCATCCTTGAGAGATGAGGACTCACCAATGATACAACTGCAAACTTCTGGGCAAGATCTGCTAACAGTGCTAAGACTGAGAACCTGCAGCTGTATCATAAATTGATACATCATAAAAGGCATGTGTCAGTACTTTGAAAGTACTAAGTAAGTAGTAGAAATCATATCACGAAGAATAAAATAACTAAACTGGAAAGGCATGCAATGACCAACTGAAATGCTGATACTAAATAAAATGAACTATACTGAGATGGTCAAAATGACCCTTTCTAATGGTCAAAGACATGCCCTAAATCTGAGTTATTCATCTGAAATACTGTATTGAACTGATCTGAACTGAGTAGTCTAAACCTATTTTAACTGAGCTAATATGAGACTGAACTGAACTTACTAGTGGGAGAGTCGATAACCGACATATAACCACATGACCTAGACGTGGAGTCCAATGTATACACCCCATCAGCAGGACCCAATATACCTTGCCTGGGCATAAAGGCATGAATTGAGTGATCATAGGTCCAGGCCATGAG
The DNA here is from genome assembly GCA_035772735.1 of Datura wrightii. Taxonomy (NCBI): domain Eukaryota; kingdom Viridiplantae; phylum Streptophyta; class Magnoliopsida; order Solanales; family Solanaceae; genus Datura; species Datura wrightii. The sequence continues at coordinate 166,430,393 of JASDFA010000016.1, forward strand.
GCAATAATATATAACTTATAGATAATGTAGTTCTGCGAACCTGGGTGCGCTGGAATCCCAGTCTGCTCAGTGTTAAGTCCTACTCCCACTGGATAGTCCTAGATTGACTACTAAGCTAATAGCTAAAAACTGGCTCCAAAGACTAAGTCAGGAATACCTATCTAGAAGTACCCTAAGAGTCTTATCGGACCAGATTCTGTAACTGGTGTTCTAAGAATGATCAGAGCTGCTTATCTGGAAGCATTTTAATCATCTAAAGAACAACTGTAATCTGATTTTGAGTCTAATACAAATAACTGGGAGGCATCACGGAGACCTCAAGAATTAACTGTAGTCAAACTGATCAGCTGACATTTTCTATACAACACTGAGTCTAATAATCTAACTGTGACCGGACATGTAAGTATCTGAATAAAATTTCCACACACTAATAATATGGGGATTTCAATCTATTATGATCAAGCTACAGGGAAACTAGTCCAACACACAAGATCCTAAATTCTACCGAACTGAGGACTAGGGATAAATCATTTCACAAGATATAATTCTCATAAATTTCTAGAATTAGGGAATAAATAAGAAGTTAAAAATCATGATGATTACTCTACTTTAAATCTCAAAGAAATTAATGTGATAATTTTTCTACATTTTGAATCCACAGGGCTGAACTGATAGAGAAAATTAGAAAAAGTTTTTTTTAGGAACACAAGGGAAGAACTATTCCCTTGTTGAATTCCCACATACCTGGTGATGGAAATCGAGAGAATCCCTTGAAAATCTAAGGAGAATTTGATTTCCCTAGCTTCTGCTCTAAGTCTTTCAAAGAGAATTGTACGTTCTAACTTCTGAGGGGGTGTGAGGAATAAAGTAAAAATTTTGGTTACACCTCTAAATACCCTGATTAAAACCCAAAATGGCATAGTTTAGAGTCTAGGAGTTTAGAAAATTACGTAAAACACCCTAGGAAATTTGAAAGAAAAAGGATCCTGCCAATCCCCACGAGGCACTCCACGAGTTGTGAGGTCAGGGAAAACACGTGGTGCCAAGTCATGATGTGCACCAGAAATTTTCTTCAAATTCAATAGCCTGGCAACGACTATCTTCATGAGTTGTCAGGAGACTTAACGATTCATGACGTCTCCTATTTCCACTGAACCAAGATTTCTCTTTACGGGTCACCACGGGGAAACCACGACTAATAGTGTACCTGATGATTTGGAAATTTACGAACTCCTTAGGCTCCTAACAATGAGTTTTTGCCTAGTTTTCGAGTTGTTTATATGGATTTTATGCCCTTTCTCTTGAATTCTTTGTAGGTACTTCACAAGAGAAAGCATGAAATCAAGCAAAACAAGTGGAGTTTGAGATGAAATTTGATGAGTTAGCATATGAAAAAGAGGGGCCAAAAATAATGGATGATTTGAGATTAAGAGGAGGTGCAAAGACATGCTTTGAATCGATTAAATGCGGATCTGGAAGGGCAAAATGCCGAAGTTACTACCCAGAACGGCTAAACAACCGACCCTTCACAGAATGCATCAGCTAGTTGCCCATAGAACCTTCGGTTCCCCCTGCCAGGACAATGTTTTCAACCATCAAAACTTTGGCGCACCACGGATTTTAACAGTCGTAATGCCGGTTCCTCACCAGAGAGGCCGTTTAATGAAGGGTAAAAGGGTCTAAAAAGGATCCAAAGCATCTAGAATCTTCAAGGACATTCGGGAAAATCAGTACACAAGAAAGTACAAATATTTAGATAGATATCATTGTACACCACTCATTCATTGATCTAGACTTCATCTTCTTCATAGAAATTTTGGTAGAATTTTTTCACCATGGAATTGTAGAGTTAGATAGAACTTTTCTTCTTATTTTTATTTAACCCAAATTGGGGGAATTCCACCATCTTAGTAAGATCTTGTGAAGCAAATTTGTGAAGCTAATGTTATGAATATGAGGGGAATCCTCTTGGTATGTTCTCTCTATCTTTAAATATGCTTGACTAATTTTCTAGCTAGAGGTATATATGGTGGGTTTGTTAATTTGATTGGGTTTCGATAAATTGCTCTTGGATTCTTATTGAAATTGTAGATCTATTATCTTTTCCCAAGTTATAATTGCCAAAATTGATGGTTTGCAGAACATGAATTGTGTTTTATTTTTCTTGCTTTTGCTTGAGAGAGAAAGGTGAGAATTGGGTGAGAAGATACTAGTGGGGAATTGGAGTGTTTGTATGGGATTAAGCTAGAGATAGTTAAAAACCCACATTTTCACTCCATTAAAGGTCAAGGCTAGAAATAGCTAGTCCCTCCTCAAGCTTGTGTGGTTGATTACTTGAATGGGCTTTGGGGTTCGAAAGAATCCAAGGCATAAACATTCTTATGGTTGAAAAAAAGAGATTGTGAATTATCCATTGCTATCTATGCTAAGTATGGGTCTAACGTATTGAAGAAATTCCTGATTTAGTTGAGATCTCATCTATAGAAATCCCCTAGCCATATCACTTGTGATTGCTTCAATTGGAACTCTCCCCAATTAATCTTAGTTTAGAATTAGATAGTTATTTCCCTTTAATTTCCCCCCAATTTTACTTTTCAAATGTTGAACAATTATGCATTCTAGCTTTATACAATAAGTGTTTACGGTTTTTTGTAAAACAGGAGTGTATTTTTGACATTATAAAAAATGGTGCGGCTGCCAGGTAATTGAGTTGTGATAAGCCATTAGTTATTTATTGATTTGAACTAGTTTTTCATTTTAGTTTTACATTTTGTTTTGCTTTTATTTTTGTTTTGTTTTTGTTTGTTTGTAATTGAATGATGACATCATGGAATGAGAGGAGGTTTGTTGGTGCAATCCTTATTATGATGACCCATGTGCCTATATTGGAGGACCACACTAATGACAAGATTGCAAATATGTCCCTACAAGAGAGATGAGTGCAACTTCTCCTACCTATGATGGGTATAGATGCATATTATGTGGTAGTCATGGGAAACATTGGGATGGAAATGGGGTTACTTCTCATTATAGTGGCTATAATAGAAGTTGTGCTCCAAAACTTGATAGGAATGAAGTCATGGCAAGTGAGGGAAGGAGAAATACATGTGGACGCATGGAAACCATGCTTTAAGACTTTTTGGAGTGGGAGTCTAATGCGGAAAAGAATGCCAACCCCTCCATGCCCATGGAATCATCTACTCCTAAAGAAGAAAGATGTAAATCTCTAAAAGAAAAAACGAAGGAGACATTGAGGAGCATAATAAGAAGAAGTAAACAATGGGGCATAGATCAACTTGACTCATGGGAGGAAGCTCAGAATGATGATGAAGAACAGGTAAAGGTGATTGTTGAAGAAGTCATAGAGGTGTGCCAACCAACCAACATTGTAAAAATGCAAGATGCCAAGGTTTAAGAAGTGACACTAGAGTCTCCAAATGACATCCAAAAAATCACACTCAAGGACTCTAGTGCACTTGAAAAGGAGGATGTCAAGCAAGAAGCATGCTTGAAAAGGGAGCGATTTAAACTGCCCTATTCATTTTTCAACATTGAACTTGGTTGAGAAAATGGCGGCTGAGGGGACCAAGTAAATGGAGGAAGATGAGGAGGAAGCTCATGGTGGCTTCATCTTAGAGTATGCAATGCTAACAAGGCCAAAGCGCCTCCCTCCTTTAAGGGCCAAGAAACACAAGATGCAACAACCATTGCTTGGTCACTTGATTCTTTCACCACCACCCCTCATGCAGAGTAGAAGAACGGATAAGAAGCTAGGGGTGCGATTCAAATGTTTAAAGTGGAGAGAAAGCTGGTGAAGTTGAAGTCGTCGAGCCACGACATGAACTAAGGCGCTTCTTGGGAGGCAACCCAAGTGCTTTTATTTTTTTATTTTTTTGTTTTACTTGATGTTTGTATTGTCTTTTTTTGTGAAAGGGTGAATTAGGTTTGGAATGTGATGAAGGTGAGAGAAGACAAATTCAAAGTGAGCAACCGACGCTAAATTGGCGAAGCACAAGCTCAAATGCGTGAAACGCAGATGTCAAATAGAATTCCTGGAAGAAAAATTGCTTAAGTAGTGGCACATCGGCGTTAGACTGGTGAAACGCCTGTTTAAAGGATCGAAATGCCAGTCGAATGCCGATTATGAGCAGAAGGACTAGGGAGTTCTTTCACCTATTCCTTCCTTACTTTGTTTTACCATGAACATCAAGGACAATGCTTTATTTGTGTTAGGGGGTGAAGTCTGATTAACCCACTTTTTAAGTGATTCACGTTATGGCTCTATGATAGATTGGGTGATGTCATTTTTAAGATTAAATTGTCATTAGTTATTTGTAGCATCGCCTTTTTACATAGTAATCATTGAATAAACTCCAAGGGTTTTCTTTATACTACGATTCTTTCCCAAGGAGTGATTTATTTGTCTTTTCTTTTTGTTGTCGATCCAGGTTGGCATTTCCCGATGATAGATTGAGAGGCGACTTTCTTAAGAGAAAATGTCAAGCATTTCCCCATGATAGATTGAGAGGTGACTTTCTTAAGAGAAAATGTCAAGTCTAGAATCTTGTAGAGTCTTTTGTGAAATTTTTTGATGAGGTACCACCAACATTTCTTACTTGGCATTGTGCATGAATTTTGAAAAGAAAAGGAGCGGTATCTAAATGTCAAAATGAGCACTCTCTTGTCATGAATTATAGAATCATTGCTTGGATTTTTGATCATAACTAGCTTGTCAAAATCCATTCTCTTAATGTGATGAAGTAAGTGAGTGAACCCATTGAATTGTGATGCCTTGTGTGGTGAAACTTTTTTCTTAATTCTTGCGTATGGATGATTTTATAGAACTTGCCCTAAATGTGCTTCAAGGCAAAATGTTACATGGAGATATATTCAAAACATGATCTTAGGCTTTCTTTTGAAAGTCACTTCATCTAAAATGACCTCCTTGAACATCTTCCATCGTTAGCCAATGTTGAGCCCTGTGAACCTTCTTCTTGGAAACCACATTACAAGTCTAATGACCCTTTTTTAATCCCCCTCTTTGTCACCCATCCTCCTGAATTGCTAGTGATGAAAGAATTAAAAAAAGGGGGGGCTTCAACCCCAAGAAATGGGGAGAGATAAGGCAATGAGTCTGGAATGAAGCAAAAGCCTAAATTTGAGGATTTGCAAGAAAATGGGGAGACATGAGAGCTTCAATTTTGAGGTAGCATCATATTGTGATCAAAATGCATAAAATCATAGGTTGAGAAATCTTTGTTCTTCAAAAGAGAAAAAGAATTGTGAATTGGTGCTACCTCTTTCTTAGTTGAGGCGAATTGTGAGTTCCAATGAAATTATAAGGAGAGCCATTGAGAAATAAAAGCAAAAGATGATAAAATAGGAGATATAAGGTGGAGTGATTGAAAAGAGTTGATGGGAGGTTAAAAATGTTCACAAAAGGCATTAGGGAGGCTATGTTACTAGAGCTAAATATTTTTCCTACCCTTATTCGTAGCCTTCATTATGACCCGCAAGTCCCAATTGATTTTGAGTGTAGCAACACTACATTAGTGGCGATATACATGAAGGGCAAGCCTATGGGTCAATTTGTATGTACTTGAGTTTCTTTGTTAGAGTGAGCGCATTTGTCTTATCTTATAATCCCTATGTGTGAAATGCTAAAAAAAATGCTTTGGATTCTCTCTTCTTGTGAGTGGCATCACTTCCTTGGGATACATGTTTAAAATTGTTTTCAAAGGAGATGCATGAATGAGGCAAGCGTGTAGCGAATTTGAAGACAAGTTTTGAATGTAAATTGCCAATGACTTGAGATGCTCTTTGAACTTGTTTTGATGAACTATGCCCCTTGTTTGAATGGAAAGATTGCACTCAAGATATGTTTAATGATTGTGGTCACCTATTGAAGCTTGTGCGACATGGTTTGAGTCTTTTCTTTTTCTTGAGTTGGTGTATAGTGTTTGGGTTGTCTTGAGGCTCGATGATGCTATGTACAACTACCATAGTGCTCTAAGCTCTAGAAATGTCCTCTTGTGTAAGAATGTCTTGATTGGCCCTTAATGCAAAAACTCATATATATATATATATATATATAGCATGTTGTTCGTTTTCTCAACTGTAAAGAATTGCATTACTTGAGGACAAACAATGGTTCATGTTTGGGGGTTTGGTGAGTTGGAAATTTACCAACTCATTAGGCTCCTAAGCATGAGTTTTTTCTTAGTTTTCGAGTCGTTTATGTGAATTTTATACCCTTTCTCTTGAATTCTTTGTAGGTACTTTATATGAGTAGAGGAAGCATGAAATCGAGCAAAAATCATGGAGTTTGAGATGAAATTTGATGAGTTAGCATATGAAGGATAGGGGCCAAAGATAATGGAAAATTTGAGATCAAGAAGAGGTGCAAAGACATGCTTTGGATCGGCTAAACGCAGATCTGAAAGGGTGAAACACGGGCGAAACATCAAAGCTACTATCCATACCGGCTAAACAATCATCCCTTCATGAAATGCACTGGCTAAATGCCCATTGAATCACTGGTTCCCCCTGCCAGGACATTGTTTTCAACCAGCAAAAGTTTGGTGCTCCGCGGATTGCAATAGGTGAAACGCCAGTTTCTCACCGGAGAGGCCATCTAATGAAGGGTAAAAGGGTCCAAAAAGGTTTTGCAAAGCATCTAGAATCTGCAAGGGCATTTGGTAAAATTCGTACACAAGAAAGTACAGATATTTAGATTGCTTTCATTGTACACCACTCATTCATTGATCTAGATTTAATCTTCTTCATAGAAATTTTGGTATAATCTTTTCACCATAGAACTGTAGAGTTAGATAGAACTTTTCTTCTTCTTTTTATTTAACCAAAATGGTGGGAATTCCACCATTATTGTAAGAACTTGTGAAGAAAATTTGTGAAGCTAATGTGATGAATGTGAGGGGAAACCTCTTGGTATCTTCTCTCTATCTTTAAATATGCTTGACTAATTTGCTAGATAGAGGTATATTCATGGTTGGTTTGTTAATTTTATTGGGTTTTGATAAATTTCTCTTGGATTCTTTTTGATATTGTAGATCTATTATCTTCTCCCAAGTTATAATTGCCAAAATTGATGGTTTGCAAACATGAATTGTGCTTTACTTTTCTTTCTTTTACTTGAGAGAGAAAGGTGAGAATTAGGTGAGAAGGTCATAGTAAGGAATTGGAGTGTTTGTGTGTGGGACTAAGCTAGAGATAGTTAAAACCCACATTTTCACTCCATTAAAGGTCAAGTCTAGAAATAGCTACTCCTTCCTCAAGCTTGTGTGGTTGATCACTTGAATTGGCTTTGGGGTTTGAAAGAATCCAAGGCATAAACATTCTTATGGTTGAAACAAAAGAGAATATGAATTATACATTGCTATCTATGCTAAGTATTGGTCTAAGGCATTAAAGAAATTCCCGAGTTAGTTGAGATCTCATCTATAAAATGCCCCTAGCCATATCACTTGTGATTGCTTCAATCGAAACTCCCCCTAATTAGTCTTAGTTTAGAATTAGATAGTTATTTCCCTTTAATTTTCCCCTAATTTTACTTTACAAATGTTGAACAATTATGTATTGTAGTTTGAATTAGTTTTATAACTCTTGAATTATCGACTCGATTCTCTGTGGGATCAACCTCAACATCCGTTGGGATATTTATATTGATACAACGGCCATTTACACTCTTTCATAAAAGAGGAGTGTATTTTGGACGTTATCAGTACCCAATGGGTCATGGTGATGATCCATTAGGTACACTGCTTGAATTTTCCAACTTTCAGTCAACCCTTGACCACGACTCACATGAAGACTCATGGTCACACTCGTGGTCACTCAATTTCCCAAATTTTCAACCAAGTCTGCATCCTTCTCCATGGGTCACAAGACAACTTGTTTTGTGACCTGGTGCAGAAAATTTTGTTTTCTCCGTTTGAACTCCCAGGTCTGATCTTAGGATTTCCAGGGCTTTACAATATCTCTCCCTTTAGAACATTCATCCCTGAATTTTGGAAAACACACAGAAAAGTAGAGAAATGCCTTCACCGTATTAAAATACTGAACATATAAGCTGAAAATGAATGGAGTGACTGCTTTCGAACTGAACTACATGCATGAACATAATTTATGAGTCACACTTATGTACATTGACAAGAAAGAAACTAGGACACATGAACAGAACATGAAACAGAATAGAGTTTTAGGGATAAAATTGATGCCTTAAATGAAAATGAGCTGGAAGGGAATATATATTGGTATCTAGACATTATATGTGCTTCGACTTCCGAAGTAGCTCCTTCAGCATATTGATTCCTCCACAAAACTTTGACTGAAGCTACTTCTTTGTTCCTCAGTTTACAAATCTGACGGTCAAGGATCTGAACTGGGACCTCTTCGTAAGTGAGACTATCTTTCACTCCCACACTGTCTAGTGGAACAACTGAAGTTGGATCACTAATGCACTTCTTCAATAGTGACACATGGAATACTGGGTGCATAGATGCCAACTCTGAAGTTAATTCTAGCTCATAGGTTACATTTCCAATTCGCCTCAGATTCTGTAGGGTCCCACATATATCAAATTGAGTTTTTCCTTTCTTACCAAATCTCATCACCCCTATCATGGGTGAAATTTTCAAATAAACCTAATCATCCACTACACTCTAACTCTCGTCTCCTCACATCAGTGTAAGATTTCCAACGGCTCTCAGTGATGTTGGGCAAATTTATATGCCCAAGTGATACTCAAATGTGTCATTTTAGCCTTGTTTATCTAGCAATGTTGATACATTCTCATGTGATTGGTAATAAAATGTGAATTTATACTAACCAACATGATTAGCATTGTTTTACAGGTAAAATGTAATTTTGGGAAGCTAAAATGCATGTTGGAATAGATCGGGGTTGGACTCGGATGTGAGCAAAGGACAAGGCATTGGAAGGCACAAATAAAGAGGCTCCGCGATGGAGCCGTGTCACGCTGCCATCGCGGAGGCCTTCTGCCTGGATAGGGAATTTTCGGCCTAATTCCAGTAAGGGTTCGCGTTGGGTCCGTGGCACGGTGGCCCAGCTCCGCGTTGCACGTCGTGCCACGTTGGGCCTTATTACCTGGACCCCCAATTTCCAGTGAGGGTCCGCGTCAGTGGCGTGTCACGGAGGCAGTGCTCCACGATGCACTCCGTGACACGTTGCTTGTTATTCCGGAAAAAATTCCCACTAGTATAAATAGAACACTTAGGTTCATTTTTCAATATTCTAACTTGGTGGAGCAAGAACGTGGGTTACAAGCAGTTGAGGGGACGAAATTATCAGGGTTTTTCTCCCTTTCCTTCTACTTGAGTTCAATTGCTTGTATGTTTAACACTCATTTAACGATGTTTAATCCACAAATGAGTGGCTAATTCCTCTTCTTGCTGAGGTTAAGAACAATTGTATTGAAATGTGATTGTTGATTAAATTGGTTTTTCATCTTTTCTTCCATGGTTGTTCTATTGATTGTTGTTCTTACTGCATTAATGTGTGGCCTACGTTAATGTACATCTAAAAAGTCCGGTTTCACTCGAGAGAGCAAGAAATTGGAAAGTTGTGAATTAATAGGATATGATCCTTTCTTAGTTTGGGAAAATTGATAATTTATTTACCTTCAGGATAGAAATATACCCGAAAGTTGTATTAGTTAATTTAGGAACCGGGTTTGTATGGCTAGAACATGAATTTCGTTTAATCACAGAAATGTAGGTGGACGGTTCATGATTCTTAAGTTGGGTTAAATACGAGAGTTTTAATCCATTGGCAGTAGTTCTTGACTAGCAACCGGATGAAAGGTTAACCAAATTATATCGATAATTAATTTCATTACATGTTCATTTAACCTCAGCATGCTCACATTCATAGTTCAGACTCACATTAGATAATCGTTTTAGACTTAGCATAAAAATTAGAACCCAAAAATATCAAACTCTTGGTTACATTATTGTCTTCATTGTTAAAATTAAAATATAGAAACACTTGAGTAGTTCGTTACCTTATCCCAGTCCCTGTGGGATCGATACTTGGCTTACTTAAGCCACTTTACTACTTGTTCGACCACGTGCACTTGCATGTAGTTTTATACCCAACAAATGACCGAACACTCAACTGTTTTCAATCTTTCTTGGATGAGTTGTACTTTCTACATAGCTTCAAGAATTGAGACTGGCCCAACTAAAGTAGCTTCACTAACCTCAATCACTCGATAGGCGATCTATACCTCCTACCATAAATGTCTCAAATAGGGCCATCTGGAGACTGGAGTGGTAGCTGTTGTTGTATGCAAACTCGATGAGAGGTAGGTGATCATCCCAACTGCCCTTGAAATTTATCACACGCACTCTCAACATATCTTCTAATGTATGAATAGTCTTCTTAGCTTGTCCATCTGTCTGCGGGTGAAAAGTTGTGCTGAGTTTGACCTAGGTACTAAATCCCTTCTAAAATGACTTCTAGAGGTGAATTGGGTACCTCTATCTGAAATAATGGACAAAGGAACCCCATGAATTCTGACCAACTCCTGGATATAAAGCCTGGCATAATCCTCAGCAGAGTCTATAGTTTTATCTGGCAGGAAGTGTGCTTAGTCATCCAGTCTACTATTACCCAAATTGAGTCATTGTGCCGACGAGTCTGAGGTAGACCTGTAATGAAGTCCATACTTACTTCTTTCCACTTCCATGTGGGTATGCTGATATCTTGAGTCATACCTCCCGGTCTCTAATGTTCAACCTTAACTTGCTGGCAGTTTGGACACTTAGCTACAAATTCGGTGATGTCTCTCTTTATGCCGTTCCACCAGTAAATATCTCATAAATCATGGTACATTTTTGTAGTACCTGGGTGGATGGAATATCTCGAACTGTGTGCTTCATCTAGTATCTACTGTCTTAAATCACCTACATCCGGTACAGACAACCTAACCTGGTCACGGAGCACACCATCTCCCCATTGGGAGAAAGCCTCCACTTCTTTTATGAGAACCGCTCCTTCAGCTTAAGCAATATGGGTTCTTCATCCTACCTTGACTTAACTTGAACAACCAACGAGTAATCTAATCCACTCTGCACCATTACTCCTCCCTCAGCTGTATCAACCAACTACACTCCAAACCAAGCTAACCTGTGGATATCCTTTGCCAGTTCCTTTTTGCCCTCTTCAACATGAGCCATGCTCCCCATAGATATCCTTCTTAGCGCATCAACCACCATATTGGCTTTGCCTGGGTGATACCACATGCTCATGTCATAGTCCTTCAGTAGCTCCAACCATCGTCTCTAACAAAGATTTAGATCATTTTTAATGAACACATACTGAAGGCTCTTGTGATCGGTGAATGCATCCATGTGAGCCCCGTAAAGGTAATGCCTGCATATCTTTAACGCAAACACCCTGATGCCAACTCAAGGTCATGAGCCGGATAATTATTTTTATGAACCTTGAGCTGTCTGGAGGAGTAAGCTATCACCTTATCCTACTGCATGAAAACACAACAAAGTCCAACTCTTGAGGCGTCACAATAAACTACAAAACCATCTGTTCCTTCTGATAAGGTCAAAACTGGAGCGATAGTGAGCCGAGTCTTCAACTCTTGGAAAATCTTCTCACATGTATGTGACCACTAAAATTTCACATTTTTCTGAATCAACTTAGTCAGTGGAGATGCAACAGAGGAAAAACCTTCCACAAAATGTCAATAATAACCGGCCAGACCCAAGAAACATCTGATTTTGGTTAGGAAAGCAGGTCTTGGCCAGTCTTTCACCACTGCTATCTTTTGAGGATCTACCTGAATACCCTCACCCTAGACCACGTGACCAATAAAAGTCTCAGACTTTAACCAGAATTCATATTTGCTGAATTTTGCGAACAACTGGCGATCTCTGAGTGTCTGAAGCACTATCCTCAGGTGATTAACATGTTCTTCCTCATTTATGGAGTATACCAAAATGTTGCCGATAAATACAATGAAAAACATATCTAGATATTTCTTGAAAACCCTGTTCATTAGGTCCATGAATGATGTAGGGCCATTAGTGAGTCAAAAGAATATAACCACGAACTCATAGTGACCATATCGAGTTTTGAAAGTTGTTTCCGGCATGTCACACTCTCCGACTCTTAGCTGATGATACCCCAACCTGAGATCAATTTTGGAGAAACAGCTGGCTCCCTAAAGCTGATCGAACAAGTCGTCAATCCTGGGTAGGAGATACCTGTTTTTTGATAGTGACCTTGTTCAACTGACGGTAATCGACGCACATTCTGAGGGTACCATGTCTTTCTGGCCTTAAGGTAGGAAATAAACCAACCCTTACGAGCTGAACTATTGCCCATCCACTCTAAACCTGGCTCATTAGGGAACTAAAACCTGACGACCCTAGTTTTGCAGTCCACTGAGGCATATCCGGAGTGTAACCAATCCATGCCAAGAATGAGGTCAAAGTCAACCATGTATAGCTCTACAAGATAAGCTAGAATGACCTTATTCAAAATTGAGACTAGGAAGTTTCTATATATCGGCTGGCTCTAACTGACTCGCCAACTGGGCTGCAGACTGAGAATGGTTTTGAGAGGACTTCTGGACTGATATCAAACAGGATATCTGCATAGGAAGTCATAAATGAAAGTGTGGCTCTTGATCTAGTAGGGCATACACGTCTAGATGAAAAAAGCGTAACATACCCGTGACCACATCAGGTGAGCTCTCCTGATCCTGATGATAGGACAAAGCATAAAAATGGTTTTTGCGCTGGCTACCATTCGAACCTAAGGTGTTGGTTTGTTGTAACTATTGAAGTGGTTTATTTTGATCTCCCTCGGATGTTGACGGGCATTATTTGAGTTTATGACCAAGTTGTCCACACCCAAAGCAACTCTCTCGGCCCTGAAGGCATTCTCCTGGAAGATTGTTGCCACACTTAGGGCAAGCTGGGTGTCTATAGTGGTTGTTGGCATTATGACTCTACGACTATGAGCCAGATGCTCCACCTCTCCGATCTTTATGGGACTGGAAAGCAGGGAAACTGGTTGAAGTGGGTGCTAGAGCCCTCTGCTGTTGCTGTGGGCAGCTACTACCGCCAGAACACTGGTGGCCATAATCAGACTAGCCAGTCCTTGCTCGTTTGTTCTCCCACTCCAAGTATTTTAGCTTTTCTGCATCAATCTATTAGGCATGAAGTATGAGGCTGGAGATATCGATAGCTTTAATAAACATTGCAGTCCTACACTCCTTGAGGACCAAGTTCGATACTCTATTAATGAACTTCAGCATATGAGCACTTGGCTTGGCTACTATCTCTGGAGAAATTTGGACAACCTTGTAAACTCTAGTGCATACTCTTCCACCGTCTGATTTCCCTATTTCAATATAAGTTCAGCCACTTTAGCCTCGTAGAGCTCCCAGGGGAAGAATCTATCTAGGAAGGCTATTGTGAACTCCTCCTATTCCACCAGTTCTGCTCCCACTGGTCTCTTCTCCTTCCACTATTCATACCAGATCTGGGCTACCCCTTTTAGCTGGTAGACAGTCAGGTCAGCACTCTAAGAGGAGCTAACACCCATAATTTGGGTGATCTTTCTAATCTCATCCATGAACTCCTATAGGTCCTCTCCCACCTTCAATCCATGAAAAACTTGAGTGTTCAACTAACTGAAGTCCCGAACTCGGGCATCTGCTATGGACCCATTAGTGTTGACCGGAACTACCTGGTAGTTCACTTGGTTAGTGACTGTCTGTGTGAGTAGCTGGATAGCTGCTTTGAACTCTATGGAGGACATAGGGTCATCTTGAGGGTCTCCTAAAGCTGGTGGGGAAGGTCGGTTAGTGTTGTCGGCTCTTCTTCCATTACCACGTCGTGGGGCCATTATTTCACTAAAATGAAACAGAGCACGAGTTAGGAGAATGTTATTGGAATTGAATTTCAACACACGATAAAGAGTATAAACAAAAGGGAGTTTTCCTAATAATGTCTCATAGCCACCCCGTCGTAAGTGTGAGCACTTCACACCCATGAAAAGGACTCTACTCGACGCAGCTTTTAGACATCCTAGGATACTCTAAACCTAGTTCTTTGATACCAAGTTTGTCATGTCCCGAGTCTATACCCTGTATGAGACATGGTACTTGGAGTCACAAGTAACCCCAAGTCAACCCATGGTCTATCATAACACTAGCACTCTAAGTAAACACATAGCGGAAGTTTTAAAATAATAAGATAAAATATTTATGAAGAAGAACTAAATCAAAAAGTTTTAGTACAAACGGAAACAAAACTAAGAATCTAAATCTGTGTCTATGTCTAAAAGCCATCTATCTGATGATTTGCTCGGACAAGCCCCCAACTAACTCTAAGTCTTATTGAAACAAATATAACTGAAAGAAATAATCCTCATCCCCGAAAGATGAGGACTCGCCAATGATACAGTTGAACACTTTTGGGCGAAATATGCTAACGGTGCTGAATAGAGAACCTGCAGTTGTATCATAAAATGATACAACATAAAAGGTATGCATCAGTACTTTGAATTTATGAGTATGTAGGAGAAACGATAACATGAAGAATAATATAAGTGAACTGGAAAGGCATGCAATGACCAAATGAAATGTTGAAACTAAATAAAACAAACTATACTGAGATGGTCAAAATGATCCTGTCTGATGGTCAAAGACATGCCACAAATCTAAGATACTAATCTGAAATACTATACTGAACTAATCTAAATTGAGTAGTCTGAAACTGTATTAATTGAACTAATTTGAGATTGAACTGAAGTTACTAGTGGAAGAGTCTATAACTAACATATAACCACCTTAGTTAGACGTGCAGTCCAATGTATACACCTCATTGGTAGGACCCAATATACCTTGCCATGGTATAAAGGCATGAACTGAGTGATCACAGATTTGGGGCCATGAGGACAGTAAAATATAACCTATGGTGGCAACGTAGTTATGGGAACCTAGGTGCACTGGAACCCCGATCTACTCGATGCTAAGTCCTACTCCCACTGGATAGTCCTAGATAGACTACTAAGTTGATAGCTCAAAACTGGGGCAAAAAACTAAGTCAAGAATACCTATCCAGAAGTACCCTAAGCGTCTTATCGGACCAGATTCTGTAACTAGTGTTCTAAGAAATGGTTGGAGTTGCTTATCTGGAAGCGTCATAACCGTCTAAATAACAACTGTAATCTGATAATGATAACTAGGAGGCATCACGAACACCTTAAGAATTAACTGTAGTCAAACTGATTAGCTGACATTTTATGGACAACACTGTGTCTAATAATCCGAATGAGACCAAACATGTAAGTATCGACTAAAATTTCCACATACACTAATAATATGGGGATTTCAATCTGTTAGGATCAAGCACAGGGAAACTAGTCCAACACGCAAGATCCTAAATTCTACCAAACTGAGAACTAGGGCTAAATCATTTCACAAGATATAGTTCTCATAAATTTATAGAATTAGGGAATAAATAAGTAGTTAAAAATCATGAGGAATACTCTACTTTAAATCTCACTGAAATTAATCTGATAACTTTTCTACATTTCGAATCCATAAGGCTGAACTGATAGAGAAAATTAGAAAAGGTTTTTTTGGGGGACACAAGGGAAGAACTATTCCCTTGTTGAATTCCCACATACCTGGTGATGTAAATCCTTGAGAGAATCCCTTGAGAATCTTAGGAGAATTCTATTTCCCTAGCGTCTGCTCTGAGTCTTTTTGAGAGAATTATATGTTCTAACTTCTAAGGGGGTGTGAGGAATGAAGTAAAACTATCGGTTACCCCTCTAAATCCCATGATTAAAATCCAAAATGATGTAGTTTAGAGTATAGGAGTTTATGAAACTACATAAAACACCCTAGGAAATTCAAAGGAAAAAGGACCTTGCCAGTCCCCACGAGGAACTCCACGAGTCTTGAGGTCAGAGAAGACTTGTGGTGCCAAGTCGTGATGTGAACTGGAAATTTTCTTGATGTTCAACAGCCTGCCAATAACTAACTTTATGAGTCATCAGGAGAGTTAACGACTCGTGACATCTCCCATTGCTACTGAACCAAGATTTCTCTTCATGGGTCACCACGGGGGACACCATGACTCATGGTATACCGATGAGTCGTGGTGATGATCCGTTAGGTACACTGCCCGAATTTTCAAACTTATAGTCAACCATTGACCATGACTCACATGATGACTCGTGGTGTTGACCATAACTCGTGCTCACACCTGTGGTCGCTAAATTTCCCAAATTTTCGAACAACTGTAATCTAAAGCTAGGGTCCTAAGGTTCGTCCAAAGGTTGTTGAATTTGAAGAATATTTCTAGTGCACATCATGAATTGGCTCCATGAGTCGTCAAGAGACTTATCGACTCGTGACGTCTCCCATTGCCATTGAACTAAGATTTCTCTTCACGGGTCACCATGGGCGACACTAAGACTCATGGTGTACCCGATGAATCGTGGTGATGATATGTTAGGTACACTGCCTAAATTTTCCAACTTTTAGTCAATCGATGACCATGACTCACGTGATAACTTTTGGTGTTGACCACGACTCGTGGTCACTTGATTTTGCAAATTTTCAACCAAGTCCAGATCCTTCCCTACGAGTCACTCCACGACTCGTGGCCTACCCCACAGGTTACAAGATAACTTGTTCTATTATCTGGTGCAGAAAATCCTATTTTCCATTTAAACACCCGGATCTGATCTTAGGGTTTTCGGGGTATTACAAGTACGAGTCGTATGATATTGTCACGACTCGTGCCTTTTGTTCGTACCAGGAGCTCATGCAACTGCAAACTTCTAGTTCATCTCACAACTCCTTGTTACAACTCGTACCATGATTGTATGGATCGTATTAAGAGTCAAACTTGCCCTTAACACTTGTGCATAGCCTCTAGTTCAAATCACAGCTGCCTGGTAAGGCTCGTATCAATAAGGTACAACTCTTACTGAGGACTGCACTTAGCCTATTTTCTGTACCTTTTCTTCTCCTTTTCTAGACTTCAACTATAAAATATGATTTCCCTGAAAACAAAGTAAAATCACCTCATATATTTATAAACATACCAATTAACAAGCATTTTCTCCAAGTTTTAAGCATCGAAAGTTTTGTAAACCCATAACACATCAACACTCTCAAAACCCTTGCCTGTCCTCAGGCAAACAAGACAAAACTATAAAATAAAGCTTAACTAGAAAGCAAAGTACAAGACCTACAACCAACACATCAAATTTTGCACACACGACCATTATTAGAAATTAACCCCTTTTTTCCATCAAAATAAAGTCAGCAATGCGTACAGGCAGTACAACTTATGACACATAGGGATCCAGGCATGGAATCTAACTATTAGCAGTGAACTAAGCTGTCACTAATGATATTTACACAGACAACTGGTAGAATGCAATGCAAACCACGTATCCTCACAAAAAATTAAGTCCCCAACACTCACAAATAAATAAATAAATAAATATATGTATGAAACTTTGGACTAACAAATAAGACTCTCACTCTCACAAAGAAGTTCTATATACTACATAGCTGATACTATAGGCTAGCCTTTCTTACTCTACTTTGGTTTTTCATACAGTCAGCTAGGATAACTATAGGTATTTCATCAGCTTGTAACGTAGGCTTAGGGTCGGGTATGGTAGATATGGAAATAGTGAATAACCCTCCTTGGCACTACACACTTTTGCTTCACTTTTCAGTTTTTACCCCTTTTTTTTCCTTTTTAAGATTTTTCCTCCCTTTTTTTCTTTTCAACTATCATTTGTGGATGTGGTGAATTTTCTTTTCTTTTTCAACTTTATTTATTACATTTTTCTTTTTCTTTTCTTTTTCTATTTTTCTCTTTTTTTTCCGGCCACACCCAACTTTTTCATTAACCTGCTGTTTTTTCTAATTTTCTCCCCAACCTCATCTATGCTCCCCTACAATAGCCACGCTCAGTTTAGGTGTTTTTCCGGAGTTGAGGTTCACAATGTCGAAAGAGGGACTAAGGCCAAAATAGGATCATTATAAACAAAATAGGGAAGGTGAATAGGCAAATCAACAAAAAGGTCACTTTTAGGTTCAAACATGGGATAAAGGGATTGATTTTATTTGTAGATCAATATAAGCTAAAAGTAGACTAATATCAAGAAAAGATATGATCCTTTCCTAACCAACTGTCCTACAACCTATGTAAAGACCAACCGAGCAAGTTCTAGATCCTCTACATAGTATTGATCTAAGTAAGAATCCTCATTCACTCATCGTACAAGCTTGCATTTATTCTACCTATCTGGTTTATGCACATCTAATCTAAAATTAAAACATGCTAATCTATGCAATTCCATAAAAAGATCCACATTAGTCATGCTTTGCAGTCAGCATACACATCTAAATATGAAAATTTTAAAAAGGGCAATTCTTTTCAACAATTTCCAAAAAATCAAACACATGTGCATTTACTGGTTGTAACATACTACTAAACTACTTCTAATTAAACAAAAATGCTAAAAAACCAAAACATGCCGGTTCAACTAGATATCATCTCCAAGGGAAAAGAAACATGGCAACAAAAATCCTCGGACCATCAAAAATCCAAAAGATAGATATATACCCCTTTTTTTTTGAAAAGCATGCTTTGTACAAAAAGCAAGGAAATACATAACTGAGATAGGAACATATCTGTTGCACTATAAGCGCTCCTGTCATTATGTGTAGGTAGTTGTGAAGGCACACTCCTCTCCGTTGCAATCATGGTGCCAGCGGTGGTTAGTGCACTCAATGGTATGGTGTCGGGGGCTGTGGTCACCCCCTCAATAGTATTGGCCGCCTAAATGACCTCTTTATCAATCTGGTCTGAATATGGCTCACACTAAGGTTCCTTGCCACCTGCAAGCTCTCCAGGTATAGCAACTCGACTCCTCTAACTCACTTCTACAACTCAGAAACGTGCTCATCATGAGCCTACATGATAGTTGCTACTTCCCACTTGTGCTCCTTCCTTTCTCTTTTTTTCCTCTTTATGGAGGTCTCCTCAACAACCACCTCTATGGTTCTCTTATTCCCTTTGGCTCCACTGGCCGGCTTAGGAACCTAGAATGCTCCTAGATCAAGCTCCTCATCTAGATCAACCTTAAATAGGTACATGATGGAGGCTCGAAATATGGTTGTCTACCTAGATGACAACTCAGCTACCTAACTCCGAAGCAATTCGAGCTCATCTCTCAAGCTACCTATATACGGCTGCTCAACTAAGCGATCATTGATCCAAAGTTCTAAGCTATCAACTTACTATGCAACACTCTAACAGCCTCCTTAATCTCAGCCTTGACCCAAGGCTTGACCTGCTCCATCATTACATTGACCTTTTCTCGGTCAATGTCAGCCTCTTGGCAAGCTTCCACAAGAAGCGTGGGCCACCAAAATACAACCTAAAGGCACCTATCCCATTGTTTCTAGTGGAGGTGCAAAGGACATTCTAGGGATAGCTACTATGTGTCCAGCATAGGGTTTTTTTTTGGAGGTGAGAATGAGGCCCTATTTAAAAATTTCTCGAGCATCAGGAACATTCTACCTAACAATGCGGCTCTCTGGAGGAGCGGTATAGTAATCATCATCATCCTAATCCCCCTCCTCAGAGTCAGCCTCATTTGATCCATCTTTATCATTTGAGCCACTACCAAACTCCTGAGGCTACTCCTCAACTCCCTCCTCAGACTAGGAAGCTTCGGTTGGTGTGGCTGAAGTAGATACGACATAATCCTTGGCCTGAGCCCTAGTGGTTCGTGGCTCATCGGTGTTTACTTAGTATTCCTCCACCGAACCACTAGGGGTGCCCTTCTCCTGCTCAGATGCGGAGGTATTATCCTTCAGAGCCCTCCGAGCATCAATCTTAGCTTTAGCCTTCTTGTCTTAGGCTTTCTTGGTTTCTCTCTTGTTAATTGTCATGGTACCTATGGAAAGAAAGGTTAGTACATGTGATCTTAGAAAAAGGAAGCAAGAAAATTTTGTTCTGTCTCAACCTACGAGTCATCAGTGCGAGTCATACCTAGGTAGTACGATCCAATGACTTGTACTACAACTTGTACTACTTTCTGAGCCTAGTAATGGCTCATTATATGGCTTGTACCTTGATGGTTCAGTTCATACAAATGCTCGTACAATGATCCTTTGAAAGATGGTCTTTCTATTCCTTGGTATGACTCGTTATCACAGTTGGTATTATAGTGTTATGAGTCGTACCAGGGGTCATGATTTTGCTCTTTGAATTCTAATCCCTACTATTTCTTGGTATGATCACCTTGTACGACTTGTAGTGAGATACTATGAATAGTAGTAAGTCCTGTACCATAAGATATCAATTTTAATGCTTGGGACAGTCCCAACGAATCATCCTACGAGTCGTAGTGCATTACCACAAGTCATAGGATGGCTCGTGAAGCCTGTCCTCTCCTTTTCCTTTACTAGGTATGCAACCAAACATATTATTGGGGTGGGTACTTAGACTTCACCACCCCATTACCTCACAATTATGCACACATCACCTACCCCGTCAATTTCCACAATTTAAATTTTTTCCATTTACTCACTACCCATGTGAAGTTAAATTAAATATGTCTAATTCATCCCCAGACCTAGCTATTATGATCATGTATAACCCACTGATCATGTACCTTCATTTTGGTTCATGAAAGGAGGAATCACAGTGATGGCTTGTTTACAGTTAGGAAGATAACACAATGAAAGAATTTCAACTTACTTGCTAGATTCTTGATTTAGTCTTGCTTGCTTAGGGTTTGGAGTATGAAATTCTACCAAATCGTCTCGATTTTAAAGCACAATTTTGATCTTAATGGCAATGAGAGTGAGTTATGGGTAAGTGGATATTGAAGGGAGGTGACCGTGAGTGATTTTGTTTGTGGGGGAATTTAAGTCTAAAAATTTTTTGTTTTAATTACGTTAAGGAGAATTTTAGAAATCCGAGTCAAGTCGGGTTATTTCAATTAACTTTGCCCATCACGACTCGTACCACAAGTCATAGGTTATATCTACAACTCATACCATAGACTCAAACCACGGCACAGAGGAAACTTACCTGGGGACCTACGAGTGTGCTGTACGAGTTGTAGAATAGTATCACAACCCATTTAATGATTTGTAGGTCAGCGTTTTTACACTTCGATACTTAGAATAGCTCATCATTATAGTGGGTACTACGACTCGTACCATGGGGGATGGTTCGTAATTACCAATCATAATATGAACTAATGCATTTGGACCAGTCTCTGCGTTTGACCTGGACAATACTACAAGTCGTACAATCATTCTACAGTTCGTACTAAGGGTCATGGTACAGTCCAACTCTAAAATTTTCTCCCATCAATTTTTGTTTCACCCACATATTGACCACCCAATTAGTCAAGATGCTTTGTTTGCCTCCCAAGAAGCGCTTGATTTAACGTCGAGACATGATATAAGTGGTTTGGTTACTCAGACTTCTCCAAACCTCCTCATGAGTTGCCTCCCAAGAAGTGCCTAATTTAACGTCGCGACACAACACAAGTCTCTTGACTACTCATAACTCATCAAGAAACTCAGACTTATCCTCTATTGTTGACACCACCCGAAATTCATTGGGGTGCTTCATTAACATATAGATGTTGAAGGTGACCTTTTTTTTTAGCTTGAACTTCAGCTGGCCTGCCTCAACATCTACTAAGGATCTCCCAGTGGTAAGGAATGGTCGCCTCAAGATGATAGAGTCCTCAAAATCCACCACGTAATCCAAGATCATGAAGTCTGCTAGGAAGATAAACCTTTCCACCTTTACTAGCATATCCTATAGGATCCCCACTAGCTTCTCCACGGTGTAGTCTACCATTAATAGCCACATTGTAGTTAGTGTAGGGGCTCCCAAGCTCATTTGTTTGAACACAACCAACGACATCAAGTTGATGCTAGCACTAAAGTCACACAGTTCCCTTCCAAACTCAAAATCTCTAATGGTACAAGGGATTGTTAAGGAACATGGATCTTTCTTCTTTTGTGAAAGGACTCGTGAGTATATAAAACTACAATGATGCTAGTTACCAACCGACTCATAGCTCAGCGACCTCTTACTAGTTACCACGTCCTTCATGAACTTGGCATACCCAGGTATCTGTTCCAATGCCTCGACCAGTGGGATGTTCACAGACAATTATTTCAGCATTGACAAGAATTTCTGGAACTTCCCATCATCCGCCTTCAAGGCATTTTCATTTTGACAAGCTCATTTACCTATACAATATTGTGACGTCGATTCTTAGCTTAGATTTTCTTACGCATCACTATATTAACCATTCTAAAAATTTCACTTAGCAAATAGACCCATAGATGTTATTAAAATCTCATATATGAAACATACAGTAAAGGACCAGATCACAGTTCCCACGATAAGGGGACTTCAGAGTCAATTTATAACTACGACATAATTGGAAGTAATACGTATTTTGCTTAATATTTTCTTGTTTCAAACATTCTTGAAGATTCAACAAAATGTCAGGAACTTTAGCCTATTTGGATAGAATTACATTGGAATCAATAGGAGTGTAATGATATAAGAATATTGACCCTTTCGGCAACACATTTTCGTGCTTGAACAACGAGAATGGGAACACCTTAACATACCTTACTCCGATGTATTCTTTTAGCTAATTTTCTCCTTGACATCCAACCTCCAACCTCCTTAATCTCTTGAATTAATAGGAAATTAAAAATCCTAATTTGTATAAAAATGTGCAGCCAAAATAATTTCGGAACCAGCAGCTTCAGCAGTAGCAACAACCAACGACAACAACAATATTAGTCATTCTTCTACACTTGATTTTTTAATCAAATTTTGAGGAGAAAAAAGGAAAATTACCTAACTTCTATTGCAATTCATCCCCAAAATATGATGTATATTCCCAGCCTAAAACAATCCCCAAATCCTAAGCAAAACGGACAAGAATTTCAGCCAAAAATAGTCCAAATGCCAGCTTCTCTGGCTGCCAATTTAAAGCTTTTTAGCTTGCAAGTTTTGAGAATTTAAAAGAGTAAAATCATTCCCTTTCTTCTTAAATTCAATCCCTAATCAAAGGGGATCATGTAGGCAGTCCAAACAACTTCAAAAACACAACAACTTACACCAAATCATCTACCAAAATGAGCTCCAAAACAGCCCCCTCACACCTTGCACACTTTTGAGATCAACTATCTCACCTCGTCTTGTATTTTGGTGGAACTTTGCTTGAGGTCTCTACTTAAGTTTTCCTTAGTAGATTATTGTAAATGAGATAGAAAATGATGGAGGAAACAAGTAGCTCAATTCGGAAATATTTGAAAAATGAATTATAGGCCAAACATTTGATCTATATATATTTGGGGCGGTGGAGAAGTTTTAGGTGGTGGCCACGTCACTGCTTGAAAGTGCCAGTATAAAATGCTATAGCTTTATACTAAAATCTTCAATTGATGAGAAGTTTGATGTTCTGCAAACTAGACTTAAATACTTTAATTTGACAGGCTGTATGACTTCAAACTCATTACAGATTAGGAGATATGGTCATTTAAAATTGACCCTTGCCTATGAACTTTACATATTCTTTGCTCTTCCTTTTGTAGATGTTTCCCTTCTCACCTATGACAAATATACAGCCCCTACTTATCTTAAAATAGCATACAAACATCGAATAATCACCAAAAAAATTTTGGAGTGTAGCATCCCCCCCTCCCCCTCCTTAAAAACATTCATCCTCGAATGAGGATTAATTTAAGTTAATATGTTCTAGGAACATATAACCAGAAACTTAAGGTAGAAATATACATATCTCCCTATCACTTCGATGTCGCATATATGTTAGGATACTTCCTTCTCCACTTCCCAAGTTACTTCTTCAACATTGTTACTTCGCTACAATACTTTGACTGAGGTGACTTCCTTAGTTGGAAGCTTCCTGACCTATCAATCAAGAATGGAAACTGATAGGTCATCTCCTCAGAAATCTGCACATCCTTAATAGGCATAATATGGGTTGGATCCTCGATGCATTTTTGCAGCATCAAAACATGGAATACGAGATGGATTGCTACTAGCTTTGATGGTAACTCTAACTTATAGGACACTTTGCCTACCTTGTGGATGATCCTATAAGGCCTCACACACCTAGGGCTTAACTTACCTTTTCTGTCGAAATTCATAACGTCCTTCATAGATGATCCCTTTAGGTAAACCCAATCGCCAATAGAAAACTCTAATGCTCGATGACATATATCTGCATAGGACTTTTGTCAACTCTGGGCCGTCTGATGTTGATTTCTTATATGTTTCACCTTCTCAATAGCTTATTACACCAAATTTGGTCCCAATAGTTCTCCCTCAAAGAGCTCGAACTAACCCACTAGCGACCTGCAATTTTTCCTATATAAAACTTCATACGAGGCAATCTGAATACTTGTCTGGTAGCTGTTATTATAGGCAAACTTTATTAAGGGCACATGATCATCCCAACTTTCTCCAAAATCCAACACACAGGCACACAACATATCTTCGAGTGTCTGCATGGTGCATTCAACCTATTCGTCTGTTTGAAGATGAAATATTGTACTGAGACATACCTTAGTGCCTACGCTTTCCTAAAAAGATTTCCAGAATTTTTTCGTAAACTGGGCACCCTTGTTAGAAATAATGGATAAGGGAACACCATAAAGGTGAAGTATCTCATGAATATAAAGTCTAGCATAGTCCTAAACCAAATAAGTAGTTTTGAAAGGAAGGAAATGAGTTGATTTCATCAGAATCTCGATAATAACCAAAATAGAATCATGCTTCCTGATTGTGCAAGGGAAACTTATAATAAAATCCATATTTATCACCTCCCATTTCTAGGATTTAATCTCTATGTTATGAGTCAGGACTCCATGCCTCTGATGCTCGATCTTTACCTGCTGGCAATTAGGACATTGAGACACAAAACTAGTGATGCCCTTCTTTATGCCATTCCACCAATACAATTTCCTCAGGTCACGGTACATCTTTATAGCGCCTGGGTGTACGAAATATTGGGAATAATGAGCCTTAATCATAATCCATGTTTTTAGCTCACCCACACTAGGCACACATAAATGGACCTAGTACCAATGGACTCCATCTAGTCTGCACTCAAATAAGTTCTGCTTCTGTTATGCTATATTGTTCCACAACGAGATTAATTTTTTGTTGTTATACTGATGATACTTAATTTTAGTTACCAAGGATGATTATATTGTATTTTCAACCATAAAAACCCCATCTTTGGTATCTATCAACCGAATCAGTAAGTCAGCCAACTGTGGTAGGGCCTTTGCAATTACGATGCGATTAGTATGGATATGGCTTAAGCTATATATGGACTTGTAACTCAGTGCATATAATGCAACATTTGCTTTGTCTAGATGGTATAAGATGCTTACATCATAATCTTTTAGCAGCTCTAACCAACTTTTTTGTCTCAAAATTTTCTCTTTTTGTTTGAATAAGTACTGGAGGCTCTTATGATTAGTAAAAATTATCAATCTGTACCTCGTAAAAAGTTTGGTACCATATCTTTAGCGCAAACTCCAGTGTTACCAAATCCAGATCATGGGTAGGGTAATTTTGCTCATGCTTCCTTAGCTTTCTCGAAGCACAAGCGATAACCTTTCCATGTTGCATCAATACATAGCCCAACCCAACTCTGGATGCGTCATAATAACCACATACTTCTTTGTACCTTCTAGGAGAGTCAAGAACGGTGCCAAAGTCAATCTGTTCTTCAATTCCTACAAGCCACTCTCACATGCCTCTGTCCACTAAAACATAGCGGCCTTCTATGTTAACTTTTTCAATTACGTGGAGATGATGGAAAAACCTTCTACAAATATATGGTAGTAACCTTCAAACCTAAGAAGCAACAAACCTGTGCAGGATTTGGGAGTCAGGGCCAACTCTTTACCACCTCTATTTTCTAACTATCCACTCTTATACCTTCATTTGTAATCATATGACCCAAAAAACTACAGATGATAACCAAAACTCACATTTACAAAATTTAGCATACAACCTATATGCCTGGAGAGTCTGCAATATAGCTCTTAGGGGAACATGTAGGCAGTCCATAAAACATAAAAAATGCAAAAACATACCCCAAATTAGCTGCCAAAAGGATCTTCAAGATAGCCCCCTCACACCTTGCGCACATCGAGATCAAATATCTCACTTTGTCTTGTATTTTGGTTGAACTTTGCTTGAGGTTTCTCCTTAAGTTTTCTTAGTAGTGTACTATAAATGAGAGAGAAAATATGGGAGGAAACAAGAAGCTCAATTTTGGAAAATTTTGGAAAATGAATTATCGGCCAAACATTTGATATGTATATATATATATATATATATATATATATATATATATTTGGGGCTATAGAGAGATTTTAGGGTGGTGGCCATGCCACTTCTTGACAGTGCCATCATAAAATATCTATAACTTTTTACTTCATACTCCGATTGACAAGCAGTTTGATGTTTTAAAATCTAGACTCAAATACCTTTAATTTGATAGATTGTAGGAATTTTAACTCAATAGAGGTAAGCATATATGGTCATTTAAATTTGACCCTTATTTATGAACTTCACATACTCTTCGTTCTTCCCTTTATACTTGTTTCCCTCCTCACATACAACCAATATACAACCCAAACAATTTCAATGTGTAACAATGAGCATCATAGTGATAATGGAGCCAAATTTTCAATGCGAACACAACCGCTGCCAACTCTAATTCATGAGTCGGATAATTATTCTCATGGACTTTCAGCTATCTGGAGGCATATGTTATGGCCTTACCATTTTGCATCAAGACACATCAAATTCCTACTCTAGAGGCATCACAATATACAACAAATCCATTTGTACCCTCTATTAGGGTCAATACAATAGCAATGGTGATATGAGTCTTTAGTTCTTGAAAGATTTTCTCGCATGTTTCATACCATTGAAATTTGGCCTTCATCTGGGTCAACTTAGTCAATGGGGCAACAGTAGTTGAAAACCCCTCCACAAACCTTCTATAAGAGCCAGCTAAACTCATAAAACTTCTGATGTCAGTTTGTCTCATGGGTTTAGGCAAAATTCTTGACTGCCTCAATCTTCTAAGAGTCAACCATAATACCCTCGCTGTAAACAATGAGGCCTAAGAATTCCACATACAACAATAAAAATTCACGCTTGGAGAGTTCGGCAAATAACTCTTTGTCCTTAAGTGTATGAAGGACTATCCTAAGATGGTTAGCATGATCCTCCTCACTATTTGAATAGAGCAAGATATCATTAATTGTAATGCCCTGAAAATCCAAAGACTAGATCTGAGACTTAAATAAGAAAATCTGGAAAATCTGCAGAAAATACCTTAGAATGACTCACCTAACGAGTTGTTTTGAGACCTAAAGACTCATTAGATCAGTCTTGGGAAGGGGGATTGAGAAATGGAAAGGGATAGACAGTGTACCCCACGAGTCCTCACCACGACTCGTTATGGGACACCACGAGTCGTAGTGTCACTCGTGGGGAGCTTCAGACTTTTGGACAGTATGGTCCATGGTAGGTGACCACGAGTCGTGGCCACTCACCATGACTCATTAGGTCCCTCATGGTGGCATTCACAGATTTCTAGGCAGTGTACTCAACGAGTGTGACCACGAGTCGTGGTCACTGATCACGACCCGTTAGGACCACCTGACAGTTTTTCCCTATGATTTTCTAGGGGTTGTTTAGTAATTTTCTACTCTCCTAAACTTTAAACTATGTTGTTTTAGATGTAATTTTAGACTATTAGTTGGAATGAATGGTCCCTCCCCTTATTCCCCACGTACATTCTCAGAAAAACATCATAGCTCTCGTCTCAAGAAACTCTCAAGAAAGCTTAGGGTTTTCCTCCATTGGAACAGTTCGAGTCTCTTCTCTGGGGAATTTTTAGCCAGGTATGTGGGAATTCAACAAGGGGAATAGTTCTTCTCTTGTGTCCCCAAAAAACCCTCTTATAGTTTCTCTATCAGTCTTAGCCTTGAGTTTTCGAGTATGAAGAGATTACATGTTTGTTTTGATTGATTTTCACCTAGTATGATATTCATGCTTATTGTTGATATGATCTCCATCAATTCTTGACCAAATTATTGATGTTCCTGCAAAAGTTAATTTAAGCCTTGAGCTTTCGAATGAATCGTATTTATACATTAAATTCACCATGGTTTGTGAAGTGTGATTTGGGCTGTGTCACGATCCAAACGTACAACCCGATTGTAGACACGGGATAAGGGACCCTGAGAGGCCCCAAGTCGACCCATGACTCATACATACAACTAATATCATTCAAATAAGAGGAATGATAACAAAAAATAAAACATAGCTAGAACATAATTATAGCATAACATCATGAAATACTGGACATATACAAAGCTGAGAACTACATACCTGTCTAAAAGCCTCTAGTACATAAGATGGGTTGATGTGACAACATCCCCAACTAACCCGAACAATACGGAAACATAATCAACATAAAAGTCTATCAAAACGGCCCTCGAAACATGAGGACTCACCAACAAGCTGAAAGCGTAAGCTGAGATGGACTAAGGATGAGGATGAGTTTGAGATCCGGACCCTGTATCATGAAACGATAATGCATAGAAAGTATGCGGTCAGTACGTGGAATGTACTGAGTATGCAAGGTAAGTAAAACAGATATTTTAAAAGTAAATTAAAACTTATAAATAAACATAAGAAAAGGACATCATGCTTACATCAAAATCTTCGCAATAGAACATGAGTCTCAAGGATTTCAAATCGTTCATAAAGAGATCATAATCATAATCGTAAGTAAACATTATTAAAACATAAATGAGCCAACAACATAAATATAACAGTGCATAAAACATGCGGAACAATGGGAGGACTCGTCATAACCGACACCATCATGGTAGAGCCTTTTCATGGTGCCCCACTATCTCGCTCAAGTGGGCAGAGCCAACCCTGGCTTGCCAGGCGAGGGTCGTGCATTAGGCGTGATATCACATTTGAGGGGATCATTATCAATACATCATATCATTTACAAACCCGCGGTGGCACGTGGTTATGAGACATCGGCGTAGTCCTTTGAACACCGGGTAGCTCAGTGCTAGACGCAGCTCCCAAAAACATACATGTAGTCTCATACATAAATCAATAACATCATGCAGTAAGATTCATTAGCTAAAATATAACATTTATCATCATTGATCCCCTTTAAAACATACTTAGCCATGAACCAAGGCCCTTTTATCAGCCAACATCATAAACCAATATATTATGTAATTCGCTTCATAAATCATAAATTATTCTTCAACATGTGGGAATTTTCCAATACTTCATCATATTCATTTCTTTTAAAAAAATATGCTCATAAACACGGGAACTTGGAAATCATGCTTTTTCGTCATCAATAAACTTAAAATATTTAATATTCATCGTAAATTATAACTTTCATGAACTTTCCTCAAATGGGCATTTTGGATTTAAAAGCTTGAAACATGATTTTAAAGAGAATAATAATAAAATCTTCCCATCATTCATAATTCAAGAATTAAAACTCAATTAAATCATACCCATAAAGAGAAATCACATTTTCATGCATTTGAGTAAAACCCCATAGGCTTGAATAGGACGATTCATGATTTTAAATTGAGATTTGGGCATGGGTGGGGAGAATTTCACCCATTATAAAACCCTACATTTCTGGAAATGGATTGACTCAAAGTTCCTTGAATAACCACAAAGAAATTGATGGAAACTTGGGGAAGAAGACCTTGAATCTCCCAAAAATCTCTCTAAAGTTTTTGCATGAGAATGGGCATGCATAAAGGACTTAACTCATCTTACCACACTTAGAAATTATCCAAAATGACGTAGTTTAGGGTCTAAAAGCATTGAAAAGTCAAAAATACCCTTAATGAACCTGCCCTGAAATATGGCCGGATGGAACCCACGAGTGGTACCAACGGGCCGTGGGTAGTGTCTACTCGTTGAATGCACTGCTGAAGACCCATTCTCGGAATCATACCATAGACACATAGGACAGTTCATCCTAGACTTTGACGAGCCGTTCCTTCGGTCGTTGTTTCCTTCTTCTGAAACTATGCACACCTATTCCACGATCCTCACACGACTCGTCGTAATACACAACGGAACATGGTTTCCACCCGTCTTCTCCACTGTGAAAGTCCACAACCCTACCACGCCTCCTAACAACGGACCGTTGTCCCTTACAACGGGCCGTTGTAATACATGTTGTTACCACAACCATCTATACTGACTTCTTACCATGACCACAATCGACGGCTCACAGTTACTTACGACAGGTCGTGGTACCTGTCATCCTGCAACTTTTTCCCAACTTTCAGCAGTTTTCGCATTTTTGCTTCCCGGGTCTACTCCTAAGCACTTCAGGGGTATTACAATATCTTCCCCTTGGGAACATTCATCCTCGAATGTTGGAGAAAAGCAACAAATAGAAACATACAATTTATGATAGCCATATACTTGTTATTTTAACTAAAATTTTCACGAAAAGGCTACCTCCGAATAAAATCATATAGCTAAACTTATCTCATACTTCACATACACATTCATACACATAAAAGAAACTTGAACACATGAACTGAACATGAAAACTAAATGGGATCATAGGGAAGGACTGATAGCTTAAGTCGGAACCGAGCCAGGAGAGAGCAAATGTGGATATCTAGCCATCATGTCCACTTCGGCTTCCCAGGTAGCTCCCACAACATGCTGATTTCTCCATAAAACCTTAACTGAAGCTACTTCTTTATTCCTCAACTTTCGAACCTAATGATCTGAGATTTCAACGGGAATTTCTTCATAACTATGGCTGTCTTTCACCCCAATGCAGTACCAAAACTACCAAGGTTGGATCACCCAAACACTTCTTCAAAAGTGACACATGGAAGACGGGATGAACTGAGGACAACTTCGGTGGCAAGTCCAGCTCATAAGCAACTTTACCAACTCTTTTCACAACCCGATAGGGACCAACATAGAGGGGATTGAGTTTAACTTTCTATCTGAACCGCATGACTCCCTTCATGGGAGATACCTTTAGAAATACCCTGTCATCCATATCAAACTCCAGATCTCTTCTGCTCACATCAACATATGATTTTTGATGACTTTGAGCATTTTTAACCGGCCCCTTATCATCTGGACCTTTACCATGACCTTATGCACCGAATCAGGTCCTATAATGGCTACCTCACCAACCTCAAACCAACCAATGGCTGACCTACACCTTCACCCGTAAAGAGCCTCGAATGGTGCCATATGGATACTAGAGTTATAACTGTTATTATAGGCAAACTCAATCAAGGGTAAATGATCATCCCAACTACCTTTGAAATCCATAACACATGCCCTCAACATATCATCGAGGGTTTGAATGGTTCATTCTGCCTGGCCGTCTATTTGTGGATGGAAGGCTATACTAAGCTTAACCTGCGTCCCAAGTCCCTTTTGAAAAGAATGATAGAATTTAGAGGTAAACTAAGTACCTTGGTCTGAAATAATAGACAAGGGCACTACATGAAGTGGAACCAACTCCCGAATATACAACTTGGCATAATCATCCGCTGAATCCGTGGTCTTGACGGGTAGGAAGTGCGCACCCTTGGTTAACCTGTCGACCACCACCCAAATGGAGTTGTATTGTCGGCGAATATGGGGTAGACCTGTCACGAAATCCATGTTAATTTCTTCCCACTTCCAAGTGGCGATGCTGATATCCTGAAGTATGCCTCCTGGCCTTTGATGTTCGACCTTTACTTGCTGGCAGTTTGGACATTTTGCTACGAACTCTGCAATATCTTTCACCATACCATCCCCCCAATAGATTTCTCGCAAGTCCTGATACATTTTCGTGGATCCTGGATGAATAGAATATCTGGTACCATGTGCCTCATGAAATATCAGAACTCTAAAATCATCAACATCTGGAATACATAAATGACCCTGGTATTGTAGCACACTATCTCCTTCTTGGGAGAGAACCTCCACCTTTTGACTCTGCACTGCCTCCTTTAGCTTCCTTAATGTTGGATCTTCATCTTTCCTAGATTCAAAATCAACCACCAAGGACGATTTTGACCAGTTATGTACAACAACACTGCCATCGGTCATGTTAATCAATCTGACTCCCAGTCTTGCAAGTTGGTGGACATCTTTCACCAACTCCTTCTTTCCCTCATCCACATAGGACACACTCTCCATAGAGAGTCTATTAAGTGCATCCGCAAAAACATTGGTCTTGCCCAGATGGTAGAGGACACTCATGTCGTAGTCCTTTAGCAACTCCAACTGCCTCCTTTGCTAAAGATTTAGGTCTTCTGTGTAAACACATATTGTAAGCTCTTGTGATCTGTGAACACATCCATGTGGACCCCATACAAGTAATGCTGCCATATCTTTAACGCAAACACCACCGCGGCCAGCTCAAGATCATGGGTTGGATAATTCTTTTCATGAACTTTCAACTGTCTTGAGGCATATGCTATTACCTTCCCATGCTGCATCAACATACATCCCAGTTCGACCCTTGAAGCATCACAATACACTACAAAGCCATCAGTGCCCTCGAGTAAAGTCAGCATTGGTGCTGAAGTGAGTTGATTCTTCAACTCTTGAAAGCTTTTTCACAAGCATCCGACCAATAGAACTTTACCTTTTTCTGAGTCAACCTAGTCAATGAGGTTGCAATTGATGAAAAGCCCTCAACAAATCTTCGGTAGTAGCCTGCTAAGCCCAAGAAACTCCGAATTTCTGAGGGATTCACCGGTCTAGGTCAATTCTTCACCGCCTCGATCTTATGGGAATCTATCCTTCTGCCTTCGCTTGATACCACGTGACCCAGAAATGCCACTGAGTTTAGCCAAAATTCACACTTGCTAAACTTTCCATACTGTTGACGATCCTTGAGGGTCTGCAGCATTATTCTCAAATGAGTAGCATGCTCCTCCTTTCACCGGGAGTATATAAGAATGTCATTATTGAACACGATTACGAACATATCCAAATATTGCTTGAGCAACCTATTCATCATCTTTATAAAAGATACAGGAGCATTGGTTAGTCCAAAAGACATAACTACAAACTCATAGTGGCCACACCAGGTTCTGAAGGCCGTTTTTGGAATATCACACTCTCGAACTCTAAGCTGGTGATATCCGGACCTGAGATCTATCTTCGAGAAACACCTGGAACCATGAAGTTGGTCAAATAAATCATCAATCCTGGGCAAAGGGTATTTGTTATTAACGGTGACCTTATTAAGTTGTCGATAATCAATACACATCCAAAGGGAACCATCCTTATTTCGAACAAATAGTACCGTTGCACCCCATGGAGACTTGCTTGGTCTAATGAAACCCTTATCCAACAAGTCCTTTAACTAATCCTTTAACTTCTTTAGCTCGGCTGGAGCCATCTTGTAAGGAGGGATAGAAATATGTTGCATATGGGGAAGTAGATCAATACCAAAATCAATTTCCCTCTCCGGAGGAACACCTGGCAAATCATCAGGAAACACCTTCGGGTATTCGCACACCACCGAAACTGACTGAATAGTCGGGGTCTTAAACTCCACATCCTTAACCCTAACTAGGTGGTACATGCAACTCTTAGAGATCATCTTCCTGTACTTAAGATAGGAAATGAACCGACCTACTGGTACCGCTGAACTACCTTTCCACTCCAACACTGACTCACCTTGGAAAATGAAATTCCACCGTACGGGTCCTACATTAATCGAACCATAACATGTGAACAACCAATCCATGCTAAGAATAATGTCAAAGTTAATCATGGATAATTCTACAAGGTCAGCAGAGGTAACCTTATGCAACATAGTGACCGGGCATTTATATACTCGTCTAGCTATGACCGAATCACCAGCAGGGGTCGAAATTTAAAAACGATTATGAAGAGGTCTCGGGACTAACTCCAAGGCTACTAGCAATTTATGGAGTCACGAAAGATAAGGTAGATCTCGGATCTAACAAGTCATAAACATCAATATGAAAGACACGCAACATATCAGTGACCACATCTGGCGAAGTCTCCTTCTCCTGGCATTAGGCAAGGGCATAGAATCAGTTTTGGCACTATACGCCACCTCCACTAGTCGATGCTCCTTACAGAGCAGAACGGGCTGGAGTTGCTGCTGTCCTGGCGGTCTATGCACGACCCCAATCATCACCCTATCTAGCATTTGGGCAGGCTCGATGCATGTGCCCAAATATACCACACCCATAGCAGACATCTGAGCTAAGCAGACACTCCCCGGTCTGACTCTTGCCGCACTTCCTGTAGGCTGGAGAGGTAAACTCTAACTGGGTGCCCCTCTGATCTCTCGACCCTGAAGCGCTGCTCCTCTAATCACCCCTGGTTATGGATGGAACACTAGCTGATGATGGTGCTGGGGATAGTGACCTCTGCTAAAACTATTGACGGTAGCCACCACCGAACCTTTGATGAAAACCCATGACTATCTATTCGAGCCCTCTTTGCCTCCCTCTCCTCGCATGAGCCGCCTCCATCTGCTGGGCGTACAATACTATGCGAGGAAAGTCCATATCTTGGTGGAGCATAGTAGTCCTGCAATCCTTGTCTAGATAAGCCACACCGTGAATGAATCATCTCACCTCTGCCCTCTAATTCATCACTAACTCTGGGGCATAATTTAACAAACGAGTGAACTCAAGAAAATACTCCGACACTATCATCTTTCCTTGCTTGAGGTTTACAAACTCAACTGCTTTCAAATCTCTCATCTCCTAAGCGAAGAACCTGTCGAGAAAGGCCATGTGGAACTCATCCCAGCTAATAGGGCCTGCTCCCGCTACCCTACTGTCCTTCCATTGCTTGTACCTGATATAGGCGACCTCTTTTGGCTGATAGGAGGCCAAGTCCACACACTCCCTAGTTTTCACCCCCATAACCTGAGTGACCTTCAAAATCACTTCAATGAACTCGTGTGGATCCTTATCCACCTTTGATCCCGTGAACTTAGGAGAGTTCATCCTGAAGAAGTCTCTAATCCGAGTCGCCGCTGCATTGCCATTCTATAGAACTATTGCAATAGCCTGCTGGTTGACTTGAGCGGTCAAGGCCTACGCCAACATCTGAATAGCCGCTTGAAACTCATCGTGGGCAGTTGGCTTTGGTAGCTGGGGTTCCTTAATAGGTGGGGCTTGCTGATGCCCATGGTCATTGTCATCTCCGTGGCCTTCATCATTTCCATTCCTCCTTCCGTTCATTCTTCTAGGAGCCATAATGTGCAATCGTGAATCACACGATTAGAAGGATGGAAAGGCTTTTCATCGCATGACATAGAACATGAGGGAAGGGGACATTTCCTAAATGTTTAGTAGCCTCTTCGTCATAAGTGTGGCGCGCTTCACACCTATGAAAAACACTCTACTTAATGTGGCTTTTAGACACCCTAGGACACTTCAAACCTATGGTTTTGATACCAAGTTTGTCATGACTCGAACATACACCCGTATCGTAGACATGGGACAAGGGACCCCGAGAGGCCCCAAATTGGCCCATGGCTTTTCTATACAACTAATCTCATTCAAATAAGAGAAATGATAATAAAAAAACATAGAGGGAACATAATTATAGCATAATGTCAGTAAATACTAGACATATACACAACTGAGCACTATATACCTGTCTGAAATGCGCTACTACATAAGATGGGTTGATGGGACAACATCTCCAACTAACACGAACAATACGGAAACATAATTAACATAAAAGTCTATCAAACGGCCCTCGGAACATGAGGACTCACCAAAAAGCTGAAAGTGTAAGCTGAGATTGACTAAGGATGAGGATGAGCCGGAGATTCGGACCCTGTATCATGAAACGATACAACATAAAAGGTATGCGGTCAGTACGTGGAATGTACTGAGTATGCAAGGTAAGTAAAATGGAGATTTTAAAAGTAAAATAAAACTCATAAATAAATATAAGAGAAGGACATCATGCTTACATCAAAATTTGTGTAATAGAACATGAGGCTCAACGCTTTCAAATCATTCATAAAGCGTTCATAATCATAATCATAAATAAATGTTATTAAAACATAACTTGAGCCAGAAACATAAATATAACAGTGGATAGAATTATTCAGCTCGGTATATTCGACTGGACTGTTATCAGTTCAGCATAGTATCTCAGACTCAGACCTTTAGGACCTAGGGCATGTCTTTGACCATTAGTCAGGGTCATATTGACCGTCAAAGTCTATTACAATTATTCAGCTCGGTATATTAGTTGTTCATTGTATGCCATTTTTAGTTCAGTCTTTTATATTCGGTTATGTTCTCTCCTGCTTACTCAATACATTCAAAGTACTGACGCATACTTTCATTCTATATCGTTTCATGATACATCTACAGGTTCTCAGACCCAACACCGTGAGCCAATTTCGTTCAGGTCTCTTTCCCAACAGCAGAAGTGTGAGTCCTCAACCCTCGATGATGTTATTTCATTTATTTCAGTTTCCTTTATTATTATTTCAGTTAAACTTAGAGTTAGTTGGCGGCCTGTTCCAGAAACTCCTCAGTTAGATGGTTGATCTTGGGCAGATTTATATGCCCAAGTGATACTCAAACGTATCATTTTTACCTTGTTTGTTGTGCAATGTGTATATAATATCATGTAATTGGTAATAAAATGCGAATTTATACTAACCAACATGATTAGCATTTGTTTTGCAGGTAAATGTGATTTTTAGGAGCTAAAATGCATGTTGGAACTATATCAGAGTTGGACTTGGATGCGAGCATGGAAAAGACATTGGAATGCACATTTTATAGGGGCTCCGCGATGGAGCCGTGCCACGCTACCATCGCAGTAGCACACTGCCTGAACAGGAATTAAAATGGCAATTTCCAGTGTGCCATAGCGTCAGCTCCGTGGCATGGAGAGAGGCCTCCGCGTTGGCCTCCGTGCCACGTTGAGGCTAATTTACCGGACCCTGAAATTCCAGTGAAGGTCCGCGTCCACGCCGTGTCACGGAGGCAGTGCTCCGCGTTGGCCTCCGTGACACGTTGCTTGTTATTCTGGGAAAAATTTCCCACTAGTATAAGTAGCACACTTAGGTTTATTTTAAGCAGTTTTTTAGTTTTTAGACTGAATTCAGACTTGGTGGAGCAAAGACGTGGGTTACAGGCAGTTGAGCGACGAAAAAGCTAAGGGTTTTTCTCTCTTTCTTTCTTCTTTCAATCAATTGTTTGTATGATTAACACTTGTTTTAGGATGATTAATCCACAAATGAGTGGCTAATTCTCTTCCTTGCTGAGGTTATGAACAATGGTGATGAATTTTGATTATTGAATTGTATGTTCTTTTCATCTTCTTCTTCTATGTTGTTCTATTAATTCTTGTTTCTACTGCATTAGTGTGTGGCCGACATTAATGTACATCTAAAAAGTCCAATTTCACTCGAGAGAGCACGAAATTGGAAAGTTGTGTATTAATAGGGTTTTGTTCTTAACTTGATTTGGGAAAATTGGGTTTTGATGTGCTTTCCTGATAGAAATATACTTGAAAGCCGTATTAGTCAATTTAGGAACCAGAATTGTATTGCGAGGTCATAAATTGCATTTGATCACAGAAATGTAGACGGATGGTTTATGATTCTTAAGTGAGATTAAATACGAGAGTTTTAATCTCTTGGCTAATGTTCTTGGCTAGCAACTAGAAGAGAAGAATAACCGAATTATGATGATAATCAAGTTCATTACTTGTTCTTAACCTTGGTATGCTCATATCCATAGTTTCAATTCAAAGTAGATATTTGTTAATAGTTTTAGTATATAATTTATAAACAAAATTATTTAACTTTTGGTTACGTTGTTGTCAGCATATATAGAAGTAAGATAGAATATAGTATACTTGAGCAATTTTACTTATCCAGAGTCTCCTTGGTTCGATACTTGGCTTACTTAGCCACTTTATTACTTGTTTGACCACGTGCACTTGCGTGTCGGTTTTTAACCCTATAGCAAACCACCGGACAAGTTTTTGGCGCCGTTGCCGGGGAGGCTAGGCGATTTGTGAAATTGTGTTTAGTGTAAATTTACTGTATTTTTATTTTTATTTTCTTAAGTGTTAACAACTTGGTCTTAACCTGTATTTTGCAGATTTTGTTTCTGTGAACACTGGCAAGGGACAAGGAGCTGGTGGAATCTTACTTAGAGCCTGAACGTGAATTTCATAGTCAACGTAGAGAAGCTCTACAAAAGAAGCTGCAGTTGTTCCGACAATCTATTATGGAGCAACAAAATCCACCAG
Source organism: Datura wrightii (assembly GCA_035772735.1). NCBI lineage: Eukaryota > Viridiplantae > Streptophyta > Magnoliopsida > Solanales > Solanaceae > Datura > Datura wrightii. Next base: position 166,468,888 of record JASDFA010000016.1, read on the forward strand.
TTGTGAGGGCAGTGTTAGTGCCCGATGAAGCAGCAGCAAGGCCGGTTCGCGAGGTGGCAATCCCACACGCCAACAATGTACATTCTAGTATCCGCAAACCAGAGCCTGGAGGGAGGTTTGAATTAAAGCAGAATATGGTGCAACTTTTGCACACAAGCGGGCAATTTACCGGTCTCCCTCATGAAGATCCACAACAACATCTCCAAAACTTTTTGGAGATAAGTGACACTTATATACCCGCTGGAGTGTCACCTGATTATGTTCGGCTCACCTTATTTCCGTTTTCCTTACTTGGTGAAGCCAAGAGGTGGTTAAAAGCTGAACCACCCAATTCTATATCAACGTGGGATGATCTTGCACGGAAGAAATATACTTGAAAGCCGTATTAGTCAGTTTAGGAACCGGAATTGTATTGCTAGGTCATAAATTGCATTTGATCACAGAAATGTAGACGGATGGTTTATGATTCTAAAGTGAAATTAAATACGAGAGTTTTAATTTCTAGGATACTGTTCTTGGCTAGCAACATGAAGAAGAAATTAACCAAATTATTATTATAATCGGATTCATTACTTGTTCTTAACCTTGGCATGCTCATATCTATAGTTTAAATTCATAGTAAATAATTGTTAATAGTTTTAGTATATATACCTTTTATAACAAAAAACTCATTTAATTGTTGGTTACGCTGTTGTTAGCATAATTAGAGGTAAGATAAGAATATAGTGTACTTAGGCAATTTTACTTATCCTGAGTCTCCGTGGATCGATACTTGGCTTACTTAGCCACTTTATTACTTGTTTGACCACGTGCACTTGCGTGTCGGTTTTTAACCCCTACCAAAGCACCGAACAAGTTTTTGGCGCCGTTGCCGGGGAGACCAGGCAATTGGTGAAATTGTGTTAAGTGTAAATTTACTGTATTTTTGTTTTATTTTCTTAAGTGTTAACAACTTGGTCATAGCCTGTATTTTGCAGACTTGATTTCTGTGAACACTGGCAAGGGACAAAGAGCTGGTGGAATCTTACTTAGAGCCTAAACGTGAATTTCATAGTCAACGTAGAGAAGCTCTACAAAAGAAGCTGCAGTTGCTCAGACAGTCTATTATGGAGCAACAAAATCCACCAGTTGTGAGGGCAGTATTAGTGCCCGATGAAGCAGCAGCAAGGCCGGTTCGCGAGGTGGCAATCCCACATACCAACAATGTACCTTCTAGTATCCGCAAACCAGAGCCTGGAGGGAGGTTTGAATTGAAGCAGAACATGGTGCAACTTTTGCACACAAGCGGGCAATTTATCGGTCTCCCTCATGAAGACCCACAACAACATCTCCAGAATTTTTTGGAGATAAGTGACACTTATATACCCGCTGGAGTGTCACCTGATTATGTTCGGCTAACCTTATTTCCATTTTCCTTACTTGGTGAAGCCAAGAGGTGGTTAAAAGCTGAACCAACAAATTCTATATCAATGTGGGATGATCTTGCACGGAAGTTTTTGATTAGATTTTTCCCTTCTGGTAAAACAGCCAGACTTAGAAGTCAAATTCTAAGTTTTAAACAGAGGGAGGGAGAAAATCTATATCAAGCCTGGGAAAGATTTAAATCCATGTTGCGGGACTGTCCTCATCATCATCAGTCCAATGAGGTGTTGGTGCACACATTTATTCACTAAAATTCTGTTAGATTCAGCAGCTGGAGGGCAAGCGCTGGAAAAGACTTACGAGGAGCTGTACACTTTGCTCAACCGAATTTCACAAGGCAATCCAGAATGGAATGCAGATTCTTTAAGAGGTGGAGCAAGGAAAGCAGCGGGAGTGCTTGAAGTGGATGGGTTTACAGCTATCGCTGCATAGATAGCCACTTTGCAAAATCAGTTAAACACTCACTTCAGCAATATGAATTTGAACCAGCCTTCAGCTTCAGTCAATGCAGTTCAACAGATGTGGTGTGAAGTGTGTGGTAGTAGTGAGCATTCAGCTGAATGCTGTGGTGCAAATCCTGATTCTGTTAACTTTGTGGGCAATGCACAGAGAAATCAGCAGCAGTTTGGTAGTGGCTACAACTCAAATTGGAGAAACCATCCGAATTTTTCGTGGGGTAGCAACAACCAACAAGGCCAAAGTTCTGGTCAGGGTATGCAGAGAAATCAAGGAGGGCAACAAAATTATCAAGCTCAATTCAGAAATCACAATGCCCCTCCTCCACCACCATCACCTACCATTGAGGAGATGTTCAAAACCATGATCGCTAATCAGGCGCAATTGCAGGCTGACTATGTTAAATTGGCAGCCGAAGTGAAGAATAATCAATTGGCGACCAAGGCTCTTAAATATCAGTTTGGGCAATTTGCTAGTGCCCAAAATATGAGACCCAGAGGACGACTACCTAGCGACACGGATCCTAATCCGAAGTAGGTAAATGCAGTGACCACGAGGAGTGGTTTGCAGTTAAAGGAGGTGGAACCGGAAAGACCGCCTCAAAAGTCAGGAGCAGCAGATGTTGAGGGAGAGCAAATCTCATATAAGGGGAAGACTAAAGAAGCTGAACCAGAAAGGCCTCCATCCCCGTTCCCTCAACGACTGAAGAAACACAAGGAGGAGGCGTGTTTCCAGAAATTCATGGAGGTACTTAAACAGGTACATGTTAACTTACCTCTTGTTGATTTCTTGCAGGGAGTGCCAAAATATGCGAAATATATTAAAGACATCGTGGCTAACAAAAGTCGTTTGACTGAGTATGCCACGGTAGCTTTAACGGAGGAATGCACTTCCCGTATTCAGAATAGGTTGCCCACAAAACTGAAAGACCTTGGAAGTTTTACTATCCAGCTTATGATTGGGCAAAGTATCCGAGCTCGTGGATTATGCGACATGGGGGCAAGCATAAATCTGATGCCATCTTCGGTATTCAGAAAGTTAGGTCTAGGGAGTCCTAGACCTACAACGGTAATCTTGCAGCTAGCAGACAGGTCTTTAGCTAAGCCGGATGGCATTGTTGAGGATGTGTTAGTGCAAGTAGGCTCCCTCATTTTTCCGGTCGATTTTATTGTTCTAGATTTTGAACCAGATGCTGAAGTCCCATTTATTTTGGGACGACCCTTTTTGGCAACCGGGAAAGCATTAATTGATGTAGCTGCGGGTCAACTTACAATGTGAGCACATGACAAGGTAGAGGTATTTTATGTGCTAAAAGCCATGAAGCTGCCGGCTATACATGAGGAGCTTTCGGAAATCAGTGTGGTTGAACATGGAGAAAGTAGGCAGGTTGTTGAATCTCAAGACCCATTGGAAAGAGCGTTGACGCATTCTGATCATTTTGGGGATAGAGAAGCTTGTGGAATGGTTCAATTGTTGGATGGAGCACCTAATCATCCGAGGAGACAGGAATTTCAGTCATTGATGAGATCACTAGAGCCGTTGCCGAAATCGTCTGTTGAGGAGGCACCAAAATTGGAGCTGAAAGAATTGCCTCCCCATCTAAAATATATCTTTTTGGGGGAGGGAGAGACGTTACCAGTTATCATCTCTGCAGACTTGACAGAGGAACAGGAAAAGGCAGCTTTGGGGGTCTTAAGGAAGAGGAAGAAAGCAATGGGTTGACAAATGTCTGACATTCAGGGTATAAATCCAGCTTTCTGCACACACAGGATATTCATGGAGACAGGAGCCAAGCCAATTGTTCAGCCGCAGAGGAGACTTAATCCAGCAATGAAAGATGTGGTAAGGAAGGAAATAATCAAGTGGCTTGATGCAGGTGTAGTCTACCCAATTTCAGACAGTGAGTGGGTCAGTCCCGTTCAATGTGTTCCTAAGAAAGGGGGGATGACTGTAGTCACCAATGAGAAAAATGAGTTGATCCCTACACGAACTATCACAGGCTGGCGGATTTGTATGGACTACAGAAAGCTAAATGAAGCCACAAGGAAAGATCATTACCCCATTCCTTTTATTGATCAAATACTTGATAGATTGGCTGGGCAGGAGTATTATTGCTTCCTTGATGTACTCTGGCTATAACCAGATAGCCATCGCTCCTGAGGATCAAGAGAAGACTACTTTCACCTGTCCCTATGGGACCTATGCTTTCAGGCGGATGTCGTTTGGGTTATGCAACGCACCCGCCACATTCCAGAGATGCATGATGGCTATTTTCCATGACATGGTTGAGGATTTTGTTGAGGTATTTATGGATGATTTTTCTGTTTTCGGTAATTCGTTTGCTACTTGTTTGCAGAATCTTGACAGGGTGCTGGCTCGATGTGAAGAATCCAACCTTGTGCTAAACTAGGAGAAATGCCACTTCTTAGTGAAGGAGGGGATTGTCCTGGGCCACAAAGTGTCTAAAAAGGGGTTTGAAGTCGATCGTGCTAAGATCGAGGTTATTGAAAAATTGCCACCACCAGTGTCAGTGAAAGGTGTGCGCAGTTTTCTAGGGCATGCTGGATTCTACAGACGGTTCATTAAAAACTTTTCCAACATTTCTAGACCACTATGCAGACTGTTAGAAAAGGAGGTAAAGTTTTAGTTGGACGATGAGTGTGTTACAGCATTTGAAAAATTGAAGCAGAAATTGATAGAAGCACCTATACTTACTTCTCCTGATTGGGAACAACCATTTGAGCTGATGTGTGACGCCAGCGATTGGCTGTGGGAGCTGTATTGGGACAACGGAAAAATAGAATTTTTCATTCTATTTACTATGCAAGCAAGACACTGAATCCGGCCCAGAGTAATTACACAGTCACAGAAAAGGAAATGCTAGCTCTGGTGTTTGCATTTGACAAGTTCCGGTCTTATTTGGTGGGTTCGAAAGTGGTGGTGTACACTGATCATGCAGCTATTCGGTACCTATTCAACAAGAAAGATTCTAAGCCCAGATTGATCAGATGGATCTTATTGCTACAGGAGTTTGACCTTGAGATTAGAGACAGAAAGGGGAGTGAAAATCAAGTAGCAGATCACCTATCACGACTGGAAAGTCGGTCGCATATGATGTGATGACATTAATGAGGACTTACCAGATGAGCAACTCTTGGCAGTGGGAGAAGCTGAAGTTCCCTGGTATGCTGACATAGTCAACTTGCTAGTGAGCGGAGTTTACCCACCTGAAACAACAGACCAGCAAAGAAGGAAATTGAGGCATGACAGCCGACATTATGTATGGGATGAGCCATATTTGTTCAAGCAGGGACCAGACCAGGTGATGAGAAGATGCATCCCAGAGACTCAGATAGCAGAAGTGTTAAGGGGCTGCCATTCTTCGTTGTATGGAGGGCATCACGGAGGTGAGAGAACAGCACATAAGGTTCTTCAGTCGGGTTTCTTTTGGCCAACACTGTTTAGAGACTCTATGGCGTATGTCAAAATGTGTGACAGATATCAGCGGACAGGATCAATTGGTAGAAGACAAGAGATGCCTTTGCAGAACATACTGGAAGTTGAGCCCTTTGATGTATGGGGCATTGATTTCATGGGTCCATTCCCACCGTTATTTGGAAATCGTTACATCTTGGTGGCTGTAGATTATGTATCAAAATGGGTGGAAGCAATAGCTTGCCCCAGGAATGATAACAAGGTAGTAACGAAATTTGTGAAAAAACACATCCTCACAAGGTTTGGGACACCCCGAGCAATTATCAGTGACGGAGGGGCTCATTTTGTCAATGCAAGTTTCAAGAAATTACTGGCTAAGTATGGGGTGCGCCATAAAGTGGCCACAGCATATCACCCACAAACTAGTGGGCAAGTAGAGGTGTCAAATAGGGAGGTAAAACAGATTCTTCAGAAAACAGTGAACACACAACGGAATGATTGGTCTAGTAAACTTGATGATGCGTTGTGGGCATACCGAACTGCTTATAAGACACCGATTGGAACGTCACCATACCGATTGGTCTATGGCAAAGCATGTCATCTCCCGGTTGAACTTGAGCATCGAGCTTTCTAGGCTGTCAGAAAGCTAAATATGGACTCAGAGCTAGCGGGTAAAAAGAGACTGATGCAGCTCAGCGAACTTGATGAATTTCACTGGCATGCCTATGAGAGTGCGAAGTACTACAAGGAAAGAACCAAAAGATGGCATGACAAGCATGTGGTGCATCGCATTTTCGAACCAGGACAGAAAGTTTTGCTTTTTAATTCAAGATTGAAATTGTTTCCTAGTAAGCTGAGGTCTAAATGGTCTGGACCGTTTGAAGTGGTGAGAATGACCCCTCACGGGGTGGTAGAACTGTGGCAAGAAGATAGGAGTGCTACGATCTTGGTAAATGGGCAGAGATGCAAGCACTACTGGGGGGATGACCATGATCGGGACAAATCGTCCATCACCCTAGTAGACAAGTGAGCATAAAGGACGTCGAGCCGCGACGGTAAACCAGGCGCTGCACGGGAGGCAACCCGTGAGAAAAATACTTTATTTTTCTTCTTTTTGCACAGTGTAGTTAATTTTTATCTTTATTTTTGTTTTTATTTTTTATTTCCAATTGTTATTTTTCTTTTTCTTTTCTTGATTAGGTTTAGATTTTCATTTTAGTTAGTATTTTTTATTTTTGTTAGGGAAATCTATTAATCTAACCAATTTTTATTTAGTAAGGTGATTTTCAGGTATAACGGAGGAAATATACATGGAATCGAGAAAATGAGGCAAGGTATGAAAAATTAAATTAATTGAAGAAACAGTGCACTGGCGCGTTGGCGCCGTGTCACGGAGGTAGGGCTCCGCGTTACCCTCCGTGACACGTTGAAGGCAAAATCCAGATTTTTCAAAAATTCCAGTAACCCAATGCGTTGGCTCAGTGTCACGGAGGAGGGTCTCCGCGTTACCCTCCGTGACACGTTGCCGTGTATTTGGTGTCGGGTCACACCGGGTTGCCGGGTGACCCGCGTGTTTTCTTAAATTAAAACCCCCGATTTCACCCCATTTCTTCCCATTCCCTCTTCCCTCCGCGACCAAAACACCTATTTCCCCCTCCCCAAGCACCGTGCCACGTTCCTAGGCAAGGAATACGTCAAGTTTCTTCGGTTTCTCAATTCAAAGGTATGTTTTCATCGTCTATCTCAATTTTTTGGCAATTTTAGTCAAATTTGGGCATGTGAGGTGAGATATATCACCCTAGGTAGAAATTAAACATGAATGTTGGATTATTTGTGATTGATATATGTTTGGATTGTTGTATTTAGCGTTTGAACTTATCGATTGCGTAAATAATTCGAATTTGATTATAGAATTGTATTCTAGGGCATGAGTTGTTGAATTTAACTTGAGTGACTTGATAAGTCGGCAAATTAGATGCCGGGGTGTGTTTGTAATTTGAGAGAAGTCGTGGTAAATATTGTGTAAATGTTAAAAGATGACAAATTCTCGAATTTTTTGGGAAAATGCAAAAAGTGTGTAAATTGGTTAGATTGTTTGGATTAGATTGTATATAGAATGTTTTTATCGTTGTTTTTATTTTGTTGTTGTTTTTGTTGCGAAGTGCGATGTGTGAATTGTTAGCGATAGTAGGATTGGGATTAGCTGTATGAAGTCTGAGTAGTACGCTAACCGTTATGCTGTCGAAATTTTTTTTGTCAACGCACTAAGCATGAAGTGTATAGTGTTGTCTGTGGTGTAACTAGAGTTATCCTTGCCGTAATTCGTAGAAGTAGCTAAGGCCTAAGTGTGGGGTAAATGTTGTGTAACCCGACCTTAGCCGAAGTTAACAAGTTTTAGCTTAACTTTGTGCTTGTTTGTGTAAATTGACAGGTACAATGGCGAGCAGACAAGATAAAGGCAAGGGTGCTTCTACCTCAGGCACCGGTAGGAAAAGGATGAGACTGGGCACCGCAGTCCCAGCTGCACCCGCTATTCCGCGCGGCCAACGCCGCCAATACGGAACAAGATGGGTAACCGAGGAAGGAAAGAAATGGTATAATAAGCATAAGGAGAGCAAGTACTTCCCGGAAGAACATATTGCACGGGAACCACTCGCACAGGAGTTCCCTCGCATTGTACAGAGAATTGAAGTAGCTGGGCTCAGCTTTATCTTTCAGGAGCCCAAGGAGTGCAACCTTCACTTGGTCCGAGAGTTCTACGCAAATTGGAACCCGGCCATCAGAAGCCACACAGTGAAAATCAGAGGGCAGATTGTCACTCTGGAACCCCAGCAGCTGAATGCCATCGTTGGAGCGCGGGACACAGACGCCCACATTCTCCGCCAGCTAAACATCACCCCACCATACGCCGACATCAGACGTACGTTGTGTGGGGCTCGATGCACAGCCCGATGGAGTAGACATAAGGAGAGGGGTTACCACCAGACGCTGCCTTATTTGCAGATGAACAGGGAGGCCATAATATGGCTGAAGATTGTGTGTTCGTGTTTGATCCTGGGAGTTCATATGACGGACATGACCCGGGACCATGTCTGCTTGGTGTATGCCCTTATGAAAGGGCTTGAGATTAATGTTGGGGCGGTAATAATATCCGCCATGAAGAGAGCCAGATTGCACCAGGGCCACAGATACGGGTTTGGCGGACTCATCACCACCTTCCTCCGAGGCCTCGACATTGAGGAAGAAGCCTTAGACTACATTCCGCAGTTGGAGCGGAGGGCCCTTGATGTGATAAAGACTAAGGCCCCCGACACTACACACGGACCAGTACTGACTTTGGGCGAGCGACATACTCGTGACGATCAGTACATGGCCCGTATGTTTGGCATGCAGATGCTACAGCTACTGATTGGTGGGAGACCAGCCACCGAGGAAGAATTATGGCAGCTGGAGCTGGACTACCCCTTTGGTGAGAACGCCAGAGCCTTATGTCGGGTGGGACCAGCCTTCGTGGAGCCGACGGATGACGATGTCCCTACTGATGAGGAGACGCGTCGGGAGGACTCCGATGTGGAGTCCGATGACGACGATGGAGCTGATTCAGACTTGGGCGACGAGGCCGCAGCACCGGATGAAGAAGTCGAATATTTCGACTAATCAGGGAGTTCCACCACCCGAATTTTTTGTGTTGTAATTTTTGTGAACACTGAGGACAGTGTTCGATTTAAGTGTGCGGTGGGGAGTAGCTAGGTGCTGGGACTTGGGCTCTAATTTGCTCTATGTTTTTCCATGGTTTGGATGAATGTTTGTGCTTTCCCTGTTGTGAACTGTTTGGTGATGTATCTGTATATATTTGTTTTGTGGCTAATGATGTGTGTTATGAAAAGTTATGGTTGTCAGTGTAAATATTTTGTAAATAGTTTGTAAATATTTTTTTCTATCGAGATGATCGATATTTTTCACAAATTTGCGCGAAAATATTTTGCACTTGTAAATATTTTCTTTCTATCAAAATGATCGATGTGTTGCAAAATTTTTCGATTTTTATTTTTTTTGGGTTTCTCGGAGTTTGTTTTCGGTTCTTTTACCGAGAATAGTCCCATTGAACCGATGTCATAGTTAGTGACCGTTCCCTATGATGGATGGATGACGACCGTCTTAAGGGAAATGTAGTCGGTAGGAGTAGGATTTTTATTTGTTTTTAGTTTTTCTTTGGTGGATTGCATTAATAAACTGTAGTTGCTTATGGTTGCTAAAATTTCGTTGCGTGTGTAACTGATGTTCAAAATGTGAAAATGATTCGTTTGAAAGCATGCAATTTGATAAATATGTTGAGTTACCTAGGCTATAGAATTTGATTCAGTATGATTGAGGCTTAATTTTGAATTCATGTGATTGGCTAATTAGAGAGTCTGTGAATGCATCTTGATTCGAGCATGTGCACGAAGTGTGAAGTGAGGTATTGTTATTCCATGCCATTGTGAATTGTCTAGAACTTGCCTGGTGTGTATACAAAACGAAATGAAGGAGGTGTTGTGTTGGAAAGGATGTAGGCATTTCTTTGTTTTAACCGATAGATTCCATTTGTTTCTTGTCAAATTCTACCTTTTTATATGTTGTATACCCTAGTCAGCCCGTTGAGCCTTTAGCCGATTTCTTTCTTTCTTTTGTCCAAACTTGTGTAAACTAAGCTTTATTCCTTCTTTTCATTAGCCTTAAAGTCTATACGAAACTCTTAAGCGCTTACAAAGAAAAGACAATGTTTCCCAAAGTGTTAAAGAGTGAAAAGAAAAAGAAAAGCAGAGTGAAGAAAGAAAAGATGATGTTGAAGAGGCACTTGCTATAATTAAATGATAGTGAGGGTACATGAAAACCCTTTGTTTTGTGTCAAATGTGTTTGATGAAATGGGATGTACGAAAGGAAACCAGCATGAATGGGAGAAAAAGAGGAAAGAGAGGAACAATGTCCATAAGTCGATGGGAATGAGTTGAAAAGGCGCTTAAGGATGCTAGCGACTATTATTGGCTAATCCAATATATATATACTAGATCCATAGCCCCGTTACAACCCATTAAAGTCCTACGTGATCTTACATTGCATTTGTTTATATTAGTGGAGTAATACACTAAGGGCAAGCTTATGGGTCATGACATGAGGCATTTGAATTCTTTTGGGAGAGTGAGTGAAATTAATTTTTGTATGCCCCTACTTGAATGTTTGTGTGCTGCATGAACATAAAGGGGAAGATTCTCTCGAGTTGTGAGGGCACATGCTTGAGGAAAGATTGATTTTCGTGTTGGATTTCTTGATTAGCTGATTTGCATGAGTTTGCCGATATCAAGAATCAATTCTTAAAGGTCTAGGAAGTCTTGATGTATTACAGGTCATTGTATTGTAAGACCAAGCATGTTTTCGTGATGATTTGCAAAAATTGAATAATCGGTATGACCGTAGCGTAAATGGTCGCACCATAGTGTCGAAGGTTGTGATGTAATTTGCATGAGTTGTGTATATGTTGTTCGAGGATGAACAAGGATTTAAGTGTGGGGTAAGTGATCTTGGGCAGATTTATATGCCCAAGTGATACTCAAACGTATCATTTTTACCTTGTTTGTTGTGCAATGTGTATATAATATCATGTAATTGGTAATAAAATGCGAATTTATACTAACCAACATGATTAGCATTTGTTTTGCAGGTAAATGTGATTTTTAGGAGCTAAAATGCATGTTGGAACTATATCGGAGTTGGACTTGGATGCGAGCGTGGAAAAGGCATTGGAATGCACATTTTATAGGGGCTCCGCGATGGAGCCGTGCCACGCTACCATCGCGGTAGCACACTGCCTGAACAGGAATTAAAATGGCAATTTCCAGTGTGCCATCGCGTCAGCTCCGTGGAACGGAGAGAGGCCTCCGCGTTGGCCTTCGTGCCACGTTGAGGCTAATTTACATGACCCTGAAATTCCAGTGAAGGTCCGCGTCCACGCCGTGTCACGGAGGCAGTGCTCCGCGTTGGCCTCCGTGACACGTTGCTTGTTATTCCGGGAAAAATTTCCCACTAGTATAAATAGCACACTTAGGTTTATTTTAAGCAGTTTTTTAGTTTTTAGACTGAATTCAGACTTGGTGGAGCAAGGACGTGGGTTACAGGCAGTTGAGCGACGAAAAAGCTAAGGGTTTTTCTCTCTTTCTTTCTTCTTTCAATCAATTGTTTGTATGATTAACACTTGTTTTAGGATGATTAATCCACAAATGAGTGGCTAATTCTCTTCCTTGCTGAGGTTATGAACAATGGTGATGAATTTTGATTATTGAATTGTATGTTCTTTTCATCTTCTTCTTCTATGTTGTTCTATTAATTCTTGTTTCTACTGCATTAGTGTGTGGCCGACATTAATGTACATCTAAAAAGTCCAATTTCACTTGAGAGAGCACGAAATTGGAAAGTTGTGAATTAATAGGGTATTGTTCTTAACTTGATTTGGGAAAATTGGGTTTTGATGTGCTTTCCTGATAGAAATATACTTGAAAGCCGTATTAGTCAATTTAGGAACCGGAATTGTATTGCGAGGTCATAAATTGCATTTGATCACAGAAATGTAGACGGATGGTTTATGATTCTTAAGTGAGATTAAATACGAGAGTTTTAATCTCTTGGCTAATGTTCTTGGCTAGCAACTAGAAGAGAAGAATAACTGAATTATGATGATAATCAAGTTCATTACTTGTTCTTAACCTTGGTATGCTCATATCCATAGTTTCAATTCAAAGTAGATATTTGTTAATAGTTTTAGTATATAATTTATAAACAAAATTATTTAACTTTTGGTTACGTTGTTGGCTGCATATATAGAAGTAAGATAGAATATAGTATACTTGAGCAATTTTACTTATCCAGAGTCTCCTTGGTTCGATACTTGGCTTACTTAGCCACTTTATTACTTGTTTGACCACGTGCACTTGCGTGTCGGTTTTTAACCCTATAGCAAACCACCGGACAATGGCTTTCAGACGCAAACATGGTTTCAATTTATTATTATTGCTCAAATGTTTGAAGCTATGCGATTCTGAATTTCTTTAATGAATGTCTTACGTTATCATTTTAAGGCTTTCACTATTATGTTTACTCTGAATTCTAGTGTATCATAGAACAAGGGTTGACTTGGGGTTACTTGTGACTCCATGTACTGTGTCCCGTATAAGATATAGACTCAGGGCATGACAAACTTGATATCAAAGCCCCAGGTTTAGGGTATCCTCAAAATATCTGAAAGCCGCATCGAGTAGAGTCTTTTTCATGATTGTGAAGCGCGCCACACTTATGACAAGGAGGCTACGAGATGTTGTTATAAAGACTCTCTTTTCTTCATACTCTTTATCATGCATAAAAGGTTCAATTCCAAGAATGTCCTTCTAACTCGTGCTCTGTTTCATTTCAGTGAATCATTCCTCCCAGACAAGGTAATGGATGAAAGGTCGGTAACGCCAACAGACGAACCCCACCAGCCTCGGCAGCCCCTCAAGATTATTCAGTATCCACCATTGAATTTAGGGCGGTCATTCAACTACTGGCCCAAACAATCACCAACTAGGTGAACCAACATATGGTGTCGATGAACACCAATAGGTATGCAGCAACTTCTAGGGTGTGAGACTTCACCCATATGAACCCTCCATCATTTCAAGGGTCCAGGGTGGGGGAGCATCCCAAGAGTTTATAGATGAGATTAAGATGATTACCCGCATTATGGGCGTCAAGTTCTCTGAAAGTGCTGATCTTGCTGCATACTAGTGGAAAAGGGGTAGCTCAAGTCTGGTATGAACAATGGAAAGAGGGGAGACCAGCGGGAGTAGGACTGGTAGAGTGGGAGGAGTTCAACATAGCCTTCCTGGATAGGTGATCTTGGGCATAATTGCATGCCCAAGTGCTACTTTATAACACAATTTAGTCTTGTTTATCTACTTATTTATATACATGCTCATGTGATTTTATGTAAATGTGAATATATACTAACCAACATGATTAGTTCTTTTTTTTTTGAAGGTTAATAATGCATTTTGAGGAACTAATTCATGATTTGGTGAAGTGGAGGAATGGAGTCAAGAGAAAAACGTGAAAGTCAACAAGAAAACATGCAATAACTTGCACCCTGCGCGATAGGGGCCGTGGTACGCTGCCAACACGGCAACACTTGGCCGAAAATTGCATTTTTTGGCACATTCCAGTGAGGGTACGTGTTACCTCCGTGTCACGGAGGTCAATTAGGGCGTTCAGCTCCATGACACGGAGCTGTTCCATCACATGCCAAATTTTGCATTTTTTTCAGCATAGTATAAATTGAACCCTTAGCTTCTAAAATCATTTAACACGCGATTTTTTGGAAAACTGTGAAGGAGGCACCAAGGAGACTTGAAGAACTCCTATTGGGTTCATCTTTTCTTGATTTATTTTCATCTATACTTGTATGTAAACTACTCTAAACATGGATTTGAGTATTTATACAAACATGGGTGGCTATTACCCTCCATCTGGGCAATTAGGAAGAGTTAGAATTCTTCAATCCCAGGTATGTATGGCTATGAGTGGGTGCTTCTTTCCACACCCATTCCCATTCCCTATCAATTTGTGATTGATTTGCAATGATCAAGTTTGGGGTTTCATTCAATTGCATGATTATTACATCTCTATTCATGGGTATGGTTAAATTGAGTTGATATTGATGATTTTACCAAGCTTGGGCGGATTCTAACTCGTTTTCCCTTATAATTTTTTTTTTTAAAATGTGAATCTAAAATGCCTATGTATGAATAGTTCATAATAGAGGTAATTATGGAAGAATGTGATGATGATGAAGTAGATGATGAAAGGCATCTTTGCAACCTTACCCTTGAATTTGATGATGTTTTCAAAGAAGACTAAATATACCCAAGTATCGTAGATCTTTGGGTGATGCCCAAATGATGACTTCAAATTGCGATTTCCCCGACATGAGCTTACCACATGGTTGAGATGAAATTTTCCTTTAACCCTTATTATAAATTCTAGCTTGTGGTATGTTTCAAAGTAAAGCCTTCTCTATGCGTAAATCCTTAATTTAAATGTATATTATTGTCGAGCTTTGTCAAGGACAATGTTCAGCTTCATTTCACATGATGTTGAGTCTAACTATTCTTTCATTCAAAGCTTTGACGAAATGACATTGTTGAGCTTCATATTTATATGATGTCTAGTGTATGCATGATTTCATAATGAGCTTTGTCAATAGACAATGTTGAGCTTTTTTTCATACAATGTTGAGTTTATGCATGATTTCATGTTGAGCTTCATCACTAGACGATGTTGAGCATCGTATTTATACGATGTAGAGCATTGCATGTTTTGGGAAAAGAGTCTAGCATCGAGCGGGCTAAGGGTTGATAACCCTATGCTCCAGAACTACTCACCAATGTAGGTTGATTCTATTATATTATTGGGACTCCCTTTTGAGCTATGCCCTTCAGCTTGATATCGATATCATGGTAGCGTCTTTAGCCTTGTCAAGATTTTAGACGGCTCTTCCCACTTGAGTCTAATAGTCAGCACCACGTAAGCTCTATCGTGGTATGTAGGTTAAGTGACGAGTCTCCCATTGTCTGTATCATTCTAAATTGCACAACCATTACTCATGATATTTATCTTATGCAAACATGTTGAGCAAGGTTTGACACATTGTTCAGCTTTTGATATAAATGTTATGTTTTAGCTTTGCATCGTTCGAGTCAGTTATGCGGTTCTAAAGCAACGTATGGACACGTTATGATAAGAGTACAATTTTAGAATGAATGCATGTAGTCTTCTACTTACTCTTTAAAGCTTTTTATATGTATGAATTGTTTTAAATGACTTGTGTTATCAAAGCGGTTTTACTTACCTTGCATACTCGGTACATTCCACGTACTGACCGCATACCTTCTATGCTGCATCCTTTCATGATGCGGGATCCGTATCACAGGTTCAGCCCCATTTGTAGTCGTTATTAGAATTAGCACCATCTAGATTGGTGAGTCCTCATCTTTCGAGGACTAGACTTTTAGTTACCTTAGATGTGTTTTCAGTTTCAGTAATGTTGAGCTAGTTGGGGGTGGTGTCCCTTCAGCTCTTTAGATTAGAGGCTTATCAGACTTAGACATGTTTTCAGCTTCAGAAATTCATTTTGTTGTTATGTTAAGTTAGACTTCTGCTGAGTTTGTCATTGTGTTTCTTCATTTTTATTGAATGAGTTAGTTAAATGCTTATGCCGTGGGTTGACTTGGGGTCTCTCGGGGTCCCTTGTCCCACGTCTATGATCGTGGTCTCCTCTCGGGTCGTGACAAACATAGTATCAGAGCCATAGGTTTCAAGTGTCCTACGGAGTCTGAAAGCCGCGTTAAGTAGAGTCTTTTTCATGGGTGTGAAGCGTGCCACACCTATGACGAAGAGGTTATGAAAAGTTTTAGGAAATGTTCCTATCTTTCATGATCTATGTCGTGCAATGAAAAACCTTTCTATCCCTCTAATTCATGCTATTCGTGATTACAGAATCATGGTTCCTCGAAGGATAAATGGAAGGAGGAATGGAGATGGTGAAGGCCACGAGGATGGCATGGGTCGTGGGCATCGGCAGGTCCTACTGGTTCAGGAGCCTTAGGCACTGGAGCCAGCCACCTACGTTGAGTTTCGAGATGCTATCGAGATTCTTGTGTAGGCCTTGACCGCTCTGGTCAATCAGCAAGCCATTGTGCATGTTCCGTAGAATAGCAGTGCAGTGACGGCTAGAGTTAGGGACTTCTTGAGGATGAACCTGTCGAAGTTTCTTGGGTCCAAGGTAGATGAGGACCCGCACAAGTTCGTGGATGTGGTTATCAAGATCACCCAGGTTATGGGGGTGAGCAATGTAAAGGGCACATAGTTTGGCTCCTACCAGTTGAAGGGGGTTGTGCATATTTGGTTCCGCTAGTGGAAAGACAACAGGGTTTCTAGAGCAGGTCCGGTCACTTGGGAAGAGTTCCATGTTGCGTTGCTAGATTGGTTCTTCCCTCGAGAGATGAGGGAGCTAAAGGCAGCTGAGTTTGTTAATCTAAAGCATGGGAGGATGACAGTACTAGAGTATTCCCTTGAGTTCACCCACCTATCGAAGTATGCTCATGAGTTAGCGGCTGACCAGAGGGCGCGAGTGAGCAGGTTTGTGCATGGGATAGAAGGCTACTTGGATAAGGAATGCAGGATTCCTATGCTCCATCAGGATATGGACTTTCCTCAGATGGTCTTGTATGCCCAACAGATGGGGGCAACACATTTGAGAGAAAGAGAGGCCAAGAGGGCCAGGACTGATGATCACAAAGTTCCTCCGTCTAGGTCAGGAGGTGGGCACCGTCAGCAGACCTACCAGAGATCACTTGCCCCTGCTTCATTAGCTTTGAGTGTGCCATCTCAGCTTAGGCACGATCAGAGAGGTCGAGCATCAAGCTCGAGGGGTCAGAGTTGCAGGCCCACAAATTCAAGTGTCCCAGCTTGTTGCAAATGTGGCCGAGGGAATGCAGGCCTGTGCTTGGCAGGTTCGTGTGCGTGCAACCCGGACACATGCTTAGAGATTGTCCAGCAGCGAGAAAAGATCAGGTTGGTGACCGTGGCCCAACTTCTAGCTCAGCAGCCCCCCACCCTGCTCAGCATATTAGGGGGCATCTACCAATGTAGCTGGCGGTCAATGCCAAAATAGATTCTTTTCCCTAGCATCCCGTTAGGAGTAGGAGGTCTCTCCCGACGTGGTTACTTGTATGTTACAAGTCTTCCATGTTGATGTTTATGCATTGTAAGATCGAGGAGCCACCTTGTCCTTTATGACACCTTATGTAGCCAGTAGCTTCGGAGTTAGTCCCGATGTCTTGCTAGAATCCTTCTCAGTTTCCACTCCTATAGGTGACTTAGTTACAGCTAGACGGGTGTATAGAGATTTCCCAGTCTTGGTCCTCCATAAGGTCACCTCAACAGATCTGATAGAGTTAGCCATGACCGCTTTCGATGTTATTCTCGGCATGGATTGGTTGTATGCTTGTTACGCTTCCTTTAATTGCAGGACCCGGTCAGTAGAGTTTAGATTCCCAGGTGAGCCAGTTTTAGAATGGAAGGGTAGTTCAACTGTTCCTGTAGGTCACTTCATCTCCTACCTCAAGGCCAGGAAGATGATTTCCAATAGTTGCATGTATCATTTGGTTAGGGTCAAGGACGTTGAGTCCGAAACCCTGACTATCCAGTCAGTCCCAGTAGTACGTGAGTATCCATAGGTCTTTCTTGGTGATTTTCGAGGTATTCCTCCAGAGCGGGAGATTGACTTTGGTATTGACCTCCTTCCTGATACGCAGCCTATATATATTCCTCCCTACAGGACGGTTCCAGCCGAGCTAAAAGAGTTGGAGGATCAATTAAAGGATTTACTAGATAAGGGCTTCATTAGATCGAGCCTGTCTCCATGGGGCGCACTAGTATTTTTTGTTCGAAAGAAAGATTGTTCCCTTTGTATGTGCATTGAATACCAACAGTTAAACAAATTCACTGTCAAAAAAAGGTATCCCTTACCCAGGATCGATGATTTGTTCGACTAGCTTCAGGGTGCTAAATGTTTCTCGAAGGTAGATCTCAAATATGGGTATCATCAGCTCAGAGTCTGGGAGAGTGATATCCCGAAGACAACATTTAGAACACAGTATAGTCATTACGAGTTTGTAGTTATGTCTTTTTGACTAACCAATTCCCCTGCAACTTTTATGGATCTAATGAACAGTGTGTTCAAGACATACTTGGACATGTTCGTGACTGTTATTCATTGATGACATCTTGATATACTCTAGGAGCGAGGAGGGGCATGCTCCTCACTTGAGAGTAGTGCTCCATACCCTTAAGGACCACCAATTGTATGCAAAGTTCAGCAAGTGTGAGATTTGGTTGGACTCTATGGCATTATTGGGACAGTGAATCCTTCGGATATTCGGAGTTTCTTGGGATTAGCTGGCTACTATCATAGGTTTGTGGAGGGTTTATCATCTATTGCAGCGCCTTTGACTAAGTTAACTCAGAAGAAGGTGGAGTTTCAATGGTCGGAGGCTTATGAGAAAAGCTTCCAAGAGTTGAAGGCTCGACTTAATTCGGCACCAGCGTTGACCCTACCTGAGGGTAACAATGGTTTCGTGGTGTATTGTGATTCTTCCAGAGTTGGAATTGGGTGTGTGTTGATGCAGCGAGGAAGGGTGATCGCTTATACCACTAGACAGCTGAAGGTGCATGAAATGAATTACCAGACCCACGATCTTGAATTGGCTATAGTGGTGTTTTCCTTGAAGATATGGTGGAATTATTTATATAGGGTCCATGTGGATGTATTCACGGGCCACAAGAGCTTGTAATACGTGTTCACATAGAAAGACCTAAATCTTCGGCAAAGGAGGTGGCTAGAGTTACTTAAGGATTATGACATGAGTTTCCTTTACCACCCGGGCAAGGTTAATGTTGTTGCAAATGCACTTAGTAGGCTCTCAATGGAGAGTGTATCCCATGTGTATGAGGAAAAGACGGAATTGGTGAAAGATGTTCACCGGCTTACAAAGCTGGGAGTTAGATTGATCGACGCGACCGATGGAGGTGTTGTTTTACATAATAGGTCAGAATCGTCCTTGGTAGTTGATGCTAAATCCAGGCAAGATGAGGACCCAATATTGAGGAAGCTGAAGGAGGCAGTGTAGAGTCAGAAGGTAGAGGTCTTCACCCAAGGGGGAGATTGTGTGCTACGATTCCAGGGTTGACTATGTGTTCTGGACGTTGATAATTTGAGAGTTCAAATATTGCATGAGGCAAATGGTACCAGATATTCTATTCATCTAGTATCCACGAAAATGTATCAGGATTTGCGAGAAATCTATTGGTGGGATGGTATGAAGAAGGATATTGCGGAGTTCATAGCGAAATGTCCAAACTATTAGCAAGTGAAAGTCGAGCATCAAAGACCGGGAGGCGTACTTCAGGTTATTACCATTCCCACTTAGAAGTGGGAAGAAATCAATATGGACTTCATTACAGGTCTACCTCGTACGCGCCGGCATTACAACTCCATTTGGGTAATGGTGGACAGGTTGACCAAGGTTGCACACTTCCTACTAGTCAAGACCACGGATTCAGCAAACGATTATTCTAAGTTGTATATTCGGGAGTTGGTTTGACTTCATGGAGTGCCCTTGTCTATTATTTCGGACCATGGACTCAGGTTAAGCTAAGCACAACTTTTCATCCTCAGATGGACGGCCAAGCAGAACGAACCATTCAGACTCTTTAGGATATTTTGAGGGCATATGTTATGGATTTTAAAGGTAGTTGGGATAATCATTAGCCCTTAATCGAGTTGGCTTATAATAATAGTTACCACTCTAGTATCCAGATGGCACCATTCAAGGCTCTCTACAGGCGGTGGTGCAAATCTCCCATTAGATTGTTCGAGGTTGGTGAGGCAGCTATGGTAGGACCAGATTTCGTTCATGAGGCCATGGTGAAGGTTCAGTTGATAAGGGACCAGTTGAACACTACTCAGAGTCGTCAGAGATCGTATGCTAATGTGAGGAGAAGAGATTTGGAGTTTGATGTGGACGATTGGGTGTTTCTAAAGGTATCTCTCATGAAGGGAGTCATGCAGTTCAGAAAGAAGGGTAAACTCGGTCCCCGCTATATTGGCCCCTATGGGGTTGTGAGAAGATTTGGTAAGGTGGCGTATGGGTTGGACTTGCCTTCAGATTGGCTTTAGTTTATGTCGTGTTCCATGTATCGCTTTTGAAGAAGTTCTTGGGTGATACAACCTTGGTGGTTCCGGTAAACTATGTTGGTGTGAAAGAAAGCCTCAATTATGAAGAAATTTCAGTTGAAATTTTGGATCGACAAGTTCGAAGGCCGAGGAACAAAGAGGTAGCTTCAGCTAAGGTATTATGGAGGAATCAACATGTTGAGGGAGCTACGTGGGAGGCCGAAGCGGACATGATGGCTGGATACCCACATTTGTTCTTTACTGGCTCAGTTCCATCTTGAGGTTTCAGTTTTTGCCCTAATTCTCTAATCAATATCCATGTTTAGTTCATGTGCGCAAGTTTGAATTATGTTATGATAAATGTATGTGATGCATGAATTTAGTTCAGCTATGTGATTCTTTTCTGAGGTGGTCATTGCGTGAAATTTCGGTTAAATATCAATATTGGAGTATGATAATTGCTTGTTTCTGTTTCCTTCTTGTTTCTAACATTCGAGGATGAATTTTCCCAAGGGAGAGATATTGTTATACCCCGAGAATTCAAGAATCGGACCTAGAAGTGAATCAGAGATGAATTGAAAAAATGTTGCAGCACTTGTAGAACAAGTCACTGAACGACTCGTGGGAGACCCCACGAGTCGTCAGGTGACTCGTCGGAAGTCCTGGAAGGATGAGGGAATTGAGGTCCCCACGGGTGATGTAACGACTCGTGGTCATCCACCACAAGTCATCATGTCAGTCGTGGGGTGGTCTTAAAGGAAGATTGGAAAATTAATTCAGTGCACTTGACGGGAGGTGGCAACGAGTCATGGATGCTGGGGATGAGTCGTCATGTTAGTCGTTAGGAGCCCTGATAGACCCGTTATCCAGTGAAATTAACGAGCTAACCAACAGATCATGAGCCCTAGTGACGATTCGTCGGGTAGTCCGTTAGGACCCCTTGACAGTTATTTTCAGTGAATTCTGTAAGGGCTTTTCTGTAATTCCTAAGTTCTAAGGGTCTATACTACTCGTTTTAAGCTCGCAATAGAGGGTTTTTAGCAGAGAAAAACCTATCTTAGGCCATTACTTTCATGCATGCAAGGTTGGGGGTCTAAGGAGGAGAATTCAGGTGAATTCTCAAGGTTTTCATGGGGAATCTTAGTTGGGCAATTAGGAAGATTAGAATTCTTCAATCCCAGGTATGTAAGGCTATGAGTGGGTGCTTCCTTCCACACCCATGCCCATTCCCTATCAATTTGTGATTGGTTTGTAATGATCAAGTTTGGGGTTTTGATTCAATTGCATGATTCTTGTATCTCTATTCATGGGTATGATTAAATTGAGTTGATATTGATGATTTTACCAAGCTTGGGTGGATTCTAATCTGTTTTTCCTTATAAAACTATTTTTTTAAATTTGAATCTAAAACACCCATGTGTGGATAGTTCATAATAGAGGTAATTGTGGAAGAATGTGATGATGATGGAGTAGATGATGAAAGGCATCTTTCCAACCTTACGCATGATTTTGATGATGTTTCCAAAGAAGATTAAATAGACCCAAGTAGGGTAGAGCTTTGGGTGATGCCAAAATGGTGATTTCAAATTGTGATTTTCCCCGACATGAGCTTACCACATAGTTGAGATGAAATTTTCCTTTAACCCTTATTATGAATTCTATCTTGTGGTATGTTTCAGAGTAAAGCCTTCTCAATGCTTAAATCCTTAATTTATATGTATATTATTGTCGACCTTTGTCAAGGACAATATTAAGCTTTATTTCACATGATGTTGAGTCTAACTATGACTTCATTCAAAATCTTTGTTGAAATGACATTTTTGAGCTTCATATTTATAGGATGTCTAGTGTATGCATGATTTCATAATGAGCTTTGTTAATTGATAATTTTGAGCTTCGTTTCATACGATGTTGAGTTTATGCATGATTTCATGTTGAGCTTTGTAACTAGACGATGTTGAGCTTAATATTTATGTGATGTAGAGAATTGCATGTTTTGGGATAAGAGTATAGCATCGAGCGGGCTAAGGGTCGATAACCCTATACCGTAGAACTACGCGACAACGTAGGTTGATTCTATTATATTATGGGACCTACCTTGTGAGCTATCCCCGGCCCGATTGTCCCTTCAGCTTGATATCGATATCATGGTAGCGTCTTTAGCCCTTGAAGGTTTTGGATGGCTCTGCCCACTTGAGTGTAATAGTCGGGACCATGTAAGCTCTATCATGGTATGTCGGTTAAGTGACGAGTCTCCCACTATCTATATCATTCGAAATTGCATAACCATTACTCATGATACTTATCTTATGCATGCATATTCAAAAGAAAGTTTTGACTTATTGTTCAGCTTTTGATATAAATGTTATGTTTTAGCGTTGAGTCATTCGGTTCAGTTATAAGGTTCTAAAGCAATGTATGGACACATTATGATAAGAGTACGATTTCAGAATGAATGCATGTAGTCTTCTACTTAATCTTAAAAGCTTTTTATATGTATGAATGGTTTTAAATGACTTATGTTATCAAAGCAGTTTTACTTACCTTGCGTACTTGGTACATTCTACGTATTGACCGCATACCTTCTATGCTGCATCATTTCATGATGCAGGATCCTTCACAGGTTCAACCCCGTTCATAGCCGCTATCAGAGTTAGCACCTACTAGATTGGTGAGTCCTTATCTTTCGAGGACTAGACTTTCAGTTACCTTAGATGTATTTTCAGTTTCAGTATTGTTGAGCTAGTTGTGGGTGTTGTCACATCAGCTCATTCAGATTAGAGGCTTATCAGACTTAGACATGTGTTTAGTTTCAGACGTTCATTCAATGTTATTTTAAGTTAGACTTCCACTGAGTTTGTTATTTTGTTTCTTCATGTTTATTGAACGAGTTAGTTAAATACTTATGTCGTTGGTTGACTTGGGGTCTCTCAGGGTCCCTTTTCACGTGTCTATGATTCGGGTCTCCTCTCGGGTTGTGACAGAAACTCATCTCCAAGGGATGTATTTATCATCTAGTACGGGTCAAGGATTCCAACTCTGAGACCCCAACTATCTTGTCAGTTCCAGTGGTTAGAGAGTTTCCAAATGTATTTCCTGAGGATCTTCCCGAAGTTCCCCCTGAACGAGAAATAGACTTCGGGATAGACCTTCTCCCAAATACTCATCCCATCTCCATCCCTCCTTACAAAATGGCTCCAGCTGAGCTTAAGGAGTTGAAGGAGTAGTTAAAAGATCTTCGTGGCAAGGGTTTTATCAGACCTAACATCTCTCCCTGGGTGTTCCAGTACTTTGTGCGTAAGAAAGACGGTACCCTCAGAATGCGTATAGATTACCATTAGTTGAACAAAGTCACAGTCAAGAACAGGTATCCCCTACCCAGAATGGATGACCTATTTGACCAACTTCAGGGAGCCAGTTGTTTCTCAAAGATAGATCTCAGGTCGGGGTACCATCAACTTAGGGTCAGGGAGTGTGACATACCGAAACAACATTCATGACTCGGTATGGTCATTACGAGTTTGTGGTGATGTCCTTGGGGATAACGAACGCCCCCCAACCTTTATGGACTTTATGAACAGAGTCTTCAAGCAATATTTGGAAATGTTCATCATTGTATTTATTAATGACATTCTAGTGTACTCCAGAAATGAGGAAGAACATGTGAATCACCTCAGGATAGTGCTTTAGACGCTTAGAGACCTCTAGTTGTTTTCCAAGTTCAGCAAGTGTGAATTTTGGTGGAAATCCTTGAGTTTTCTGGGTCACGTGGTCTCGGGTGAAGGTATTTCAGTTGGTCCTCAAAATATAGCAACAATGAAAGATTGGCCCGGACCTACATCTCCGACTGAAATCATGAGTTTTCTAGGCTTAGCTGGTTATTACCGATGGTTTGTGGAAGGCTTCTCCTCTATAGCATCTCCTGTAACTAAATTAACTCAGAAGAAGGTGAAGTTCCGGTGGTATGATGCATGTGAGAAGAGTTTCCAGGAGTTGAAGACTCGACTGACTACCGCTCCAATTTTGACCTTGCTAGAAGGAACAGATGGGTTGGTTGTCTATTGTGACGCTTCCAGAATTGGACTCGATTATATTCTGATGCAGTGGGGAAAAGTGATAGCCTATGCCTCCAAATAGCTCAAAGTTCATGAGAAGAATTATCCAACACATGACTTGGAGTTGACAGCGGTGGTGTTTGCGCTAATAATACGAAGACATTACCTATATGGGGCTCACGTGGATGTGTTCGCAGATTACAAGAGACTTCAGTATGTGTTTAGTCAGAAGGACCTAAATCTTCATTAGAGAAGGTGGTTGGAGCTATTGAAAGATTATGACATTAGTGTGTTGTATCACTCGGGCAAGGCTAATGTGGTGGTTGATGCACTAAGTAGGTTGTCTATAGAGAGCATAGCTCATGTTGAAGAGGGAAAGAAGGAAATGGTAAAAGATATTCACAAACTAGCCTGGTTAGGGGTACAATTGGTGGATTCAGCTGAAGGCGGAGTAGTGGTGCAAAGTTGGTGAAACTCTTCTTTGGTTGTGGAAGTCAAGTCCATGCAGGATGAAGATCCCATCCTTCTTAAACTTAAAGAAGTGGTTCTTAGGAAGGAGGTTGAGGCTTTATCCAAAGGGGGAGATGGAGTGCTCCGTTACCAGGGCAGGTTGTGTGTACCGAATGTTGGTGAGTTGAGACAACAGATACTAGCTGAAGCACACAGCTCAAGATACTCCATTCACCCTGGTGCTACTAAAATGTACCGCGATCTACGGGATATATACTGGTGGAATGGAATGAAGAGAGATATCGCTGAATTCGTAGCCAAATGCCCAAACTGCAAGCAATTCAAGGTAGATCATCAAAGGCTAGGAGGCATGACTCAGGATATTAGCATACCCACATGGAAGTGGGAACAAGTAAACATGGACTTCATTATGGGTCTACCTTGGACTCGTCGGCAGCATGACTCAATCTGGGTAGTAGTAGACCGGATGACTAAGTTAGCGCACTTCCTCCTAGTCAAAAAGATAGATTCAGCTGAGGACTATGCCAGACTTTACATCCGAGAGTTAGTCAGACTTCATGGGGTGCCATTAGATATCATTTCAGATAGAGGAATTCAGTTCACCTCACACTTCTTGAAGTCTTTTCAGAAGGGACTAGGCACTCAGATCAAGTTCTGCACAGCTTTTCCCTGCAGAAAGATGGGAAAGCTTAGAGGACTATTTAGACCCTAGAAAATATGATAAGAGTGTGCGCAATTGATTTCAAAGGCAGTTGGGATGACCATTTGACTCTTATCGAGTTTTCATACAACAATAGCTACCACTCCAGCATTCAGATGACCCCTTTTGAGGCATTATATGGTAGAAGGTGTAGATCTCCTATAGGGTGGTTTGAGGTTGGTGAAGCTACCTTGATAGGGCCAGACTCAGTTCACGAGGCAATGCAGAAAGTTCAACTCAACCAAGAGAGATTGAAAACAGCTCAGAGTTGTCAGAAATCTTATGTCAATGTGATGAGAAGAAAGTTGGAGTTTGCAGTTGATGACTGGGTTTATTTGAAAATTTCACCCATGAAAGGGGTGATGAGGTTTGGAAAGAAGGGAAAGCTCAGTATGAGATATGTGGGGCCCTATAGTATTTTGAGGCGTATTGGCAATGTAGCCTATGAGCTAGAATTACCTTCAGAGCTAGCAGTTGTGCACCCTGTATTCCATGTGTCACTCTTCAAGAAGTTTATCGGAGATCCAACTTTAGTGGTGCCATTAGATAGTGTAGAAATAAAGGATAGTCTCTCATATAAGGAGTTACTAGTCCAGATCCTTGACCATCAGGTTCGTAAGCTAAGGAACAAGGAAATAGCTTCAATAAAGGTATTATGGAGAAATCAGCAGGTTGAAGGACCTACGTGGGAGGCCGAGGTAGATATGATGGCCAAATACCCACATTTATTCTCTATCGGCTCTGTTACAACTTAAATATTAGTTTTGCATTAGAAGCCGATTTAGTTGTTGGGTTCAATTTATGTGACTATGTTTTCTTTATCATTTTGGATGTATGTGTGAATGGTGAATTCAATTCAGTTATGTATGTTGAAAACTGGGTACTCATTCTTTCGATTTTAGAGTTAAATAAGCAGTATTTGATCATTATGATTGTTATTCCTCGCTTTCCTTGCGTTTTCCAACATTCGAGGTTGTATTTTTCCAAGAGGGAGATATTTTAATTCCCCGAAAACACGAATACTAGATCTGGGACATAAATTAGAAAATGTGGAATATCTGCAAAAAATACCTCAGAATGACTCACCGAATGAGTTGTTATGAGACCTAACGACTCGTTAGGTCAGTCCTGAGAAGGGGAATTGATAAATGGAAAGGGATAGATAGTGTACCCCACGAGTCCTTACTACGACTCTTTATGGGACACCACGAGTCATGGTGTCACCCGTAGGAGCTTCAGACTTTTAGTCGGTGTGGTCCACGACAGGTGACCACGAGTCGTGGTCACTCAGCACGACTCATTAGGTCCCTCGTAGTGGACTTCAGGGATTTTCCGGCAGTGCACTCAACGAGTGTGACCACTATTCGTGGTCACTAATCACAACTAGTTAGGTCACCCGTTAGGACCACCTGACATTTTTTTTCCTGCGATTTTCTTAGTGTTGTTTAGTAATTTCCTACTCTCATATACTTTATACTATGTCTTTTTAGACGTAATTTCAGACCTATTAGTGGGAATGAACGACATCTCCCCTCATTCCCTATGTACAATCTCAGAAAAACATCGTAGCTCTCCTCTCTAAAAACTTTCAAACAAGCTTAGGGTTTTCCTTTATTGAAGCAGTTCGAGTTTTCTTCTCCAGGGAATTTTTAGCCAGGTATGTGTGAATTCAACAAGGGAATAATTCTTCCATTGTGTCCTCCAAAAACCCTCTTATAGTTTCTCTATCAATCTTAGCCCTAAGTTTTCGAGTACGAAAAGATTACACGTTTGTTTTCATTGATTTCACCTAGAATGATATTCATTCTTATTGTTAATATGATCTCCATCAATTCTTGACCAAATTGTTGATGTTCCTGCAAAAGTGAATTTAAGCCCTGAGTTTTTGAATGAATTGTATTTATTCATTAAATTCCCCATGGTTTGTGAAGTGTGATTTGGGATGATTTTCTAGTATTCCTTATTTTTAGATGTTGAGTAATTACTCCCTTGGTAAGAATAATTTCATCCTTGACATGAATGAGAAAACTATAATTCAGCTTGTCGGATGAGAATTCCCTATTTTCTTCAAATTTTTTCCATAATGTGGATTCCCATGTTGTTAGAATAAGTTAAATTCTTTGTTAGCTGCTTAGTAGTTTAGTTCAGTTAGAATGTTGAATCTCCTTAGAAATATTCAAAATTTGACCACTGATCAGTTTGATTACAGAATTCCTTGATGTGTCTGTAATGCCTCCCAGTTAACAGCATCAGACTCAGAACTCAGTTTCATTGGTCCACTAGGCGGTCATGACACTTTAGATAGACAACTTTGACTAGCCGTAGGACGCCAGTCAAGTTACAACTAGTTCTTAGATGGTTACGACGCTTTTAGATAAGCAGCTCTGACCAGTATAGAATCCAGTTTCAGAATCTAGTCTGATAAGACTGTCTGGGTGCTTTGAGTTATGCTTCCCTGACTAGTCTTGGTCCCCAGTTTTGAGCTATCAGCTTAGTATTCAATTTAGGTAATCCAGTGGTAGCAGGACTTATCACCGAGCTGACCGGGGTTCCATCGCACCCAGGTTGCTAGAACTACGTTGCCAGTGTAGGATATGGTATTTATTAGCCTGATTGGCCCCAGACTTTGTGATCACCCAGTTCATGCCTCTATACCTTGGCAAGGTATATTAGGTCCTACCGGTGGGGCGTACACATAAGACTCCACATCTAGCTCATGTGGTTATATGTCGGATACATACTCTCCTACTAGTTAGCTCATTCCAGTCTCAGTATAATAGGTTCAGTTCAGTTTCAGCTCCATTAGTTTAGATCAGTTCAGTATAGTATCTCAGACTCAGAACTTTCAGACCTAGGGCATGTCTTTTACCATTAGTCAGGGTCACCTTGACCATACAGTTATTCAGCTCAGTATATCAGTTGGTCATTACATGTCCTTTTTAGTTCAGTGTTTTATATTCTGTTATGTTCTCTCCTGCTTACTAAGTACATTCAAAGTACTAACACATACTTTTATGTTGTATCATTTTATGATACAGCCGCAGGTTCTCAAACCCAACGCCATTATCTGATTTCGTTCAGGTCTCTTTCCTAGCAGCAGAAGTGTGAGTCCTCATCCCTCGAGGACGGTATTTCATTTATTTCAGTTTCCTTTTCTATTATTTCAGTTAGGCTTAGAGTTAGCTGGGGGCTAGTCCCAACAACTACTCAGTTAGATGGCTATCAGACGCAAACATTGTTTCAGTTTATTATTATTGCTCAAATGTTTTAAGCTGTGCTATTCAAAATTTCTTTCATGAATGTCATACGTTATTTTTTTAAGGCTTCCGCTATTATGTTTACTCAGAATTCTAGTGTATAATAGACCAAGGATTGACTTGGGGTTACTTGTGACTCCAAGTACCGTGTTCCATCCAGTGTATAGACTCAGGGCGTGACATTAATGAACACAATAAAAAACATATCTAGATGTGGCTTAAGAACTCTATTCATGAGATCAAGGAATGCTGTAGGATTGTTAGTTAATCCCAACGACATAAAAAAAAACACATAATGATCATAGCGGGTCCTGGAAGCTGTTTTTTGAAAATCACTTTCCCCTACCTTTAACTGTTGATAGCCTTATCTGAGGTTTATCTTAGAGAAACAAGTAGCACTCTGAAGCTGGTCTAACAAATCATCGATTCTAGGAAGAGGATATCTATTCTTAATGTTGAACTTGTTTAACTATCAATAATTAATTACGTTTAAAGTACACCCCTCTTAACGAGAGAGTGTACATGGTCATTGCTTAAAACAAATATTCCCGACGGATGTCAGGGTCGAATCCCACAGAGACTAGTGAATGATATGCACAAGAATTGTTTTAGGAAATTTGAGTTTACTCACACCAATCAAGGGAAATAAAATAGTTAATTTTTGGGAAAAAATAAAGTTAACAATATTGTGGATTCTAAACCAGCTAGTAAAAATAGCAAAATAACCAAAATTGGTAGACAATAATGAGTGAAGACTAGAGTTGTGGTGTAGATGGGGTGGTAATCAAATAAGGATATGCTAGCTCATCAAATCATTAAGAATAAGTTTAAATAACTTTGGATGAGATTGTTATACCCCGGGAACCCAAGAATTAAACCCGAAAGTAAAAACGGAGAAAAACTGAACTTTGGCACAAAGTCACAAAACAACCCGTAAGGTGGGTCGTGAGGAGTGACCACGAGTCACCTGAGGAGTGACCACGAGTCGTGAGGTGACTCGTGGTCAGCATGGTTTGGCAAGGCCTGAGTAAGGAGGCCACGGGCCTAACCACGAGTCGTGGTCAGACGTCATGACTCGTGAGGTCTCTCGTGGTCTACCTTGAAGGTTTGGCAAGTTGGGATGGGAAATGTAGGCCACGAAAGGTGACCACGAGTCATGGTCTGACATCACAACTCATGAAGCCACCCGTGGGATCCCTTTGGATATTTTGGACAGTGGACTCAACGGACCATGGCCACGAGTCGTGCCCTGTGTAACGAGCCGTGAGGTCCCTCGTGGGGTTTGGCGATCAAAACTTTTCTGCGTTTTAATAAGGGTGTTTTCGTAATTTGTAAGTTCCTCAGGCATAAACTACGTCGTTTTGGATATTTTTCTGAGTGAGATAAGATGAGTTAAGTCCTTTATGCATGCCCATTCTCATGCAAAAGCTTAGAGAGATTTTGGGAGATTCAAGGTCTTCTTCCCCAAATTTTCATAAATTTCTTTGTGGGTATTCAAGGAACCTCTAAATCAATCCATTCCCAGGTATGTAGGGCTTTAGAATGGGCGAAATTCTTTCATACCCATGCCCAAATTTTGAATTTAATCATGAATCCTCCTATTCAATTCCATGGGTTTTTACCCAAAAGCATGAAAATGTGATTTATTTTTATGGGTTTGATTTAATTGAGTTCTAAATGTTGAATTATGAATGACGGGCAGGTTTTACATTATTTTCTTTAAAATTATGTTTCAATCTTTTAAATCGACAATTCTCATTTGATGAAAGTTCATGAAAGTTATGATTTATGATGAATACTCTATATTTTGAATTTATTCATGATGGAAAAGCATGATTTCATACTCCTTTGTTTGTGAGCATATTTTGAAAGAATTGAGATATGATGAAGTATTGGGAAATACCCACATGTTGAAGATGATTTATGATTTATGAAGTGAGTTACATGATTTATCGATTTATGAAGTTGGCCGATGAAAAGGGCCTATAATTCTTGGATAAGCATATTTTAAAGGGGAACCATGATGATAAATGTTGTATTTTATCCAATGAATCTTAATGCATGATGTTATTGATTTATGTATGAACCTATATGCAAGTTTTTGGGAGCTATGTCTAGCATCGAGCAGCCCAGCATTCCAAGGACTACGCTAGTGTCTCATAACGACGTGCCCCCATGGGTTTCTAAATGATATGATATATTGATAATGATCTCTTAAAATGTGACATCACGCCTAATGCACGACCCTTTCCTTGAAAACCAGGGTCGTCTCTGCCCACTTGAGCGAGATAGTGGGGCATCATGAAAGGCTCTACCATGATGGTGTCGGTTATGATGAGTCCTCCTATTGTTCCGCATCTTTTACGCATTGACATGTTTATGTTGTTGGCTCAAGTTATGTTTTGATAAAGTTTACATACGATTATGAAAATGAATGATTATGAATGATTTGAAAGTCTTGAGCCTTATGTTTTATTATGAACATTTGATGTAAGCATGATGTCCTTCTCTTATATTTATTTATGAGTTTTATTTACTCTAAAATGTCCGTTTTACTTACCCTGCATACTCGGTACATTCCACGTACTGACCACATACTTTCTATGTTGTATCATTTCATGATACAGGGTTCGGATCTCAGGCTCATCTCACCCTTAGTCCATATCAGCTTACACTTTTAGCTTATTGGTGAGTCCTCATGTTCCGAGGCCATTTGATATACTTTCATGTTATATGTTTTAGTATAGGTCGGGTTAGTTTGGGATGTTGTCCCATCAACCCATCTTATGTATTAGAGGCTTTCAGACAAGTATGTAGTGCTCAACTATATATATGTCAAGTATTTCCTAATGTTATGCTATAATTACGTTTCCTCTATGTTTTTATGATTATCATTCCGCTTATTTGAATGATATTAGTTTTATGCATGTGGCATGGGTCGACTTGGGGTCTCTCGGGGTCCCTTGTCTCGTGTCTACGATCTGGGTGCACGTTCGGGCCATGACAGAGATGGCGCCCTATGTTTTTTCAACCTTATGGACGCCTTTCTAGCCTCAAGACACAATTCAATTAGCCGAATAGAGTTTGGGTTAATAGCTTAGCTATTTCTAAACATCAACTACTAATTACGATATGAATATGGGTTTTAGCTATTTCTATCAAACTCCACACAATCACATCCATTCTCACCATCAAGTTCTCTCCTAATAATTGAATTATTCTGTTTCAAGCTAAAAACAAATAGGAAAAGTAAACCTACATTTACAACTGTGGATCATCAATTATAAATTCGAGAGAACTCAACAGATTTACACTAATTAAGCAATATTTAGATGAATCTAGCAATTCCCAATCTAATTAAGCACCCATTATTACACACCTCTAGTGGATGATTTAGCTACTCGAGGTTAAGAAACTAAAGATATATTCACTAATAAACTCAATGATTTCATTACTAAGAGAAAGAAAAATCAAACTCAAAATATGTCTGCAATAATGGTTAGATCTTGCTAAGGAAGAAGATGAAAATAGGAAAAGCAATATTCAACAATCTCCTCCAATGAGGTTCTTCTCTCTCCAAAGTAAAGGAAATGTTCAAAAAGCTAAAAAGTATGTACAGAGTACTTTCTTCTAGAAAATATATAAAAATAGGGCAATCAATCTCCTCTTTATTAGTGCTAGACGTAATTTTCCATGTTCAGGCATTTTTCCACTTGCGAGAGAACCGGCGTTTTGCCGATAGCATTCAATGAACTACTGTTCTTTTTCTTCTACACTTCCAATGATGTTCCAAGACCATTCGGTGACACCTTCGGTAGTTCGCCAGCTTCCATCTGTGATCCACCGGTTACTTTACTGCTCAGACAACAAGATCCAACACCTATAGGACATTTAACCAACAAGTCGCAAATTGATGTCGTTGGCCGCCAGTTGCATTTTATCCTCAAATCAATATTTATCTGCGTTTGACTGGTGTTTCACCTGTATCCTCCAACGGATCGCCGATTTTTACTTGAATTCTTCTTTTTTACTCCACTTCTTGCTCTTTCTCTTCAACTCAAATACCTACACATAAAAAGGAAAAAAGGGCATAAAATTCATCTAAATGACTTGAAAACTAAGCTAAATCTCATGCTTAAGAGCCTAATGAGTTGGTAAATTTCCAATTCATTAGTCATTTATACATATTCTAAGGTTACCATCTTTTTTCGCATGATAACGCTCAAACTCACACTTGTGATAAAGTATGAAGCGAACGTTGTCAATAAAGAACCCAACAAAGGTTGGGGTCGAATCCACATAGATTATGGTAAGAACAAGACTAATGCAAGTATTTAAGATTTTAGGTATGTTATCTCCAAATTGGGGGGTTTATAGAAAAAACAGTAGTAAAGCTAGAGTGAAAATCAGTTATTGTTACCAAGATTTTGCAATTAACTAGGGTAAGTGTTCCCATGTATTCATAACTACTTCGGGTTTACACTCGTGATCTATCCCAGTGCTTACTTGTAGAACTGAGAACTAGGGTTCATCCAAATGACTGGTTTGTCCCTATTGGATAACTATACTTAATCACTGGTGTACATCTCATGAGCGATTTTAATTTAACCAATATCAATTTGTTCCAAATTAACTATCCTGCGATCATAGCTTAAGTTATACAATGATTATAAAAATCAAGGCTTTGTTGTAATTCCCTTTTCCTAATCTCTATTTCTATAGGTTCAAGAAAGTAAAGAATTCGGTCAAGTCCTAACGTTGCTCTTTGTTAAGTAACATTAAAGATGAAGAGAATGCAATACACGTGTTTAGTATTGGGTTTGAATCACTTTGTGTAACCCTAGTTTGTTAGTCCACCATTGTTCCCACAACCCTAGTTGTTGTGGTTTTATCCTCTCATAATTGTAAGATTATAATTAGTATCATAGATAAACACATAATTGAATACTTACAATTATGGTTTAAAGAAAACCTGCTTTCTATATTACAGGAAAATATGATGAAAAAATTCAAAAAGAATTGAGAAAATCCAAGTTAAGGCCTTATGAATCGCTCTTCAATATTGTAAAAAACTAATTAAAAACTGATAATGAACGTCCTTTAAACTAAAAGAAACTGATGTTGGGCATATATTGATGCCCATTTGCTATCTTTTGACCCATATTTGATCATGTTTAGAGTTCATAATCCTTAATTTATTCTTAAATTCATGTATGTGTGTGTTTTATGTGCTAACAAATGATTTTAGTTGATTTGAGTAGGAAACTAAGCAAAAGGAGTTCAAAATTATGCAAGAGATGAAGAGTTAAGATTCTAGACCCCACCAAGTCCAGAAGTTCAGAGAATAAAATCTCATTCTAATGCTATGGCTGGCACCCCGTAGTAGCCCTCACACATTAAATGATTTTAGTACACAAACTTGGCAAGATAAGAGGCACCCCTTGCCAAGAGGTGTCCAGACGTAGAGATTTGACAAACACCTTGGCGAGAGAGAGGGGGCGACGCACCAGGCCTATCCTAGAGCTGAAAATGCTGAAACTTTGACTAAGTCAGTGGTAAGATACATGGGATGGTGCACCAGGTCCATTTCGAGGTGAAACATGCTAATTCTAAATCCAAGTATTGAAAGGCAAAACCTTCATTTGGAGACTCATCTATAAATATGAGGACTAGGTCGTTTGTTACATATTTTTGGTCAAAATTTTGATGTTTGGGAGAGACTGAGATGCAAGAGAGAAGTCTCCTCTCATTTTTTATTTCATAGTTCATTCATGAAATCTTGTAAGGAATTTGGAAGGAAGACACGATTCTACAACTAGGTTTTCTCTTCTTTACTTCGTATTTACGCATGAAGATGATTAAGTATTTGTTGTTCCACTTTTGTATGAGTGCTAAACTCGTATTCTAGGGTTGTGCCCACGGTGAATGGTTGATTGTTTGATAGACTAAATAAACTTAGTTTTGATTCTTTTTTTATGGTTGTATGTATTTATTTGTGTTAATTTATTATTTATGAGTTTGATTACCTTGTAAGTAATTTTTTGGCTTTCGATTGAACTTCGGAAAGGGAATCGAAAGGATTAAAAATAAATAAAGAATGGGAATTCAAAGACCCTTGAACCCATTGGTGATAGGATAGAAATTTTTGCTGAGGATAGGTATATACCTTTCAACCCCGTTTAGTTGAAATACAAGTAGGCATAACTGTCGTTTCATTATTCTCCTACGACCATAGGGATATAGGCGTTAGGGTTCATGAAATAATTCTTGGATGCTAGGGGTAGTGGCAAGAAATAGGATAGTAACTTGCAACTAATAACCGTAGGAAGAATCATGCTAGTTTAATTACGTCTAGAAAACCCAACCTGAAACCAACCAAGTGCCATTTTCCTAGTCTGTCATCATTATCGAAATTTAATAAAGCTTGCAGTCGTTTTAGCTAATTTTTACATGTGAAGTTTTAGTAGTTTAATTTTCTAAATCAATCTTCATTTTACTTATTTTGTAGATTAGTGGAATTAAAGTGACAGCCTTATAATGATTATATTGACAAGTCCCTTGGGTGTGATATTTGCACTTGAAAATCCTATATTACTTGACGACAACGTTCGCTTGGGTAACATCAATTTTTTGTCACCTTTTCGTGGACTTGAATATTGTTTATTCATTTCTAGGTTAGGATTTTATTCCGCTATTCTGTATATATTGTATACATTTTTTTTCTTCTTTTTTTAATATTTGACCACTCTTCTTAACCTGACATATCTGTATGTAAATGGGCCAAATGATGGGTATTCATGTCTAGATGATTCTAGTATGAATTGTGAAGGACCACACTTGTGACAACACTGTCATACTTGCAGTGTATGTGGTGGTCTAGATGGCCCTTGGAGTAGTTGCCCACATTTTTATTCCCCTTCCCTAAGACCCTATTATGATCCTCCTATTATTTTTTATACTTATAGGAATAATGAAAAGGAGGAATATCATGCTCAAAGAAGCAATATGAAAAAAAATGTGCCTGGAGCATATAGAAGTAATGAGGGAGCAACTTACTGAATAAGGAGGAGCCCTAAAAAGGATGAGTGCCAAGCTCGCAAATATGATGGCTTAGACTATGACTTGTAATGATTTGCATGTCACGGTCTTAGCCAATACGCAAGAGGATCCTCAAATGGAAGAAAATAAGCTCAACAACAGATTAGCCAATTTGGCTCAAGTATCCATGACCTACAGGGTCTTGTGAATAAAAAAGTTGATGCTTCTGAGTCCTAACTACAAAGTGTTGTGGATACTAGCCAATGCATGAAACAAGAAGAAGAATCCCAACCATTGGATGATTCTTTGGTGGTTGATGTCAATGTTGAGGAGGTGGATAAAAGTGAGGATGTCAAGCATAATACAATCTTATAGTTAGGGCGTATTGGTCCTCATTATAAACACTTTTTGACATTGTGATTGGTTGGAAACCTAGAAGTAGAGCCTTCCAAGCCTATAGAGAAATGTATAGATGAGGAATAATACCCCTATATTCTAAAATTTATTATGCCAAAGACACACTACGACATCCTTTACTTAAGGGCCAAGAAGGGCAAGAAGCAATATCTATTACTTGGTCCCTTCAAGTTTACACCAACACCCCTTGAACATAACAAAAAATTGGAAAAGAAACTAGTGCTGAAATTTATAAGCTCAAAGTGGAAGGAAAAATGGTGAAACATGATGATATCGTGCTACGACATCAAATTAGGCGCTTGTTGGGAGGAAACCCAATTTTTAATAGTGTAGTTTTTATTACTTTCTATAGTGTCAGTTTTGTTTTTTGTTTTTTGTGTAGAGCAGGGGAAGTTTGAGTAGTCGAAATTAAAGCTGAGCGGCATGGTATGATCTCAAGTGTGGGATCGTGCGCCCAGTAAATCTTAGAGACATGCTTTTAGCTAGGCCTTAGAGGGCCTCAGAGAGTAATTTCTCACTCTTATCCGATCTTTAATTTTAGATGCTCTGAGGACAGAGCATGATTTAAGTGTGGGGTTAGGGTATGTATCCCAAAATTTTGAGAATAAGGTTGAGCATGCTATCAAGTTTAGTTGAATTATTTTTTTAAATGGCATGTCTTATCGACCCTTCGATTTTTCTTATAGGCGCGGTTCTTTTCCGAAGGGAAGCCCTTTGAACCGGGTATTTTTTTTGTTTTTATGTGTCATCATAGTGTAATGATGTTTTCGTCTGAAAGATGGCCGAGACCATCATAAGGAGAGTTTCATCACATTTTTTATTTTTTAGGATTATAATGCCTCGGAAACCCTACATCAGATCCGGGAGTTAAAACAGAGAAAAATTGGATTTTGTATAAATCAGCAAAATCCTCAAGAAGAAAATATGAAGATCAAGAGAAAGTAAATAAAAGGTTGATCAGAAGTCGAACAATCAAACCATACCTCCTACCGAAGTATGAAGCGGGCATTGTCAATAAAGAACCCAACTAGAGGTTAGGGTCGATCCCGCAGGGAATATGGAAGAGCTAGACTAATGCCGCTAAGTGAACTTTTTGGGTAGTTACTCCAAATTTGGGGGTCTAAAGAAAACAATAACTAAAAACAGTTGTTAAAACTTTGGTTGAAATCAAGAATGAAAGATAACTAGGGTTTAATGTTCCCCATGGGTTCATAAATTCTTCGGGTATACATACGTGATCATCACCAATGCTTACTTGTAGAACTGATAACATAGGTTCATCCAAATGACCAGTTCATCCCTATTGATTGACTATACTCAATCATCAGGTCAGGTCTCATAAGCAATTGCAGATTAAACGTTGTCAATATGTCCCAAATTTAACTACCCTGCGACCACAGCTCAAGTTAATACAATGATCATCAAGATTAAGGCTTTGTTGTAATTCTCTTTTCCTAATCTCTACCTCTCTAGGCTTAAGTAAGTAAAGAATTAAGGCAAGTCCTACTGTTTTACACCATCAAGAAACATTTAAGCATGAAGAAAATACAATACAAGTGTTTTGCATTGGTTTTGAATCACTTTTATGCAACCCTAGCTTGTTAATCCATCATGGTTCCCCAAACCCTAGCTATGGAGGTTTTAGCCTCTCATAGTTGCAAGGTTGTGACTTGCATTCATAATTGAATACATAAATCTATACTTACAATTATTGGTGAAAGAAAAACTTCTTTGTATAAATCAGCAAAATCCTCAAGAACAAAATATGAAGATCAAGAGAAAGTCAAGAAAAGGTAGATCACAAGTCGAACAACTCAATTATATCTTCTGACCATCATTCTCACGTCCTCTAATCAGTTCTAATTCGTTTCAACTATTTTTTTTAAAAATAAAACATAAAACATATTTATACAGATAGAAAAATCCTTTTCCTAGGCTAACAGGGACAATTTCCATAACTAAAGTTGCTTGCATCACGATCTATCCGACGACCCGTAGCAGGTATGTACGGGTCGTACCTGCTTCCCATATGTCATTGTCTATCTTAAATTTGCTTAAGCGGTTGGACCATGGTACGACTCGTACATTCTTCCTACGAGTCATACTGTGCTTCTATAGCTTGACTCTGAGATTTTTCAATTTTTCTGAAGTTCTTCAGGAGTGCTATGGTACAACTCGTACCTTGATGCCATGACTCGTATTGTCTATCTGTATCAAGAGTTGGCCTCTTGTGAAATTCTTCTGAATCTTTCCATGGCATCTTCACTATGGCCAGTACAAGCTTTATACGACTCATACTGAGAGTCGTAGGATGCACTCTTCATCCTTAGCCTTCTGAAACTTCTCACGATCTGCAGTACGGCTCGTAGCACCATCCTATGACTCGTACTGAGAACTGTGACTTAAGCCTATTTTCTGCACTTTCAAGCTATCTTTCGCACATTCTTGCTCCAACACCTATTTATCCTGTAACTAAAGAAAAACTTTCTTATATCCATATAAATATACCTAAGTCCAAGCTATTTTCTTAGTTTTGAGCGTCGAAAGTGTTGTAAACTCACCGCACATAAACACCCTCTACTTAAGACTTTTGCATGTCCTCAGGCAAAGACAAATAAAAATTAAACATGACGCTCAACTTGGAAATAACAGGATACTACGCCAATAACAAACAAAACTTGCACTGTACATTCAAAATTTCTAACCCTTTTCCATGAACCAACATCAGCTAATGTACTACAAGCAACCACAAAACATGCTAAAAAGGGATCAAGACATGTTATCTAGCTATCAACAGGCAATTAAGTCATCACCTATGCTTTTCCCACAGGCCAATGGTAAAAGTAAACATAGTCCATGTACCCTCACAACAAATGAAGTCCCCACTCTTAGATATAGTGTCAAATATTGCATGGGACTGAACAAGCAAGACGCTCACTCTCATAAAGAAGTTTCAAGTATTATGTATCATATACCATAGGCTTTCCCTTATTTTCTCTGCTTAAGTTTTTCAGATGGTTGGATTAGGATCACTATAGGACCTGTTGTAGCTTGTAATGTAGTCTTTAGGGAAAGACATGGTAAATATGAAAGATTTTATCAGTGACTATCCCTTCCTTGGCACTACATACGTTGGCCTCACCATTCACCTATTTCACCTTTTTTGCTTTTCATTCCTTTTCTTCCCTTTTCACCTCTTTTATGTACATTTGTAAGTGTGTAGTGTATTTTAAACTTTTTCCAGCGTTTTTTTCTTTTGAAATTCTTTTTCAATTTTTTCAAATTTTTCATCTCTCTTTTTTCTTTCACACCACACGTTATTTTTAACCTTTTCTCTTCTCCTCCCCTTTTTCTCGTTCCCACCATTTATGCACCCCTCCTCTAGCTACCCTCAACTTAGGCATTTTGCCTATGTTGAGGTTCACAACATCCAAGGAAGGACCAGGGCCAAAATAGGTTCATTATAAAAAATTGGGTACAGTTAATTGGTTAATCAAAGAAAAATGGTATAATAAAGGCTCAAAATTGGGATCAAGTGAATCATTTGATTTTGGTAGGGTTATTTAGGCTAAAAGTGACCT
The DNA here is from genome assembly GCA_035772735.1 of Datura wrightii. Taxonomy (NCBI): domain Eukaryota; kingdom Viridiplantae; phylum Streptophyta; class Magnoliopsida; order Solanales; family Solanaceae; genus Datura; species Datura wrightii. The sequence continues at coordinate 166,508,521 of JASDFA010000016.1, forward strand.
TAACAAAGAATGGCCTATGATCATATCCTAACTAACCAACCTTAGCCTATGCAAAGACCAACCGGGCAAGTTCTAGATCTTTAACACAATATTGAAATAAGTATTACAGCTCACTCACTCCTGGTACATGACTTATATTCACCTTACCTGTCTGGTTTACACATGGCTTAACAAGACTCCTCATGCTAATAAACTAAATGACATCAAAAGATCCACAAAAATCATGTATGCAGTCACAAATACATAACTAATGCATAAAAAATTGTTTAAACAGTGTAAATTTATTCAAAAATCAGAACTAGTGCATTTTCATTGGCTAAGTACTCCAAAGTTATTTCCTATGTAAAAAAATCAAAAAATAAAAATCCTAAACATGTCGGTTCTACTAGATAGCATGTCTGAGGGAAAAGAAACACGGCAAGAAAAACCCTCAAATGAACCAAAAAATCCCAAAAATCACAAGTACACCCCCTCCCCTTTTTGAAAATTAAGCTTTATCCCTAAAGAATGAACTATAAGAACATAGGGATGGGAACATACCTGTGACACTTTAGGAGCTCCTATCGTCTCGCGGAGGAGGTACCTCCCTTGCAATCGTGGCACTAGTAGTGGCCGACGCACTTATTGAAGTATCCATAGGGGGAGTGGTTACCCCCTCAGTGGTCTTGGCCGCTTCTACGGCCTCTGTGTCAATTGGGGCTGAAGATGGCTCACCTGAAGGGTCATGACCACTGGACAGATTGGGCAGAGTCATGGTGGAGCTGCCTGCTCCTCTAGCTCAGTCCAGCAGCTCTGACAAATGTGAGTCATGAGTCTGCAGGCTCTTTGCTCTAGCCTTCTTGCATTCTTTCCTTTCCTTCTTCCTTCTCATTCTCAGAATATCCTCTCCAACCTCTTCATTAGCTCATTTCTTTCCCTTATCTCCTACAACTATTGTCGGCTTCCAATATGCCGCTAGATCAATCTCCTCATTGGGCTCTGCATCGAGGTTTGGAAGAGTGATGTCTGCTATGATTGTCAGTTCTCGTGATTACAACTCATCTACTTGGCTCCGAAGAGCCACTAACTCCTCATGAAAACTGCTTGTGCCTGTCTACTCCACCATCGCACATTGAATCAGCTCTCAAATCCATCTAAGCGAGAAAGTAGAGCCTGAGCTGTTGTATCTATCTCCGCCTGGACCCATGGCTTTACGTTTTCCATCATAGCTTGAATTTTTCATTCAGCCGTGGTCAATCATTTAGCTAGTTTCTAGAGGAAGTCACGAGGCATTAAAACATGCCCTGCTGGAGTCTGAGGCTGCAGGCTAAGCTGTGGTGCAGCTGAAGTGCTAGGAGCTAACTCTAAAAGACCGGCATTTGTAGCTGGTATCTTGCTTAACTCCTCTAAGGTGGGGACATTCATCTGTACGCCTTCTACTGGTTGGACTGATGGAATTGCAGTGGGAATCCTGGCTCAGCTTATTAGGATCATCTCATCCTAGATAAGGCCGATGTTTGCAATCCTCATCCTCTGATCAGACGTTCCTCACCCCGTCATATTGGCACCCGGGCCTCTGTGCATAGTCTGAGTACAAGACTCAGGAATGGGATGGTGGAGCTCACTCCCACCGCCCAGTCTCGTATCTCCTCTGCAATGATCCTCGGGATGTTGATAGGATAACAGGACATGAGGCGTGCCACCAAAGTTGCTCTGTTAGTACTCAATGTGTTGTCATTAACCATGGGTGAAAACCAATGGCATACTAGTGTGCAATAAGCTTTTGCAATGAAGTAAAGCGAGTTCTTTGTCACCTGCGTTCCACCAGTAACCCACTCAGCTTCGTCCTTATTCTCAGCAATCACACCTGCTAACCACTACAACTTCCTCTGCCTTTCCTGCAAGCCCAAATTCCTAATTTGCTTCATTGCCTCCACCCTGTAGTCATACTCAGGCATCATCCGTGTAGGCACGAATTGTGGTCCATACAGAACCCGAGAGATGGTATGCTCTTATATGTCTACCTGTCGTCCTTGGACCAACACACTCTCCAGTCGGGGCTGGTCTTTTATTTTCTGCCCGTCTTTCGCCTTTTGCTCCATAGTGGCCAAATAGTTGGCGTAGAACTCCCGGACCAATTTGCGGTATACTGAGCTGGATTATTGGCCATCCACTAAAAACCATGGAAGATGAATATCCACTTCATCTCCTCAACTTCAATCATTGAGTTTGTGAGGATCCGCGGTTCTTCCTGGATGCTCCACCTTGGCTTATTTTTGGCGGGGTGAGAGAAATGCCCTGCTCATAGATTTCTCTAGTTCCCAGCACTCTCCACCGGACTGTGCAGTTCCCTTTGGATGGGGTACGTACTTGTGCAGCAGTAGGAGTTTCCTCCACTAATTCATCGCTGCCACTTGTTTCACCTGGTTGGGTCTCCTCAGACCCTTCTTCTACATTTGAGTCATTTCTGTACTCTTGATTACCTCCTCTAGCTCTCTCCTCAGATTGGGAGCTTGGGTAGATATGGCAGTAGCTGCTTCAGCTTGTGTTTTTTCTTTTCCCCTAGTGGTTTTGGTTCCTTCAGCGTCTAAAGTAGCTACTTGGTAATTCTCGACTGAACCACTAGGGGAGTTGTCTGCTCGCTCAACCTCGTACATAGATGTTTCATCAAGTAATATTCCCCGAGCTATTGCTTTGGAGGCTTTGCGCTTCATTGCCCTTTTTCCCGTAGAGAAAAGAGTTAGAATTCCATATTTGCTAAAGAAGAACTAGAAAAGAAAATTTTCAGATTCTTAACACGGGTTGACAGCACGGGTCGTACCATGGAGGTACGACTCGTATGAAGGCCCAGAAACTCTATTTGCATATTACGGCTCACAGGTATGACTCGTACCAAGAAGGTACGATCCGTTCCTTAAGTCTTCTAGTGAAACCCCAACAATACCATTTTATCTTTATTTTTCAACGACTCGAGGTACGACCCCTAGGCCGATTCCATGAGTGGTAGGAAGGACTCTTCTGCCTCATTTGGCTTAGCCCTATTCAGGTCTTGGATATGAACGCAAAGTACGAGTCGTAGTGACAGAACACTAACCGTACTGTGTTTCATACCACTTTCTTGACTTATTTAATTTTGTTCAGTTTGCAGGGATACATTTTCACAATTCGGGTACTCAAATTTCCCCAGGTCTAGGCATATCATTCAATCAATTAACCACTACTCATCCCTGCCATTTTTAATCACTACCCGTAACTCAAATTTGAAAAGCTTCAATTCACAACTTTATCCCAAAAAAAATATAATGTTTTCCCAGTAGTACATGGTTCAATAGCACCCCTGATCCTTGTTCTTTCGGATTTTCGAGAAAAAACCACTACTTAAAGGGGTTTTGAAAGTGATAACTTCAAGCAAGTTAATATTTTCAATACACAATTCATCACTTACTGGTTTCTTCTTTCTTCGACTGGTAATAACGCATGTGGGTTGAGATGCAAATAATTTGAGTAAGAAATTGTTGTAGGTTCTTTGCTTTTGAGTTACGGGTGTGAGGGATTTGTAGGTAGGGCTCGTTTTTTTTATTTTGTTCGTGTGGAAACAAGGGTCGTGTATGGTCTTTGGGTTTAAAATAGGAAAAAGGGAAAATGTAAAAATCTGGGTTGAGTCGGGTAAGTTTAAAAATTTTGACCCATCACGACTCATACCACGAGTCGTAGGAAGGACGTACGACTCGTCCCTTGGACCCATAGGTCAAAGTTTTGAACACTTACCTGGGGATCTACGATTACATCCTACGACTTGTACAAGGTTGGTACAGTTTATATGATGACTCGTAGGTCGTTGCTTTTGAATTACATCTCTAAACCTCACCATGCCTCCTGCTCGGCTCATAGGAGGATGTCACGAGTCGTAATGATAGCCGTAGCAGCTACTTTTTCAGTAGTTTTTCTGCCTAATGTTTTTTTTCCCTGCACACTGAGCACATATTAGTTCAATAACTTGGTTTATCTCCCAAGAAGCGCTTGATTTAACGTCGCGGCACGATGCTGGGTGGCTAAGTTACTCATACTTCACCAAGCCACCACTTGGGTTTCCTCCCAAGAAGCACCTAATTTAATGTCGCAACACGACGTAAGTCTCTTGACTACTCAGAATTCGTCAAGTGGCTCATATTCATCCTTTAGTTCCTAGATTACACTGTATTCCTTAGGTTTCTGCATTGTCCGACAGATGTTGAAAGTGACTTCTTCTTTATATAGTCTAAACTTCAGTTGTCCAGCCTCCACATCTACTAATGCCCTCCCAGTAGCAAGGAATGGTCGCCCCAGAATGATGGGGACCTCATAATGAACCTTGCAATCCAAAATTACGAAGTTTGCTGGGAATACGAATTTGTGCACCTTAACTAGTACATTAAACAGGATCCCCACTGGCTTCTTCACAATCCTGTCGGCCATTAGTAGCCACTTAGTAGTCGGTGTGGGGGCTTCTAAACCCAATTTCTTGAATACTGCCAAGGGCATCAGGATAATGCTTGCTCCCAGATCACAAAGTGCCCTTGCGAACTCGACATTGCCAATGGTGCATGGTATAGTGAAAGCACCTGGGTTTTCCTTCTTTTGAGCCAGGGCCCGTGTTTCTATGGCACTATAGTGATGTACATTGTCTACCGGATCATAGTTTACGGATCTCTTCTTTGTCACCAAGTCCTTTATAAACTTAGCATATCCCGGCATCTATTCTAATGCCTCAACCAATGGTATGTTCAAAGATAGTTGCTTAAGCATTGAAAGGAGTTTATGGAACTTACTATTTTACGCCTTTTTCTTCATTATTTGCGGGAGCGGTGGCGGTGGTTGCGAGATAGCTTGGTGCACTTGAGTTGCTCCTTGATCAATGTTAGGTTCTTTCTCACATATCAGGGCCTCTGGCAACTTAACATTCTCCATCTCAGCACTCTTTTCACTCTCCTCATTCATGCTCTCTTTCTTCCATTCAACTACAACCGGAAAAGGGGGTCAACTGTAGTCTTACCATTCCTAGTCATCACCACCATGCAGTGGCCACCATTCTTTGGGTTCTGGACAGTGTTGCTAGGCAGTGTATCCTTTTCTCTAGGGTTCAATGATGCTGACAATTCCCAAGATGCTGCTCAATCTTCTTGATGGCAGTTGCATTAGATTCCACTCTCTGACCTATACTTGATATGTCACCATGGATCTCCTTCAATTGCTCATTAGTGGACCTCACCTTTTTCAGCATCTCACCCATTATAATCTATAACATTGATTGCCCAGCCTCCCCCTCTCGTGCATTGGGAGACACATAAACTCCATCCCGGTCATTGCGGTAGCCATCGTTTCTTCTCCATTGTCCATCTCGCTCATGATCGCAGCTCCTATTTCTGTACCCATTTTGGTTGTAGTTGTCTTTGTATTGGTTCTGACCTTGGTTTCCAAAACCTTGGCGCCAATTGTCTTGTCCAGACGCTTGGGCGTTGGCTCAGAAACCCGCCACTTGGTTGTCCAGGAAATTCGCCTTGTCCTCAGAATCAGAGTGATCAGCTCCCGGCTCCATTTCTTATGTCCCCACTACATTTACATTTTTGGCTCTTGCTCCCATGATGTTCTTTATAAGAAAATCCAATGATGTGCGCATGTGAGCCAACTCCCGATCTCGTTATTCTTCTTTCCTACAGTGGTTTGCAGTTAAACTGACAATATATGTACCAACCGCTACATATACCTCCATAGTATGCCATGCCTTGTTTGTCTTGGTCACCTTGTCAAGGATAGTAGCATCTTGTTCCCAGGTGTGACTCATCAATGCTCCTCTTGCCACCGTGCCTGCAACAGATTTTGTGCTATTATTTAAAGACCTATAAAAAATATCTGACAAACTGTCATTAGGGATCTTATGGTTTGGGCACTTTGTCAACTTCTTCTTGAACTTCTGCTAGGTTTCATAAAGTGCCCCGGTCTTGAGTTATCGGAAATTATAGATCTCATCCTTTTGCTGCAACATTCTGGAGGGGAGAAAGAATCTCTCCAAGAAGGCCTGCTTGAGTTCCCTCTAGTTGGTTATGGAGTCATTAGACAACTCCAATAACCATAAAGTGTCTTCCCTTGATAGAGAGAAGGGGAAAAGTCTGAGCCTAATGGCATCTTGGCTAACTCTGGGTAACCTGTACGCCATGCATATTCCTATGAAGTTCATCAAGTGCAGGTTGGCGTCATCCACTGCATGACGACTGAACACCCCTTTCATGTTTAACAATTGAATCATGGGCTCGGGATGTCGAATTTAGCCCCAGCGGGCAGTGCTGGTATCATAATTGCTCCTATTGACCTAACTTCATCAATTTTTAGGTCCTCATCATCGAAGAACTGAGGGGAAAGTCTATAACCTTTGTTTCCCCTCCCATATCAAGCAACATTAACTACCTTTTCTCTAACATCATCCGCATCCTGAAGTGTAGCTTGCCGAGCTAGCTCAGCTTGCCTAGCTTCTTAAGCCTATGCGGGCATCTCTTTGTTCCTTGTTTTCCATCCTGCGCAGTATTTCATTCAATTTCTAGGTTCATGGAATCAGGGGATCTCTACTACTCCGAGTGCTTGGCATTCATCGAAAAACAACCTGTGGGTATCAAAAACAAAAAGAAAATGTAATTAAGGAAATAACTACAAAAAGGTCAAATACAAGCAAATAATCTAGTCTTAGTCGTATTCCCTGGCGACAGTGCCACTTTTTGATCACACTCAAACCATACCTCCTACCGAAGTATGAAGCTGAAATTGTCAATAAAGAACCTGACTAGAGGTTGGGGTCGATCCCATAGGGAATATAGAAGAGCTAGACTAATGTCGGTAAGAGAACTTGTTGGGTAGTTACTCCAAATTGAGGGGTTTAAAGAAAACAATAATTATAAAACAATTGTCAAAACTTTGGTTGAAATCAAGAATGAAAGGTAACTAGGGTTTTGTGTTCCCCATGGGTTCATAACTGCTTCAGGTATACATTCGTGATCATCACCTATGCTTACTTGTAGAGCTGATAACTTAGATTCATCGAAACAACTGGTTCTTCCCTTTTGAATAACTACACTCACTCATCGGGTCAGGTCTCATAAGTGATTGCAAATTAACCATTATCAATATATCCAAAATTTAACTATCTTGCGACCATAGCTCAAGTTAATACAATGATCATCAAGATCAAGGCTTTGTTGTAATTCTCTTCTTTTAATCTCTACCTCTCGAGGATCAAGCAAGTAAAGAATTCGGGAAAGTCCTAACGTTGTACACCGTTAAGAAATGCTTAAGAATGAGAAGAATACAATATAAGTGTTTTGCATTGGTTTCGAATCACTTTTATGCAACCCTAGCTTGTTAATCCAACATGGTTCCCACAATCCTAGCTATGGAGGTTTTAGCCTATCATAGTTGCAAGATTGTGATTTGCATTCATAATTAAATACCTAAATCAATACTTACAATTATGACTAAAAGAAAAACTTATTTGTATAAATCAACAATATCCCCAAGAAAAAAATATGAAGATCAAGAGAAAGTCAAGAAATGGTTGATCACAAGTCGAGCAACTCAATTCTATCTTCTAACCCTCAAATCTCATGTCCTCTAGTCAGTTCTAATTCGTTTCAAATATATATGTTTTGAAAATAAAATGTTAAACGTATTTATACAGACAGAAAAATCCTTTTCCTAGGCTAACAAGGTCAATTTCCATAACTGAAGCCTCCTTCGTCACGACCTGTCCTATGACCCGCCGCAGGTATGTACGGGTCATACCTGCTTCCCGTATGTCATTGGCAGGCTAAAATTTGGCTAAGTGTTGGACCTTGGTAGAACTCGTACATGCTTCCTAGGAGTCGTACTGTTCTTCCATGGCTTGAATCTAAGACTTTTCAATTTTTCTGAAGTTCTTCACGAGTTCTATGGTACGACTCGTACCTTGATACCACGACTCATAATGTTTATTCGTATCAGGAGTCAGCCTCTTGTGCAATTCTTTCTGAATCTTTCCATGACTTCTTTACTATGGTCCGTACAAGATTTATAAGACTCGTATTGAGAGTTGTAGGATGCACTCTTCATACTTAGCCTTCTGAAACTTCTCACGAACTATCGTACGACTCGTAGCACCATCCTACGACTTGTACTAAGAACTGTGACATAAGCCTATTTTCTGCACTTTCAGGCTATCTTTTGCACATTCTTTCTCCAACACCTATTTATCCTATAACCAAAGAAAAAGTTCCTTAAATACATATAAATATACCTAAGTCCATACTATTTTCTTAGTTTTGAGCGTCGAAAGTGCAGTAAAATCACAACACATCAACTGACAATCTATTATTCCCTACGAATTTATTAAGGGCTTTTTCATAATTCCTATGATCCTAAGGCCTATACAATTTCATTTAAAGGTCAGAATGAAGTGTTTTAAGAAGGGTTAAGTTATTCTAAGCTATTCATAATTCATACATGCAAGCTTAGGAGTCTAGATAGGTGATCAAGCTTAATTTCTTCCAAGTTCTTCTCATTTCTTCCTTAGGCAATTAGAAAAGTTGTAGAATTAGATTCTCTCAGGTATGTAGGGTTATGAATGGGTGAAATTGTTCATGTCCATGACCAATTACTCTCTAATTCATGAAAATCTACACGTTGATTCTATGGGGTTTTAACCCAATGCATGAATTCCCTAAGTTTCTACCATGGGTATGATCTAAGCACATTTCTACTGTTGAATTATGATTCATGGGCAAGTTTTACAATATTTTCAATTATAAATTATGTTTTCAAGTTTTATAAATTATTATGCTCCGAAAAAGATCATGAAAGTTGAGATCTATGGTATATGTTCAAGTATGATGATATATTTTTGAGAAAAGCAAGTTTTCAAGTTACCCATGTGTATGATCATGTTTTCAAGAGAATCAAGAATTTTCAAGCATGTTTAATTATTGGGCAAGACCATATGTTCAAGTATAATTTATGATTTCACGAATTAGCTTACCACATGGTTTTGGAGTCAAAACTCCCAATTATGTTCAGCTTGTGGTATGGTTTGAGCCAAGGCTCCTCATGTATGATTTCAAATATTATATGTATATGATTATTCATCTTCATCACTAGAGGATGGTAAGATTCGTTGAAAAACAATGGGGAGTATCTGCATATTTTTGGGAGTAGTGTCTAGCACTAAGTAGGCTAAGGGTTATTCAACCCTATGCCTCAGAACTACGCGCCAATGTAGATATAATCAGATTATTTTGGGACCTCCTTTATGAGCTTTCCCCTACCCCAAGGGGCCTTCAACTTGATATCGATATCATGGTAGCGTCCTTATCCCTAACAAGGCTTTGGACGACTCTGCCCACTTGAGTGTGATAATCGGGACCACGTAAGCTCTATCGTGGTAATGTATGTTATATGATGATTTTCCCATTGTTCGTCATGATTTCAATTATGCGTGTTTATCATTCATGATATATATATATATATATATGTATGTATATGTTTCAAGAAGGTTTGACCCAATGTTCAGTTTTACTTAAGATTATCAGTTTTCAGCTTTGGGTCATTCGAATAAGTTATGGTATGCAGTTATGTTCAGATCATAATTTCAGAAAATCGGATGCAAGATCTACTCTCAGTTTCTTGTATTGATTATGTTTTATAATACACATGTTTTAATGATTTTACTTACCTTGCATATGCAGTACATTCCATGTACTGATTGCATACTCTACGCTGTATCATTTCATGATACAGGCTCCGACATCCAGACATAGCCGATGTGCCATGATTTTACGGCGCTTTCGACGCTTAAAACCAAGAAATTATGCACATTCTAGGTATGTTTATGTAGGTATGATGCGTTTGGTGTTAAATATTGGATGAGAATAGGTTTGGAAGTGAAATAGGCGAAGTAAAGCTTTAAACAACTGAAAGGGAGGCTGGTAGTCATGTCATGAGTCGTCGTCACTATGCACGACTCATTGCCAAGGTTGTGGTAATGAGTCGTGAAGCCAGTCGTGAAGACTGGGATAAGGATGCCTGAAGAAATAACCAGTGAAGTTAACAGATGACATCATGAGTCATTGGCTAAATGAACGACTCGTAGGCAGATCACTGGAAGGAATCGTAGGGTGCACTAGAAATTTGAAGAGGCTAAACCATGAGAGGCCTAACGACTCATGCCCAGACATAACGAGTTGTTAGGTGACTCGTTGCCACGACTGGGCCTAATGCTGAGGACGATTGTGCTTGACTGATCATGACTCGTTTGAGGTCCTAATGAGTTGTTACCTTGCCCTTGACCATTGATGACCTGAGTTCTGGTTTTAATTAGGAAAAGGTTTCTTTGAAACTATAAATACCTTATTTTAGGTATATTTTCGAGAACAATTTAGTTTTATAGTTTTTACATGGATTTTAGTTTCGTGTACTATTATTCTTTGTTCAAGAAACAAATGTGTACAACTTTTTTCTTGAGTTTGAGGATCAAAAGTAATATTGGAATTTATTCATCGGTTTTGGAACTTTATGCAATTCACATGGTTTTATTCTATGAATTTCTGTAAGTTGCAATTATGAATTATTCTTTATTTTGTGATTATTTTTGTACAAACATGATTAGCTAAATGTAGAACTAGGGTTGTGAGAACCATTATTGATTAACATACATAGGTAAAAATACTTAGGGATTCTTGACCGGAGTTTATGCATGTATTGTTTCTCTCTTCATTTTAATTGATTCTTAATTGTTTCAAATGTTAGATATTGTCTTATTCTTATTCACCGGACCAAGGGGATAATGAATGGGAAAAAGAGTTTAACAATGGAGATTTGAGGCTATAAACTCTCATCTAATAGTTAGACCTTGTTGGGGAATAGCTAATCCGATATTAAGTGTAAGGGTTAATTAAGCGTACACCCGTATAAGGAGCAAGTTGATAATCATCTAGATAGGGGACCAACCATTTAGGTGAATTTAACTTACCAATATTGCATGATAAACACCAGAATAGATCACTAGTATAAAACCTTGTTGTTATGAAGTCATGGGGAACACAATGCTAGCCACCTTGTTAATTGAATACAACAAAAAATGACATAATCATCTTTTAGTTTCTACTTTTGTTCATTATTTTATTTTTTCAAAACTTCTCCCGTAGGAAATAAGTAAGCCGATAGTAATAGCTATTCACATTAACTTAAGTTCATTCCATATTCCCTGTGGGATCGACCTCAACCCCTCAGTTGGGTTCTATATTTAACATCGACCATTTTATATCTCAATTGCAAGTTGTAATTTGGGTGACATCAAATTTTGGTGCCGCTGCTGGAGAATACGGCTGGCTTTTGTTAATTTTGTTTGCCTTACTGTTGGTTCTTATTTCCTTTTTATTTTTCTTTTGCTATTTTTGTTTTAACAGGTTTGAGGTTCGTGCATGACCAATACTAGGATCCAAGGAAAATCCCTGCTTCCAACCGATCATGAACTTGAGCAGACACTAAGGACTCTAAGAAGAAGGGCCAACATACAAGAACAGGAGACCGTGCACCAAGACATAGCGAGAATGTTGGCTGAGGAGCAAGCTCGGGCTATAGACCGTGACTTAGCTAGGGTTGTTGAAGAGCAACGTCTAGCTGCAGAAGTAGAGCAAGCTAGAAGGCATAGAGGTCCAGAACAACAGAGACACCGGTATTTCAATGAGGAGGACGATGATGATATAGACGAAGCCGGTGTCATTGGAGCTATAGTCCCTCCCCTTTGCCTTCTAGGGAAATGTTTGATATTACCAGTGCTATGATCCAACTGCTCAAGATGAAGGGAATATTTGCGGGTCATGCAATTGATGATGCCTATACTTACTTGACAAATTTCGTGGGTATATGCAAGGCATACAAATAATCGGGAGTGAGCCATGATGCAATTAGACTAAGGTTATTTCCCTTTTCATTAGGAAGTGAGGCGACGATGTGGTTAGCTGAGTTGCCAAATGATTCTATCACTACTTGGGGAGAGCTTAAGAGAGCTTTTCTGGAAAGATTCTTCCCACCTTCCAAAGAGTTGCAACTGAAAGATGAGATACATAACATCAGGAAATTGAATTCAGAGGCACTTCATGAGACATGGCTGTGTTTCGACAAGAAGCTCAGAAGGGTGCCCAACCATAGGATTCTAGATGATACATTGCTGGAGATCTTCTATAGGTCTCGTAATTCTAACACCAAGGTGGTGGCTGATACAATCTCTGGCGGAACCTTTATGTGTCACACCTATGTGGAAGCTGCTGAGTTACTTGACAGAATAACCAAAATCAACCGCACTTGGCACACAAGAGAGTCACATATTCCAGCTGGTTCTTATGCGGTAGGTATGTCTGCAAAACAGAGAAGAAAGGATGAAGAAAGAGATTAAGATATTGCTGAGATAAAGACCACTATGGGGTTGCTTGCTAAGCACATGATGGGAGCTGGAACTGAGAAGGAGCATGGATCTGGCAATGAGAAGGAGAAGGACACTCAACAAAAGTTCACACTAATCCCTAGACCTCCTCCTCTTTTTCCACAGTTGTTAAAGAAAAACGTCGAAGATGGGAAGTATCACAAGTTCATCTCCATGTTGAAGCAATTATCTATGAATATCCCATTAGTTGAGGCACTTGAGCAGATGCCTAGCTATGCCAAATTCATGAAGGACCTTTTCACTAGAAAGAGGACTGTGAGTTTCGAACCTGCAGACAATTTGCACCATTGTAGTGCATAGCATCTCATTCTCTTATTCAGAAAAAGAAGGACCCTGGGGCATTCACCATACCGTGCACTATTGAGCCTTTAGTTTTGCTAAGGCATTATGTAATCTTGGTGGTAGTATTAATTTGAGACCATTATTAGTTTTCAGACAGTTGGGCTTGGGAGTCCCCAAGCTAACTATAATGCAGCTTTTGTTGGCAGATCGTACGGTGAAGATTTCGGTGGGAATTCTCTACGATTTTATAGTGAAGGTAGAGTCCTTTATATTTCCGACCGATTTTTTCATCCTAGACTATGAAGTTGATTTTAAGGTCTCCATGATCTTGGGTCAACCATTCCTCGCCACCGGACATTCTTTGTAGATATGGAGACCAGACAACTTAAATTCTGGTTGAACAATGAGGAAGTGACATTCAATGTATGCAGATCCATGAGGCAACCAAATTATATGAGGGTGGTCTCCATAATTGATGTAGTGGAACTTGAGTTCCCAATTCTGCCTATGGAGGAGTTATTGATTCTTGATGACCCAGCAGCAACTTTGATGAATATTGTTGCTGAGGAGATCCATGGGGGTGATGAGATTATTAATGCACTTGGTGGCATGGGGTAATACAGTTATGCTTTAAAGAAGATTGATCTACACTTGGAGAATCGGGTGACCCCACCAGCCAAGGCATCTATTGAGGAGCCTCCGATATTGGAGCTCAAAGCACTCCCGTCCCATTTGCAGTATGTATTTTTGGGAGCCGGTAACACTTTACCAGTCATTTTTGCAGCTGACTTTGAGGAATGGCAAGTGGAGGCTTTGGTCTCCATTTTGAAGAGATATAAAAAATCTATTGGGTGGACCATTGTAGATATTATCGGAATCCCAGTCAGAATTTTCACTTACAGGATCAAGCTAGAGCTAGATTGTATATCGAGTATTGAGCATCAGCGTAGGTTAAACCGACCCATGTAAGAGGTGGTCAAGAAGGAAATCATCAAGTGGTTGGATACATGTGTGGTTTATCCTATTGCAGATAGCAAATGGGTGAACCCAGCCCAATGTGGACCGAAAAAGGGAGGAATCACAGAGGTCCCGAATGCTAAAAATGAGCTCATTCCTCTAAGACCAGTCACTAGTTGGAGAGTATGCATAGATTATAGGAAGCTGAACTATTGGACGCAAAAAGATCACTTTCCGATGCCATTCATGGACCAGATGTTAGACAGACTTGCAGGTAGAGGATGTTACTGTTTCCTTGACGGTTATTTCTGGTAGAATTAGATTTCTATAGCCCCCAAAGACCAAGAGAAGACCACGTTCACTTGCCCTTATGTTACATTTTCTTTTTAGATGATGTAGTTCGGGTTATGTAATGCACCCTCCACTTTTCAACATTGCATGATGTCCATATTTTTTGACTTGGTGGAAGACATCATTGAAGTATTTATGGATGATTTTTGGTGGTGGGTGATTCATTCGAAGATTGTTTGGTTCATTTGAGCAAGGTCTATAGAGATGTGAAGAGACCAACTTGGTGCTTAACTAGGAAAACTGCCATTTCATAGGCAAGGAAGGTATAGTGCTAGGCCATAAAATTTCTAGTAAGGGTATTGTGGTTGATTATGCCAAGATTAAGGTAATTGCTAGTCTACCACCTCCAATTTATGTGAAAGGTGTTTGAAGCTTTTTGTGTCGTGCAGGGTTTTATAGAAGATTCATCAAAGACTTCTCCAAAATTGCACATCCATTGTGTAAACTGCTTGAGAAGGAGTTGATGTTTGTTTTGACGAGGCATGTTTGAAGGTAATGTGTGATGCTAACAATGTGGCCCTAAGAGTTGTGTTGGATCAAAGGCGTGAAAATTTTTTCCATCTGATTTATTATGCTAGAAAGGCTCTAAATGCATCTCAGAAAATTTATACCGTGACAGAGGTGGAGCTGTTGGCTATAATTTTTGCATTTCAGAAGTTTCAGGCATACTTGTTGGGAACTAAGGTGATAGTCCCCATAGACCATGCAGCTCTGAGATATCTAATTGCAAAGAAGGATGCCAAGCCATGGTTGATTCGATGGGTTCTGCTGCTACAAGAGTTCGAGTTTGAAGTAAAAGACCGGAAAGGGAATGAAAATCAAGTGGCGGATCACTTATCAAGATCAGAACCTGATGCAGCACTTTGAGATGAACATGACATAGATGATCCATTCCCAGATTAGCAGGTTCTAGTGGCCTCACAAGATCTTATCCCATGGTTTGCAAACTTTGCTAATTATCTGGTGAGATGTTGTACCGGAGCACTTATCTTTCCACCAGAGAAACAATTTTATGTCTGACGTGTAGACATTTTTCTAGGATAACTTGGAGGCCTGCCACTCTTCCCCTGTTGGAGGCCACCATACCCGGATTCACACAGCCCACAAAATTATGCAATGTGGGTATTATTGGCCAACTATTCACCAGGATGAACATGATTTCACAATCGCATGTAATGCATGTAAAAGGCAAGGAGGCATATCACGGAGGCATGAGCTTCCTCTTACTCCCATCCTAGTCATTGAGCTATTTGATGTATGGAGCATTGATTTCATGGGCCTATTTTTAAGCTCAAACGGGATGAAGTACATACTTGTTGGTGTTGACTATGTTTCAAAATCGCTGGAAGCAGTTGCGCTTCCAAATAATGAAGGGAAGAGTGTCACAGCATTTTTGAAGCGGAATATATTTGCTAGATTTGGACTCCCAAAGCCATCATTAGTGATGGGTGTTTGCACTTCTGTAACCGGTAGCTTCGCTCTCTTTGGAGAAATATGGGGTAAAACACAGGGTGGCAACACCCTATTATCCGTAGTCTAGTGGGCAGGTTGAAGTCAAAAACTGGGAGATAAAGACTATCTTGGCGAAGAGTATGAACGCAAACCGGATAGATTGGGAAAGAAAGCTAGATAATGCTTTATGGGCTTATCAGACTGCATTCAAGACTCCTATAGGTATGTCCCCGTATCAGCTTGTGTATGGAAAAGGATGTCATCTTCCGGTTGAACTTGAGCACAAAGCTATGTGGGCACTCAAGAAGCTGAATCTAGACTGGAACGAAGCTGCAAACTTGAGGCTTGATCAGTTAAATGAGCTTGATGAATTTTGGTTGAAATCCTATGCGAGTTTTGAAATTTACAAATTAAGGATGAAAATTCAGCATGACCAGAAGATTGTGAAAGAAGAATCCAGTCTGGGTGATATGGTGTTACTATTCAATTCTAGACTTTGTTTGTTTCCTGGTAAGTTAAAGTCTAAATTGCTGGGACCTTTTCGAGTAATCCAAGTATTCTCCCATGGGGCAATTGAACTAGAAAAGCATGAAGGAAAGAAGTTTAAAGTGAATGTTAAGCGGGTAAAAGCTTATTTGGGGAAAAGTGAAGAACTCAAACTGGTAGACCTTTTGACCTTTAGTGAAGTCTGAGTAACTTGGGGGAATTGTGTCGTGCCGCGACGTTAAATCAGGAACTGCATGGGAGGCAACCCATGGTGGTATTTTGGTGAAGTATGAGTAATCAAAATACCCGTATCGTGCCTCAATGTTAAATCAAGAGCTTCTTGGGAGGCAATCCAAGTTGTAAATGTAAGAAAAATAGAGTGTTTACGTGTGTTGATGTGTGTAGGTGATTAAGATGGGAAATTTGAAGTTTAAACCAAAAATCTGAACTTGAGTTGCTGGTGCCAAAAAGCACAGGACGATTTGTCACCAGACCAAATGACTCGTTAATTAGATCGTCATCAAAGCTGCATAAAACAGTGTAGACAACGATTGACCAAATGAGTTTTTGCCAGTGGCAATGAATTTTGAGGTCCTCCTTCATGTCTATTGGATCAAAGGCGAAACTAAATTGACAAAGGTGATAACAACTTACTCAATGAATCATTGGGAGACCAAAAGATTCATTAAGTGACCCGTCATGAAGTTACAACAGTTCAAGGACCACAATTCAGGTCACAACTCATTGGGTGACTCCACGAGTCGTTCCTTGACTCGTTAGGTCCCAGGTAATTTCTCAAGTTTCAGTCACTGTACAAAGAGACAAACAATTTGTTTAACCAAATAACGAATTTTTGCATACGTCGTCATGATTTTTTAATGAATCCCCCGACACGGCCATGCAATAATTAGGGTAAAATCTTAATTGAATTATATTAAACCCGATTTTTGTACCCTTCAAATTCTTAGTTGGGTTTAAACCCACGAAATTCAACTTCAAAACATACTACACATTCACCTTTGCAAGATAAACTGCTTTCTAGCAATGCATTCACACACACACATGACCACACTCACCTGTTCGTAGTATCACAAAATTGTAAATTTCAAATTCAACTCTTTCCTGCTCAACTCGAAATTATTATGAGTAATTGCTTGTGTATTATCTTCTTCATTAGTTTTCTCATACAATGAGTTTTAAATTCGACCTAATCTCATTAATTTCACGGATCCTAAGGGTACGACAGTGAACAAATTTTTTTTCCGAACCCTTAACGAATTGAATGAAGCTTTGCTTGTGGAATCTTTATTTTTGATGATCAATCTATATGATGATGAATCTGTATGATGAACATGATGTGAGGAAATTGAATCTGTATGTAAAAATCATGAGCACGAGCCATGTATCAAGTTGTGGTATCATCTCATGACTCATCATATTGCTCGTCCTGAGTGGAATTAAACCTAGTTGACCAATGTACCTAACGACCAACCTAATGAGTCGTCGCCTCAGGTAATGACTCGTTGTGACCAGTCGTTAAGTACACTGGTCCAACATGAAGAAACCATAGCCTGAGACAACGAATGACCTCACGAGTGGCAACGACTCGTTAAGTCACTCATTATGTCCACTAAGACTCAGTTTAAAAGTCTGTATGTTTAATCTCATCTGGTATACTAAAAACTCTTCAACAGGCATAATGACTTCGAGGGGTACACCGAAGAAAGGTCCGGCAAAAAAACAAGTACTAGAGATGAGTCAACCATCATACCGTAGACTTCGAGATGAGTCATCCTCCTCCAAAGAGTCAAGTGGCTTGGAGGAGGAATATGAAGTGTCAGAAGAGCAGCTGGTGTGGAGATCAACCAGGGCTAGGGCTCCACAAACTATAAATCTGACAGCCCTATTTGATTTTCCTACTCCACTGGCAAGGGATCCGCCGAGCCGTAATGATGAAAATGCCAGGGCTACAGCCGCAATTGCTCACGAGGGCACCACAACTAGGCAAAATGCAGAGGTAGCTGATGAATCACATGCTCAACAAGGGAACTCAGATGATGAACGAACTGAGACCTCGAACATATCCAATGATCAACCAAGGAACATGAGGAGATGGTGTGTTCATTGTATGAGGGCTATCTATAATAGAGAAATTTCTCCAAATGATAAAGGACATCCAAAGAGGAGTATTTATGAGGAGCCCAGGCTAGTCACCACGGGGCTTGAGGACCTTCCAGAGCTTCAGGCTTTGTTTGACAAGTACAGTTTCGGGTCGTTGACAGAGCCATCAAGTAGCTATAGTCCATGCCTAGTCAGTGAATTCTATGCAGCCTACACAGCCACACTACAACGTCAGGCATTAGGTGGTCAGGACTGGAAGAAGTCGCCAACTTTGACTCAGGTGTTGGTTGGAGAGACACCTCTGGATATATCTAAGAGGTCTATTTCCAGGCTATTGTATGGGCCAGACCATCATGCCCTAATGAACACAATTGAGTTTGATCACAGACTATTCGAGCTAAATAAAGTTAAGAAAAAGAAGCTGAATAGTGAGGAGCGAATCGGGAAATACACTTGGCTATCTCGGGTGATTTCCACAAAGGGACCGTTTGTTGAATTGTTGCACGGAACCAAGTCTCAAATCAAGAAGGCCACACTAAACTTTCACGCTAAATTTTGGTGGTCACTAGTGTGGCATAGGCTGGTACCAACTAGCAATGATAATATTCTTTCACCTGACAAGAGCGGCATTGGTAGCCAGTATGCCATCAATTTCCCGCGGTACATCTGAGGAGATCAGAGAGCAAGCAGTAAATGACAATACTACAATTCCCATCCCATGTCTTATTGATAGTCTTTGTCAGGAGTTAAAGGTGCCGGAGTTGCCATTAGTTAACCAGAGGATAGTGGTATAGAAGATTACAGATATTGGGTTGACAGAGATGAGACAAACCCAGTATCGAGGGCGAGGAGTCAGCCCACCGCATCCGCTGTAGCGACCATATTAGCATAGGCATTTAGCAGCGGTATGCAGACCGATGCTGTACAGTTCACTAATTTGGTGGCTGAGCTTACTAAGGGCAGAGAGTCGGGTAGCCAGCTTGAGGCTGCAGATGCAACTGACACCTCAGCACCTGCTAATGTTCCCGAGTCATCATCCACAGTAGCAGCGCCTAGACCACCTGTTGCTCCTTTACGAGCCCCTACAACTGACCTAGTTACTATTTCTCAAGAATTTTTTGTTGACATGGCTAGGCGTCAGGCTAGGGCCGAAAAGAAGTAGGCACACATAGCTCTACAAGTTAATGTTTTGATGGAGCAGGTAAAGCCTTGGGTATCGAAGGAGTTGGAGGCATTATCTTGTTCTGTGCATGGCCAGTTGGACACTTTTGAGAGACACATGGATGAGCGCCTTGCGTAGTTACACGTGCCCGAATTGCAAAATGGTATGCAGAGCTAGGAGCACTTAGAGCTGAGGTGCGGGATTTGGCCGCATGACAGGTAGTTGTAGTACCTCCACTTGTACTTCTAGTGATAGATGATGATAGCGAAGAAGAATTACCAACTACAGTCAATTTCATCACTAAGGAGCCGGTGGAGCAAGATAAGTGTAAGAACAGTTTTGAGGAGGATGCTTCTCTACTTCGTGCTCAAAAATGGGATGGAGGGAGATGTTTACAGCGCTACAGATATCGAGAGAGGAGGCTCGACAGAGAGCCAAAATTGAGGCAGCAAGAGCTCATCGAGAAGGGAAGAGCTCCTTTGGTTTTGAAAATGCACTGAGTCAAGTCGGTAACATCAGAGAGGACACTGGAGGAGTATCTACACCCTCCACCGACCAGGTAGTAGACACCTAGGTCACAAAGGTATGTTCCTTATTTCCATAGTTTGTTTTATATATGCGTCGAGGACGATGCGTGCTTTTCT
The DNA here is from genome assembly GCA_035772735.1 of Datura wrightii. Lineage (NCBI taxonomy): Eukaryota > Viridiplantae > Streptophyta > Magnoliopsida > Solanales > Solanaceae > Datura > Datura wrightii. The sequence goes on from JASDFA010000016.1 coordinate 166,528,451, forward strand.
TGATGGGGGTGGGGAGGGATACTTGTGTATTTTTTGCTGAACATAACCCGAGGGTTTTTCTTGTCGGATATTTTCTCCCTCGGGTGTTCCTTATCTAGTAGAACTGGCACGTTTAGGATTTTATGATTATTTGTGTCAGTCAAAAGAAAGTTAGGTGGACTTAAGGCAGCCAAGAGCTTAAATTGTTGATTTTTATTGAACTAATAATTTGATACCCCTCCTAAATTTTTTATGTGTGTGTTAAAATCGACAAGTACGACCTTTATGAATCTTTACATGGCATTTAAAGTGTGAACATGTTTACCATTGTAAGGTTGTTCCTGAACTAGCAGTTAGTAGAAGTGATAATGTTGACCTATGCTATGTGCGAGTGAGATTTAGTAGTTAAATTTGGTTGTATATGTCAATCTAGAACTTGCCTGGTCAGTCGTATCGAGATAGAGGATAGGAAACTAGGAAAGGATTATAGACCATTTTTGATTAATGAGCTCACTTTATCCTTAAAGACCTATCAAAAGAAAATAAATATCCCTTGATCCAAATGTTTGAGCTTCAATGGACCTTTCTTTTTTTTTTTACACCAATTCACCTTCCTGCTTTGATTAAGAATGAACCTGTTTTGGGCCTGGTCCCTCCATGGATACTGTGAACCTCAACTTAGGCAAAACACCTAAGTTGAGGGTGGCTATGATAGGGGTGATTAAGAAGAGTAGGGTGGAACAAAATTGTGTAATGAAAATGAAAGAGCGATTTTGGTGTGCATAATTAAAGGAAAGAAAGAAATAAAAAAGTTGTCAAAGGGAAAGAAAAGAAAAGAAAAGAAAAATGTGAAATCAATGAATGTTTGAAGAAAGAGAAACTGCACTGGTAGTTACAAATGAAAATTAAAGAAGAATAAAGTAAGGAAAAAAGGGAAAAAATAGGAAAAAAAAGGTTAAAAGTGGAGTCAAGACATATGTAGTGCCAAGGAGGGTTAAGCTGCTAATCCCATATATACCATACCCGAACCTGAGCCTACATTACAAGCTTAAAAAGTCCTATATTGATCCTAGTTACCTGTCTGAAAACCGAGGTATTGAAAGTAAAGGCAAGCCTATGGCATTGTATGCACACAGTTAGAATTTCTTTGTGAGGGTGAGTATGATCTTATCTAGTCCCAAGAGAAATACATTAAAATAATCATATACACATTAGTGAGTATGGGACTTATTTGAGGTGAGAGGATTTGGTCAACAAAATCGTCTGCAAATTATCTGGGTCAGTGTTATAATTTATGTGCATGGTTGCAAGTGGCAGTGTTTCGCTATGTTTTGATTCCCCTGTGTCATGGTTGAAAATGTTTCATATGCATCGTTATTTGACTTGGTATAATAAAGGAGGGGTTAGAAAATTTGATTTGATGAATAATTGTGATTGCCGTAAGTTTCCTAGAGTTCTTCTGATTGATTCTTCAATGTATTTTATTTTATTTTATTTTATTTTGTTTTTTCCTGAGGGCATGCAAAAGTTCTAAGTTGAGGGTGTTAAGGTTTCATGATTTTACGACACGTTCAACGCTTAAAACCAATAAACTATGCACATTCGGGGTATGTTTATGTAGGTATGATGCATTTCGTGTTGAATATTGTGGAAATAGGTTCGGAAGTGAAATGGGCGAAGTAAGGCTTAAAACAGCTGAAAGGGAGGCTTCTAGTCATGTGATGAGTCATCATCATTGCGCATGACTTATTGTCAAAGCCATGGGATATGTTAAACTTTTGAAGCACAAGTCGTTTGGTGACCCATTGCCACGACTAGGCCTAATGTTGAGCACGACTATGCTTGACTGATCAAGACTCGTTTGAGGTCCAAATGAGTCATTACCTAGCCCGTGACCACTAACGACCTGAGTTTCGATTTTAATTTGGAAAAGGTTTCTTTGAAACTATAAATACCTTATTTTAGGTTTATTTTCGAGAATAGTTTAGTTTTACATTTTTTACATAGATTTTGGTGTTGTGTACTATTATTCTTGGTTCAAGAAACAAAGTTTACAATTTTGTTCTTGAGTTTGAGGATCAAAAGCAACATTGGAATTTATTCATCAGTTTTGGAACTTTATTCAATTCACTTGGTTTTCTTCTACGAATTTATGTAATTTGCAATTATAAATTATTCTTTATATTGTGATTGTGATCATACAAAGATGAGTAGCTAACCCTAACACTAGGGTTGTGGGAACCATGATGATTTAACACACATAGATAAAAATAATTAGTGATTCTTGAACGGAGTTTATACATGTATTGTTTTTCTCTTCATTTTAATTGATTCTTAATGGTTGCAAATGTTAGATATTATCTTATTCTTATTAACCGGACCAAGGGGATAATGAATGGGAAAAAGTGTTTAACAACGGAGATTTGATGCTATCAACCCTTCTCTAATAGCTAGACCTTGTCCAGGAATAGCTAATCCGATATTAAGGGTAATGGTTAGTTAAGCATACATCCGTATATGGACCAAGTCGCGTGGTGATAATCATCTAGATAGGGGACCAACCATTTAGGTGAATTTAACATACCAATATTACATGCTAAACACCGGAAGAGATCACTAGTATAAAACCTTGTGGTTATGAAGTCATGGGGAATACAATCATAGCCACCTTGTTAATTGAATACAACCAAAATTGACGTAATCATCTTTTAGTTTCTACTTTTGTTCATTATTTTACTTTTCAAAACTTCCCCCATAGGAAATAAGTATGCCAATAGTAATAACTATTCACATTAACTTAAGTTCTTTTCATATTCCCTATGGGATCGACCTCAACCTCTCAGTTGGGTTCTAAATTTGACATCGACCTCTTTATATCTCAATTGTGAGGTGTAGTTTGGGAGACAACAATAGCCCTGCCACTAGCCAGTTTTCAGAGTTAGCATCCACTCTCAGTTGGTGAGTCCTCATCTCCCAAGGACCATTCCTTATCAGTTATCTTTGTATTTTCAGTTTCAGACATAGAGAGTTAGTTGGGGTCTTGTCCCATCAACTCATCAGAATTAGAGTCTTTTCAGACATAGTGTATAATCAACTTCAAACTTGTGTATGATTTCTGATGATATGTTATGTTTAGAATTCCACAATGTTTATTATCATAAACCTTCCTCTTTTATTGATTGACTTAGACGTTATGTTCATGCCATGGATCGACTTGGAGCCTCTAAGGATTCTTGTCCCGTGTCTTGATTCGATCCAATTTCGGGTTGTGACAAACTTGGTATCAGAGAATTAGGTTTTGAAGTGTCTTAGGGTGTCTTAAAGTCGCGTTCAGTAGAGTATTTTTCATGGGTGTGAAGTGCATTACACTTATGTCGTAGAGGCTATGACAAGTTTAGGAAATGTTCCCTTCTTTCATAATTTATGTCATGCGGTGAAATGTCTCTCTATCCTTCTAACTCGTGCTATACGCATTTGCAGAATCATGCCTCCCACAGAGCTAATGGAAGGAGCAATGGAAACAGAAATGTCCATGAGTATGGCAGTGGGGACGGACACCAATAGGCCCCACCAGCCCATGAGCACCACGCACCATAGCCGATTGTCCATGCTTAATTGAGGGCAACCATTTAGATGCTAGCACAGGCCTTGACTTCGTAGATGAATCATCAAGCAGTAGCGCATGTCCCTCGGAATAGGAATACAGTGGCAACAGGAGTCAGAGATTTTCTAAGGATGAACCCTCCAGAGTTTCTTGGGTCAAAGGTGGAAGAGGATCTACATGAGTTCCTCGATGAGATTATGAAGATCACCCAGGTCATGGGGGTGACCAAAGAGGAGTGCACCGACTTAGTCTCATATTAGTTGAAGGGTGTTGCGCATATTTGGTTTGAACAATGGAAGGATAGTATGATAGTTGGAGCAGGCCCTATCAGTTAGGATGAGTTTCATGTCACTTTTCTAGATCGGTTCTTCCCTTGTGAGATGAGGGAGCTGAAAGCAGCCGAGTTTGTGAATCTGAGACAAGGGAAGATTACAATACAAGAATATGCCTTAGAGTTGACTCGTCAGTCCATGTACGCACTAGATTTAGTGGTTGATCAGAGAGCTCGAGTGAGTAGGTTTGTTTATAGGGTGGCGGACTACCTAGACAACTATTGCATGACCGCCATGCTCCATCTAGATATGGATTTTTCTCAAATAGTTTTTTATACCCGAAAAATAGAGGCGGTGCATGTGAGAGAGAGAGGGGCCAAGAAGGATAGGATAGATAGTTGTAAGTTCTCTCAGTAGAGACCACGTGGTCAGCACCGTCAGCAGTCTCATTAGAGGTCATCAGCCCCGACATCATCACCTATGAGTGTGTCATCCAGATCTGGGAATGACCAGTGAGGACAAGCATTAGGCTCTAGAGATCAGAGCAGCAAACCCACAGATTCTACTATCCTAGTTTGCGATAGGTGTGGCCGGAGACTCATGGGTTAGTGTTTGGTGGGTGCAGGTGCTTGCTTTAGGTGTGGGAAGCGTGGGCATATGCTCAGAGATTTCCCGGCAGCTAGATGGGGCCATGATAGGGCTCGGGCCCAGCTTCCAATTCAGCTGCTCCACTAGCACGCCCGACTCAGTAGGGGGCATCTACTAGCATAGGTGGCAGATAGTGCCAAAAAAGATTCTATTCCCTATCATCCCGCCAGGAGTAGGAGGTCTCCCCCAACGTAGTCACTGGTATGTTACGTGGTTTCCATCCTGACGTATATGCATTATTAGATCCAGGGGATACCTTATCTTTTGTGATGCCCTATGATGCTAGTGGTTTAAAAGTCAGCCCCAAAATCCTAGCAGAACCCTTCTCAATATCTAATCCTATCGTTGATTCAGTTATACCTCGATGGGTGTATAGAAATTTCCCTATTACAGTTCTTTAGAACATCACCTCAGCAGATTTAGTGGAGTTAGCCATGACCGACTTTGATGTTATTCTCGACATGGATTGGCTATTTGCATGTTATGCCTCAGTAAATTGTAGAACCTGAGAAGTAGAGTTTAGATTTTTGGGTGGGCCAGTCAGAATGGAAGGGTAGTTAAGTTGTGCCTGTAGTTCATTTTATTTCCTACCTTAAGGCCAGAAAGATGATTTTCAAGGGTTGCATGTACCATCTAGTTAGGTTTAAGGTTGCTACGTCCAATACCTCGACAATCCACTCAGTTCCAATAGTATGTGAGTATCTAGAAGTGTTCCCAGATGATTTACCGGGAATCCCTCCCGAGAGGGAAATCAATTTTGGTATTGACCTTCTTCTCGATACGCATCCTAATATCTATTTCTCCCTACAAAATGGATCTTTCCGAGCTAAAGGAGTTAAAGAAGCAGTTGAAGGATCTTTTAGAAAAGGGTTTCATCAGACCTAGCAAATCTCCATGGGGTGCACCAGTTCTCTTTTTCCGAAAGAAAGATGTTTCTCTTCATATGTGTATTAATTTTCGGCAATTGAACATGGTCACCATCAAGAACTGGTATCCACTCCCCAGAGTTGATGATTTGTTTGGCCAGCTTTAGGGTGCTAAGTGTTTTTTGAAGATAGACCTCAGATCCGGATATCATCAACTCAGGGTTCGGGAGAGTGACATCCCAAAGATTGCCTTTAGGATGCGGTATTGTCATTATGAGTTTGTAGTTATGTCTTTTGGACTAACCAATTCTCCTACAACTTTTATGGATTTGATGAATAGGGTTTTCAAGCCATACTTGGATATGTTCGTGATTGTGTTCATAGATGACATCTTTATATACTCTTGGAGCATGGAGGAGCATGCCTATCATTTAAGGGTAGTGCTATAGACTCTCAAGGATCACCAGTTGTATGCTAAATTTAGTAATGCGAGTTTTTGTTGAATTCAGTGGCATTTTTGGGTCATGTGGTGTCAAGTGAGGGTATAAAAGTGGAATCTCAAAAGATAGAAACGGTGAAGAATTTGCCAAGACTGGTGAATCCTTCGGATATCAGGAGTTTCTTGGGCTTAGTTGGTCTTTATTAGAGGGTTGTTGAGGGGATTTCATCCATTGTAGCCCCGTTGACCAAATTGAACCGGAAGGAGGTGAAGTTTCAATGGTCAGAGGCTTGTGAGAAGAGCTTCCAAGAGTTGAAGACTCGACTCACCTAGCACCAGTTTCAACCCTACCAAAAGGTACCGATGGGTTTGTGATATATTTTGATTCTTCGAGTATCATATTTTGTTGTGTGTTGATGCAACATGGTAAGTTTATAGCATATGCATTCAGGCTACATAAGGTTCATTACAAGAATTACCTGACTCGCAATCTCGAATTGGCGACGGTAGTACTCTCCTTGAAGATTTGGAGACACTATTTGTACGGGGTCCATGTAGATGTGTTTACGAACCAGAAAAGCCTACAATATGTGTTTACCCAAAAGGATCTAAATCTGCACCAAAGGAGGTGGTTGGAGCTACTCAAGGATTATGATACGAGTATCATTTTCCATCCAGGAAAGGATATGGTGGTAGTAGATGATTTTAATAGGCTTTCTATAGAGAGTGTGTCCCATGTAGATCAGGGGAGGAAGGTGTTGGTGAAGGATGTGCATCGGATTGCACGGTTGGGACTTTATTTGGTTGAGTTGACCTATGGTGTTGTTATAGTTCAGAATGGAACAGAATCATCCTTGGTGACTGATGTGAAATCTAGACAAGACGAGGACCATATTTTGGTAAAGTTAAAGGAAGCCGTTTAGAATCAGAAGGTAGAGGACTTCTCCCAAGGGGGAGATCGGGTGCTTCGATATCAGGGTCACTTGTGTGATTCGGATGTTGATGATTTGAGAGATTGGATATTGCACGAGGCTCATGGTTCCAGATATTCTATACATCCAGGCACCACCAAGATGTACCGTGACCTACGAGAAGTCTATTGGTTGAATGGCATGATGAAGGACATAACAGAATTTATGGCTAAATGTCCAAACTGTCAACAGGTGAAGGTTGAGAATCAGAGACCCAGAGGTATTCTCCAAGATATTATCATTCCTACTTGGAAGTGGGAAGAGATCAATATGGACTTCATTATAGGTTTGCCTCGCACTCGCCGATAGTATGACTCGATTTGGATAGTTGTAGACAGGTTAACTAAAGTAGCCCATTTCCTATCAAAACTACTGATTCAACGAAGGATTATGCCAAATTGTATATTTGGGAGTTAGTTCAGTTGTATGGAGTGCCCTTTACCATCATATCAGATAGAGGTACCCAATTTCGGAGATCCTTTCAAAAAGGGACTTGGTACTCAGGTCAAGCTTGGCTCCACTTTTCACCTGCAGATAGATGGTCAGGTAGAGTGAACTATTCAAACTCTCGAGGACATGTTGAGAGCATGTGTGATTGACTTTAAGGGTAGTTGGGATGATCATTTTCCTATCATTGAGTTTGCGTATAACAACAACTATCATTTCAACATTTAGATGGCTCCATTTAAGGCTCTCTATGGGCGGAGATGTAGTTCACCTAATTGTTGGTTTGAAGTCGATGAAGCTGCAAGGATGGGACCGGATTCAGTCCATGAGGCTATGGAGAAAGTTCAGTTTATATGGATAGGTTGAAAATAATTCAGTCGCCAAAATTCCTATGTGGATGTAAGAAGGAGAGAACTTCAGTTTGAAGTTGATAACTGGGTGTTTTTATAGGTATCCCCCATGAAGGGAGTGATGAGATTCAGAAAGAAAGGAAAACTTAGTCCCCATTATGTTGGGCCATACTAGATTGTGGAATGGGTTGGCAAGGTATCATATGAGTTGGAGTTTCCCTCAAAGTTATCTTCAGTGCATTCCGTTTTCCATGTATCTCTCTTAAAGAAGTGTTTGGGTGATCCAGCTCTAGTTTCTCCAGTGGACAGTGTCGGTGTCAAATACAGCCTTTGTTATGAAGAGTTTCGGTGCAAATACTAGATTGTCAGGTTCGAAAGCTAAGGAACAAGGAAGTAGCTTCGGTCAAGGTTTTATGGAGGAATCAGCATGTTGAGGGAGCTACATGGGAAGCCGAAGTAGATATGATGGCTAGATACCCACATCTTTTCCCTTCCAACTCAGTTTCAGTTTGAGGTATCAGTTTTCTCCTTAATACTCTATTCAGTTTCATGTTTAGTTCATGTGCTGTAGTTTCTTTCATGTCAAAGTATATATGTATGACTCATGAATTAAGTTCAGTCATGTAGTTCAGTGCGGAGGTAGTCATTGTATCAATTCTCAGCTTATATAATCGGTATTTGAATATGATGATTGTGTTCTCTATTTTTCTGTATGTTTTCCAACATTTGAGGACAAATATTCCCAAGGGGGAGATATTGTAATACCCCGATAATTGTAAGATTAGACCCGGGAGTTGAAAAAGAGAAAAATAGGATTTTCTACACCAGGTCATAGAACGAGTCATCCTGTGACCCGTAAAGATGACCATGAGCCGTTAAGTTACTCGTGGTGAGGAGTTGGACTTAAGTTGGAATTTCTATTTTTTGGGTCACCAGGGACGTCATCACGAGACGTGGTGCTGAGCACGATTCCTTGAGTCAGTCGTGGTCAAGGGTGAGGCGAAGGAAGAAGAAAATGAGCAGTAAAGGCAACGGGAGGTGACCATGAGTCATGGTCACCAGTAACGACTTGTTATGTCCCCCTTGATGATCCCTAGTGAAATTTTGGCAGTGCACTTAACGACTCCAGGCCACGAGTCGTGGCTAGTGACGACGACTCATCCAGTCCCTCGTTGGGACTGGCAATCTGGTTTGTTGACGAATTTATTAAGGGCATTTACGTAATTCCTATGATCCTAAGGCCTAGGCTACATCATCTTAAGGTCAGAATGAAGTGTTTTAAGAAGGGTTAAGTCATTCTAAGCTATTCCTAATTCATGCATGCAACCTTAGAAGTCCAGAGAGGTGATCAAGCTTAATTTCTTCTAAGTTCTTCTTAATTCTTCTATGGGAAATAAGAAAAGTTGTAGAATCAGATTCTCTCAGGTATGTAGGGTTATGAATAAGTAAAATTGTTCACATACATTCCCAATCACTTTCTAATTCATGAAAATCTACATATTGATTCTATGGGGTTATAACCCAATACATGAATTCCCTAAGTTTCTACCATGTGTATGATCTAAGCATGTTTCTATTGTTGAATTATGATTCATGGACAAGTTTTACAATGTTTTCAATCATAAATTGTGTTTTCAAGTTTTTTAAATTATTATGCCCATCCATGAAAGTTCATGAAAGTTGAGATCTATGGTGTATGTTCAAGTATGATGATATATTTATGAGAAAAACAAATTTTCAAGTTACCCATGTATATGATCATGTTTTTAAGTGAATCAAGTATTTTCAAGCATGTTTAAGTATTGGGCAAGCCCATTTGTTCAAGTATGATTTATGATTTCATGAATTAGCTTACCACATGGTTTTGGAGTAGAGACTCCCAATTACGTTCAACTTGTGGTATGGTTTGAGCTAAGGCTCCTCTTGTATGATTTTTAGATTTTATTTGTATGTGATTATTCAGCTTTATCACTAGACGATGGTGAGCTTCATTGAAAAATGGTCGACAACATATGCATATTTTTGGGAGTATTATCTAGCAGCGAGTAGACTAAGGGTCAATCAACCCTATGCCTAAGAACTACGCACCAATGTAGGTATGATTAGATTATTATGGGACCTCCTTTGTTAGCTTTCCCCTTCCCCAATGGGCCTTTAGCTTTATATCAATATCATGGTAGTGTCCCTAGCCCTAGCAAGGCTTTGGATAGCTCTGGCCACTTGAGTGTGATAGTCGGGACCACGTAATCTTTATCGTGGCAATGTCGGTTATATTACGAGTCTCTCATTGTTCCTCATGATTTCAGTTATGCATGTTTATCATTCATGATATATATATATATATATGTATATGTATATATATATATATGTATATATATATATATATATATATATGTTTCAAGCAGGTTTGATCCAATGTTCAGTTTTACTTATGATTATTAACAGTTATGATATGTAGTTATGTTCAGATCATGATTTCAGAAAATAGCATGCAAGCCATACTCTCAGATTCTTATTTGATTATGTTTTATATTATGCATGTTTTAATGATTATACTTACCTTGCATACTCGGTACATTCCACATACTGACCGTATACTCTATGTTGTATCGTTTCATGATACAGGCTCCAACGTCTAGACTCATCCCCGCCACTTGCCAATTTTCGGAGTTAGCATCTAATCTCAGTTGGTGAGTCCTCATCTCCAAAGGACCATTACTTATCAGTTATCTTTGTATTTTCAGTTTCAGACTTAGAGAGTTAGTTGGGATCTTGTCCCATCAACTCATTAGAATTAGAGGCTTTTCAGACATAGTGTATAATCAGCTTCAGATATGTGTATATTTTCTGATGATATGTTATGTTTAGACTTCCGCTATCTTTATTATTATAAACCTTCTGCTTTTATTGATTGAGTTAGATGTTATATTCATGCCATTGGTCGACTTTGAGCCTCTTGGTTTTCTTGTCTCGTGTCTCGATCCGGGCCTATGTTCGAGCCATGACAAGGATTGAGTCGTAGGTCATCTTCTTGTATGCTTGTTTACATTCTGCTTAAATACTATGCTAGAGTAACTAGAGTGGTAATCTTTATTTCCTGAGTTAGGATCCATAAGAGACGCACATATCTCTTTAATTTGACTCAACATATCCTTAGGGCTTAATAATGAATAAACTTGTCATTCAATATGATTGTGTGAATGTCTATCTGTTAAAAACTTATTAGATTCTTGTTGCCGAGAGGTGAGCTGAATTGTTTTGTATGTATATATTGTAGCATCTAGAACTTGCCTTAGTGTACATAGGATAACTGGTTAGTAGGGAGTTGAGAGATGATCAAAGCACTTCTTTTAAGAAGCCAATTTTTTTCCTCTATTTGTTTTACCTTCCTAGTTATTCTCCCTAGTTATCCTATTTGAGCCTAAAAATCCTATTCTTTCTTAGCCTCAATAGTAGCTTAATCCCTCTTGTTGTGATACCTCAGACTTATTGATCCAATATAGACTTAGGCACTTTGAGACTTGAATGTAAAGGTCCATTGAATTATAATGTTAAGGAAAAAAGAAAAGTTGAGGTAAGGAAAGAAAAGTGAGAAGAAAGGGTGCCCATTGTCTACTTGCTGCTAGGGAATTATAAAAAAGAGAGATTCAATTGCAAACTTCTTAATTAATCTATAATTAGAAAACTAGCAGCCAAACAATGAAAAAAAAAAGGGGATGAAAAGAAAAGACAAGGGTGAGTAGATGAAAGGTGAACAAGCAAGGAAAGAGGTGGTAGACGAGAAAAGTGAAATATGTCGTAAAAGTGCTTAGGGTAGTAGTCACTATTAAATGAAATGCCAATCCTATCTATCCTTTTGCCAACATCATAACCAAGAAAATCCCTTTTGATCTTAATCTCTTGAAACAGTTAGGTAGTCTAAATGTACATGAAGGGCAATCCTATGGTATGTTGCATATGTGCATTACATCATTTGTGAGAGTGAGTATGCCTTACATATCATGTTTCATGTCTTATATTGATGAAGTTAAGGTAGGAACATCACTAAAAGTGAGGGGCACTAGAGCTCTAATTTGGTGTACTTCTTGTTATATGTGTCAAACTTAATCATGTTGGCCCTTTGTATTGAAAAGAGGAGTCATCTATAGAGGTTGTGCGTTCTTGACTGTGAAATTTTTCTATGTGCTTTATTAAGAATAGTTTTATGATGATAGACCACTCCATATTTTCTCCATGCTAGTTGGTTGAGTATGAGTTTATAGAGGTGTCAAGTGTGATGGTGAAACATGATTTTTGGTGTGTTTTAAGGATTATTTGAGGACAAACAATTGTTTAAGTGTGGGGTGGTGATCTTGGGCATATTTTGATGCCTATTTGACATGTTTTTACCCATATTTGATCATGTTTTGAGTTCAGAATCCTTAATTTAGGCTTAAATTCATATATGTGTGTGTTTTATGTGCTAACGAATGATTTTAGTTGATTTGAGTAGAAAACTAAGCAAAAAGAGCTCAGAATGATACCAGACATTAAGAGTTGAGATGCTGACTGATTTGGTGCTATGGCTGGCACTCCGTACCAAGTCCCAAACATCAGAGAAATAAAATCTCATTATGGTGCTATGGATGGTGCCCCAAACCAGCACTAAAACTTTAGAGGAGTTTAATTGAGAAACTTGACTGTATAGGAGGCACCCCGGACCAAGACGTAGAGAGGGTGGTGCGCCAACCCTATTCAGGAGCTGCAATTGCTGAAAATTTGACTGGCGATGCGCTAGTCCTATTGTAGAGCTGAAATTGCTGAAAATTTGACTGTCTGTGGAGAGATACATGGGGCGGCACGCCAGGCCCATTTCTAGGTGAAAAATGCTGATTTTAAAGCCAAGGCTTGACGAGAAGAAGCGTCATTTGAAGGCTCATCTATAAATATGAGGACTAGGTCATTTGTTACATTTCATTGATCAAACTTTTGACATTTGGGAGAGGCTAAGATGCCACAGAAGAGTCTCCTCTCATTTTTTATGTCATAATTCATTCATGAAAGCTTGTAAGGCATTTGGAAGGAAGACAAGGTTCTACAACTAGGTTTTCTCTTCTTTACTTCGTATTTTCACATGATGATGACTAATTATTTATTTTTCCGCTTGTCTATGAGTAGCTAAACTCATATTCTAGGGTTGTGCCCATGGTGAATGATTGATTGTTTGACAAACTAAATAAACTTAGTTTTGATTCTTCTTTTATGGTTGTTTGTATTTATTTGTGTTAATTTATTATTTATAGGATTGATCACCTTTTAAGTAATCTATTGGCTTTTGATTGAACTTGAGAAGGGGAATCAAAAGGGTTAAAAATAAATACAGAATGGAAATTCAAAGACCCTTGAACCTATTGGTGATAGGATAGAAGTTGTTGAGGATAGGGATATACATCTCAACCCTATTTATTTTAAATACAAGTAGGCACAACCATTGTTTCATTGTTCTCTTGTAACCATAGGGATATAGGCATTAGAGTTCATGAAATAGTTCTTGGATGCTTGGGATAGTGGAAAGAAATGGGATAGTAACTTCCAACTAACAACCGTATGAAGAATAATGCTAGTTGAATTATGTTTGGAAATCTCAACCTGAAATCAACTAAGTGCCATTGGCTAGTCTGTCATCATTATCGAAATATAATAAAGCTTGCATTCTTTTTACTTAATTTTTACATTTGATGTTTTAGTTGTTTAATTTTCCAAACCAATCTCCATTTTAATTCTTTTGTAGATTAGTGGAATTAATGTGATAACCTTATAATGATTAAATTGACATGTCCCTTGGATACGATATCTGGACTTCAAAATCCGATATTACTTGACGACACGTGCGCTTGTGTGACATAAGAAACCTAAAAAGTATTTATACAGATAATAAAATCCTTTTCCTATGTTAACTGGGAAATATCTAAATATGGCACCGACACTTCATACGACTCCTTATATGACCCGTAACAGGATTGTACGAGTTGTTCCTTTTCTTGTACATCCTTGGGCATCTATAAAATTTGCTAAGTGTTGGCCTCTGTTACGACTCGTAACATGATCCCGTGAGTCATACAATCAAATCGTGGTTTGATGCTGAGAACTCTAGCATCTTCTCAAGATTTCTACAAATGTCTTGGTACACTTCGTACCTTGAGATCTGCCAAGTCCCAAAAATCTTTGAACTTCTCCAAGTCTCCTGATACAGGTAATAGGTAGATATACGATCCGTAATTGCTACCTATACCAGGACACTTCAACTATGCAAACTTCTCTAGAGTTTTCTATGACTCAAATTGTGGCTCGTACTGAGAGTCGTACTTTTTCCTTTGCCTTGTACCAATCTTCTAGACTTTTCCAAGAGTCTCAGTAAAGCTCGTAAAATAATGGTACATCTTGTAAGGAGATCTGTACTTGGCCCAAAATCTGCACTTTTCTGCATCTTTTGCATATTTTCACTCTAACACCTATTTTCCCTGAAAACAAAGTAAAAGCACCTCATATACATATAAACACACCTAAGTCCATACTATTTTCTCAGTTTTAAGCATCAAAAGTGTTGTAATCTCACAACACATCAACACCCTCAACTTTAGACTTTTGCATAATCTCAGGCAAAGAAAACAAAAACTAAAAACGACGCTTAACTAGAAACTAAACCTAGAATACCTAGAGCAGACACAACAAAATTTGTACTACGCACCACACTCAACTATTGACCCTTTTTCTATTAAAAATAAGTTAGCTATATACACATGTAGACATAATCAATGACATACAGGAATCAAGATATGGCATCCAACAATTAGCAGAGAATCAAGCTATCACCAATGCTTTTCACACAGATAAATGGTAAAATACAACACAAACCAGGTATCCTCATAGCAAAAGAAGTCCCCAACACTCATATATATATAATATGATGAACTTGGAACTATAAAAATGAGACTCTCATTCTCCCAAAGAATTTTCAAATACTGCACATCCGATACCATAGGCTTGCCCATATTTTCTCTACTTCGGCTCTTTGAACAACTAACCTAGGATCACTATAAGACTTTTTTCGGCTTATAATGTATGGTTCAGGTTGAGTGTGGTAAAGATGGGATTTTAGTGACTAAACCCTCCTTGGCACTACATATTTGTGTCTTCACTTTACACCTTTTTACCGTATTTTCCACTCTTTCAACTTTTTCCTCTCTTTCTCCATTTACATGCAATATGTGGGTGTGGTGCGTTTTCAATTTTTTCATTCTTCTTTTTTCTTTCATATTTTCTTTTCAATTTTGTTCTTTTCTTTTTTCAGCTCTTTTTCTTTTCTTGTCACACCACACCTCATTTTTAATCTTTTTTCCTTCCTTTTACTTTTTCACATCCCCACAGTCTATGCACCCCTACTATAGTCACCCTCAACTTAGACATTTTTCCTGAGTTGAGGTTCACAATATCCAAGGAAGCACCAGGGCCAAAGCAGGTTCGTTATGAAAGACGGGTGAAGTTAATCAGTTAATCAAAGAAAAATGGTCAATTTTGGGCTCAAAATTGGGATCAAGGGATTCATCATCATTTGGTAGGATATTTTAGGCTAAAGTGACTGATCAATCAAAAAAATCCTATGATCATCTCCTAATCAACTATCCTAAGGCCTATGCAAATACCAACTGGGCAAGTTCTAGATCTTAAATGCAGTATTCAATTAATTATATAACCTCAGTCACTCATGGTACCAATTTGCATAGAATCTACCTATTCCGGTTCATGCACGGCTAACTACAACCGCTCATGCTCATAATTTAAATTCCATATAAAGATCCACAAAGGTCATGCAATTATAATTAAACTACAAAGCTAACATCAAAAAATTTTAACAGGTTAAACCATTTTTCAAAAAAAACAAACTTGTGCATTTTTTGGATGCAAAGTAATTCTATGAAACTTCTAATTAGACAAACAAAACCTAAACATGTCGGTTCTACAAGATAGCATGATTGAGGAAAGAGAAACATGGCAATAAAAACCCTTGGACGAATCGAAAATCCCAAAAATCAAGTACACCCCCTTCTTTTTGAAAAACATGCTTCATCCCTAAAGATTAAACTATATAAGAACAAGGGAAAGGGACTTTCCTATGGAACACTAAGCACTCGTGCCATCCCGTGGAGGTGATAGATCTACTGCACTTGTGGCGCTAGCGGTGGCTGGCACACTCAATTATACATAAGTTGGGGGATTGGTTACCCCGCATTATGCTGGGTCGCTTTTGCGACCTCAGGATCACCTATCCGGGCAGTAGTGAGCTCCCCGCTCCTCTTGCTAGCTCATGCAGCTCCGATATGTGTGCAACATGAGCTTGCATGCTCTACAGTCTCACCCTTTTTCTTTCCTTTTTCTCTTTCTTTTTCTTTTTCTCGAGGGCTCGTTTTCATCCACCTCCAAGACCCTCTTCTTTTCTTCTCCTCCACTTATTCCCCACAAGACCCAATATGACTCCAAATAGAGCTCTTCATCGAGCTCAACATCCAAGTAAAAAAAAAGTGGGGGATGCTATGTTCGTTGGTTCTCTTGACGATAGCTTGGTCACTTGGTTTTGAAGAACCCCCAAATCCTCCAGGAGGCTACTATTTTCTGGCTGCTCTGCTAAGCGCTAATTGAACCTGCGCTCAATGCCATCAATCCACCCATGCAATTCTCTCACCACTCCCTCAATCTCTACTTTCACCCAGGGCTTGATGTTTTCCATCATTGATTGTATTTTTATTTCAACTACTGTCAGCCTCTTTTTTATCTTCTGGAGGAAGTCATGAGGGACCACAACATATCCCGCTGGTTTTTATCTCAAAAGACCCACTGAAGGTGTAGTAGAAGTGTTTGGAGCGGCCTCTAAATGACGGGCCTCTGCAGCCGGTGTCTCACCCCTACTTTAATGAGGTGGGGGCATTAACCTAATCACCCCCACCTTCTCATGGTACCGGGACTATGGTAGGAAGTCTCACTCGGCTCACTGGACTCATTTCATCCCCGATCAGCCCTATGTCTGTTGTCCTATACCCTCAAATCAATCACTCGTCCTTAGAATGCACCTTAAGAACTACTTCCATACATAATCTAAACATGAGACTCGAGAATGGAATAGTAGTACTCAATCCTATAGCCCAATCTTGGATCTCCTCTACAATGACCCCTCAAAATGTTAATGGTGTATCTTGACATGATATATGCCACCAATGCTACTCGGTCTACACTAAGGGTGTTGTACATTACCATTGGTGCCAACCTGTGGTGAACTAGCATCCAACAAGCCTTCGCTATGAAGTTCAGCGAAGATTTTGTGACCTGCTTTCCACTAGTCACCAATTTAACATCTTCCTTATCCTCTGCTAAGGACTCCGGCTAACCACTTAACTTGTCTTTTCTTCTCCTCATGGCCTAGTTTCTTTATCCTCTTTAAGGCATCTATTTATAGTCAAACTCAACTATCAATTTCGGTGCTCTAAACTAAGGCCTATATTGTATCCGAGCGATTATGCGCTCAGAGATGTTAACTGTGTGACCTCGCACGACCACACTCTCAAGCTTGGGTTGTGTTATACCCTGGAAGTCCAAAGATCAGACGTGGGAGTTCAAATGAATAAAATTTTGAAATTTCGCATCAGGCACAGAACGAGTCGTGGGAAGACTAGTGAGATCAACCCACGAGATGTGATGTGACTCATGGGGAAGGCCAAGGAATGAAATTGGACTTGAGAAGATGAGACCCCACAGGCGTGAGCACGACTCGAAGTCAGACCCCAGGAGTTGTTAGGTCAGTCGTGGGGTGAGTGAGAAGTAAAAAAGAAGAGGAGAGGTAGTGTACTCGACGGAAGGAACCCATGGGTCGTGGTCAGTCCCCACGATTCACAGGGAGGGTCGTGATCAGCTAGTGAGAAAATAATTGGCATATAGGCAGTGCACATAATGGGTAGTGACCATGAGTCGTGGTCACTAGCAATGAGTCGTGAGGTTTCCTGTGACGAGCCCAGATGACCAGATGAGCAATGTACTTGACGGACGACTCCACGAGATGTGGCCCAAGGTAACGAGTCATTAGGTCCCTCATTGGGACCACCTAGCAGTTATTCTCTGCGAATTTAGTAAGGGTTTTTCTGCAATTCCTAAGTTCCTAAGGCCTAAACTACGTCCTTTTGAGTTATGAATAGTGGCTTTTAAAGGGGTTAAGTCAATTTTAGGCCTCATTCATCCATGCATGCAAGGTAGAAAGGTTAGAGAGAGTGATCTAGCTAGCGTTCTTTAATTTTCTTTCAATTTCCTATTGGGCATTCAAAGAAGTGTTAGAATCAGCTACCAGCAGGTATGTTGGGTTATGAATGGGTGATTCCTTTCACACCTATGCCCAATCCATCTCTAAATCATGAATGATATGTGACTAATCTATGGGATTTTAACCCAAATGCATGGATTTCCTAATTCCTTACATAGGTATGATTTAAATATGTTTTCACTATTGTATTATGAAGCATGGGCGAGTTTTATAATATTTTCAATTAAAGATCTTGTTTCTAGCCTTATGAATGAAAATGCCCATTGATGAGAAGTTCATGAGAGATGAGTTTTGTGATGAATGTACGATGATGATGAGATATTATGTTGAAAAGCATGTTTTCAAGCTACCCATGTTTTGAATCATGTTTTCGATGTGAATTGAGTATTTTCAAGTATGACAAAACTATGGGCAATGCCCACATGTTAAAAGTATGATTGATGATTTCCCGGATTAAGCTCACCACATGGTTTTAGAGCAAAGGCTCCCACTTATATGATCAACTTGTGGTATGTTTTGAGTTAAAGTTTTTCACATGCATAGCTTACCACATGGTTTTGGAGTGAAGACTCCCAATTATCTTTCAGCTTCTGGTATGGTTTGAGTTAAAGCTTCTCTTATGCATGATTTCCTCTTTGAGATGTATTTGATTTATGAGCATTGTCAATAGACGATGTTGAGCATTGTTGAATAACGATGTAGAACATATGCATGTTTTGGGAGTAGGGTCTAGCACCGAGCAGGCTAAGGGTTGATCACCCTATGCCTCAGAACTACGCGCCAATGTAGTTTATACATTATGATTTTGGGACCTCCCTTGTGAGCTATCCTCGACCCTATTGGCCCGTGAGTTTGTGTCACAACCCGAACGTACACCCCAATTATAAAAACGAGATAAGGAGCCCCGAGAGACCCTAAGTCAACCCATGGCACGAGCATACATCTAATCCATTCACATGAGCAAAAGTCTTAACATAAGGAAATGAAATCATGACATAATAACGTAAAAATATATTACATGATCCATACATGACGACTAAATAAAACTTATAATCTTAAAAGCCTCTAATCATGAATTACGGGTTGATGGGACACTACCCAACTAACTCTACAATACTAAAACTAAAAGAGAACAATAGAGTCTAAACATATGGCCTTCGGAACATGAGGACTAACCATATAAGCTGATAGCAAACTCTGAGGAGCTACTAAGGAGGGTGAGCTTGACAGCCGGGTCTTGTATCTTGTGACGATACAGCGTAGAAAGCATGCAGTCAGTACGTGGAATGTACTGAGTATGCAAGGTAAGTAAAATGGACATTTTACAATATATAAAAACTCGTAATGATCATAAGAGTAGGACATCATGCTCATATTGTAAACATCGTAACATAACATAAGGCTCAAGGTTTTCAAAACAATCGTAATGCAACGTAATCATACCCATAAGAGAAAATCTTTACTTAACATGAATTAAGCAAAAATACATAATCATACCATGCATAAATCGTGAGGAACAGTGGGAGATTCTCTTAACCATCATAGCCCATATGAGCACAAAGGATGTCCGACCTGTAAACCTAGTCAGGAGGCCGTTCGACCTTGCCAAGGGTAGAACCATGAAGGGCGTGATATCACCATTAGAAGGACCAATTGGGCCGGGGACAGTCACAAAGGAGGTTCCCAACATAACTATGGTGGTACATAGTTAATGAGATCCGGGGCATAGCCTGAGCCCCGAACCAACTCGGTGTTCGATACTACTCCCAAAACATATGTAGTGCTCATTGTACAACATGCATGAATTCATGGGCTAGTTAAATAATGATAATCATAAACATACTTGTACATAGATGAACTAGCCGTGAAATAAGGCTCGTGAGTCGACCAAAACATAATTCATGAATCATAAAGTTCATATATACTTGTAGATCATGCATATAGCTTGAAATTCATAAAATCATGATAGGTAATTGATTAACTCCATAATTTAAATCATAATTCATGTTGGGCTTGTAAATATCATTAATGGAAAAGTAGATCATAAATTGATTCATCATGAGATGCATAATTATGCTTAATTCCATAGAAATAAAAATCGATAACATTATAAATAATTTAAATCATAAAAGGTGATCAATAACCCATAGAATATGATAAGATTCTAAAATCACAAAGCCCATTAACAAATCATTAGATTTTTATATAATTTAATTAAAAAACCCAATAAACATTTGATTAGAATTTTCACGAAATCG
Source organism: Datura wrightii (assembly GCA_035772735.1). Taxonomy (NCBI): domain Eukaryota; kingdom Viridiplantae; phylum Streptophyta; class Magnoliopsida; order Solanales; family Solanaceae; genus Datura; species Datura wrightii. The sequence goes on from JASDFA010000016.1 coordinate 166,548,627, forward strand.
AAGAGGATGAGCATGGGTGTGAAAGGAAACACCCATTGATAGCCTTACATACCAGAAAATAACTGATTCTTTTAATCTCCCTTGAATGCCCAAGAAGGAATTGGAAGAATTTGAAGAGAAAAGCCTTGAATCACCCTTGATCACCCCTCTATACTCTTGCATGCATGAATTAAGAATTAGAATAAATTATCCCTCTAAAAAGGCCACCTTTCATAAGCTAAAACTACGTAGTTTAGGGTCTTATAGCATGGAAAAGTCAAAAATTCCCTTAATGAATCTTCCCTTAAAACTGTCCAGATTGGTCCAACGGGTCATACCAACAAGTCATTGGAAGGAATGATGACCTGTTGTATGGCCCGTCGTGAGCACTACTGAGACTAGCCTCTAGAACTAAACCACAGATAGCCAGGATGAGTCTTCCTTTAGACCAATGGGTCGTCAAGTCTACCGTTTATTGCCCCTTCATGAAAACTGAACCTCCTTGCCACGAGCCTCACCACGACTTGTGGTTGCTTCCAACGAGTGGTGGTCTTTATCCATCACATGCAGTGGAAATCATAGCAACTACATGATGACCAATGACCACAGGCCGTCACTTCTCACCACGAGTCGTTGGACGACCCGTGGTATCCTCAACTACTGAGCCTAGTCTCTTCCTACGACTACTAACAATGGCTCATTTTTTAAAGCAACGAGTAGTTGCACCGCCCGTTGTCTCTACTGCCACCCAGACTTCCCCTAAGCATTACTACATACAACGACCCATGATTTGATACCACGAGTCGTTACATCGCCCGTTCTATGATAATTTTCCCAGTTTCAGCAGTTTTCAGGTTTTAACTCCCTGGTCTACTCCAAGGAACTTTCGCGGTATTACAATATCTCCCCGTTGGGAACATTCATCCTCGAATGTAGGAAACAAGAAGATAACAAAAACATGCAATTATCATATGCAAATACTGATCATTTATCCCTAAACTGACAGAATGACTACCTCCGATTCAAAATATATAGCTGAATTGAATTCGCAAATCACATACACACCCATATACATAAAAGAAACTTATATGCACGAACTTAACATGAAACTAAATAGAGTCATAGAGCGAAACTGATACCTCAAGTTGGAATTGAGATGGTAGAGAATAGGTGTGTGTATTTATCCATCATATCTGCTTCGGCTTCCCACATAGCTCCTTCAACATGCTGATTTCTCCATAAGACTTTAACTAAATCTACTTCTTTGTTCCTTAGCCTCCGAACTTGATGGTCCAATATCTCCACAGGAACTTCTTCATAGTTGAGGCTGTCTTTTTTGCCGATGCTGTCCACCTGGACTACTAGGCTAGGTCTCCCAAACATTTATTCAAAAGCGACACATGAAACACAGGATGTACAGAAGAAAAATCTGAGGGCAACTGCAACTCATATGCTACCTTATTAACTCTTCTCATAATCTTGTAGGGACCAATATAATGGGGACTGAGTTTTCCTTTCTTCCCAAACTGCATGACTCCCTTCATGGGAGATACCTTCAGAAATACCCAATCGTCCACCTCGAACTCCAACTCTCTATTCCTCACATCCGCATATGACTTTTGACGACTTTAAGCTGTTTTCAGCCTGTCCCTTATCAATTGAACCTTCACCATAGCCTCATGAACCGAATCTGGCCAAATCATAGCTGCCTCACCAACCTCAAACCATCAGATGGGCGATCTACTTCTCCGCCCGTAGAGAGCCTCGAACGGTACCTTTTGGATACTGGAGCGGTAGCTATTATTGTAAGAAAACTCGATCAGGGGAAAGTGGTCATCCCAACTACCATTAAAGTCCATCAAACAATCTCTCAACATTTCCTCGAGAGTCTGGATTGTTCTCTCCACCTGATGACATGCCCTCATTCGCGCGTCCGCAAGTGTACGGGTCGTGCAAGTAATATAGTGGCTCTTTTTAAGAACTGGAATGTCTAACCCACAGGGACTGGACCCATTCCTCTAACTATCCATTTTAAGTGTGATCTTAACTTTCTCAAGTGTTGGTTATAGAAGTTTTTGAGGGAGATTTAATTACGTTTGGTTTGGTCAACGAAATATCCTTAATTTACTCTAGGAGAACATAAAGTTAAAACTAGATAATCATGCGATACTACGAATTGCAATGGGTTAAGCATGAAACTATCAATTTTGTTTCACATAATTAAAATTGCATGTTCATGGTCTTTTGAGCCTCTAAACACAGAAAACTAGCCTCACTACATCATTGTGAGTGAGGATGCTAATTTCTGGTTCGCGGGCAATTAATTATGTTGTGGTTTATGGGGAAACGATTAGGGAATTTCGTGTGTCTAACCATTTAACTCAACTTAGCCTCACAACTACTTCTTCATGTGGTGATGTGATAATCCTAAGTTGGTCTTTAATAACCCCCGTTTTATCAACCAAGCAAGGTGTTAGGTATATTTCTATCCTAACACGAAATTATATCTTGAGATACAAACATGCTCCTTACATTCTCATGTCCTGACTTAGGTAATTCTTTCTCAAGCAATTGCCCAAGCTAACGTATATGTTTTCATGGTGATCAATCATAAAACCAACCAACAATCTAGAATGCAAGACGAAAACAACAATCAATAACTTAATTCCAAAACAATTTCATAAAATGACAATCATAATTCATGGCTTCAACCCTAGAGGAAGGGTTCTTGCCATACATGTTCGTAAAACTACAACTAACTACTACTAAACTAACATACTTACATGAATTTGGTAGATGAGAAGGGAATTTGCCAAACCCTAGATGAGTTCTCCCACTTCTCCCTTCACTCCTAGGTAGTTTTCCAGAATAAAATCGTGACAAATTGGATTTAGGAGCTAAGGGACCTATTTATAATAAATGAGAAACGTGCACAATTTAGCCTATCGTGGAATGGCTCCGTGTCACGGAGTGTATCGCGGAGCACTGCCTCCATGACACGGAGGTAACGTGGAGGCACACTGGAACTCAAAAAATATCGACTCTAGGCAACCCCTTGCCGTGATGCCCAGCTTGGCACATTGCTCAAGCGACGCAATGGCATGCAGCTGGCGCGCAGTTGGCCTGGCGTAGCACGGCGCTGGCACGCAGCTCACCTGCCTGTATGCTGCCTTCTCTCGTGCGCCTGGCATAGGGGTGGCACGGTGCTGGGCGCAGCACACGCACAGCGTGGCACACTGGCTGGCGCGGCCAGCCTTGCCAAGGCATGCTTCTTTGTCGGCTCTCGCCATTTGCTCCCGACTCCATTCCTCTACTTCACAAACTTATGAATTAGTTCCTCAAAATCCTTGAAACCTACAAAACAAGGACTAATCATGTTGGTTAGCACATATATTCACATTTATATAGAATCACATGGAAATGTATAAAATACCTTAGATAAACAAGACTAATTTAAGGTATAAAGCATCACTCAGGCATGCTATTTTGCCCGAGATCACAACCCCACACTTAAAGTCTTGTTCATCCTCGAACAACCTTTTACATCTCATGCATATGGAGACTCACCCATAACTCACTTAGCAAGATTATTCAAGCTACAATTATAATGATTACGTAAGATAACAAGCTAAAAATAGAGCATGCACAACATGATCATCGAAATGAAGTACGACTACGTTAAGACTTCTTAACCTCAAGAATCGACTCTCAATCTTGAAAAACTCATGAAAATCAACTGATTAAGAAATCCCGCATGAATTATATCCTTCATTCAACATGTGCCCTCATGGAAAGAGAGTTACCCAATTTCACACGCAAAAACAATTTTTAACTCACAACATGTGTGGGTACATGAATAGAATTACACTCACTCTCACAAAGAATTCACATGCATCATGTAATGACCCACAAGCTTGCCCTTAGTGTTTTATTCCACTAATTTAAGGATGTGTGAATGTAAGATCAAGTAGGACTTTTTAGGTTGTAATGTAACTCAGGTGCGGGTAGGTACTATTATGGCCAGTAATAGTGACTATCTTTCCCAAGCGCTTTTAATACATCATGCCTTCATTACGAACTTCCCTTCCCTTACTTCACCTTTTTCTTCTTTCAGCTTTCTTTTTCCTCTTTTGTTCCCCCATTTCTCTAGGCACTTTTAGCTTATTAGTAAGGAGTTCTATAAGTAACTTTTCATTTATTTATTTTCTTACTCCCTACTAATACTCACCCGTATTCAAACAAGTGCACCCTCGACCTTTCTCAACTTTTACAATTGCTACTTTCCCTTCTTTTTCATTCTTCTCACTCCTTTACTCTTTCGTATATTTCCTTTAAGCGCTTAGCAGTTTTGGTTCAAATTCAAGGCTAATGAAAGAAAAAGGATTAAGCTTAGGTTGCAGCTATCAAAGAATAGGCTTAAGCTCAATGGGGTTAACTAGGATTAATTTTTCAAGGTAGGTAAAATGAGGGATAAAATTTGGTTCATTCAAAGAAATGCCTAAATCATCTCCTACAATTCACATCCTTCATTTCATTTTATAACCACACCAGGCAAGTTCTAGACATTCAACAATAGCACAGAATACTCAAAAACCTTACACTCATGGCACATGCTCCAATCAAGACACGTTCAGCAGACTCTTACTCAGCTAATCACAAGAATTCAAAATTAAGCTTCAATCATATTGAGTCAAATTCAAGAGCCTAAGTGTCTCAAACAAAGTTATACACTTGCATGCTTCAACACTGAACATACTTGCATCTTACAATCATTTATAGCCCATAACAAGAACATCAAGCACCAATTAGTTATGGTTTCAAAAACCCAACACCTACCGACTAATTTTTCCTCAAGACGGTCGTCATCCATCCATCATCGGAAACAGTCCCTAACTATGACTAAAACACTACATACAGACAAAGGAATGAAAAAAGAAAATTTTTATTCTTCGGTTCAGAGACCCCCCCCCCCCCCCCCGTCGGAAAAGAACCAGAAAGAAAAACCAACGCGTGATGAATTCATGCTTGACTCCCAAAAATTTTCAAATTTCTCCCAAATTTCACACAAGCATCACATTCACCAAAAACTTGTTAAGCACAAAAATTTTGAAAATTTTCTCACCCCACACTTAAATCATGCTATGTACTCATAGCATCAAATTAACATCTAAAGGATGAGAAATACTCCCTGGGCCTCTATGCTAGCTAAAAGCATGCTTTCCTTTTAAGTTTTCAGAGGTGGGTGTTCGACCCCACACTTCTTTTATTCCATGCTCTTTAGCTTCCACCTTCTCGGTACTCAGACTTCCCTCCATCTGTGCTTAACATTCCACCAAAAACGCAAAGAAAATGAAAATAACAAAATCAACACAAAATCAAAATTAAAATTGTACTTGAGGTACCCTTGGGTTGCCTCCCAAGCAGCGCCTTATTTTACGTCGTGGCCCGACTTGGACTGTCCTTTTCAGAACATCCCCATACCTGGGTTCTCTTTCGAGAACCATCTCCTTTTCTTTTGCTGTTTAGAGGAAACAGCCTCCACTCTATTCCTCTCTTTCTCCAACTTCTTCTCAATTTGAAGCCCTCTATCAGACTTGTGCTGAACACTTGTCATTGCCTTTGGCCCTGCACCTGTGGAATCCTCCACCCCACACTCATCCTCTACCAACACACTAACTTGACAAAGGTTCCCGTAGTGTGCAGATGGGTTCATTTCTTGGTAAACGCGAAAGATTTCTTCTTCATCCTCAACCCTCATTTTCAGGGTCCCTGCTTTCAAGTCAATCACCACTCCTCCAGTGGCCAAGAATGGCCGTCCCAAGATCAGGGGTACCTGGTCATCAACCTGAAAATCTAAGACAATAAAATCAGCAGGTATAATGAACTTACCTACTTTGATGAGAAGGTCCTCTATTATTCCATCAGGTGTCACTCGCGACTTGTCAGCCAACTATAGCATCAACCTTGTCGGCCTCGGTTTTCCTAACCCCAGGGTGTTGAATAAGGATAGGGGCATTAGATTAACTGCTGCCCCTAAGTCACACAAAGCTTGTATCACCTCAGCTTTACCAATTTGTATAGGGAGGGTAAAACTCCCTGGGTCTTTAAGCTTCTTTGGCATTTTTCTCAATACCCTGTGACTGTACTCCTCAGTCAGTGCTACAGTCAGGACGTCCACCAATCTAACTTTGTTCGCCATCACGTTCTTCCAGTATTTAGCATAGTTGGGCATTCCCTGCAAGACATCAATAAGAGGAAAATTTATGTGAAGTTCTTTGAAGCTCTCAAAGAACTTTTTGAAGCATTCCTCCTCCTTGCTCTTTCTGAATTTCTGAGGGAATGGTGGTGGTGGTCTTTGTGCTGGCTGCAATCAAAGTTGCGCATTTTGTTGCCCAGAACTCTGATTATATCCCATGTTGATGGATGGTCCTGGTCTAATCAACTCCGGCTGCACCCCCTTTCTCAGCTCTTTTGGCATTGCATCAGCTAATTGCTTATCACTTCTCAGACTGATGGCATTGATCTGCCGGGGGTTAGGATCTGTGTCGCTGGGTAATCCCCCTTGTGATCTCATGTTTTAAGCAGCTGCTATCTCACCTACTTGTTTTTCAAGATTGCGGGTGGCCATTTGTTGATTCCTTAAGTCTGTTGCCATCCTCGCCTAATTTTCCACTAACTGCGTCTAGGTCTCCATGATTTTCTGCAATGTTTCCTCAATGTTGCTACTCAATTTCTCATCATTCTACCTATTCCACTGATACTGCTATTGTTGAGGTTGCATATAATTCTGTTGTTTCTTTCCACCTTAAGAAAAATTCGGGTGGCCCTACCAATTTATGTTGTAACTGGTTCCAAAATTCTGATTGCTACGCTGCACATTACCAACAAAATTGACTGACTCCGGATTGGCTCCGCAAGATTCTGCATGGTGGCCAGTATTACCACAAATTTTGCACCAACTCAGAGCTTGCTGAACTGCATTAACCAGACCCTGGTGTTGGTTCATACTCAGTTTATTAAACTGAGTCATCATCTGATGTTGGAACGAAGCTAACTGCGCTGCCAAGGCATTTAAACCATCTACTTCTATCAACCCTGGTCTCTTTCCTGCCCCTCTCGATGATTCGTTGTGCCACTCTGGATTTCCTTACGCGATTCTATTCAACAAAGTGTACAACTCATCATACGTCTTCTCCAAGGCTTGCCAACCCGATGCAGAGTCTAGTAATATTTTTGTGTGTGGGTCTAAACTTTCTACAAAGGTATGAGCCAGCACTTCATTTGATTGCCGGTGATGGGAGCAGTCTCTCAACAATGACTTGAATCTTTCCCAATCCATATATAAGTTCTCATCAGGCCTCTGCTTGAAACTGAGTATTTCACTCCTCAACTTTGTAGTTTTGCCTGAAGGGAAGAATCTAATAAGGAACTTCTTAGCCAAGTCATTCCATGAAGTTATGTTATTCAGTGGCTCATCCTTCAGCCACTTTTTTGCCTCTCCCAACAGTGAAAATGGGAAGAGAGTCAGTTGGACATAATCTGTGGACACGCCGGTGGGGACAAACGTGTCACTAATCTCTAAAAAGCTCTGTAGGTGCTGCTGCGGGTCCTCATGTGCCATCCCAGTGAATTGACCACTAGAATGTAACTGCTGCACCATGTTCTGTTTACGCTCAAAGTGCCCTCCAGGCTCCGGTTTACGAATGCTAGAGGTCACATTCGTCACTAGTGGGATTGCCACTTCGCGAACTGGTCTTGCTGCCATTGCTTCTGATGACAATTGTGCTTGTCCCACGGGTGGTTGTTGTTGTACCTTCTCTTGAAGTCTCTTCCGCTTTTGCGCTAGAGCTACTCTCCTTCACAAATGGATTTGACAGTTAGGTTCCAGCAACGGTTCCACAAGCTCTCTATTTCTATCCAGCTCGGTAGGACAACCTGTCACCTGCAAATAAACAGACTAAGACCAAGTTTCTCAACACTTCAGGAATTTCAAAGATCACACAAAAACAGATAAATTATCAAAACTACGCCGAGTCCCCAGCAACGATGCCAAAAACTTGACATGCCCTCATTCGCGCGTCCGCAAGTGTACGGGTCATGCAAGTAATATAGTGCCTCTTTTTAAGAACCGGAATGTCGAACCCACAGGGACTGGACCCATTCCTCTAACTATCCATTTCAAGTGTGATCTTAACTTTCTCAAGTGTTGGTTATAGAAGCTTTCAAGGGAGATTTAATTAAGTTTGTTTTGGTCAACGAAATATCCTGAATTTACTATAGGAGCAACATAGAGTTAAAACCAGATAATCATGCGATACTAGGAATTGCAATGGGTTAAGCATGACACTATCAATTGTTGTTTCACATAATTAGAATTGCATATTCATGGTCTTTCGAGCCTCCAAACACGGAAAACTAGCCTCACTACATCATTGTGAGTGAGGATGCTAATTTCTGGTTCGCGGGCAATTAATTATGTTGTGGTTTACGGGGAAACGATTAGGGACTTTTGTGCGTCTAACCATTTAACTCAACATAGCCTCACCACTACTTCTTCGAGTGGTGATGTGATAATCCTAAAAATTGGCCTTTAATAACCCCCGTTTTATCAACCAAGCAAGGTGTTAGGTATATTTCTATCCTAACACGAAATTATATCTTGAGATACAAACATGCTCCTTACATTCTCATGTCCTGACCTAGGTAATTCTTTCTCAAGAAATATCCCAAGCTAACATATATGTTTTCATGGTGATCAAACCTAAAAACAACCAACAATCCAGAATGCAAGATGAAAACAACAATCAATAACTTAATTCCAAAACAATTTCATAAAATCACAATCATAATTCATGGCTTCAACCCTAGAGGAAGGGTTCTTGCCATTCATGTTCGTAAAACTACAACTAACTACTACAAAACTAATATACTTACATTAATTTGGAAGATGAGAAGGGAATCTGGGAAACCCTAGATGAGTTCTCCCACTTCTCCCTTCACTCCTAGGTAGTTTTCCAGAATAAAATCGTGAAAATTGGATTTAGGAGCTAAGGGACCTATTTATAATAAATGAGAAACGTGCACAATTTAGCCTGTCGTGGAATGGCTCCGTGTCAAGGAGTGTATCGCAGAGCACTGCCTCCATGACACGGAGGTAACGCGGAGGCACACTGGAACTCAACAAGTATCGACTATAGGCAGCCCCTTGCCGCGATGCCCAATGTGGCACGCTGCTCAAGCGGCGCGATGGCATGCTGCGGGCGCACAGTTGGCCTGGCGTGGCAAGGCGCTGGCTCGCAGCTTGCCTGCCTGTATGCTGCCTTCTCTCGTGCGTCTGGCATAGGCATGGCATGATGCTAGGCGCGGCAGACGCACAACGTGGCACGCTGCCTGGCGCGGCCAGCCTTGCCAAGGCATGCTTCTTTGTCGGCTCTCGCCATTTGCTCCCGACTCCATTCCTCTACTTCACCAACTTATGAATTAGTTCCTCAAAATCCTTGAAAACTACAAAATAAGGACTAATCATGTTGGTTAGCACATATATTCACATTTATATAGAATCACATGAAAATGTATAAAATACCTTAGATAAACAAGACAAATTTAAGGTATAAAGCATCACTCGGGCATGCTATTTTTCCCGAGATCACCTGACCATCCGTTTGCGGATGAAATGCTGTACTGAGTTTAACCTAAGTCCCAAGACCTTTTTGAAAAGACCACCAAAACTGAAATAATAGACAAGGGCACTCTATGTAATCGCTCCAACTCCTGGATATACATTATGGCATAATCATCCACTGATTCTGTGGTTTTGACCGGTAGAAAGTGCGCAGCCTTGGTCAACTTGTCAACCACCACCCAAATAGAATCATAGAGTCGTCGAGTATGAGGTAGGGCTGTAATGATATCCATATTAATCTCTTCCCACTTCCAAGTGGGAATTCTAATATCCTGAAGTACGCCTCCCAACCTTTGATGCTCGACTTTTACTTGCTGATAGCTCGTGCACCTGGCTACGAATTCCACAATATCTTTCTTCATGCCTTTCCACCATTATATTTCCCGTAAATCAAGATACATCTTGGTGGCACCCTGATGGATAGAGTACCTAGATCCATGTGCCTCATGCAATATTTGACCCCTCACATCAGTCACAAAGGACGATTTTGATCCGTTTTGCACAACAACGCCGCTATCGATCGAGTCGACCAATTTAACTGCCAACATCGCAAATCGATGGAAATCTTTCTCCAACTCCTTCTTTCCCTCATCCACGTGGAACACACACTCCATAGAGAGCCTACTAAGTGCGTACGCTAGCATATTAGCCTTTTCTAGATGGTAAAGAACACTCATATCATAGTCTTTGAGTAGTTCTAACCACCTCCTTTGTCGTAGATTAAGATCCTTCTGCATGAACACATATTGCAAGCTCTTGTGGTCTGTAAATACATCCACGTGGACCCATACAAGTAATGTTGCCATAACTTCAATGCAAACACCACCACAGCCAACTCAAGAATATGGGTCAGGTAATTCTTCTCATGGACTTTCAATTTTCTTGAGGCATATGCTATCACTTTCCCATGTTGCATCAACACGCACCGAATTTCAATTCTTGAAGCATCATAATACACCACATATCTAATCATACCCTCGGGTAGGGTCAACATTGGTGGTGAAGTGAGTCGAGTATTCAACTCTTGGAAGCTTTTATCACAAGCCTCCAACCATTGGAACTTTACCTTCTTCTGGGTCAACTTGGTTAAAGGTGCTGCGACGGAGGAGAAACCCTCAACAAACCTCTGATAATAGCCTGCTAAAACCAAGAAACTCCAAATATCCGAAGGATTCACCGGTCTGGGCCAATTCTTCACCGCTTTGATTTTTTCAGAATCTACCTTTATGCCCTCAATCTATACCACATGGCCCAGAAATGCCACCGAGTCTAACCAAAAATCACACTTGCTAAACGTTTCATACAATTGGAAATCCTTGAGAGTCTACAGCGCTACTCTCAAATAAGCGGCATGCTCCTCCTCGTTTCGAGAGTATATAATGATATCATCAATGAACACGATCACGAACATATCTAGATATTGCTTGAACACCCTGTTCATCAGGTCCATGAAAGTTGCAGGAGCATTTGTTAGTCCAAAAGACATAACTAAGAACTCATAATGGCTATACCATGTTCTAAAGGCTTTCTTCGGGATATCGCACTCCCGAACCCTGAGCTGGTGATACCCGGAGAAGAGGTCTATCTTCTAGAAATATCTAGCACCCTGGAGCTGGTCAAACAAATCATCAATCCTAGGTATGGGGTACCTATTCTTGATGGTGACCTTGTTCATTTTCGATAGTCAATGCACATCTGAAGTGATCCATCCTTCTTTCAGACAAATAAAACTGGTGCACCCCATGGAGACTTGCTCGGCCTAATAAAACCCTTAGCTAACAATTCCTTCAACTACTCTTTTAGCTCGATTGGAGCCATTCTATAAGGAGGAATAGATATAGGTTGCTTATCGAGCATAAGGTCAATACCAAAACCAATCTCCCGCTTGAGAGGAACGCTTGGAAAATCATCGGGGAAGACCTCTGGATACTCACACTCCACCGGGATTGATTGGATTATAAAGGTCTCGTACTCAACATCCTTAACACTGAGTAGATGGTACATGTAGCCCTTAGAAATCAATTTACTGGCCTTAAGATAAGAAAAAAATCGACTTGTTAGGACAGCGGAACTACCCCTCCACTCCAAAACTGGTTCACCCGGAAAATGAAATTCCACTTCACGGGTCGTACAATTAACCGAAGCCTAACATGCAAACAATAATTCCATGCCCAAAATGATGTCAAAGTCAGTCATAGCTAACTCTACTAAGTCTGTGGATGTGACCTTATGGAACACTGTAATGGGGCAACCTCTATACACTTGCCTAGCTACAATTGAATCACCGACTGGAGTAGAGACTGAGAATGGTTCTGACAGGATTTCGGGGCTAACCCCAAAACTACTAGCAATATAAGGCTTCACAAAAGACAAAGTAGCTCCTGTATCTAACAAGGCATAAGCATCAATATGGAAGGATTGCAACATACCAGTGACCACATCTGGTGAAGCCTCTTGCTCCTGGCGGGGTACCAAAGAATAAAACCTAGTTTGGCGCTAACCGCCTGCTGAACTAGTGTAGGCACCCTGCTAAGGGGGACGTGCTACTAGAGAAGCAGAATTAGCTGTTGCCACACGGGCTCCACCGACCCCTAATCTGGTTGAGGGGCAATCTTTTTGTTTGTTTTCGGGTTTTCCACACCCGAAGCGGGCATCCAAGCCAACTAAGAACCTCTCAGGATGATTCTTGCCACACCCCACACAAACTGGAAAAGTGCGCTCCACCTACATGCTACCCTGGCCTCTCAACTCTAAAGCTCTTCTTCTCCGATCCTTATAAACCTAGATGGTGTGTTTGCCTATGATGGAGCTAGAGTTATAGAGTTGTGCTGGGACTGCTGATGCTATCCACCCCCTGACCTGACCTGAGAAGTCCTATAGTTGTCGGTCCTGTCCCTCTTTGCCTCTATATGCCTCCAGTACACCGACTCTATCTGCTGTGCATGCAACACAATACGGGGAAAATTGATATCCTGATGTAGCATGGAGATCTTGCAATCCTTGTCTAAATAATCCGCCTCCCCATGCACAAAATGACTTACCCGAGCCCTATGGTCCGCCACCAACTCTCGAGCATACTTGGATAATCAAGTGAAATTCAATACGTACTCCTGAAAGGACATGTTACCCTATTTGAAATTAAAAACTTGACGGCCTTGATCTCTCTCGTGTCCGAAGGGAAGAACCAATCCAAAAATTACATGTGAAACTAGTCCCAACCTATCTATCCTTCACCCACATCCCTGGCATCTCTCCACTGCTTGAACAATATGTGAGCCACCCCTTTTAGCTGATAGGAGATCAAGTCAACACACTCTGCATTGTTAACTCCCATAACCTGGGTTGATCTTCACAATCTTCTCTATGAAATGTTGTGGATCCTCATCCATCTTTGACCCTGTGAACTCAGGAGAGCTCATTCTCAAGAAATACCTCACCCAAGCTGCTGTCGCATTCCCATTCTGAGGATAATGCGCCACTGTCTAATTATGAACATGGGCAGCCATGACTTGTTCCAGCATCTGAATTGCTGCGATAAACTCAGCGTGGGTAGTTGGCTCTGGTGTGTGCTTATCATGAATGGGTGGGGCTGGTTGATGCCTATCACCATTTGCACCCTCATGACCATTGCCATTACCATTTCTTCTGGCATTCAGTCAACGTGGAGGCATGATTCTGCAAACCCAAATAACAAGAATTAGAAGGGTAAAAGACTTTCATCGCACGACATAAATCATGAAATAAGGGAAAATTTCCTAAACGTCTCGTAGCCTCTTCGTCATTAGTGTGGCACGCTTCACACCCATTAAAAATACTCTACTTAACACGACTTTCAGACTCCATTGGATACTTTAAACATATGGCTCTGATACCAAGTTTGTCACAACCCATATCATAAACACGGGAAAAGGAGCCCCGAGAGACCCCAAGTCGACCCATGGCATTAGCATATATCTAATCCATTCACATGAGAGGAAGTATTAACGTAAGGAAATGAAATCATGACATAATAACAGAGAAAGACAATACATGATCCATACATGACAGCAGAATACAACTTATAGTCTAAAAAGCCTCTAATCATGAAAGATAGGTTGATGGGACAATTCCCCAACTAACCCTACAACACTGAAACTAAAAAAGAACAATAGAGTTTTAACATATGGTCCTTGGAACATGAGGACTCACCAAATAAGCTGATAGCGAACTCTAAGGAGCAACTGAAGAGGGTGAGCCTGAAAGCTAGGTCCTGTATCATGAGACGATATAACGTAGAAAGTATGTAGTCAGTACGTGGAATGTATCGAGTATGTAAGGTAAGTAAAACAGACATTTTACAATATATAAAAACTCATAATGATAATAAGAGTAGGAAATCATGCTCATATTGTAAACATCGTAACATAACATAAGGCTCAAGGTTTTCAAAACAATCGTAATACAATGTAATCATACCCACAATAGAAAATCTTTACTTAACATGAATTGAGCTAAAATACATAATCATACCATGCATAAATCATGAGTAATAGTGGGAGATTCTCTTAAACGTCATAGCCCATATGAGCACAAAGGAAGTCCGACCTGTAAACCTAGTCAAGAGGCCGTTCGTACGTTGGCAAGGGTAGAAACATGAAGGGCGTGATATCACCATGAAAAGGACCAATTGGGCCGGGGACAGTCACAAAGGAGGTCCCAATCCCTACGGTGGCACGTAGTTTATGAGATCTGGGGCTTAACCTGAGCCCCGAAGCTACTCGGTGTTCGATGCTACTCCCAAAACATATATAGTGCTCATAGTATAACATGCATGAATTCATGGGCTAGTTAAATAATGATAATCATAAATATACTTGTATATACGTGAAGTAGCCATGAAATAAGACCTGTGAGTTTACCCTGTTTTTGTTTCACCGGCATACTAAGCACACATAAGTCAATAAACTTGGGTTGCCTACAAAGAAGCGCTTGATTTAACGTCATTACATGATGCAGGTGGTTCAGTCACTCAAAATTCACCAAAGCACCTCATGGGTTACCTCCCAAAAGCGCCTAATTTAACATCGCAGCATGACACAAGTCTTCTAACTACTCAGAATTTGTTAAGAAACTCGAAATCATCCTCGATTACCGAGACCACCCTAAACTCATTGAGGTGCTTCATTGGCCGACAGACATTAAAAGTGACCTCCTCTTTATTAAGCCTGAATTTCAGTTGGCCAGCCTCAACATCTACTAAAGCCCTCGCAGTGGGAAAGAATGGTCGCCCTAAAATTATGGGGACCTCAAAGTCAACCTCGCAATCTATGATCATAAAGTCCCCTAGGAATATGAATCTACATACCTTGACAAGCACATCAAATAGGATCCCCATAGGCATCTTCATAGTACGATTGGCCATCAATAGCCGCAGAGTAGTAAGTGGGGGGGCTCCCAAGTACAACTACTTGAACATAGCTAATGACATCAGATTGATGATTGCTCCCAAGACCTAGAGTGCCTTTACGAACTCAACGTCACCAATGGTACATGAATGGTGAAGGCACCTGGATCCTCCTTTTTCTAGGCTAGGACCCGTGAGGCTATGGCATTGCAATGACGCAAGTTACCCATTGGGTCATAGCTCATAGACCTTTTCTTGTTAACAAGGTCCTTCATAAATTTGCCATTTCCAGCCATCTGCTCCAATGTCACAACCAATGGTATGTTCATAGATAATTGTTTAAGCATAGATAGAAATTTTTGAAACTTACCATCTTCCGCCTTCTTCTTTATTCTTTGAGGGAATGGTGCCAGTGGTCATGGGATAGCCTCATAGATTTGCGTGACCCTTTATTTCGTGCACTTTTTAGCTTTACGCTCCTTTTCACCAACTAGAGCCTCAGTCAACTCAGCCTCTTCCTTAAGCTCTTCCTCAACAACCTCATCATCATCATCGATCATGATTTCTTTCTTCCTTTGCATTTTTACTACAACTGGTAGAGGGGGATCAACTATGGCATTACAGTCATACAATGACTATCATTCTTTGGATTTTGCACTATGTTGCTAGGTAGTGTTCCCTTTTTCCTAGGGTTTAGGGATGCCGACAATTGACCCAACTGCTGCTCTATTTGCTTGATAGTTGTGGCATGTGACTCAAATTTCTGGACCATAACAAATATTTCTCCTCAAATGTCTTTCAGCTGCTCCTTAGTGGATCTTACCTTCTTGAGCATCTCATCTATTATGCTCTCCAATTTTGACTGTCAAACTTCACTCTTACGAGCATTAGGAGGCACAAATCCTGTCTGGTCATTGTGGTAAGCATCATTCCTTCTCCATTCTCCCTCTCGCTCATTACCTCGGCTCCTATCTCTATACCCATTGTGGTTGTAGTTGTCTCGGTATTGGTTCCGATCTTAATTTTTGGAACCTTGGCGCAAAGTTTCCTATCCAGACCCTTAGGCATTGGACCGAAAACCAGCCACCTTGTTGTTAAAGAAGTTTTCCTCCTCCTCAAAATCTAAAATGTTGTGGTCCTAGCTCCTATACCTGAGCTCCCGCAGCATTTATCTTTTTGGCCCCAGCCACCAAGATATGCTTTGTGATCAGGTCTAATGATGTACGCATGTGGGCCAATCCTGATCACGCTCCTCCTCCTTCTTTCGTTGGTCTCCAAATATGTACCTACAACTTCTTCCACTTCCCTGGTATGCTAGCCCTTGTTAATTTTAGTCACATTATTAAGAATAGTGGTAGCTTGTTTCTAGGCGTGACTCACTAGTACTCCTCCCGCCACAATATCATGTACAACTTTAGTGTTATTATTCAATGACCTGAAAAAAAATCTCCAACAAACTTTCATTAGGAATTTTATTGTTTGGACACTTGGTCAACTTCTTTTAAATCTTAACTAGGTTTCATGAAGTGCCATTGTTTTCAGTTGTCAAAAATTGTAGATCTCATCCTTAAGTGGTAGCATCCTGGTGGGTGGGAAGAACCTTTCAAGGAATGCCTATTTGAGCTCTCTCCAATTGGTAATGGAGTCATTGGGAAGCTCCGATGACCATAAAGTGGCCTCCCAGAAAGAGAGAAGGGGAAAGGACTCAGCCTTATTGCATCCTGACTGACATCGGGCAACTTGTACGCCTTGCATATTCCAATTAAGTTCATCAAGGGCAGGTTGGCATAATTCACTGTATGACCATTAAACACCCCTTTCATATTCAGAAACTGTATCGTGATGCTAGTGATGTCAAACTTTGCTCCAGCAGGCAAAAGTGGTGGTACGATAGCTCTAGTTGACCTGACTTCATCAATATTCGGGTCATCCTCATCAAAGAACTGAGGGGAATATCTCTGGCCTCTGTTTCCCCTTCAATGGAAGTCAACATTTACGACCTCATATCTAGCATCCTCAACTTTCTGAAGTGCATCTCGCTGAGCTAGCTTGGGTTTCGTAACTTCTTCAACAAGACGGGCATCTCTCTGTTCCTGGTTTTCCATTCTTCACATTATTCTTTCAATTTCAAGATCCAAAGGAATCAGGGGTTTTCTGTTCCGTCGAGTACTTCGAATTCACCAAGAGACAACCTGCGGGTGTCAAAAATAAAAAGAAAACATAAATGCGAAAATCACAACTAAAAGTTAAATATTAGTTAATCCAATCTTAAGTCGTATTCCCCGACAACAATTCCACTTTTGATAATGCTCAAACTCATACTCCTAATAAAGTATGAAGAGGACGTTGTCAATAAAAAACCCAACAGAGGTTGGGGTCGAACCCATAGGGAATATGGTAAGAACTAAATTAATGTAGGTATTTAAGCTTTTAGGTATGTGATCTCCAAATTGGGTTATTTATAGAAAAGATAATAGTAAAACAAGAGCGAAAATCAGTTGTTGTTTACCAAGATTTGCAATTAACAAGGATAAGTGTTCCCCATGGATTCATAATTACTTCAGGTTTACACTCATGATCTATTCCAATGCTTACTTTTAGAACTGATGATTAGGATTCATCCAAGCAGCTGGTTCATCCCTATTGGATAACTATACTCAATCATTGGTTAGGTCTCATGAGCTATTTATATTTAACCGTTATAAATTTGTTCCAAATAACTATCCTACGATCGCAGCTCAAGTTATACAATGATCATAAAAATCAAGGCTTTGTTGTAATTCTCTTTTCCTAATCTATATTCTCTAGGTTCAAGCAAGTAAAGAATTAGGGCATGTCCTAACATTGCGCTTGATTAAGAAACATTAAAGATGAAGTGAATACAATACAAGTATTTAGCATTGGTTTGGAATCACTTCGTGTAACCCTTGTTTGTTACTCCACCATGGTTCCACAACCCTAGTTCTGGAGGTTTTAGCCTCTCATGATTGTAATATTATGATTAGTATTCATAGAGAAACACATAATTGAATACTTACAATGATGATTGAAAGAAAACCTACTTTGAATATTGCAACAAAAGATGATGTAAATTCAAGAACAATTGAGAAATCCAAGTAAAAGTCTGAATAATTGCTCTTCAATATTATCAAAAACTAAATACAAACTAATAATGAACGTCCTCTAAACTAAAAGAAACCTAAAAATATTTATACAGAAAAAAATCCTTTTCCTAAGTTACAAGGGAAATGTAAAATCTGGCACTGGCACTTTATACGACTCCTGATACGACGTGTAACAGGATAGTACAAGTCGTTCCTTGTCTCATACATCCCTTAGCTTCTGCATAATTCGCTAAGTGTTGGCCTCTAGTATGACTGGTAACATGATCCCATGAGTCGTACAACCAAGTTTCGGATTGATACTAAGATCTCTGGAATATTCTGAAGATTTTACGAATGTCTTGGTACGCCTCATACCTTGCTCCTTCAACTCGTAACAACTTGTCGTAACATGAGATCTGCCAAGTCCCAAAAATCTCTGAAGTTCTCCATGGCTCTTTGTACAGGTCGTAAGTAGATATTACAATTCGTAATTGCTACCAGACTAGGAGACTTCAATTGTGGAAATTTCTCCGGAGTTTTCTACGACTCAAGTTACGTCTCTTACCAGGATAGTACGGCGCGTACTTATAGTCGTCTTTGCCTTTGACTTGTACCAATCTTTTTGAATTTTCTACAAGTCTCAGTATTGCTCATACAATCTTGGTATGGCTCGTACTGAGATCCTTACGTGGCCCAAAATCTGCACTTTTCTGCATCTTTTGCACATTTTTAGTCCAACACCTATTTTCCTTGAAAATAAAGTAAAAGCACCTCGTATCCATATAAACAAACCTAAGACCATGCAATTTTCCTAGTTTTAAGAGTTGAAAATATTGTAATCTCACAGCATATTAATGCACGAGGAGAACTGGAGAACCCCAAGGTGAAATAGTGGGGTGGATGAAACCCTTATCTAACAGATCTTTGATTACGCCTCCGTTGCATACGCAAGCACTTGCGATCATACAACTAATACAGTGACTCTTAAGATCCATATGTTGAACCCTTATGGGCGAGATTTTAAGTGAATTAACAAGATCAAGTATCTATTCAAAAATTCAAAAGTGCTAATGTTCCTAGATTTAAAGTTGGTTTGTTTTTCATTCTAAAGACTATAACAAATTAAAGTGCTAAATAGTAATGCGAAGAATTTAGGATTAAGACCAAACAATCATGAAATTCAACATTCATATTGGTTCATGTATGTGACTTCATTTCTTATCTCACAGGATAAATGCCATGTTCATGGATTTTCGAGCCTCAAAACAAAATCAAATTAGCCTCATAGCTACATCGTTAAGCAGGAATATGACAACCTAATTCATATGCAATTAACTATGTGGAGTGGTTTAAGGGGTTAATGCCCTTGGTTATGGACTTTCGAACCTCTAACTATTTAACCTAACTTTTCTTCACAACTACATCAAAGAGCGGTGATGTAACAATTCCAAAATCAGTGTCTAGCTATCTTTCCGCTAAATAACCAAGCGAGTCGAATCACGTATATTTCTATCCTAACCACGAATCAGGCTTAAAGGCTTAAACTCACTTCTTGCATTCCAAGTTCTAACCTAGGTTTTTCTCTTTTTAGTTTGCTTAAGATTAACAAGTGCATTTCAACGGTGATCAAGCATCAAAATGATAAACAATAAGAATGCAAGAAATAACAACAATTAAAACTTGAACATAATATAGAACTAGGCAACTACAATCATGTCATGTAGTATCAACCCTATAACAAGGGCCTTAGCCACTCATGCTAACACATGAATTCATAATATAATTACAGTTCATATAAAAACAAGAGTGAAAAGGTAAGAAATTGAAACCCTAGGTAGAGTCTTCTTTGCTCTCCTTCGCTCCTCTATTTTTTCCAGAAAGTACTACGTGATATTAAAATAAAATAACCAAGTGCTCTATTTATACTGAGTGAAATTTAGTTTTGTGTATGCTACCTCCGTGCCATGCTGCCTATCCTGTAGCTTGCCCTCCATGGCATGTAGTGGACGCAGACATGCACTGGATAGCAGGTTGTGGCATGTTGCTGGTATGAGCAATTGGGCGTGGCACAGACACTAGCGCGGAACACAATGAGTGTGGAACGGTGCAACCATGCATGGCGCTATCATGCACAACCACTAGAACTGCATTATCGTCGTGCACACACACATTGGCGTGGCACTGCACCGTCAGACCTGTCTCCTATCGTGGCACGGGCATCAGCGCGCAGCATGGCCTGGCATGGCACGCTGGGCCATGCGGCAGTTTACTTTTCATGCAACTTCATGAAATCTTCCTCAAAACTCCTTTTGAGCTTCCTTCTTTCTCATGCATCATCATATTAAGCCCATCCATAGCATATTTCACCTATAAATATGTGCTAATCACAATAGTTAGTTCATGCATATAAATATACACAAAGACATGAGATTATACTTAATTTAATTGATAATCATGACTAAAATTAAGATATAAAATAGCACTTGGGCATGTAAATATGCCCAATATCAATCATTTAACTACTTTTTTAACTCCTTCAACTCATTTGGAGCCATTCTTGTTACACCCCGTAAGTTTTTGACACTTAGTTGGCCTATTCGCATGTTGGTTAAGAGTTTTAAAATGCCATACGTGTGGGAAAAGGGCCCGGGGAGAGACCGGACAAGCGCCAAGTCGGAGCGTCGCAAGGCAAATGCGACTTATATATCGCATTCGACAAATGCGACTTAAAGGCCCCAAATACATAAGGCTCGCACTTCGTTTTAAATCATTT
This sequence comes from Datura wrightii, assembly GCA_035772735.1. NCBI lineage: Eukaryota > Viridiplantae > Streptophyta > Magnoliopsida > Solanales > Solanaceae > Datura > Datura wrightii. Next base: position 166,569,548 of record JASDFA010000016.1, read on the forward strand.
TCCCTTCATATAATTTCTAGTAAATGAATAGAAACAGAGGGGAAAAAAGGGTTTGATTAAATATCCTTCCGTTTACACCGTCAAACACAGTCCAAACTCGAATTAACTTCAGGTAACGAAGTATAAAGTAGCCAGGAGAATTCCTGCGGAGTTAGTTTCACGAAATTCGGCCGGTGAATCATCGTCATGCCGAGCTAAGGTAAGTGGAATTGCTCCAAACTAGTGTTAATATACTCCCAGCATTAATGTGAGTATTTCTCCCTTCTAGACCCCTGAGAAATAGCGAGTTTTCTGTCGTTTTTCGATAAGTTGAAGAATAGGCAGTAGGTATAGCCATAATATGGTTTCTTTCCAAAATAATGGTAGAATTAATTCTATTCTTTCGTGAATATGAATACAGTTGGGAGAAATAGCTGAATACTAGCCGAGCTATGTCAGTTAATTAGAAAGTTGGCAGTTGAGGTATGTGAAGCCAGTTTCTTTCGACAAGCTAGTAGTTCCAGTACAGCAAAATAGTACAAATTCCAAGAATGTTTCAGAAGCCGTATATTATATTCAGTATGAGTTCAGTAAGCATGTTAGAATTATTATACAATGTTCAGCATGAAACTCAGTAAAATAGTATAATTCCCAGAGAATATTCCAGAAATATTATTTCAGACTCAGTATATCTCAGTATTAGATTCAGTATATTTCAGCATCAGATTCAGCATATTTCAGTATCAAATTCAGTATATTTCAGTATGAAATTCAGAACAGAATACCAGAATATAAATATTATTATCAAATTTAGTATATATATATTACATGCGGTTATTGCTATCTGAGGAGACATGATTGTTCTGTGTTGGGCACCCTTAGAGCTTCCTTGACTGCCCTAGGGTTAATAGCTGTGTCGACTCGCCCGCCAGAGGGTGAGGATACATCGCATTACGAAGTGGCATGCCGTCCGCCAGCGGACGAAGATGGGATGTAGATTTCCCATAGCAAGTTTATCAGCACTATACCACACCCCCGTCGAGCGCTTGCACCCGCAGTGCAGAATACAGTTTTCAGATTACAGATTTTAGATTTCAGATTTCAGGAGTCCTCCAGACTCAGATCCAGCTATAGTCAGGGGCCCAGCGGGCCCAAGTTGCATACCCAAGGGGCCAGCGGGATGCTCATAGTTACTAGGTGGATGGTATGACCTGGGTAGGGGTATATAGATTGTGTGTTGGTTGGTACCATATGGCTTATGGGGGCTGGTAAGGTTCTTATATGCTATGTTGTGTTTGTTATTAATAGATAGAAAGTAGACTGCCATGTTATCAGGTATGACTCTTACTCTCTTCAGTAAAGTTACGCTCTTTTCAGTTAGTCTCAGCCCATCTCTTATTACTTCAGTATCTATCAGTAGTATTGTTTTCCTTTCAGTTATTTTCAGTTATTGCTTTGCATACTCAGTACTAGTGGTACTGATGCCCGTTTTGGGGCTGCATTACTTGCCTGTAGGTACTCATAGACGAGGAGCAGATCCCTCGTAGCTCCAGCTAGTGTACAGAGTCGGAGCTTAACAGCTAAAGGTTTACTTCCCTTTTTGTTTGTACAGTGTGGGTAGGCCGGGGCCCTGTTCCGACCATCTTATTATTCTTAGAGGCTTGCGGATTGTATATTCCCTGTGGTTAGTTGTACCAGTCGTGTGGGGCTGTGTGTATGTTTTTAGTTTGCATGTGATGACCGTGTGGGGCCTTGTTCAGTAATCAGTTGGTGACCTTGTCGGTCACAGATCAGTTTAGCACTTGATTCTACTTTTCAGTAATAACTAGTCAGCATGGTGGCTTTGTCGGCCCGGATAGGTTCCCTTATGTTCAGTTGTTCTGGGTAGCTGTAATATTCCTACATGTTGCTATAGGCCTTGTTAGCCGGAGGATGTATTTATAGCCGTTATATAGCCCGTTGTTTTCATAAATCTAGAATTAGAGCCAGCTTGGCACCAGAAGTGCTTAGGCTCAGTAGTCCAGTAGTCCAGGTCCTTGTAGGGCACCAGGTGCCAGCCATGCCTCCCAAGGTGGAGCGTGACAATTCTATATGGAGGAATAGAGATGGGTTTGGTATTAGGAATAACATCAATTCTGAAATCTATTTCCCTATTTGGATGGACTCTTGGATGATCATAGGGGAAGACCTCAGGAAACTCATTAACTATATTAACTAACTGAAGGGATGGGGTCTCAACATAAGGGTCTCTCACCATCACTAGATGATAGACAATAGAGATTAACTTTCTAGGCTTAAGGTACAAAATGAAACGACCGTTAGGCATGATGGGACTACATTCCCAAACTAAAATAGGCTCATTTGGAAATTGAATTCTATGACTAAGGTTCTTCAATCAATAGTAGAATAACAGGAATATAACCAATCCATTCCAAGAATAACATCAAAGTCCACAATGTCTAGCTCAATCAAGTTAGTTGTGACCTTATGATGGACTGAAACTGTACAATCTCTATAGGCTCTCTTAGCTAGAATTGACTCACCAAAGGAAGAAGAAACACTGTAAGGTTCTACAAGTTGTTGGGGATGCTTCCCAAACTTATCGACTACATATGGAGACAAAAAATATTCAGTGGCACCTAGATCAAGTAAGGCATAAACATCAATGGAAAAGACTTTTAACATAGCAGTGAAAACAACTAGGGAGTTCTCCAAGTCCTTTTTGGTAGCCAGAGCACATAGACAATTCTGACCACCGCTGGAAATACGGTCCATCTGTTGAACTGTCACTTGATTTTGGGATTCTGCCTAGCCTTGTCCATCTCTCAATCGATGGAATATCTTTCGAAAAGATGGTTTGCCTTTGCTCTATCAACTGCTTTATTGTGGTTCTTGACCTTGATCTGTCTTCTAGTTTGCAGACCTTCATTTGAGAGGACAGTTCGTCTTACTAACCATCAGTTGCATACCACCTGGGTGTTGTTTCTAGATCATAAGGATGTTAGAAGACTTCTAAATGTACGGACTGTCTATTGAGATGACTGTCCATCTCTTTGTTTTTTTTTTAGCAAACTTTAGTGACTTTCATGCCTCCTTTTATCTTCTCATTTACTTAAATTTAGAAAAGTAAAGTTAGTTTTGATTATAATAAGTACTTAAAGGCATGCAAAACTCCATGAAAAAGAGTATAGATATGTCGCAAACTCCTGACACATCAACATCCCTAACTTAATGCTTTTGTTTGTCCTCAAGCAACTAATATACGAAAATCTAACTTAGATCTACACTCATGCTTTGATTTCACAAAATGAATTGACTAGGGGGGTTTTGACAAACAACTATAAGCACACAAATTTCAAGCAAGTAACCCCCTCTATCAACCAAAATCATCTTTCTCACAACTATCCAGACCAAGCATGCAATCTCCAGGCATGACATGATTCAAACATGCAACAAACCTAAATTTTAGAAGTAAGGCATGCTAGCCATTATAATTCACATGCCAACACATTTAGACCAAGGAAAGTGTACATTTTCAGAAGCAATGAACACATACAATATGAATACAAGATCAAGAGAGATGAGAAAAAATTAACCTCTCACAAAAAAGTTCACAAGATAGGTCACAACTACCATATCCTTGCCCATTTTCTCAAATGCCTTTTCTTTGGGATGTCTGGGTTAAGATTTGTCATGAATCGAACATATGCCCGTACTGACACACGGGACAAGAAACCCTAAGAGGCTCTAAGTCGACCCATGGAGTGAACATACATCTAACTCAATCATAGATAAGCGGAAGATCATCACTAAAAACATACCAGAAGTCTTAACAAAGCTTAACATTTGAAGACATACATAAGTCCAACAGAGAATCCACACTATGTTCGAATAAGCCTCTAACACTAATGAGCTGACGGAACAAGACCCTAACTAACTCACTATAGTCTGAAAACTAAAAATCCGACATACAAATGATAAGAAGGGCCCTCGCAGGATGAGGGCTCACCAACTAATACTGAGAAGTGCTAACTCTGGAAGTCTGAATAGCGGTAGGACTGAGTCTGGATATCAGGCTAAAAATAGTAGGATTCTTGACTCTAAAACCATGTGGTAAGCTAATTCATGAAATCATAAGACATACTTGATCATATGGGCTTTCCCACTACGTAAACATGCTTCAAATCAGCTTGATTCACTTTGAAAACATGAAGATAAACATGGGTATTTCGAAATCATACTTTTTTCATAAACATCTCATCATGCTTGAACACATATCTCATAGATCTCAACTTTCATGAACATTCATGGATGGGCATCATAGTTTAGAAAACATACAAACATAATTTATAATTTAAAGCATTATAAAATCATCCCATTAATAATAATTCATCATTTGAAATACATTTAGATTATACCTATGATTGAAACTTAGGAATTCATGCATTGGGTAAAAACCCCATGGAAATCATCAATTAGAACATCATAAATTGAGAGGGAATTGGTCATGGGTGTGGACAATTGCACCCATTCATAGCCTTACATACCTGAAGGGATTTGATTTTCATGCTTCCTTGATTGCCCAAAGAGAATTGATGATGAACTTTGTAGAACAAAGCTTGATCACCTCTCAACCTTCTAAACTTGGATGCATGAATTAGGTTAGGCTTAGAATGACTTAACCCTTCTTAAAACACTCCATTCTAACCTAAAAAAGATGTAGTTTAATCCTTAGGAACATAGGAATTACAGAAAAGCCCTTAATAAAGACACAAGGAAAAACAGACTGCTAGTCCCAATGAGGGACTGGATGAGTCGTTGCCTTGGACCAGGACTTGTGGTTTGTCAGTCATCGTCTTCACTAGACTCTATCTTCGCTAATCACCACGAGGGACTTAACGGATCATTACTGTGATCACGACTCGTGGTCACCTCCCGTTACCTTCACTGCCAAAATTTCTCCTGGGGGTCACCATGGGGGACACCATGACTCATAGTGTACACAATGAGTCATGGTGATGACCTATTAGGTGCACTGTTGATTTTTCCTTCATCCTTCAATAACCCTTGTCCACGACTGGCCGAACGAGTTGTGATGTTGACCACGACTCATGGTCACTTCCGTGGCAATCAAAAAACTAAAATTTCCAACAACTCCCAGCCTCTCCCCACGGGTCACTTAACGACTCGTGGGGTTCTAGACGGGTCACTGGACGGTTCGTCCCGTGACATGGTATAGAAATCCCTATTTTCTCTATTTCAACTCCCAAGTCTAATCTTACGACTTTCGGGGTATTACAATATCTCCCCCTTGGGAACATTCGTCCTTGAATGTTGAAAATCGTCATACTCAAATACAGAACATACATGTTGAAAACCAACGGAGTGACTGACTCCGATTTGAACAACATGACTGGACTGAATTCCCGAACCACACATACAATTATTTACATGAAAGAAATTGAGGTACATGAGCTGAGAATGAAACTGAATAGAGTATTAAGGGGGAAATTGATACCTCAAGTTGAAACTATGCCAAAAGGGAATAAGCGGGTTTTTAGCCATCATATCTGCTTCGGCTTCCCTTGTAGCCTCCTCAACCTGCTAATTCTTCCATAAAATCTTGACTAAAATTACTTCTTTATTCCTTAGCTTATGAACCAGCCGATCCAGTATCTCCACTAGATCCTCTTCATAACTAAGGTTGTCCTTCATACCTATGCTCTCCACCGGAACAACAAGAGATGGATCACCCAGACACTTCTTTAAGAGAGATATTTGGAAAAATGGATGAACTGAAGTTAATTCTGAGGGAAACTCCAACTCATAGCTACCTTGCCAACCCGTTTCACAATTCGGTACGGGCCAACATAACGGGGATTGAGTTTCCCTTTCTTTTTGAAACTCATCACTCCCTTTATGGGAGATACCTTCAAGAACACCTAATCGTTAACTTCGAACTCAAGCTCCCTCCTCCTCACATCCGCATAGGACTTTTGGCGACTCTGAGCTATTTTCAACCTGTCCCTTATAAGCTGAAATTTCTCCATAGCCTCATGGACTGAATTTGGTCCTATTATTGCAGCTTCACCGACTTCATAGAAACGAATAGGCGATCTACATCTCCTCCTATAGAGAGCCTCAAATGGAGCAATCTAAATGCTGGAATAATAGATGTTGTTATATGCAAACTCAATAAGAGGAAAATGGTCATCCCGACTATGTTTGAAATCAATCACGCATGCTCTGAACATGTCCTCAAGAGTCTGAATAGTTCGCTCCGCCTGACCATCTTTTTGTGGGTGAAATATTGTGCTAAGCTTGACCTAATATGATAGACAAGGGAACTCCATGAAACCAAACTAGCTTCCGAATGTAAAACTTAGCATAGTCCTTCGCTGAATTGGTAGTTTTGACCGATAGGAACTGAGTTGCTTAGTCAACCTGTCTACAACCACTCAAATGGTGTCATACTGCCTACGAGTGTGAGGCAACCATATAATGAAGTCCATATTGATCTCCTCCCACTTCCAAGTAGGAATATTGATGTGTTGAAGTGCACCTCCCGATCTTTGATGCTCCACTTTTACTTGTTTACAATTTGGGCACTTAGCCACAAATTCTGCATTGTCCTTCTTCATGCCATTCCACCAATAGACTACTTGTAGGTCACGGTTTATCTTGGTGGCTGCTGGATGTATAGAGTACCTGGAACCATGAGCCTCATGCAACATCTGAGCTCTCAAATCACCAACATCCGATATACACAATTGACCCTGATATCAGAGCACACTATCTCCCCCTTTGGTGAAGACCTCCACCTTCTGATTCTGAATAGCTTCCTTCAACTTTACCAAGATAGGATCCTCATCTTTGTCTGTCTTTTACATCAGTCACCAAGGATGATTCTTATCTACTCTGAACAACAATACCACCATCGGTCGAGTCAACTAAACGAACTCCCAACAGTGCAAGACAATGCATATCCTTCCCCAGTTCCTTCCACCCATCATCTACACGGGACACGCTCTCCATTGAAAGCTTACTAAGAGCGTCTTCTACCACATTAGGCTTGCCCGAATGGTAAACAACACTCATATCATAATCCTTTAGTAACTCCAACCACTTTCTTTAACGTAGATTCATATCCTTTTAGGTAAATATGTATTGCCGTCTTTTGTGGTTCGTAAACACATCTACATGGACCTCATGGAAATAGTGTCTCCAAACCTTCAAGGAAAATACTACCATTTCCAATTCAATATCATGAGTCGGATAATTTTTTTCATGGACCTTCAGCTGCCTGGAAGCATATTCTATAACCTTACCATGTTGCATCAATGCAACACCATGTCCAATCCTCGAAGCATCACAAAATACCACAAACCCATTAGTACGCTCAGGTAGGGTTAACACCTGTGCTGAGGTGCATCGAGTCTCCAACTCTTGGAAGCTCCTCTCATAAACCTTCTACCATTGGAACTTCACTTTCTTCTGGGTCAACTTAGTCAACGTGGCTGCAATGGATGAAAAACCCTCAACAAATCTCCTATAATACCCAGCTAAACCTAAGAAACTCCTGATATCCGAAGGATTCACCGGTCTAGGCCAATTCTTCACCGCTTCTATCTTTTGAGGGTCTACATGTACACCCTCACTTGACACCACATGACCCAAAAACGCCACTGAATTTAACCAAAACTTATTTTTACTAAATTTATCATACAACTGGCGGTCCTTCAAGGTCTATAGCAGCACCCTCAAATGAGTGGCATGCTCCTCCTCTCTCCGAGAGTATATAAGGATATCATCTATGAATACAATAACGAAAATGTCTAGATATGCTTGAACACCCTATTCATCAAATCCATAGAAGCTGCAGGAGCATTCGTCAGTCCAAAAGACATAACTACAAACTTATATTGACCATATCGAGTCATGAAGGTTATCTTCGGGATGTCACTCTCGCGATCTCCAAGCTGATGGCATCCGTATCTAGGGTCTATCCTTGAGAAGCACTTATCACCCTGAATCTTTTCAAACAAATCATCAATCCTTGGAAGAGGATACCTTTTCTTGATGGTAACTTTGTTCAACTTCTGGTAATCAATGCACATACGAGAACCATCCTTCTTGCGAACAAAGAGAACTGGTGTACCCCATAGGGATTTACTTGGTCTGATGAAACCCTTGTCCAAGAGGTCTTTCAACGGCTCCTTTAACCCGACTTGGGCCATTCTGTAAGGTGGAATAGGTATAGGTTGTGTATCGGGAAAAAGGTTAATACCAAAATCAATCTCCCGCTCGGGAGGTATTCCCGATAAATCATTTGGGAAGAATTTTGGATAATCACATACTATTGGAACTGACTAGATAGTAGGTGTTTCGGACGTAGCATGCTTAACATTAACTAGATGGTACATGCAACTCTTAGAAATCATCTTTCTAGCCTTAAGGTAGGAAATGAAATGACCTATAGGCACAACTGAACTACCCTTCCACTCTAAGACTAACTCACCCGAAAATTTGACCTCTACTGCACAGGTTCTACAATTCACTGAGGAATAACATGCAAATAGCCAATCCATGCCGAGGATAACATAAAAATCGGTCATGGCTAACTCTATTAAATCTGTTGAGGTGACTTTCGAATGAATTGTGACAGGGCAACTTCTATACACCCGTCTAACTATAATTGAATCACCAACTAGAGCAGACACTGAGAAGGGTTCTGATATGATTTCGGGACTCACTCTAAAACTACTAGCAACATAGGGCATCACAAAAGATAAAGTAGCCCCTGGATCTAACAATGCATATACATCAAGATGGAATACTCGTAACATACCAGTGACTACATCTGGGGAGAAATCCTACTCCTCGCAGGATGCTAGGGCATAGAATCTATTTTGGCGTTGTCTACCACCTATACTAGTATATGCTCCCTACTGAGCTGGGCGTACTGGTGGAGCTGCTGAATTATAAATTGGGCCTCAACCCCTATCATGACCCTGTGTGGCTGCTGGACAATCCCTAAGAATATGTCCAGGCTTCCCACACACGAAGCAAGAACTTGTACTCGCCAAACACTGGCCTGTGTGCCTTTGGCTACACCTATTGCAAATTGGGATACTGGACTCTGCGGGTCTGCTGCTCTGACCTATAGAGCCTGATGCTTGTCCGTTCTGGTCGTGTCTAGACCTAGATGGCACACTCATAGCCGACGATGCTGGGACTGACGATCTCTAGTGGGACTGCTGACGGTTCCCACTACCTGGTGTCTGTTGAGAGAACCCATAACTGTCTTTCCTAACCCTCTTAGCCCCTCTCTCTCTCAGACGCACTGCTTCTATTTGCTAGGCGTGTAAAACTATCCATGGAAAATCAATATCATGATGGAGCATGGCGATTCTACAATCTTTGTCTAGGTAGTCTTCCACTCCATGTACAAACCTTCTCACTCGAGCTCTCTAATCAACCACTAGCTCTAGTGCGTAACTGGACAAATGAGTGAATTCCAAGGTGTACTCCTAAACTATCATCTTCCCTTTCCTAAGATTTGCAAATTCAACCGCTTTAATATCCTTCATCTAATGAGGAAAGAACCTCTCCAAAAATGTGGCATGAAACTCATTCTAACAAATAGGGCTTGCTCCTACTGCCCTACTATCCTTCCACTACTTATACCAAATGTGCACAACCCCCTTCAATTTATATGAGGCTAAATCGGTGCACTCCTCTCTAGTCACCCCCATGACCTAGGTTAACTTTAGAATCTCATCAATAAACTCATGTGGATCCTCGTCCATCTTCGATCCAAGGAACTCAGGAGGGTTCATCCTCAAAAAGTCCCTAACTCTTGCTGCTACCGCATTCCCGCTCTGAGGGACATGCACTGCCACCTGCTAATTGAACTTGGAGGTCAAGGACTAGGCTAACATCTGAATGGCTATCCTAAACTTTGCTTGGGAAACTAGCTCGGGTACGTGCTCCTCATGGGCTGGGGGGCGTGCTGGTGCCCATCTCCATTGCCATTCTCATTGGCATTCCCATTTCCATTCCCAATTCTCCTGACATTAACTCTGTAGGGAGGCATGATTCTGCAAATGCGTATATTACAAGTTTAAAGAATAGAGAGATATTTCACCGCATGACTTAGATTAAGAAAGAAGGAAATATTTCCTAAACGTCTTGTAGCCTCTTTGTCATATGTGTGACGCCTTCTAACCCATGAAAAAGAGTACTTAACATGGCTTTGGGACATCCTAGGACACTTCAAAACCTAATGCTCTTATATAATGTTTGTCACGACCCAAACATTGGCCCAGACTGTGACACGGGACAAGAAACCCCGAGAGTCTCCAAGTCGACCCATGGCATGAACATACATCTAATTTAATCTTAGATAAGCGGAAGATCATCGTAAATAATATAGCAGAAGTCTAAGAAAAGCTTAACATCTGAATACATACATGATTCCAATGTTGAATACACACTATATCCAAAAAGCCTCTAACACTGACGAGTTGATGCGACAAGACCCCAACTAACTCATTATAGTCTGAAAACTAAAAATTCGACATACAATTGATAAGAAGGGCCCTCGCAAGATGAGGACTCACTAATTGATATTGAGAAGTGCTAACTCTGGAAGTCTGATTAAAAGAGGCACTGAGTCTGGATAACAGAACCTGTATCATAAAATGATACAACATAGAGTATGCAGTTAGTACGTGGAATGTACCGAGTATGCAAGGTAAGTAAAATGACTAAGTAAGTAAGATCATTAAATCATACATATAATAAAACATAATAAAGATAAGATTCTGAGAGTAGGGCTCGCATGCTATTTTCTGAAATCATGATCTGAACATAACTGAATCGAATGACCCAAAGCTGAAAACTGATAATCATAAGTAAAACTGAACATTGGGTCAAACCTGCGGAATATATAATATCATGACTGATGTACATGCATAAAATGAAATCATGAGGAATAATGGGAGACTCATCATATAACCGACATATCAACGATAGAGCTTACGCGGTCTCAACTACCACACTCAAGTGGACAGAGCTATCCAAAGCCTTTCTAGGGCTAAGGACGCTACCATGATATCGATATCAAGCTGAAGTCCCCTTGGGGGCATGGAAGCTCTAAAATAAGTCCCAAATAATCTAATCATACCTGCATTGGCGCGTGGTTCTGAGACATAGGGTTCACTAACCATTAATCAACTCGATGTTAGACACTACTCCTAAAACCATGCATTTCAACGAAGCTGACCATCGTCTAGTGACGAAGCTGAATAATAACATATATGCATAATTAGAAATCATAACATGAGGAGTGTTGGCTCAAATCATACCACAAGCTGAAAATAATGGGAGTCTTGACTCCAAAACCATGTGGTAAGCTAATTCATGAAATCATAAGACATACTTGATCGTATGGGCTTGCCCAATACTTAAACATGCTTGAAAGCAACTTGATTTAGTTTGAAAACATGAATATAAACATGAGTATTTTGAAATAATACTTTCTTCATAAACATCTCTCAGACTAGAACACATATCTCATAGATCTCAACTTTCATGAACATTCATGGATGGGCATCATAGTTTAGAAATCTTAGAAACATAATTTATAATTTAAAACTTTGTACAATCTACCCATTAATCATAATTCATCATTTAAAACATGCTTAGATCATACCCATGATTGAAACTTAGGAATTCATGTATTGGGTAAAAACCCCATGGAAATCATCAATTAGAACATCATGAATTGAGAGGGAATAGGGCATGGGTGTGGGCTATTGCACCCATTCATAGCCTTACATACCTGAAGGAATCTGATTTTCACACTTCCTTAATTGCCCAAAGAGAATTGAGGAAGAACTTTGTAGAACTAAGCTTGATCACCTCTCAAACTTCTAAACATATATGCAAGAATTAGGATAGGCTTAAAATGACTTAACCCTTCTTAAAGCACTACATTCTAACCTTAAAACGATTTACTTTAAGCATTAGGAATATAGGAATTACGGAAAAGCCCTTAATTAACTCGTAGGGAAAACAGACTGTTAGTCCCACAGAGGGACTGGACAAGTTGTTGCCTTGGACCACGACTCGTGGTCTACCAGTTGTTGTCTTCACTGGACTCCTTCTTCACTGGTCACCATGAGGGACTTAAAGGATCATTTCTGGTGACCATGAATCGTGGTCACCTCCCGTTACCTTCACTGCCAAAATTTCTCCTAGGGGTCACCATGACTCTTAGTGTATCCAACAAGTTGTGGTGATGATCCGTTAGGTGCACTGTCGATTTTTCCTTCATCCTTCAACAACCCTTGGCCACGACTGACCAGTCCAATTATGATGCTCACCATGACTTTTGGTCATATCCGTGGCCACTCAAAAACTAAAATTTCCAACAAGTCCAAGCCTCTCGCCACGGGTCACTTAATGACTCGTGGGGATCCTGATGGGTCATTGGACGACTCATCATGTGACCTAGTGTAGAAATTTTTGTTTTCTCCATTCTAACTCTCGGGTCTGATCTTAGGGCTTTTGGGGTATGACAAGATTACATAAAGGCTTTTTTATGCTTGCAATTGTGCTTAATGGTTGGTAGGATATAGATGAGATCTTTTAGTAGCTCATTTACCATCCTTAAACACCACATCACACTCACACTTTCTTTTTCATTTTATTCTCCCTTTTATTTCTTCCCTTCTTTTCCTTAGAGAGTTTTCATAACCCAAGGCACTTTTGTGAAATTAATTTATTCACTTTATCTTTTCTATTCTTTTTCTATTTTCAATTTCTGCTCTTTTCTCAATAAACCTTTGGATATGGCCAAACAACTCATTTATGCCCTATTCTTTCTTTTTCACCTTATCAACCCCCACTTGCACTTATTGCACATTTTTATCACATTTCAAATTATCAAGGAGGATGGGTTCAAAAGAGGATCAACTTGAGAATTGGTTTTAGCTTTCAGTTTGGTTGATCAAGAAAATGGTCATAGGCTCAAAAGAGGAAACTAGGATACATGTATCTTTTGGTATGCTAATTTAGGCAAATGTGATTTGTAAAACACATAGAAGACCTAAGTTCATCTCGAAAACCCATAGCCAATCCTAAGATAGACCATGAGTAGCCAGGAAAGTCGTTGAGTGTGATTACAACAAGTAAACAAACAAAATTTTCTTTACCACACAATGGAAAATGGATATCAAATGGACTGAACGACTTTACTCTCAATGAGGGATTCATCATCAAAATCAACATAAATAGATGTCAAAAGAAATGCTACACATGTCAATTTAAAATAGTTGCGGCAAAAATTTTGAGGGGCGCATTTTATAAGAATTATGAAAGAATGCTTTAAGATAATATGCCGCCACAATCATACTAAAAAACATTTTATTCAATCAAGAATGACTTAAATTTTAGGTTGGTACCTTTAAGGATATTGCTTAGCAATCTATTATTGGGCCCACACATTATGACAGTTTAACTACAATTATTTATTAGATTCAACTGAAATTAAACCTCTTTGAAAGAACTATGGCTATAAAAACCCAAGAGGACCACATACATCCTTCAATAAATTCATATATCAAACCGGGCACACAATGAACCCAACTCCCCCAACTTGAAAACATGCAGTGTCCTCAATGTATGAAAAGATACAAAATAAGTATTAGAACTCCCTGAGGCACACTTGTCTCATTAGTCAGTCGGGCATACCATGAAGCATGCGAGATGGCATGGACTCTACCAGTGAATGCACATGCTTTTGGGTTGCCTACGAAATGACATCTAATTTAAGTTCGTTGCACGCTTCAAATGGAATGATCATTCTAAGCTTGAGTTGATCACATCTTGAGGCAGAACTTCTCAACAAGCTTCTCTTCATTAGTGATGCCCAGATAATGCTTGACCTTTTAACCATTCACCTTAAATGTTTAGGTTCCATCTTTAGTTTCCAACTCTTTTGTACCATAGGGGACTGCATTAACAACCTTAAATGGCTTGGACCACCTAGTTTTTAGCTTCCCACGAAACAACTTAAGTGTAAAGTTGTATGGAAATACTTGATGTATGGGATGAAAGGCACAACGTTTAATTCTTGTCATGCAAGTATTTTATTTTCTCCTTGTATAAGGACGAACTTTAAAATGCACAGAAATGGAATAATCCAATTTATTAAGTTGACTCATTCTCATCTTTGCCGCATCTTTGCACTCCATATTTAGTTTTTAAAAATCATACAAGGTTTTATGTGCTAATTAAACCGCTAGCTGGTAGGATTTGCCAAACATCAATTAATAAGGAAACATTTTGGTTTCTTATAAGTTGTCTTGTAGGCCCATATAGCATCATCTAGCTTTCTTTACCAGTCAGTCCGATTGGCATTGATGATTTTGGCTAGAATGCTCTTTATTTCTTTATTTGATACCTCCAATTTGCCGCTTATTTGGGGGTGGAACGGGGTTTCCACTTTCTGTTTTAATCAATAACTCAAGAGTAGGCTATTAAAGGCCATATTGGAAAAATGAGATCCACCATCACTGATTACGCATCTTGGAGTGCCAAATCTTGTAAAAATATTTTTCTTGAGGAAGGAAGTAATACTTTTTGCTTCATTATTGGGAAATTCTGTGGATTGACCCACTCGCACACACATATAGTCCACCGCCACCAAGATGTATGTTATCCAATAGGATCTCATGTAGGGACAGATGAAGCAAATGCCCAAAACATCAAACAGTACCTCAAGCACAAAATTAAGGGGAATCTCTTGTCTTCGCAACACAGACCATTGTCGCTGGCATTAGTCATACGCTTTGGCCAATATATTAGCATCAAGATAGATAGTGGGCCAGTAATAGCTGCACTCCAATATCTTTGCAGCCATGTTATTACTCCCACAATGAACTCCCATCGAGGATAGATGATATGCCCTCATTTTCAGCCATGTGATTATCTCATTTTCGTGCACATATCGTCTGATGATAGAATCAACACACACGTGGAATAAACATGGATCCTCCTAAGAGTAGTATTGCACATCATTGAGAAATTTCTTTCTTTGATAAGACTTTAGCTCCTCAAGCACCACTGTCGTCACCAGATAATACACAAAATTTGCATGCCAAGGTGCCAGAGTGGTGGTCCCAGCCAAAATGCACTCATCGAGTAAGGAATCATTAATCTCTAAATTTTCAACTGGCCTTCCATCCTCTCCAAGGCGGAACAAGTGGTTAGCCACTTAATGTTCTATGCCTTTTTTTGTCTTTAACCTCAAAGTCAAACTCTTGTAGTAAGAGAACCCACCAAATGAGCCGAGGTTTTTCATCTTTCTTTGTCATCATGTACGTCAAAGCAGCATGGTTGTGTGGATAGTCACCTTTGACCCCAACAAGTGTACCCTAAATTTTTCAAAGGCATAAAAAATGGCAAGCAATGCTTGTTCAGTGATTCTATAGTTCATTTGTGCTGCATTTAAGGTCTTTGTAGAATAATATATTGGGTGCATGATTCTCTTATGTCACTGCCCTAATACAACTCCAATATCAAATCTTCTAGCATCACATATTAGCTCAAATAGTAAGGACCAACCCAGAGTGGTGATGATAGAGGCAGAACTCACCTTTAACTTCAACTATTCAAATACTTGAAAACATATTTCATCAATAATTAACTTGGCATCTTTTCAAGAACATTGCACATGGGATGGCTAATTTTTGAGAAATCTTTGATGAACCTCCTATAGAACCCAACATGTCATAGAAAACTCTACATAGCGTTCACGATATAGCTAGGGGAAGTTAGCAATGCTATCCACTTTGAGTTGATCCTACTTGATCCCCTTTTCAATTGTGACCAAGTACTATCCCTTACTTGACCGTAAACTGGCACTTTTATCAATTGAGAACAAGGTTGGTTTCTTCACACCGCTTCAATAGTTAACTGAGATTGCCGAGATATTCATTGAATGTATCACCAACCACTGAGAAATCATCCATGAAGACTTCAAGAATGTCTTCCACCATATAGGAGAATATGGTCAACATGCACTATTGGAAGTTGGTTGGGAATTGCATAACCCGAAAGGCATCCTTCTAAATGCAAAGTTCCCATAAGGACATGGGAAAGTGGTCTTTTCATGATCCTCTAAAGCTATATTGATTTGATTATAGTCAAAGTAACCATCGAGCAAATAATAATAAGTTCTTCATGCTAACTAATCCAACATTTGTTGATAAAAGGCATGTGAAAATGGTCCTTGCAAGTGGAAATATTGAGTTTTCTAGTATTCATGCGCACTCTCCACCCAGTAACTTATTGGGTGAGAACTAGTTTATTCTATTCATTTTCAACCATTGTTATTCCTCCTTTCTCTTGTACATATAGGACCACACTAACCTATTGGCTGTAAAATATAGGGTAGACCACTCTAAGGTCAAACCACTTAATGATCTCCTTCATAACAACCACTTGCATAGCTAGATTTAGTATTTTCCAATGCTCTATACTAAGGGAACTATATTCTTATATTTTGATTTGGTGCCTACAAGTTCTAGAAGGAATGCCTTGAATGTCTGCTATGGTCAGCCAATAGATATTTAATACTATTGGTGCTTTTTGAGAAATTTCTACACCTGTTCATTAATAATAAAATAGGACATCACAACTGACAAATTTCCATTGATCCCAAGAATTTATAGCACAAATGGGCAGTTAATGGCTTCAGCTCTAGCACTGGCCTCTCTTCAATAGAGGGATTAACTGGAGGGGTTGATCGATTTTCAAGGTAAAGTGATAACTTTTTTGGCTTGTGGGACTACTATCCAAGCCCTTCAAGTGAGTTCACTGTTTCTCCATATCCTTCAACATCATCAACTAGATTAAATGTCCCCAAACTAGTAGCTAGGATTTAATCTAAGCCACCTTCCTCCACACTCTACTCTTATGCTTCCTCCATATCATCTAGATCTTCAAGTACGAATTTACATGCAATCTCCTGAGGCAATTTCATTCCTCTATCAACATTGAATATGACTTCATCATCATTCACTCAGAATTTGATATCATTGTGTTTAGAATCCATGATAGCCCTACTAGTAGCATGGATGGTCTCTCTAATATGATAGAAACCTCAACATCCACAACATACTCAAGAATCACAATGTCGGCTTGAAGCATGAATCATTCTACTTAAACTAAGGCATCATCAATAATCTCTACCGGTCATTTAATTGACGATCCACCTTTTGTAGCCTCATGCATGTTAGTCCAGGAAAGATTAGTCCTGTGCTTTTGAAGATAGAAAGGGGCATTAGATAAATGCTTGCCCTGTTGTAACGTAAAGATTTGGCAATATTTTTATAATCCATTGAGCATGAGAAGGTGAAAGCTCCTTGATCACCTTTCTTCTCTACTATTAGGCCTAAAATAATAGCATTATCTCTGCGTGTAACAGTGACCCCCTCATATTTGTGTATTCTCTTCTTTGTCACAAGTTCTTTAAGATATTTCACAAATCCTGGAAATTAATTAATAACTTTAATAAAAGGAATACTTAAGGACACCAGCCTTAACATGTCAAGATACTTAGGCATTCTCTTATTATGATGCTTCTTCCTCAATCATTGAGGGAATGAGTGAGGAGGAATAGGGAGTTTTGGTAGAGGTATAGATGCCTCCACCTTGTGCTCCTTATCCTCTTCCTTAGTAGACGTATCAACCACCACCTTCTCATGTGGTACTTCAGAATTAGGACTTGGTTCATTCTCTATATTGGTTTTTTCCTCCACATGCCTGTCAGGCCCTTGGTGCAATATTTTTTCACTCCATGTTGTAATTACTAAATAAAAAGTGGAATTGTCTTCTTCATCAATCTCAGGAGCATCATCAAAACCAATTATTTACTATTCATCCTGGTCAAGTATGCGACTCATATGATGATCAAGCTTTTGTAATGATTCTGCGTGGGCACTTACTCCATTAGTCATATTTTCTTGAGAGGCCTCTTCTTCCTCTTGATTTTATAACACTTGATTAAGCATACTTTCCAACCTAGAGCCCTTGGTATCAAAGGTTGGCTCGATGTTCGAATCTTGTATTTGACTACGTTGCTCAGCCTACCTGCATTGATTATTTGAAGCCTAATAATCATGATGGCTAGAAGGATGAAAGGATTGATCTTATTCATGATAATATGAAATCATTTCTTCATCATGTGTTAAATAAGATAAATTCACCTCTACACCTTGCATGTGACCATATTCCTAATACATGTAGTGTTGGTGCGATTGAGAATATCCTCTAGTGTCCTCTGGATACCCATAAAACTCATTATTTTTCCATGGCATCATGTTATAATCTTGATCCACTTTTTTTGAATCTGAGATTCTAGTTGATCACATGCTTACAAAATAAAGCAAAGAAAAGGTGATAGAATAGATCCAATCAAACACATCAAATTAAAAATTCTAGATAGGGCTTATTCCAAAATCCCCAACAACGGTGCCAAATTAACAATATTGCCCATGATTGACCTCAAATATTAATTGTGTGTGCGGTCAATATAGCATAATTACCAACTTTGGAGTATGGGTCGTATCCACAAATTCTGGTAGGTCAAATTTATCAAGCAATTTCAAATACGATTTGAGAGTTGAGTCTCTATTAAAGTAAGGTGAAAAAGATTATAACTATAACCAAAGATGTAAACTCTTACGGAGTAAATCAATATTGAGAAAACTAGGGAAGTGTTCCCAAATTTGGGTTGATCCCCTTAAATTACTCAAAAAGAATAATGGAGACTGAAATTATGGTGAATGTGAAAGCAATCAACTTAGGCAACCAGTGGGTGTCTTTAAACAATTTCAATGGTGTCAATCTACATCAATATTTTTAAATTGAAGAGAACTCCATTCTATCCGATAGTAATTTGCCAATTGGATTCTCACTATGTCTATGCGAATCCATTTAACAAGGGTTAGAGCATTGCGTTACTGTTGATATGCTACTCAAACATAAATTGGCTCTTCAAGCACAACAAAGGCAATTTAGGGAGGATTGAATGAGTTTCATCACAAATCACACTTAACAATCTTCAAATCAATCAAATATTCTCAAGCCCATAAATAATTTCACCTAATTGAGATCATTAGGATTCACAAACCTAAATCTGAATTTAGTTACACTTAGAAAAAGAAGGAGAAAAAAATAAGTAATTAAACATTCTTACTCACAAACCAATGATGAGAGAAGAAAACTTGAATTGAGTAACTTGATCTTCAACTTAAATTACAAACATATCCAATCTATGTGAAAAACTAGCTAATACTATTTCATAAAGCTTAAAATCTAACTCCCTAAAATATCTCTTTAAAATAATGAAAAGGACTATTTATACTATGTCCTTAAAACCTCAATTCTATTTAAATTCAGAGGTTGTAGTTGTGCAGGGATGGACCATCCATAAGAAAGATGGTCCATTTGTTGAATAGTCACTTGATTTTGGGATTCTGCCTAGCCTTATTCATCTCTTGATTGATGGCCCGTCTTTTGAAAAGATAGTTCGCCCCTTACTCTGCCAACTGCTTTATTCTGCTCCTTGATCTTAATTCGGCTACTGGTTGGTGGACCGTCATTTGAGACGACATTCCATCTTTCTATCCATTGGTTACATACCACATGGGTGTGGTTTTTTTATCATAAATATGTCAAGACTTATAAATGTAGGGATCATCTAGTCATATCATGGTCCATCTCTTGCTCTGTTTCTAGCAGACATAAGTTGCTTTCATGCTTCCTTTTATCATCTCATTGTGTTCTTGAAACATAACAAGATATAGTTAGTTTAAACATAAATTTGTATTTGAAGTCATAAACAACTCCATTAAAAGAGTTACAAATGTATTGTAAACTCCCAACTAATCATCCTTTTCTTTAGCAATTTGTACAAGGGGTTGGCCACCTTGAAATTTTTTTTAATGAACCTCTGATAAAACCCAGCATGATCAAGAAAGTTTCAAACACCCTTTATGGAAGTGGGAGATGGTAACATGGAAATGACCTTAATTTTGGCTTGACTAACCTGTATCCCCTTTTTTGAAATTTTGTGCCCCAACACAATGTCTTCTTTGACCATAAAATGGCATTTCTCTCAATTTAAAACCAAATTAGTTTCCTCACAAATTTTTGATATTAGAGCCAAATTTTCTAAATAATTTTCAAATGAGTCCTCAACAACAAAAAAGTCATCCATAAATATTTCAATATCTTCTTTAACTACGTCAAAGAAAATGGCCATCACGCAATGTTGAAAAGTCACGAGAGCATAGCATAACCCTAATGAATCCTTTGAAAGAAAATGTCCCATATAAACATGGAAAATGTTACTCACAATGTTGACTTGGTTGTTGCCTGAATATCCATCCAAAAAGCAATAAAAATCTCCCCTTACAAGTCTATCAAGCATTTTGTCCACCAAGGGCATTGGGAAATGATCCTTCTTGGTCCAATGACTTAGCTTGGGATAATCCATGCACCCTCTCCATCTGGTAATGGTTTGCATTGTAATCATATTATTCTTTTCATTTGTTACCAGGATTACACCCTTTTGTTTGGAACACATTACATGGCACTAACCCATGGACTATCAGATATTGGATATATAAAATTGATATCTAACCACTTTTATGATCTATTTTTTACCACTTCTTGCAAGGGGGGATTCTAACTACCTACGTTTGTGCTGAATACTAGGAGTACAATCCTCCTCAAGTTGAATTTTTGTGAGTGTATATGCCAGAAGGAATCCCAATTACGTCTTCAATCGACCAACTGATGTCTCTTTTATACATCCTTAAAATTGACAATAATGCATCTACTTGCCTCTCTTGAGACCCAACAATATTATAATTAATAGTTTCTCATTTGGTCTAAGGTACTCATACATTAGGTGATAAGAAAAACACTTAAGCTCCAAGGTAGGCGGATCAATAAATCACAGCTTTGTGGGAGGAGTCTCCCTATTCCTCAAATCTATATCAAGTGTGTTTGGAGTAAAAGAGTAAGAACCCTACCCCGTATGTGCATTGACTACTTCTTCATAATCATAAATCTCATCAACATCAAAATTATTGAGTATTACTGCCAAAGTCTCCCTACATGCTCACTTTCAACAGTTGTTTCCATGACATCATCAGTAGTAGCAATCACTGAGATCACACACATATCCTTTAGTTGCAACATTGATTTGAAAATGTGAAAAATTACTGTAATGCCCTGGAAGCTCAAAATAAATATTCAGGACTTAGTTTAGAAAATCTGGAAAACTGCAGAAAAGTTTTAGAACGACCAACCTGACGGGTCGTTAAGGGACCCAATGACTCATAAGTTTAACTATGAGAAGGAGGCCAAGTTGATGAGTTAGTGTTTCCCAACGGACGACTACATGAGTAGTTATCAGGCCCACGACTCGTTAAGTCGCCCATTGCCAAGTCGGATTTTTAGAATTTGAGAAGTAGACAGTGTACTTGACGAAAGGTCACCACGAGTTGTCATCAGCAGTAACAACTCGTTAGGTCCTTCGTTTCTAGTCCTTCCTAGCCTTCTTACTAGTGTACCTGACGGATGACACGATAAGTCGTTCCCAGTCAAGACGACCCATCTTGTTCCTGTCAGGAGTTAGTAGGGATTTTTCAATGTACTTGACGAGAGGATCCAACGGCTCATTGGACCTGGTAACAAGTCGTTAGGTCACCCGTTTGGGACACCTGACAATTTTTCCCTGCGAATTTCTAAGAGCTAATTAGTAATTTCTTACTCTCCCAAGTATTAAACCATATCATTTAAGCACCAGCTTTAGATGTTTAAGTGGGGAAAAATGGTCCATTCCTCATTCCCCACTCTCAATTCTCAAGAAAAGATCGAAGTATCCTCTAAAGAACTCTCAAGAGAAGTCTAGGGTTCCTCACCAACTTCAGCCATTCAAGCTTCTTCATTTGGAGAAATTTAGTCAGGTATGTGGAGTTTTAGTTAGGGGATTGTTCTTCCCTTGTGCGCCCAAGATCCTCCTCAATTTCTTCTATCAATCTTAAGCCTTGAACTTTCAAATATGAGAAGCAATTATGTTTATTTTTCGTTGATTTCACTTAGAACGATGTTCATGTATATTGTTGATATGATCCTCATAAATTCCTATCAAATTGTCACCGTTTATACATAAGTGAATCTAAGCCCTAACTTTTGAGTTATGAATATTGCTTTTTAAATTTCCTCTAGTGAATGAAGAATGCAATGGGCTGAATTTTCTAGAATTTTCTATATATTTATATATGTGGAGTGGATACTCCATTAATGAGAATGACGTTAGCCCTGTAGAATGAAATTCCTAGAATTCTTGAAATTTCTCTATATTATGAAATTCTCATATTCTTGGGTTAAGTTGAGTTCTCCCTTAGCTGCTAGTAGTTCAGACCACTTAGAATGTAAAGTCTCTTCAGAATCTTTCAGAAAATTGTCAACTAATCAGTTTGACTCCAGTTTAGTTTCGAGGTGTTAGTGGTGCCTCCCAGTTTTCAGACTCAAATTCAGATTGCAGATATTTGGTCCATTAGGCGGTCATGGCATTTAGTTATAACTCTAACCATCCCCAGGACCCTAGTTCAGTTATTAGTTGTTCTGTAGATGGTTACGACACTTTAAGATAAGTAGCTTTGACCGGTCTTAGAACCCAGTTTCAGAATCTGTTCCGTTAAGGCTCTCAATGTACATGCAGTCATTCGTCCCTGACTAGTCTTGGGCCCCAGTTTCAAGCTGTCAGCTTAGTAGTTCAGTTTAGTTTTTCTAGTGGAAGTAGGAATTAGCACCTAGAGGGTTGGGGTTCCAGCGCACCCAGGTTCCCAAAACTATGTTGCCAGCATACGTTACTGTATTACTTGGCCTGATTGGCCCCAGATATATTTTGTGATCACCTAGTTCATGCCTTTACACCCTAAAAAGGTATATTGAGTCCTACCAGTGGGGTGTATACATCGGACTCTACGTCTAGCTCATGTAGTTATATGTCAGTTATAGACTCTCCCACTAGTCAGTCCAGTCCAATATCAGAATGAGCAGCTCAGTTCAGTACAATATCTTAGATTAAGTGTTTTAGACATAAGGCATGTCCATGACCATCAGACAGGGTCGTGTTGGTTATTTCAGATTATATCAGTAGTTTAGTTTAGTTTACTTGTTGGTAATGGCGTGTCGTTTCTGTTTATACTTTATATTCAGTATGTCTCTCCCACTTACTCAGTACATTCAAAGTACTGACGCATGCTTTTCATGCTGTATAATTTCATGATACAACTGCAGGTTTTCAGGTTCAGCACATATAGTTACCTAAATTTCAAAGCATTCCACTTTAGTAGATCAGAGTGTGAGTCATCATCATTCGAGGACGTTGTTTATTTTTTTCATTTGGTTATGGTTTTGTCTAGACCTGAGTTTGCTGGGGGCCTATCCAGCAACTCCTCAGTATTTGGCTTTCAGACTAGACTTGTCTTTCAGAATTGTATTTCAGATATATTTCTTTCAGTCTTTACATTTTCTTAAACTGATGAAGCTGTTATTTATAAGTTTCGTTGTGCATGTTTCCTCAGAATGTTAGTGTATTATTGACCAGGGGTTGACTTGGGGTCACTTGTGGCTTCGAGTACCGTGTTACATCTAGGGTGTAGTCTCTGGGCGTGACAAACTTGGTATCAGAGCACTAGGTTTAGAGTATCCTCAGCTAGTCTAAAAGCTGCATTGAGTAGAGTCCTTTTAATTGGTGTGAAGCGCGCCACACTTATAACGAGGAGGCTACGAGATGTTATAGGAAAATTCCCCTTTTGTTCATGTTCTTTATCATGAGTTAAAGTCCAATTTGAAAGATGTCTTTCTAAATCATTTCCTTTTTCCTCGACGTGGAAATGAATGAAAACCAGAAACGCCAACAGACCTGCTCCACCAGCTCTGGTAGTTCCTCAGGATGAATCCTTATCCACCGCCGAATTCAGGGCGATCATTCAGGTTCTAGCTCAAACAGTCACCAATCAATTGACCTAGCAGGTGGTTCCAATAGCCACAAGTGGGTCTGCAGCTTCTGCCAGGGTGCGAGATTTCACTCGAATAAACCCTCCAAATATTCATGGAACAAAGGTGGGAGAGGACCCACAAGGCTTTATAGATGAGATCATAAAGATTACCAGGATCATGGGTATCAGCTCATCTGAGAGTGCTGACCTAGCTGCCTACCAGCTAAAAAGGGTAGCCTAGGTTTCGTACGAGCAGTCGAAGGAGGGCAGTTAGCAGAAACAGGACCAATCGAGTGAGAGGAGTTTCATACAATTTTTATGGTTAGGTTCTTTCCCCGGGAGCTAAGAGAGGCTAAGATGGCCGAATTTATGAACCTACGGTAAGGAAACCAAATAGTGGAGGAGTATGCTCTGGAGTTTACTAGACTATCAAAGTATGCTCCAGAGATGGTGGTCGAGCCAAGGGCTCGCATGCTGAATTTCGTAAATGGAGTGTCTAACCTGGTCCTCAAAGAGTGTAGGACGACAATGCTAATCAAGGACATGGATCTTTCTATCTTTATTGTGTATGCGCAATAGATTGAGGCAAAGAAGCTAAAAGATATGGAACGTAAGAACAAGAGGGCAAGAACTGGTCATATAGATTTTGGCCACTAGAGATCTGGCAGTGGTAGCCACCCATAGAAGCAACAGCATCAGCAACAGCAGAGGGCCCCAACACCTAGCTCAGCCAGTGCCCCAACCTTTTCTTTCCGCCAGGATCGTAGGGGTGGGTCTTCTGGCACTCAGTCTCAAGCCCACAGTACAGGAAATTAGTATCCATCTTATCCCAAGTGTGGTAGGAATCGCCTAGTAGAATTCCTTCAGGGACGAGAGGGCTGCTTCAGGTGTGGATAGCTTAGATACAGGCTTAGGGAGTGCCCATGAGCAGGGCGAGGGAGATCACAATCCACTACTCATCAGCTTCAGTAGACCGGCCAGCTTAGTAGGCCAACCGATCAGGTACAAATGGCGGTCAATGCCAGGATCTTTTTTATGCTCTCTCTTCTCTCCTAGATATAGGAGCTACTCTTTTGTTTGTAACTCCTTATGTAGTAGTTCAGTTTGGCAACAGTCTAGTGGTCCTATCATAACCCTTCTTAGTTTCCACCCCAGTTGGCGAGTCAGTTAGAGCCAACCGGGTATATAGAAACTGCCCAGTCTCAATCTTTAATAGAATCATTCCAGCTTATCTTGTAGAGCTAGACATGGTCGACTTAGACCTTATTCTAGGAAAGGATTGGTTACAGTCCTGCTATGCCTCAGTTGACTGCAAGACTAGAGTTGTCAAGTTTTAGTCTCCAGATGAGCCTGTGATAGAATGGCCAGGTAGCAGTTTGGTGCCCAAGGGTAGGTTTATTTCCTTCTTTAAGGCTCAAAAACTCATTTCCAAAGGATGCTTATACTATCTGGTTCGAGTCAAGGATTCCAACTTTGAGACCCCAGCCATTCAGTCAGTTCCTGTTGTCAATGATTTTCCAAATGTCTTTCCTGAAGATCTTCCCAGAGTCCCCCCTAAATTGGAAATAGACTTCGAAATAGATCTCTTTCCAGACACTCAACATATCTCCATCCCTCCTTACAGAATGGCTCTAGCTGAGCTTAAGGAGTTGAAGGAGCATTTAAAAGATCTTCTTGACAAGGGTTTTAACAGACCCAACATCTCTCCTTGGGATGCTCTAATGTTATTCGTGCATAACAAAGACGGTACCCTCAGAATGTGTGTAGATTACTGTCAGTTGAACAAAGTCACAGTCAAGAACAGATATCCCCTACCTAGAATTGATGACCTATTTGACTAGCTTCAGGGAGCCAGTTGTTTCTCCAAGATTGATCTAAGATCAGGATACCATCGGTTAAGGGTCAGAGAGTGTGACATACCGAATATAGCATTCAGAACTCGGTATGGTCACTACGAGTTTGTGGTGATGTCCTTTGGGTTAACAAATTCCCCAGCAGCCTTCATGGACCTAATGAACAGGGTTTTCAAGCTGTACCTAGATATGTTCGTCATCGTATTTATCAAAGACATTCTGGTGTACCCTAGAAATGAGGAAGAGCATGTCAATCACCTAAGGTTAGCATTGCAGACTCTCAGAGATCGCCAGTTATTCGCCAAGTTTAGTAATTGTGAATTCTCGTTGAAGTCTGTGACCTTCTTGGGTCATGTGGTCTCAGGTGAAGTGATACAAGTAGATCCTCATAAAATAGCAGCAGTGAAAGATTGGCCCAGACCTACCTCTCCAATAGAAATTAGGAGTTTTCTGGGCATAGCAGGTCATTACCGATGGTTTCTAGAAGGTTTCTCCTCCATAGCCTCTCCTCTAACCAAGTTAACCCAGAAGAAGGTAAAATTTCAGTGGTTGGATAAGTGTGAGAAGGGTTTTCAGGAGTTAAAGACTCGACTCACTACCGCTCAGGTTTTGACCCTGCCAAAAGGAATAGATGGGTTGGTTGTGTATTGTGATACCTCCAGAGTTGGACTTGGTTACTGTTTTGATATAGTGGGGAAAAGTGATAGCCCATGCCTCTAAGCAACTCAAAGTTCACAAGAAGAATTATCCAACTCATGACTTGGAGTTGGCAACAGAGGTATTCACATTAAAAATATGGAGACACTACTTGTAAGGAAATCACGTGGACGTGTTCACAGATCACAAGAGTCTTCAGTACGTGTTCAGCCAGAAGGACCTAAACCTTCGATAGAGAAGGTGTCTAGAGCTCCTGAAAGATTATGACATGAGTGTGTTGTATCACCCACGCAAGGCCAATGTGGTGGCTGACGCCCTAAGCAAGCGATCTATGGAAAGTGTAGCTCACTTTGAGGGAGGAAAAAGGGAGTTAGCAAAGGATGTTGACAAACTAGATTTGTTAGGGGTGCAGCTGGTAGACTCTATCGAAGGTGGAGTAATAGTACAAACGGGTCAGATTCATCTTTGGTAGTTGAAGTTAAGTCCAGACAGGATGAAGATCCAATTTTACTTAAACTCAAGGAAGCAGTTCATAGAAAGGAGGTTGAGGCGTTCTCCTAAGGGGAGATGGAGTGCTCTGTTACCAGGGAAGATTGTGTGTGCCAGATGTTGGTGAATTGAGATAGCAGATTTTGGCCAAGGCACACAGCTCGAGATACACCATTCACCCCAATGCTACCAAGATGTACCGCAATTTGCGAGATATTTACTAGTGGAATGTCATGAAGAGAGACATTGCTTATTTTGTAGCCAAGTGCCCGAACTGCCAGCAAATCAAGGTAGACCACTAGAGAACAGGAGGTATGACCCAGCATATCAGCATACCCATCTTGATGTGGGAAGAAGTAAATATGGACTTCATTATGGGTCTACGTCGGACTCGTCGACAACATGACTCTATCTGGGTGGTAGTAAACCGGGTGACTATGTCAGCACATTTCCTCCTTGTCAAAACCACAGATTTAAATGAGGACTATGCTAGTGTTTATATTCGAGAGCTAGTAAGGCTGCATGGGGTGCCCTTAGTCATTATATTCGGGAGATAGTCAGACTGCATGGGGTGCCCTTGTCCATTATTTCAGATAGAGGTACCTAATTGACCTCTCACTTCAGGAAATCATTTCAAAAAGGACTAGGTACCTAGTTCAAGCTCAGTAAAACATTTCACCCACAGACAGATGGGAAAGTCGAGTAGACTATTCATACTCTAGAGTATATGCTAAGAGCGTGCGTGATCGATTTAAGGGTAATTGGGATAATCATCTGCCCCTTATAGAATTTACGTACAACAACAGCTACCATTCGATCATTCAGATAGCCCCATTTGAGGCATTGTATGGTAGGAGGTGTAGATCTCCTATATGATGGTTTGAAGTAGGTGAAGCTACTTTGATAGGGCTAAACTCGGTTCAAGAGGCGATGCAAAAAGTTCATCTTATCCGAGAAAGGTTAAAAATAGCGCAGAGCTACCAGAAATCTTATGCCGATGTGCGAAAAAGAGAGTTGGAGTTTGCAGTTGATGATTGGGTGTACCTGAAAATTTCACCCATGAAAGGGGTGATGAGGTTTGTACAGAAGGGGATGCTCAGTCCAAGGTATGTGGGACCTTATAGAATTATGAGGCATATCGGCTATGTAGCTTATGAGCTAGAGTTACCTTCAGAACTAGCAGTTGTACATCTAGTTTTCCATGTATCACTTTTGAAAAAGTGTATCGGAGACCCAACCTCTGTGGTTCCATCGGATAATGTGGCAGTCAAGGATAGCGTCACCTATGAGGAGGTACGAGTCCAAATCCTAGTCCGACATGGTCGTAGATTGAGGAATAATGAAATAGTGTCAATCAAGGTTTTGTTGAGGAATCAGCAAGTTAAAGGAGCTACATGGGAGGCTGAAGCAGATATAAGGGCCAAATACCCACACTTGTTCTCTACTGACTCTGCTGCAGCTTGATATGTGAATTTTGTTTTAAGACCTGAACTAGTTGTTGAATTTAGTTTATATATCTAGATTTTCTTTCTGACTTTGGTTGTGTTATGAAAAACAAAATTTATTAAATTTATATTTTATAAAATGGTGGTAGTCATTTCGATCGTTTTGAAGTTGAATGAGTAGTATTTGAATGCTTTGATTGTTATTTTTCTGGTTTTTATGAGTTTTCTAACATTCCAGGACGAATGTTTCCAAGGGGAGATATTGTAATGCCCCAGAAGCACAAAATCAATATCCTGGACTTAGTTTAGAAAATCTGGAAAACTGTAGAAAAGTTGCAGAACGACCAACCTGATGGGTCGTTAAGGGACCCAACGGCTCGTCAGTTCAACCGTGAGAAGGAGGCGAAGCTGATGAGTTAATGTTTCCCATCGGACAACCCCACGAGTCATTATCAGGCTGCACGACTCGTTAAGTCGCCCGTTGCCAAGCCGGAGTTTTAGAATTTGAGAAGTAGACAGTTACTTGACAGGAGGTCACCACGAGTCGTCATCAACAATAACGACTCATCTGGTCCTTGTTTCCAGTCCTTCCTAGCCTTCTTACTAGTGTACCTGACGAATGACACAACGAGTCGTTCCTAGTCATGACGACTTGTCATGTGCCCCTCAGGAGTTAGTAGAGATTTTCCAGTGTACTTGACATGAGGATCCAACGGCTCGTTAGACCTGGTAACGAGTCGTTAGGTCACCCATTAGGGACACCTGACCGTTTTTCCCTGGGGATTTCTAAGGGCTATTTAGTAATTTCTTACTCTCCCAAGCATTAAACCACATCGTTTAAGCACCAGTTTCAGATGTTTTAGTGGGGAAAAAGGGTCCATTCCTCATTCCCCACTCTAAGTTCTCAAGAAAATATCGAAGTATCCTCTCAAGAACTATCAAGCCAAGTCTAGGGTTCCTCACCAACTTCAGCCATTCAAGCTTCTTCATTTGGATATTTAGTCAGGTATGTGGGGTTTTAGAAAGGGGACTGTTCTTCCCTTGTGCCCCCAAGATCCTCCTCAATTTCTTATATCAATCTTAAGACCTGAGCTTTCAAGTATGAGAAGCAATTATGTTTATTTTTCGTTGATTTAACTTAGAACGATGTTCATATATATTGTTGATATGATCCTCATAAATTCCTATCAAATTGTCACCGTTTATACATAAGTGAATCTAAGCCCTAACTTTTGAGTTATGAATTTTGCTTATTAAATTTTCTCTAGTGAATGAAGAATGCTACGGGCTGAATTTTCTAGAATTTTCTATATATTTATATATGTGAAGTGGATACTCGATCAATGAGAATGACGTTAGCCCTATTAAATGAAATTCCTTGAATTCTTGCAATTGCTTTATATTATGAAATTCCCATATTATTGGGATAAGTTGAGTTCTCTATTAGTTGCTAGTAGTTCAGACCAGTTAGAACATAGAGTCTATTCAGAATCTTTTAGAAAATTATCAACTGATCAGTTTGACTCCAGTTTACTTTTGAGGTATTAGTGGTGCCTCCCAGTTTTCTAACTCAAATTCAGATTACAGATATTTGGTCCATTAGGCAGTCATGACATTTAGTTATGGCTCTTACCATCTGAGGACCTCAGTTCAGTTATTAGTTGTTCTGTAAACAGTTACGACGCTTCTAGATAAGTAGCTCTGACCGGTCTTAAAACCTAGTTTCATAATCTTGTCCGATAAGGCTCTCAAGGTACATCTAGTCATTCATCTCTGACTAATCTTGGGCCCCAATTTCGAGCTATCAGCTTAGTAGTTCAATTTAAATTTTCCAGTGGGAGTAGGACTTAGCACCGAGATGGCCGGGGTTCCAACACACCCAAGCTCCGAAAACTACGTTGCCAGCATAGGTTACAGTATTACTTGGCCTGATTGGTCCCAGATATATTTTGTGATCACCCAGTTCATGCCTTTATACCTTGGCAAGGTATATTGGATCCTACCGGTGGGGTGTATACATCGGACTCCACGTATAGCTCACGTGGTTATATGTCGGTTATAGACTCTCCCTCTAGTTAGTCCAGTCCAGTATCAGAATGAGCAGCTCAGTTCAGTATAATATCTCAGATTCAGTGTTTCAGACATAGGGCATGTCCATTACCATCAGACAGGGTCGTCTTGTCCATTTTAGATTATATCAGTAGTTCAGTTCAGTTTACTTATTGGTCATGACGTGTCATTTTAGTTCAAACTTTATATTCATTATGTCTCTCCTACTTACTCAGTAGATTCACAGTACTGGTGCATGCTTTTCATGTTGCATCGTTTCATGATACAACTGCAGGTTCTCAAGTTCAGCACAGATAGTTACCTCAGTTTCAGAGCATTCCATTTCAGCATATTAGAGTGTGAGCCCTAATCATTCGAGGGCCTTGTTTATTTTTTTCATTTGGTTATGGTTTTGTCTAGACTTAGAGATAGCTGGGGGCCTATCCCAGCAACTCCTCAGAAGTTGTCTTTTAGACTAGACTTGTCTTTCAGAATTGTATTTGAAATATATTACTTTCATTCTTTACATTTTCTTAAACTTATGAAGCTGTTATTTATATGTCCCGCTGTGCATGTTTACTCAAAATGTTAGTGTATGATAGACAAGGGGTTGACTTGGGGTCACTTGTGGCTTCGAATACCGTGTTACATCCATGGTGTAGGCTCGGGGCGTGACAATTACTTCATCATCATTCATGTGGAACTTGTGTTCCCCACTTTCCAGATCTACTAATTCTCTTCCCATGGCCAAGAATGGTCCCTACATAATAATTGCGACTTAAAAAATCAACTTCACAATCCAAGATGACAAAGTCATCAAGAAAGTTAAATTATCCATCTTTACAAGACATCATATATAATTCCAATGAGCCTTTTTAGCGCTTTATCCTCTATAAGAAATCTCATAGTAGTAGGCCTCGAAACACCAAGACCTAGATTTTTATTAAATGGCAAACCACATTGGATTAATGCTAGCTCCAAGGTCGTAAAGATCCATAGCAAATTGATAGACCCCAATGGTGCATGGAATAGAGAAAACCCCCAGATCTTCTTGTTTTTTACTTATGTGCTTGTGATAATAGAACAATAATGGTGTGTGATCTCCATGTTGATAAAACTGAATTTCTTCTTCTTGGTGATTAGAGCTTCATGAACTTTGCATTACCGGGCATTTTCTCAAAAGTGTCTACCAAGAATGTTAAACAACAATTGCTTTAGCATGGACATGAACTTGCAAAATTTTTCTACATCCACTTTCTTCTTCAACCTTTAGGGAAATAGAGGAGGAAACTTAGGAACCAAAAAAATAACTTTAGGGATTTCTCCCACTTTGCTTTATTCCAGTGACATTGCCCTTTTTTGGAGGGAGAAATTTCACTTTCCTCCACTATAATGGATCTTTTTAACAATAGTTTGCTTTCTCTCTGGTGGTTCATCCTTCACAACTTCATTGTATTAAGCATGTTCATGTATCCAAACCTCATCTTTTCCCACTATTTTACCACTATGAGTGGTAATAGAGAAGCAATGAGCATTACCTTTATTACCATTTCTTAGGTTTGCTATATTGTCACTAAAAAGAGTGCCCTTTAACCTTTGGTTAGAAGAAGCCAAAATTTGGATGATTTGTGTCTCGAATTTATCGATTTATGTTCAGTGAGAATTTACTGATTAACTCATATTGA
Source organism: Datura wrightii (assembly GCA_035772735.1). Classification (NCBI taxonomy): domain Eukaryota; kingdom Viridiplantae; phylum Streptophyta; class Magnoliopsida; order Solanales; family Solanaceae; genus Datura; species Datura wrightii. The sequence continues at coordinate 166,601,800 of JASDFA010000016.1, forward strand.
ACAACCTATTTTTAACCTCTTTGATACCAAAATCGCTAGACTCAACTCTTTTTGACACCCTTGAAATAATACCTTCTACCTTTTGATCTTGTGGAGTCAGGTTTAAAATTTGTTTTCCACCCTTGGAGGAATATAGACATTTGAGCTTCTATTATTGTACCATTTATGAAAGATATCTAAATTGGGAAGCAACTCATGTTAAACATTTTAATCCACATGGCCTTAATTAAGAGGAAGGAAATTGTCCTTTTTTTTAATCTTAAGAACACTCGATCAATCATATGGAAAAGAGATCAAAACAGAAGAGAGAGACACTCAACTCTCATAAATATATTCACAAGTAAAGTTACAACTACAATAAGCTTGCCTTTATTTTCAAAAACCTCTACTTTTGGAAGTCTAAGTCGAGATCATGTAAAGTATTTTCTATGCTTGTATTATTGGCTTAAAGGGCAGGTAGGATGAATATATGGAATTTAGTGGCTTGGTACCCTCATTGAACACTACATCACACTACTACACCTTTGTCAATTTCTACACCTTTCCTTTTTTCCCTCTCCCTTTACTTCTTTTGCCACTCCACAACACAAAGGCCTTTTTGTTTAGCCTATTATTTTCTTTTTCTTTTGCACATTTTCTTGCTCATTATGGTTCAGGAAGTGGTTTAAGTATCTAATTTTACCCTCTGCTTTCTTTTTCACTTTTTCAACCCTAACTTACACCTTTTGACATCATCAATCATTTATATTGTCAAGGAGGATGGGTTCTAAAGAACATCAATTAAGAATTGACTTTGATTTCATTTATTTGATTAAGAAAAAGAGTCATAGCCTCAAATGGGAGACTAATGATACATTTATCATTTGGTAGGCTTATTTAGGAAAATAGGGATTTTGAAAAACAAAGAATTCCTAAGCTCATTTCTATAGCCCCATACATCTTAGGCTAAAGCATGAGTAACCAGGCAAGTTCTACAATATATCAATAACAAGTGTACAATACTACAATTCTTAACACACATTAGCACATGGATATCAAATGGACTAATAATTTTTACCCCTAACTTGTTCATCTAATGCTACAGTTATCACTTGCAAAAGAAAAAAATAGAGGTCACCATGCCAATAGGAAACAGTAGTGAAAAAAATTTTGAGGGGAGAAATTTCACATGTAATCACATATTCATGCTTCAAGTTTATTTGCCACCGCCACTTAAGTTAAAAATACTTTATTCAACCAAAAATGACTGGAATATAGGCTGGCACCCTTAATAATTTCTCCTAGTAATCCATCACTGGAACCACTCACTACGACACTTAAACTACATTATTCTTCCAGATTCAACAGAAATGAAGCCTCCCATAAAAGAACCATGGCTAAGAAAACTCTAAGAGACTCTAAACTAGTATAAGCTACAATCAAAAGCAAAAATAACTACACATACTATCTATAAAAATCACACATGAAAAATGCATGCCTCACCCCCAACATAAATATATGCATTATCCCTAGTGCATGAAAAATTTAAGAGCAAGTGTAAGAACTCCCTATGGTGCACAAGTGTATTGGGGGCACAATGATATCGATCAAGGTGGAGTTGGTAGGAATAGTTGCAGCTGAGGTGCCAGCCCCTTTGTCATTATGAGGATGGGTCCTTTGGTCCATCAGTGATTTCATCATTGTAGCCCGAATCTCTATGGCCTCCTCAGCATTCATATCAGGGTCATCCTCCTCTTTTTTCTCCCCGTCATCCTCCTCCATTGCCTCTTTCCTAGGTCATGAGGAGAAGTGGGTTCTCTAGGTCATGATGATCCAAAAGACTCAAAAAGGGCCATGTAACATCGGTGGCTGGAAGCTCTAATCCAACATCCTCTACTAGAGGACCTCTATCCTACAACTCCTTCACTACCACCTTCATCTCATTAGGTTTCTCCCGGAGGTGCACTATCTTAGAGTGACTGGAGCTTCAATCCAATTAAGTCATCCTAGACTCTAGAAAGTCCATCCTAGAAATCATAGTCTGCTAAGAGACTAGAAAAGTGTCCTTTCATGACTGTAGAGCCTTCTTAATGGCTCTGGACATAATGGTTGGGAGCCCATCCAACAATCTATCTAGTTGATTCACTTTTCACTCTAATCTGGCCGTAATATTAGTAATGTTCTCTCAAGTAAGAAAAAATGTCCTATTTGATATTCTATAAATAAAAGTACTCATGCTAGCCACAAAAGGTGCAGGGTGTGGAGTAGAAGTAGAAGACCTAGATAATTAATAAGAAAGCTCAGTTGGAGGTGCCTCTAGAATAAGAGGTGGAGGCATGACAGTGCTATGGTCATTAGTACTCAATCGAAGCTCAGGATAAACTCCCTTAATATTTGGCTCACCACCAACTAACATAGGGAACCTGAAGTGATGTTGGATAGGGACAACAATATCATCTCTCATTTTAGTGGTGTCCATCACCTATTTAGCCTCAATGTAATTGTCCTCCATATGAAGTGCATGGATCCCTACCCTTTGCATAAATCAATGATGATACATAGGCAAGGAAGTGAGGTAGCCGTATGGAGTGCCTTTTTCACGCCCCGAACCTACACCCTGTACGTAACACGGTACTTGAAGCCGCAAGTGACTCCAAGTCAACCCCTGGTCTATCAGTCACTAGCTTTCTGAGTAAACATGCACAACGGAACTTTGAACTAATATCATAAAATATTTCTGAAAGACAAGTCTTAAAACATAAAGTTCAAAACATTTGAATAATACTGATAAGTATGAAAATCATGTTTGTCTGAAAGCCATCTAACTGAGGAGTTACTGGGACAAAAGCCCAGCTAACTCTAAGTCTAACTGAAAATATGAAATAACTGAAGGAAGGAAACAATTGCCTCGAATGATGAGGACTCACAGTTCAACTGCTGAGATGGAGAACTCGAACTACGGTGTCAAGCAGTGTTGTGAGTTTGAGAACCTGTAGCTATATCATGAAACGATACGACATAAAAGTATATGTCAGTACTTTGAATGTACTGAGTATGCGAGAGAAACATAACCCAAGATAAGCAATACATTACTGAATTTAGAAAACATACAAGAATCGTCTAAAGCTGCTGAATTGAGTATTCATATAATAAGATGGTCTCAAAGACCTTATCTGACCGTCAGGCATGCTCTAAGTCTGATTCTATCCTAAACATAGCTAAACTGAACTGAACTGGATTGAACTATACTGAATTGGACTGAGCAGGACTGACTAGTGGGTGAGTTTCTAACCGACATATAACCACGTGAGCTAGACCTGAAGTCCGATGTACACACCCTACTGATAGGACCCAATATACCTTGCCAGGGTATAAAGGCATGAACTGGGTGATCACAAAAGTTTGGGGCCATTCAGGATAAGTAACACTGTAAACTACACTAGCAAGGTAGTTCTGGGAGCCTGGGTGCGCTGGAACCCCGGACCACTCGGTGCTAAGTTCTACTCACTCTAGAAAACCTAAACTGAACTACTAAGCTGATAGCTCGAAACTGGGTTCAAAAACTAGTCAGGGATGTATGACTGCATATACCCTAAGTGTCTTATCGGACTAGATTCTGAACTGGGTTCTAGACTGGTCAGAGCTGCTTGTCTGGAAGCATTGTAACCGTCTAAGAACAAGTTGTAGCTGAACTGGGGTCCTGGGGATGGTCAGAGCTATATACTAGAATGTCATGACCTCCTAATGGACCAAAAACTATTATATGAGTATGATTCTGATAACATGAGAGGCACCACTGACATCTCGAAATAAGACAGAAGTCAAACTGATCAGTTGACAATTTTCTGAAAGATTCTGAAGAGATTCTACGTTCTAACTGGTCTGAACTACTTGCCACTAATAGAAAGCTCAACTCATCCCAACAACACGGGAATTTCATAATATGGCAACAATTCAAGAATTAAAGAAATCTCATCTGACAAGGCTAAATCATTCTTATCAATGAAATAATTGCTCAACAAATATATAGTAAGAATTCTAGGAAATTCAGCCCAAAACATTCTTCATTCACTAGAAGAAATTTAATAGGCAAGAATCATTACTCGAAAGTTAGGGCTTAAATTCAATTTCGCATGAACATTGAAAATTTAATTAGGAACTGATAAAGATAATATGAACAACCAACATGGATATTTATTCCAAGCGAAATTAATAAAAAATAACATGGAATTCATTTGTATTTGAAAGCTCAAGGCTAAAACTGATCAGGGAGTTATGGGAGGCTTTTGGGGGACACAAGGGAAGGACAATTCCCTTGTTGAATTCCCACATACCAGAAAAAAATTTAAGAGAAAATTTCTTGGAAATTAACGAAGAACTATTTGCCTTAGCTGATGCCCTGAACTTCTCTTAGAGGAACTCTGCGTACTTTTTCTTGGAAGTCTGAGTGGGGAATGAGGGAAAGAACCCATTACCCCCACTAAAACATCTAAGACTGAAGCTAAAACAACGTAGTTTAGGGTCCGAAAGTGTAGAAAAGTCAAATTTTCCCTTAATGAAATTTCCCTAAAAAATAGTCTGGCCCTGACCACGACTAGTACCATGAAGTCATGACTCGTGGTCACCTCACTACTTTTCAATCTTCTGAATTTGGCCACGACTCACATACCACGATTCGGAGTACCATCCTACGGGTTGTATTCTCAGTCGTGGTACCATCCACCTATACAAAATACGACTTAATCATGACTCCTCATCACAACTCATTGCTACATCCTACGAGTCGTACCATGACCCGTGACGACTCACTCTGGCACCACTGAGAATTTCACCACAAATCGTACCTATGCGTCATGATTTGTAGGACCAACCATGATATGACCTTAGGCTCCTGAAATTCATCAAGACTCGAGTCACGAGTCATAGGTCCTCACCATAATTCATACCTTGAGTTGTCTTGGTGAAAAATTCCAGGATTTTTTTCTGCAGTTTCCAACTTCAACTCCTAGATCTATTCTTAAGCCCTTCTGGGATATTACAATATCTCCCCCTTGGAAACATTCGTCCTCAAATGTAGGAAACATGCAACAAAAAGAAACATACAATTACCATATGCAAATACTAATCATTTAAGTAGAAAACTGACAAAATGACTACCCCCGAAAAGAACTACATAGTTGAACTGAATTCAGACATCATATACATATATCATATCAGAAAAAAAACTTGCATGCATGGACAGAACATGAAAACTGATTAGAGGTCCAGGGAAAAAACTGATACTTCAAACTGAAACTGAGCCGGTAGGGAACAAGTGGGGGTATTTAGCCATCATATTTGCTTTAGCTTCCCATGTAGCTCTCTTAAATGTTGATTTCTCCATAACAACTTTACTGAAGCTACTTCCTTGTTCCTCAATTTATGAACCTGACGGTCAAGGGTCTGTACTGGTACCTCCTCATAGGTGAGACTATCCTTGACCGCCACACTATACAATGGCACCACAGAGGTTGAATCTCCAATAAACTTTTTGAAAAGTGATACATGGAAAACTGGGTGTACACCTGTTTGTTCTGAAGGCAACTCTAGCTCATGGCCACCTTGTCAATACACCGCAAAATTCTATAAGGTCTCACATACCTAGGACTGAGTTTCCCCTTCTTTTCAAACCTCATTACCCCTTTCGTGGGTGAAATTTTCAGGTATACCCAGTCGTCAACTGCAAACTCCAATTCTCTTCTCCACACATTAGCATAAGATTTCTAATGACTCTGGGCCTGCTTTCAGCCTGTCTCAGATGAGCTAAACTTTTTGCAAATCCTTATGAACCGAGTCTGGCCCTATCAAAGTAGCTTCACCGAATTCAAATGACCCTATAGGAGATCAATGCCTTCTACCATACAATGGTTCAAATGGGGCCATCTGAATGTTGGAATGGTAGTTTTTGTTGTACGCAAACTTGATCAGACGCAAATGGTAATCCCAATTACCCTTAAAATCAGTTGCACATGCTCTTAACTTGTCCTTCACGGTCTGAATGATTCTCTAAGCTTGCCCATCGGTCTGCGGATGAAAAGTCGTGCTAAGCTTGACCTGGGTACCTAGTCCCTTCTAAAAGGACCTCCAAAAGTGCGAGGTGAACTGTGCTCCCCTGTCTGAAATGATGGACAAGGGCCCTTCTTGAAGTTTGACTTACTCTCGAATATAAAGTTTGGCATAGTCCTCCGCTGAGTCTGTGGTTTTTACTAGGAGGAAGTGAGCTGACTTGATCATCCGATCTACTACCAACCAGATTGAGTCATGTTGTCGGCGAGTCCGAGGTAAACCTGTAATGAATTCCATATTTACTTCTTCCCATTTCCATGTGGGTATACTCATGTCTTCGGTCATGCATCCTGGCCTTTGATGCTCCACTTTGACTTGCTAGAAATTCAGGCACTTAGCTACCAATTCGACAATGTCCCTTTTCATGTCGTTCCACCAGTAAATTTCCTTCAAGTCGCATACATTTTAGTAGCACCCGGGTGAATGGAGTACCTCGAGCTGTGTTCTTCAGCCAATATTTGTTGTCTCAACTCACCAACATCTGGCACATGAAACCTTCCCTGGCAATGGAGCACTCCATCTCCCCCTTGGGAGAAAGCCTCAACCTCTTTTCTGAGAACCGCTTTATTGAGTTTAAATAGAACTAGATCTTCATCTTTTCTGGATTTAACTTCAACCACCAGGGATGAATCTGACCCGCTTTACATTACTACCCCACCTTCGGCTGAGTCTACTAGCTACACCCCTAATCGGGCTAGTTTGTGAACTTCTTTCACTAGTTCTCTCTTGTCTTCCTCAATGTCAGTTGCATTTCCCATAGATCATTTTCTTAGGGCGTCAGCCACTACATTGGCCTTACTTGGGTGATACAACATACTCATGTCATAATCCTATAACAGTTCTAACCACCATCTCTGACGCAGGTTTAGGTCCTTCTACCTGAACACGTACTGAAGGCTCTTATGATCTGTGAACACATCCACGTGAGCTCTGTACAAGTAGTGTCTCCATATTTTTAACGTGAATACCACCGCTGCCAGCTCCAAGTCATGAGTTGGATAATTCTTCTTATGAACTTTGAGTTGTCTGGAGGCATAGGCTATCACTTTGCCTCGCTGCATCAGAACGCAACCAAGTCCAACTCCGGAGGCGTCACAATATACCACAAACCCATTTATTTCTTCTGTCAGGGTCAAGATTGGAGCGGTCGTGAGTTGAGTTTTTAACTCCTGAAAACTCTTCTCACACTATTCTGATCACTCAAATTTCACCTTCTTCTAGTTAAATGGGTCAGAGGGGATGCTATGGAGGAGAAACCTTCCACAAATCGTCAATAATAACCTACTAAGCCTAGGAAACTTCTGATTTTGATAGGGGAGGTAGGTCTGGGCCAATCTTTCACTACTGCAATCTTGTGAGGATCTACTTGTATCCCCTCACCTAAGACCACATAACATAAAAATGTCACAGACTTCAACCAGAATTCATACTTGCTGAACATGGTGAATAACTGGCGAACCTTGAGGGTCTGTAATGCTATCATTAGGTGATTGTCATGCTCTTCCTCATTTTAGAGTACACCAGAATGTCGTCGATAAATACAATGACGAACATATCTAAGTACAGCTTGAAAATCATGTTCAACAGATCTATGAAGGCTGCTGGGGCGTTCATTAACCCAAAGGATATCACAACAAATTCGTAGTGACCATATCGAGTTCTGAATGCTATTTTCGGTATGTCACTCTCTCTAACCCTTAAATGATGGTACCCTGACCTGAGGTCGATCGTTGAGGAACAACGGGCGTCCTGAAGTTAGTCAAACAGATCATCAATTCTGGGCAGAGGGTACTTGTTCTTAACTATGACCTTGTTCAGCTAACAATAATCTATGCACATTTTGAGGGTGTCGTCTTTCTTACGTACGAATAGCACTAGAGCACCCCAGGGAGAGATGCTAGGTCTAATAAAACCCTTATCAAAAAGGTCCTTCAACTTCTCCTTTAGCTCTTTAAGCTCGGCTGGAGCCATTCTGTAAGGAGGTATGGAGATGGTATGAGTGTCTAGGATGAGATCTATTCCAAAGTCTATTTCCCATTCAGGGAGAACTCCAGGAAGATCCTCAAGAAATACATCTGGGAACTCGCTGACTGATGGAACTGACTGAATGGTTGGGGTCTCAGAGTAGGAATCCTTGACCTAAATAAGGTGGTAAAGGCATCCTTTGGAAATGAGTTTCTGAGCCTTAAGGTAGGAAATAAACCTACCCTTAGGCGCTGAGCTGCTATCCCACCATTCTAATACAAGCTCATTTGGAAATTAGAACTTGACAACTCTAATTTTGCAATCAACTGAGGAATAGCAGTAGTGTAACCAATCCATGCCGAGAATATGGTCGAAGTCGACCATGTCTAGTTCTACCAGATCAGCTGAAATGACTTTATTAAAGACTAAGATTGGGCAGTTTCTATACACCCAACTGGCTCTAACTGACTCGCCAACTGGTGTGGAGACTAAGAAGGGTTCTGATAGGACCTCTGGGCTGGTGTTGAACTAAACTGCTATGTATGGTGTCACGAATGCAAGAGTAGCTCCTGGATCTAAGAGGGTATATATGTCTAGGTGGAATAGACGTAACATACTAGTAACCACGTTAGGTGAGCTTTCCTGATCCTGACGAGAAGAGAGAGCATAAATACGATTCTAGCGCTGACCACCATCTGTACCTAATCAATTGGCTTACTGAGCTAGTCGGCCTGCTGGAGCTACTTAGGTAGTGGATTGTGATCTTCCTCGCCCTGCTAACGGACATTCTTTAATTTGATGCCTGAGGTGTCGACAACCAAAATAGCCTTATCTACCCTGTAGATACTCTCCAAGATGATTTTTGCTACACTTGGGGCACATGTGATACCTGTTCCCTGAATTATGGGCCTGAAGTGAGTGCTAGATGACCTACCCCTCTGATCATGGAGGGACCGAAAGGTTGGGGCATTGGCTGAACTAGGTGTTGGGGCCCTGTGCTACTGCTGCTGTTGTTGCTTCTGTGGGTGGCTACAACCACCAGATCTATGGTGGCCAAAGTCTGAATGGCTGGTTCTTGCCCGCTTGTTCTTTTGCTCCATATCTTTCAGCTTCTCGGCCTCAATCTATTGAGTGTAAAAAATTAGGCTAGAAATATCCATGTCCTGGATCAACATTGCAGTCCTACACTCTTTGAGGTCTAGATCAAATACTTCATTGACGAACTTCAGCATGCGAGCTCTTGGATCAGCTACCATCTCTGGAGCATACTTTGAAAACCTGGTAAACTCCAGAGCATACTCCTCCACTATTCTATTTCCTTGTCGCAGGTTCATAAATTCTGCCATCTTGGCCTCCCTCAGGTCCCGAGAAAAAAAATCTATCTAAAAAAGCTATGTGGAACTCCTCCCACTCCCCGGTCCTACTCCCACTGGTCACCCCTCCTTCCACTGCTCATATAAAACCTGAGCTACCCTTTTAAGTTGTAAGGCAGCAAAGTCAGCACTCTGGAAGGAGCTGACACCCATGATATGGGTAATTGTTATACCCCGAGAATTCAAGAATCAGACCCGAAAGTTAAAACAGAGGATAATAGGAAACAATTTTCAGTAGTGAGAGGACGAGCCATTGGATGAGTCGTCAGGGGACCCCACGAGTCGTTAAGTGACTCGTGGGAAGGCCTGAGAGAATAAGGGACTCTAGGTCCCCACGGGAGATGTAACAACTCATGGTCAACAACCATGAGTCATCATATTAGTCGTGGGGTGGTTCTAGAGAAAGATTTTGAAATTGATCAAGTGTACTTGACGGGAGGTGACCACGAGTCGTGGTTTCTAGGGACGAGTGGTCATTTCTCTCATTAGGAGCCCCAACAGATCAATTATCCAATGAACTTGACGAGCTCACCAATGGATCATGAGCCCAAGTGACGAGTTTTCAGGTTGTCAGTTAGGATCCCCTGGCAGTTATTTTCAGCGAATTCAATAAGGGCTATTTCGTAATTCCTAAGTTCTAAGGGCCTATAGTATGTCATTTTGATCTTGTATTAGAGGGTTTTTAGTAGGGGAAAAACCGATCTTTGGCCATGCCTCTCATGCATGCAAGGTTTGAGGCTTAAAGGGAAGAATCAAGCTGGATTCTAAAGGTTTTCAAAGGGAATCTAAGTTGGGCAATTAGGAAGGGTTAGAATTCTTTAATCCCAGGTATGTCAGGCTATGAGTGGGTGCTTCCTTCCACACCCATACCCATTCCCTATCAAATTCTTATGATTTGTACTGATCAAGTATGGGGTTTCATTCAATTGCATGATTCTTACATCTCTATTCATGAGTATGATTAGATTGAGTTGATATTGATGGTTTACCAAGCTTGGGCGGATTCTAACTTAATTTCTTTTACAAAATTGTTTTTCTAAAAATTGAATCTAAAACACCCATGTGTGGAAAGATTATAATAGAAGTTATTATGGAAGAATGTGATGATGATGGAATAGATGATGAAAAGCATGTTTCTGACCTTACCTATGATTTTGATGATGTTTTCAATGAAGATTAAATAGACCCAAGTATGGTAGGGCTTTCGGTGATGCCTATATGATGTTTTCAAATTGTGATTTTCCCCCGACATGAGCTTACGTTTAGATGAAATTTTCCTTTAACTCTTATTATGAATTCTAGCTTGTGGTATGTTTCCAAGTAAAGCCTTATGTATGTGTAAATCCTTGATTGATATGCATATTATTGTCGAGCTTTGTCAAGGACAATGTTAAGCTTCATTTCACATGATGTTGAGTCTAAGCATGATTTCATTTTAAGCTTTGTCGAAACAACATTATTGAGCTTCACATTAATATGATGTCTAGTGTATGCATGATTCCATAATGAGCTTTGTCGATAGACAATGTTGAGCTTCGTTTCATAGGATGTTGAGTTTATGCATGATTTCATGTTGAGCTTCGTCACTAGATGATGTTGAGCTTCGTATTCATACGATGTGGAGAATTGCATGATTTGGGAGAAAATTCTAGCACCGAGCGGGTTAAGGGTCGATTACCCTATGCCCCAGAACTATGCGCCAGCGTAGGTTGATACTGTTATATTATCGAGACCTCCCTTGTGAGCTATCCCCCGCCCGATTGGTCCTTCAACTTGATATTGATATCATGGTATCGTCCATCACCCTAGCAAGGTTATGGATGGCTCTACCCACTTGAGTGTAATAATTCGGACCACGTAAGCTCTATTGTGGTATATCAGTTAAGTGATGAGTCTCCCACTGTCTATATCATTACTGATGATGATTACTTATGCATGTGTGTTCATAAAGCAAGGTTTTACTCATTGTTCAGCTTTTAATATAAATGTTATGTTTCATCTTTGAGTCATTTGAGTCGATCATGATGTTCTAAAGCTATGCATGGTCATGTTATGATAAGAGTACCATTCAAAAATGATTGCATGTAGCCTTCTACTTTCACATAAAAGCTTATGATATGTCATGGAATGTTTTAAATGATTTATTTACTGAAGTGGTTTTACTTACCTTGCATACTTGGTACATTCCATGTACTAACCACATACTTTTCATTCTGCATCATTTCATAATGTAGGATCCGGTTCTCAGGTCCAGCCCCATTCGTAGTCGCTTATCAGAGTCGGTACTTGCTTTGTTGGTGAGTCCTCATCTTTCAAGGACTATACATTCAGTTATCTTGGTTGTATTTTCAGTTTCAGTATTGTTGAGCTAGTTGGGGGCATTGTCCTATCAGCTCGTCCAAATTAGAGGCTTATCAGACTTAGACATGTATTCAGCTTCAGATGTTCATTCTGTTGTTATGTTAAGTTAGCCTTCCACTGAGATTGTAATTATGTTTTCTTCATGTTTATTGAATGAGTTAGTGAATTCTTATGTCATGGGTATACTTGGGGTCTCTGGGGGCCCCTTGTCCCTTGTCTATGATCCGGGTCTACGCTTGGGTCATGACAAACTTTGTATTAGAGCCATAGGTTTGAAGTGTCCTACAGAGTCTGAATGCCTCATTTAGTAGAGTCTTTTTCATGGGTGTGAAGCGTGCCACACTTATGACGAAGAGGCTACTAGATGTTTTAGAAAATGTCCCCTTTCTTTCATGATGTCGTGCGATGAAAAGCCTTTCTATTCTTCTAATTCGTACTATCTGCAATTGCAGAATCATGGCTACTCGAAGGATGAATGGAAGGAGGAATGGAGGTGGTGAGGGCCACGAGGATGGAAATGGTCATGAGCATCAGCCAGCCCCACAAGTTTAGGAGCCTCGGGCACTGAAGCTAGCCGCTCACGCTGAGTTTCGAGCTTCCATTCAGATGCTAGCACAGGCCTTGACCGCTCAGGTCAATCAGTAGGTCATTGCGCATATTTCAAAAAATGGCAATGCGGCGGCGGCTCGAGTTAGGGACTTCTTGAGGATGAACCCGTCGGAGTTTCTGGGGTCCAAGGTAGATGAGGACCTGCACAATTTCATTGATGAGATTGCCAAGATAACCTAGGTTATGGTGGTGAGCAGTGTTGAGTGTGTAGAGTTAGCCTCCTACCAGTTGAAAGGGGTTGCGCATTATTTGGTTTCGCTAGTGGAAGGACAGCAGGTCGCTGGAGCAAGTTCGGCCATGTGGGAGGAGTTTCAGGTTGCATTCCTCAATCGGTTCTTGCCTCGAGAAATGAGGGAGTTAAAGAAGCAGAGTTTGTGAATCCGAAGAAGGGAAGGATGCTAGTACTAGAGTATTCCCTTGTGTTCACCCGCCTATCGAAGTATGTTCCTAAGTTAGTGGTTGACCAGGGGGCGCGGGTGAGCAGATTTATGCATGGTATAGCAGGTTATTTGGACAAGGATTGCAGGATAGCTATGCTCCATCAATACATGGAATTTCCTCGCATAGTATTGTACGCTTAGCAGATGGAGGCGGCACATTCGAGGGAGAGGGAGGCCAAAAGGGCCAGGACCGAGGGCCACAGGTTCTCACAACAGAGGTCCGGTGGTGGGCATCGACAGCAGACCCACCAAAACTCATCAGCCCCAGCATCTTCAGCACCAAGTTTGCCATCTAGGCCCATACATGATCAGAGAGGGTGAGTTTCAGGCTCTAGGGGTCAGAGCACTAGGCCCGTAGACTCTATCACTCCAGCTTGTCGCAGGTGTGGCCGAGGTCACATAGGCCAGTGTTTGGCAGGGTAAGGAGCTTGTTTTGGATGTGGGCAGCCTAGACATATGCTCAGATATTGTCTCAGTGCGAGACAGGATCTGGTTGGGGGCTGAGGTCCAGCTTCGAGTTTAGTAGCCCCTCCCCCATGCATAGCATATCAGGGGATGTCTATGAGCACAGCTGGCAGGCAGCGCCATAACAGATTCTATGCCATAGCCACTCAACAGGAGCAGGAGGCCTCACCAAATATGGTCACCGTTATGTTGAGAGTCTTTCATGTTGATGTATATGCATTACTAGATCTGGGGGCTACCCTATCTTTTGTGACACCGTATATAGCTAGTAGCTTCAGAGTCAGTCCCGATGTCTTATCAGATCCCTTCTCAGTTTCTTCTCCAGTAGGTGACTCAATTAAAGCTAGATGGGTGTATAAAGATTGCCCGATATCAGTTCTTGAAGAGGTTACCTCAACAGACTTGATAGAGTTATCCATGACCTATTTTGATGTTATTCTCGGCATGGATTGGCTATTTGCATGCTATGCTTCAGTTAATTGTAGGAACCGGTCAGTAGAGTTTAGATTTCCGATTGAGCCTATCTTAGAATGGCAGGGTAGTTCAGCTATGCCTGTAGGTCAATTTATTTCTTACCTTAAGGCCAGGAAATGGTTTCTAAGGGTTGTTTGTACCATCTAGTTAGGGTTAAGGACGTGGAGTCCGAAACCCCGACTATATAATCCGTATCAGTAGTACGTGAGTATCCAGAGGTCTTCCTTGATGATTTGTCAGGTATTCCTCCGGAGCGAGAGATTGACTTCGGTATTGACCTCCTTCCTGATACGCAACCTATATCTACTCCACCCTACAGGATGGCTCCATCCGTGCTAAAAGAGTTGAAGTATCAGTTAAAGAATTTTCTAGGTAAGGGTTTCATTAGACCAAGCCAGTCTCCATGGGGCGCACTAGTGTTATTTACTCGAAAGAAAGATGGTTCCCTTCGTATGTGCATTGATTATTGATAGTTGAACAAAGTTACTATCAAGAACAGGTATCCCTTACCAAGGATCAATGATTTGTTCAATCAACTTCAGGGTGCTAAGTGTTTCTCGAAGATAGATCTCAGATCTGGGTATCATCAGCTTAGAGTCCGGGAGAGTAATATCCCAAAGATGACATTTAGAACAAGATATGGTCATTACGATTTTGTAGTTATGTCTTTGGGACTAACAAATGCTCGTTCAGGTTTTATGGACCTGATGAATAGGGTGCTGAAGCCATATTTGGACACGTTCGAGATCGTGTTCATTGATGACATTTTGATATACTCTCGGTTCAAGGAGGAGTATTTCGTTCACTTGAGAGTGGTGCTTCAAACACTCAAGGACCGCAAATTGTATGCAAAGTTCAGGAAGTGTGATTTTTGGTTGGACTCCAAGGCATTGTTGGTCCATGTAGTGTCTAGCAAAGGCATAAAGGTGGACTCCCAGAAAATTGAGGCGGTGAAGAATTGGCCCAGACCGGTGAATCCATCGGATATTCGGAGTTACATAGGCTTAGCTAGATACTATTAGAGGTTTTTTGAGGATTTCTCATCCATTGCAGCGCCTTTTACTAAGTTGATTCAAATGAAGGTGAAGTTTCAGTGGTCGGAGGCTTGTGAGAAAAGCTTCCAAAAGTTGAAGGCTCGACTTACTTTGGCACCGTTTTGACCCTACCTAAGAGTAATGATGGTTTCATGGTGTATTGTGATGTGTCTAGAGTTGGACTTGGGTGTGCATTGATGCAGCGTGGGAGGGTGATAGCTTATGCCTCTCTACAGCTAAAGGCGCATGAGAAGAATTACCCGACCATGATCTTGAATTGACTGCAGCGGTGTTCGCATTGAAGATATGGCGGCATTACTTGTATGGGGTCCACATGGATGTATTTATGGACCACAAGAGCTTTCAATATGTGTTCACATAGAAAGATCTAAATCTTCGACAAAGGAGGTGATTGGAGATACTTATGGATTATGACATGAGTGTCCTTTACCACCCGGGCAAGGCTAATGCGGTTGCGGATGCACTTAGTTGGCTCTCAATGGAGAGTGTGTCCCATGTGGATGAGGGGAAGAAGGAATTGGTGAAAGATGTTCATTGTCTTGGAAGGCTGGGAGTAAGATTGATCGACGTGACCGATAGCGGTGTTGTTGTGCATAACGGGTCAGAATCATCCTTGGGGGTTGAGGTTAAATACAAGCAAGATGAGGATCCAAATTTGAGGAAGCTGAAGGAGGCAGTGCAGAGTCAGAAGGTGGAGGTTTTCTCACAAGGGGGATATGGTGTGCTATGATACCAGGGTTGACTATGTGTTTCGAATGTCGACAATTTGAGAGTTCAGATATTACATGAGGCACATGGTACCAGATATTCTATTCATCCAGGATCCACGAAAATGTATAGGGAATTGTGAGAAATTTATTGATGGGATGGTTTGAAGAAGGATATTGTGGAGCTCGTAGCAAAATGTCCAAACTGCCAGCAAGTGAAAGTTGAGCATCAAAGGCCGGGAGGTGTACTTCCAGATATCAGCATTCCCACTTGGAAGTTGGAAGAAATTAACATGGTTATAGGTGTACCTCGTACTCGCTGGCAATACAACTCCATTTGGGTGGTGGTAGACAGGTTGAACAAGGCTGCACACTTCCTACTAATTAAGACCACAAATTTAGCGGATGATTATGCTAAGCTATATCCGGGAGTTGGTTCAGCTTCATGGAGTGCCCTTGTCTATTATTTTGGATCTAGGTACTCAGTTTACTTCTCAATTCTAGTGTTTGTTTCAAAAGGGGCTTGGGACTCAGGTTAAGCTAAGCACATCTTTTCATCCTTAGACGGACGGCCAAGCAGAACGGACCATTTAGACCGTGGAGGACATGTTGAGGGCATGTGTTATGGATTTTAAAGGTAGTTGGGATGATTATTTTCCCTTGATCGAGTTTGCTTATAATAACAGTTACCACTCCAGTATCCAGATGGCATTGTTCGAGGCCCTGTACGGTGTGAAGGTGTAGATTGCCCATTGGTTGGTTTGAGGTTAGTGAGGCAGCCATGATAGGACCTGATTCAGTTCATAAGGCGATGGTGAAGGTTCAGCTGATAAGGGACTTGTTGAAAACCACTTAGAGTTGTGAGAAATGATTTGTTGATGTGAGGAGAAGAGATTTAGAGTTTGATGTGGACGATTGGGTGTTTCTAAAGGTATCTCCCATGAAGGGAGTCATGCGGTTCAGAAAGAAGGTTAAACTCAGTCGCTGCTATGTTGGCCCCTACCGAGTTGTGAGAAAACTTGGTAAGGTGGCATATGAGTTTGACTTGCCTTCAGAATTTGCTTCAGTTCATCCCATATTCCATGTATCGCTTTTGAAGAAATGCTTGGGTGATCCAGCCTTGGTGGTTCCGATAGACAACGTTGGTGTGAAAGACAGCCTCAGTTATGAAGAAATTCCGGTTGAAATTTTGGATCGACAAGTTCGGAGGTTGAGGAACAAAGATGTAGCTTCAATTAAGTTTTACGGAGGAATCAGCATGTTGAGGGAGCTACATGGGAGGACGAAGCGGACATGATGGCTAGATACCCATATTCGTTCTCTCCCAGCTCAGTTCCGACATGAGGTATTAGTTTTTTCCCTAATTCTCTAATCAGTTTCCATGTTCAATTCATGTGCACAAGTTTGAATTGTGTTATGATAAATGTGTTTCATGTCTGAATTTAGTTCAGTTATGTGGTTCTTTTTTGAGGTAGTCATTCTATGAAATTTCGGTTAAAATAATTTCTGTTGGAGTTTAATAATTGCTTGTTTTTGCTTTCTTCTTTTTTCTAACATTCGAGGACGAATGTTCCCAAGGGGGAGATATTTTTATACCCCAATATTGAAGAATCGTACTAGGAAGTTAAAACGGAGAAAAATAGGAAAAATGTTGCTGCAGTGTAGGACGAGTCATTGGACGACTCTTCAGGGGACCCCACGAGTCATCAAGTGACTCGTGGGAAGGCCTGGGAAAATGAGGGACTTGAGGTCCCCACGAGAGATGAAACACAGACACCACGAGTCGTCATGTCAGTCGTGAGGTGGTTCTAGAGAGAGATTTTGAAATTGATCTAGTGTACTTGACGGGAGCTGACCAAGAGTTGTGATCTCTAGGGACGATTTGTCATGTCACTCATTAGGAGCCCCGGCAGATCAATTATCTAGTGAACTTGACGAGCGAACCAACATATCTTGAGCCTAGGTGACGAGTCGTCAGGTTGTCCGTTAGGATCCCCTGACAGTTATTTTCAACGAATTCAGTAAAGGATTTTCCGTAATTCGTAGGTTCTAAGGGCCTATACGATGTCGTTTTAAGCTCGTATTAGAGGGTTTTTAGCAGGGGAAAAACCTATCTTACGCCATTTCTCTCATGCATGCAAGGTTTGAGGCTTAAAGGGAAGTATCAAGGTGGATTCTCAAGGTTTTCAATGGGAATCTCAGCTGGGTAATTAGGAAGAGTTAGAATTCTTCAATCCCAGGTACGTAAGGATATGAGTGGGTGCTTCCTTCCATACCCATTCCCATTCCCTATCAAATTGTGATTTGTTTGTAATAACCAAGTATGGGGTTTCATTCAATTGCATGATTCTTACATCTCTATTCATGGGTATGATTAGATTGAGTTGATATTGATGGTTTACCAAGATTGGGTGGCTTCTAACTTAATTTCTTTTATAAAATTGTTTTTCTAATAATTTTGATCTAAAACGCCCATGTGTGGATAGTTCATAATAGAAGTGATTGTGGAAGAATGTGATGATGATGGAATAGATGATGAAAAGCATGTTTTCGACCTTACCCATGATTTTGATGATGTTTTCAAAGAATATTAAATAGACCCAAGTATGGTAGGGCTTTCGGTGATTCGCATATGATGTTTTCAAATAGTGATTTTCCCCCAACATGAGCTTACCACATGGTTTAGATGAAATTTCTTTAACTCTTGTTATGAATTCTAGCTTGTGGTATGTTTCAAAGTAAAGCCTTCTGTATGCGTAAATCCTTTATTGATATGCATATTATTGTCACGCTTTGTCAAGGACAATGTTAAGCTTCATTTCACATGATGTTGAGTCTAAGTATGATTTCATTTTAAGCTTTGTCAAAACGACATTGTTGAGCTTCATATTTTATATGATGTCATTGTATACAAGATTTCGTAATGAGCTTTGTCAATAGACAATGTTGAGCTTCATTTCATACGATGTTGAGTTTATTCATGATTTCATGTTGAGCTTCATCACTAGACGATTTTGAGCTTCGTATTCATAGGATTTAGAGAATTGTAAGTTTTAGGAGAAGAGTCTAGCACTGAGTGAGTTAAGGGTCGATTACCCTATGCCCCAGAATTATGCGCGCCAAACGTACGTTGATACTATTATATTATTGGGACCTCCCTTGTGAGCTATCCACAACCAGATTGGCCCTTCAGCTTGATATTGATATCACGGTATCGTCCATCGCCCTGGAAAGGTTATGGACGGCTTTACCCACTTGAGTGTGATAGTTGGGACCACATAAGCTCTATCGTGGTATGTCGGTTGAGTGACGAGTCTCCCACTGTCTATATTATTCACATTTGCATATTCATTACTGATGATGATTACTTATGCATGTGTGTTCATAAAGCAAGGTTTGACTCATTGTTCAGCATTTAATATAAATGTTATGTTTTCGCTTTGAGTCATTCGAGTCAATCATGATGTTCTAAAGCTCTGCATGGTCATGTTATGATAAGAGTACAATTTTAGAATGATTGCATGTAGCCTTCTATTTTCACTTAAAAGCTTATGATATATCATGGAATGTTTTAAATGATTTATTTACTTAAGCAATTTTACTTACCTTGCACACTCGGTACATTCCACGTACTGACCACATACTTTCTATCCAGCATCGTTTCATGATGCAGGATCCGATTCTCAGGTCCAACCACATTCGTAGTTGCTTATCAGAGTCAGTACCAACTTGGTTTGTGAGTCCTCATCTTTCGAGGACTAGACTATAAGTTATCTTGGTTGTATTTTCAATTTCAGTATTGTTGAGCTAGTTGGGCGTCCCATCAGCTCATCCATATTAGAGGCTTATCAGACTTACACATGTATTCAACTTCAGATGTTCATTCTGTCGTTATGTTTAGTTAGGCTTCTACTGAGTTTGTAATTATATTTTCTTCATGTTTATTTAATGAGTTAGTGAATGCTTATGCCATGAGTTGACTTGGGGTCTCTCGGGGTCCCTTGTCCCATGTCTATGATCAGGGTCTACGCTTGGATTGTGACAATAATCTTCCTGACTTCATCAACAAACTATTGTGGCTTCTCTCCCACCTTCATTTCGTGGAAGTCCGAAGGATTCATCCGGGTAAAATCTCGCACCTGAGCAGTTGTTGTAGACCTATTTGTGGTTACTGGAAACACCTGCTGGTTTACTTGGTTGGTGACGGTCTGGGCAAACAATTGAATGGCCGCCCTGAATTCGGCTGTAGAAACGGAATCGTCCTGAGGAGCTACCGGAGCTAGTGGGGTAGGCCTGTTGGCGTTTCCATCCCTACGTCTATTTCCACGCCGATAAGGAATTGTTCACTAAAATGAAATAGAGCACGATTTAGAAGGTTTATGGAATTGAACTTTAATGCACGATAAAGAATATGAACAAAAGAGGATTTTTCTTAATAATATCTCATAGCCTCCTCAACATAAGTGTGGCGCGCTTCACACACATGAAAAAGGCTCTACTCGATGCGGCTTTCAGACATTCGAAAGATACTCTAAACCTAGGGCTCTGATACTAAGTTTGTCACGCCCCGAACCAATACCTTGGACGTGAAACAGTACTTGAAGCCACAAGTGACCCGAAGTCAACCTCTGGTCTATCAGTCACTAGCCTTCTAAGTAAACATGCACAGTGAAACTTTGAAATAATATCATAAAATATTTCTAAAAGATAGGTTTGAAAACATAAAGTTTAAAACATTTGAATAATACTAATAAGTCTGAAAATCATGTCTATTTGAAAGCCATCTAACTGAGGAGTTACTAGGAAAAACCCCCATCTAACACTAAGTCTAACTGAAACTATAAAATAACTAAAGAAAGGAAATAATGTCCTCAGATGATGAGGACTCACACTTCAACTGCTGAGATGGAGAATCCGAACTGCAGCGTCTAGCGTTGCTAAGTTTTAGAACCTGCAGCTGTATAACGAAACAATATAGCATAAAAGTTAGGGTCAATACTTTAAATGTACTGAGTATGCTAGAGAAACATAACCCAAGATAAGCAATACAATACTGAATTTAGAAAACATGCAAGAACCGTCTAAAGCTGCTGAACTGAGTACTGATGTAATGGGATGGTCTCAAAGATGTTGTCTGATGGTCAGGCATGCTCTAGGTCTGATTGTATCCTGAACTAAGCTAAATTGAACTTAATTGGATTGAACTATACTAAACTGGACTGAACTGGAAAGGCTCGTGGGAGAGTCCCTAACCGAATATAACCACGTGAGCTAGAAGTGAAGTCCAATGTATACATCCCATCGGTAGGACCCAATATACCATACCAGGATATAAAGGCATGAACTGAGTGATCACAAAAGTCTGGGGTCATTCAGGCAAAGTAATACTATAACCTACACTCGCAACGTAGTTTTGGGAGCCTGGGTGCGGTCAAACCCCGGCCCGCTCGGTGCTAAGTTCTACTCCCACTAGAAAACCTAAACTGAACTACTAAGCTGATAGCTCAAAACTGGGGTCCAAGACTAGTCAGGGACGTATGGATGCATATACTCTGATAGTCTTATCGGACCATATTCTGAAACTGGGTTCTACACTGGTCAGTGTTGTTTTTCTGGAAGCGTCGTAACCGTCTAATAACAAGCTGTAGCTCAACTGCGATCCTGGGGCTAGTCAGAGCTATATGCTAGAATGTCATGACCGCCTAATGGACCAATAACTATAATCTGATTCTGATTCTAATAACATGAGAGGCACCATTGACATCTCGAAATAAGATTGAAGTCAAAATGATCAGTTGACAATTTTCTGAAAGATTCTGAAGAGATTCTATGTTCTTACTGGTCTGAACTACTAGCAGCTAATAGAGAACTCAACTTATCCCAACAACACGGGAATTTCATAATATGGCAACAGTTCAAGAATTAAAAAAATTTCATCTGACAAGGCTAAATCATTTTATTAATGAAATAATTGCTCAACAAATATATAGTAAGAATTTCTAGGAAATTCAGCCCAAAACATTCTTCATTCACTAGATGAAATTTAATAAGCAAGAACCATTATTCGAAAGTTAGGGCTTAAATTCATTCCGTACGAACATTGAAAATTTAACTAGAAACTGAAGAAGATAATATGAACAACCAACACGGATATTTTTTCCTGCATAAATTAACGAAAAATAACATGGAATTCATTCGTATTCGAAAGCTCAAGGCTAAAACTGATAAGGGAGTTATGGGAGGATTTTGGTGGACACAAGGGAAGAACAATTCCCTTGTAGAATTCCCACATACCTGATGAAAATTTAAGAGAAAATTGCTTGGAAATTGAAGAATAACTATCTTCCCTAGTTGATGCCCTGAACTTCTCTAAAAGGAATTCTGCATACTTTTTCTTGGAAGTCTGAGTGGGGAATGAGGAAAAGAACCATTACACACACTAAAACACCTGAAATAGAAACTAAAACGATGTGGTTAGGGTCCAAAAGGGTAGAAAAGTTGAATTTACCCTTGATGAAATTTCCGTGAAAAACAGTTCTGGCCCTGACCATGACTCGTACCACAAGTCGTACCACGAAGTCACGACTCGTGGTCACCTCACCACTTTTGAATCTGGCCACGACTTGCATTCCATGACTCATAGTGCCATCCTACGGGTCGTACTGTTAGTCATGGTACCATCCACCTATACCAAATACGACTTAATCATGAATCCTCAACACGACTCGTTGCTACATCCTACGAGTCATACCATGACCCGTGACGACTCACTCTGGCACCACTGAGAATTTCATCACGGCTCCCAACCATGAGTCGTACCTACACGTCACTATTCGTAGGACCACCCATGATATGACCTCAGGCTCCTGAAATTCATCACGAATTGAGTCACGAGTCATAGGTCCTCACGACGATCAATACCTCGAGTCATCCTGGTGAAAAATTCCAGGTTTTTTTCTGCAGTTTCCAACTTCAACTCCTGGGTCTATATTAGGCCCTTCCGGGGTATTACAGCCTTTTCTTTAAGCACATTGGCCAAAAGATGGACAACATGTACCCTCGTCTTATAAATAATGGTTGCTAGCACTACAGCTCAGCCACTCGTGAGGTTGCTGCCACCCTTGACTGGCCAAATTTGGCTGATAAACATATTCCACCAAAAGTTGGCTGATGTCACTACCCGAACATAGGCCCACATTGAGACACAGGACAAAGTACCCCAAGACTCTCCAAGTTGACCCATGGCATGAACATGACATCTAAAGCTCAACTCAATAATGCAGAAGTCTAACATATATAATAGCGGAAGTCTGAAAATCTTATAACATCGATCAACTGAATGCAAAACAACAATCTAAAACTAAAAACATACCATGTTTGATAAACCTCTACATTCTGATGAGTTGATAGAAAAGACCCAACCTAACTCACTAAAGACTGAAACCGAAAATACAAAATACATTTGATAAAAGGGTCCTCGAAGGATAGGGACTCATCAACTCTAGCTAAGGGATGCTAACTCTGAGGATCTAGCTAATGGCGGGACTAAACCTAAATGTCCAAGCCTGTATAATAAAATG
Source organism: Datura wrightii (assembly GCA_035772735.1). Classification (NCBI taxonomy): domain Eukaryota; kingdom Viridiplantae; phylum Streptophyta; class Magnoliopsida; order Solanales; family Solanaceae; genus Datura; species Datura wrightii. Next base: position 166,624,913 of record JASDFA010000016.1, read on the forward strand.
ATACAACATAGAGTATGCGGTCAGTACGTGGAATGTATCGAATATGAAATGTAAATAAAATCGTTAAGTAATAATCAGAAATCACACATATGATAAGACATTTCATCATTAGATTCTAAGAGTAGGGTTTGCATTCTAGTATCTAAAAACTTGATTTAGACATAACTAAGTATCATAACTGAATCGAATGATCCAAAGCTGAAACTGATTATTGTTGGGTAAAACTAAACATTGGATCAAACCTGCTGAAAAATCATGATTGATGAACAACATAACTAAAATTATGAGGAATAATGGGAGACTAATCATATAACCAACATTATAGAGCTTACATGGTCCTAACTATCACACTCAATGCGGCAAAGCCATCCAAAGCCTTGCTAGGACTAAGGACGCTACCATGACATGGATATCAAGATGAAGGCCCCTTGGGGGCAGGAAAAGATCACAAGGGAGGTCCCAAAAAATCTAAACATACCTACGTTGACACGTAGTTATGAGGCACAGGTTTGACTGAATCATTAGCCTACTCCGTGCAAGACATTACTCCCAAAAGCATGCATATGCTCTCCATCATTTTTCAATGAAGTTGAACTATCTTCCTGCGACGAAGCTGAATCATAATCATACAAGCATAATCTAAAAATATAACATGAGGAGTGTTGGCTCAAACCATACCACAAGATGAAAAGAGTGGGAGTCTAGACTCCAAAATCCATGTGGTAGGCTAATAACATGAAATTGAGCTAAATCATGAAACGTACTGGATCATATGGGCTTGCCCAAACTTAAACATACTTGAAATAGACATCGATAGTTAAAAACATGAATATAGACATGGGTAATTCGAACTCATACTTCCATCATGAACATCTCCTCTTACTTAGAAATATAGATCATAATCTCATCTTCTCATGAACTTTCATAATTAGGCATTATAATTGTTAGACTTTGAAAACATGAACTGTAATTTAGAACATTATAAAATATGCCCATAAATCTGAATTCAATATTTGGAACATGAATAGAGTATATCCATGATAGCTACTTAGAGAATTCAGAAGTTGGGTTAAAACCCCATAGATTCATCAACTAAGGATTTCCATGAATTTTAGAAGGAATTAGGCATGGGAGTGGATGAATACACTTATTCAAAACCCTACATACTTGGGCACTTCTGATATCACAACCCTCTTGAATGCCCAAAGAAAACTGAAGGAGAATTGATGAAGTTATAGGTTTGATCACCCTTAGGAACTTCTAGGCTTGCATGCATGGAGAGGAATAGGTTTAGAATGAGTTAAATCCTCTTAAAACACACCTATCTGAGTTTAAAACGACATAGTTTAGGTCATAGAAACTTAAGAATTACAAATAAGCCCTTAATTGATTCGTAGGAAAAGTCATATTGCCAGTCCCAATGAGGGACTAGATGATTCATTGCCTGAGGGACAACTCATGGTGATGAGTCGTTGGGTTCACTACAAAAAATTTCCACCTTCGTGCCGGCTCCTGACCACGACTAACTCCACAACTCGTTTGCCTGACCATGAGTCGTGGCTTGTCTCTTGGTCAACCCCCTAATTCAAAAAATCCAACCGACTCTCCCTTCACACCACGAGTCACCTAATAACTCTTGGTGCCCTTCACGGGTCACTAGATGACTCGATCCTGTGACCTAGTGCAGAAATTCCTGTTTTCTCTATTTCAACCCTCAAGTCTGATCTTAGGGCTTTTGATGTATTACAATATCTCCCCCTTAGGAATATTCTTCCTCGAATCACGATGAACATACTAACAAGATGGGAAAATAAATTGTCATACCAAATACTGAACAGTTTTAGCTTAAAACTGATGGAGTGACTGACTTCGGACTAAAATACATGACTGAACTGAATTCATGAATAACACATACATACACTGACATGAAAGAAACTGGGGCACATGAACTTAACATGAAACTGAAACGAGTATTAGGGAGAAAACTGGTACCTCATGCTGAAACTAAACTGGAAGGGAATAGATGCGGGTATTTAGCCATCATATCTGCCTTGGCTTCCAATGTGTCTCCCTCAACAGGATGATTCTGCCACAAAACCTCTACTGAAGCTACTTCCTTAATTCTTAGCTTTCGAACCTGGCGATCACGTATTTCCACAAAAACCTCTTCGTAGTTGAGGCTATCCTTTAAACCTGCGCTCTCCACCGGAACAACCAAAGCTGAATCGTCCATGCACTTCTTCAAAAGCGACACATGAAACACCAAATGCACTGAGGCCAAATCTGAGGGAAACTCTAACTCATATGCTACCTTGCCAACACGTCCCATAGTCCGATACGGGCCAACATAACGGGGACTGAGTTTTTCTTTTTTTTTGAATCTCATCACTATCTTCATGGGAGATACCTTCAGAAACACCCAATCATCAACTTCAAACTCAAGTTCTCTCCTCCTTACATCCTTATAGGACTTTTGATGAGTCTGGGCTATCTTTAGCCTTTCCCTTGTAAGACAAACCTTTTCCATAGCCTCATGGTATAAATCTGGTCCTATCAACGCTGCTTCACCGACTTCAAACCAACCGATATTCGATCTACATCTTCGCCCATAAAGAGCCTCAAATGGAGCCATCTGAATGCTGGAATGATAGCTGTTGTTATATACAAATTCAATAAGAAGAAAATGATCATCCCAACTACCCTTGAAATCAATCACACACGTATTCAACATATCCTCAAGAGTCTGAATGGTCTGCTCAGCCTGACCATCTGTTTGCGGGTGAAATATTGCGCTATGCTTAACCTGAGTACCAAGTCCCTTTTGAAACGATCTCCAAAACTAGTAGGTAAACTGAGTACCTCAATCTTAAATAATGGACAAGGGCACATGCAACAAAACTAACTCCTAAATATACAACTCAATGTAATCCTCTGCTGAATCAGTAGTTTTGACCAGTAGAAAATGAGATACTTTCGTCAACCTGTCTACGACAACCCAAATAGAGTCTTACTATCGACGAGTATGAGGCAACCCTCTAATAAAGTCCATATTAATTTCCTTCCACTTCCAAGTAAGGATACTAATGTCTTGAAGCACACCTCCAGGTCTTTGATGCTTAACTTTCACCTATTGATAATTCAGACACTTACCCACAAACTTTGTTATGTCCTTCTTCATGCCATTCCACCAATAAACTTCCCGTAGGTCATAGTACATCTTGGTGGCACCTGTACGTATAGAATATCTGGAACCATGAGCCTCATGCAACATCCCCTCCCTTAAAATCATCAACTTCGGGTACATATAAACAACCATGATATCATAGTACACCATCTCCCCCTTGGGAGAAGACCTCCACCTTTTGATTCTGAACGGCTTCCTTCGACTTTATCAAAATAGGATCCTCGTCTTGTCTAGCTTTGACCTCAGTCACAAGGAAGATTCTGATCCACTTTGAACGATGACACTACCATCTGATGAGTCAACAAGATGAACTCCTAGTGGTGCAAGTCGATGCACATCCTTTATTAGCTCTTACATTCCTCATCTACATGGGTCACACTCTCCATAGAATGCCTGCTAACAGTGTCTGCCACCATATTAGCCTTTCCCAGTGATAAAAGACATTCATATCATAATCTTTCAAAAGCTCCAACCACCTTCTCTGACATAGATTTAGATCCTTTCGAGTAAACACGTATTGTAGGCTTTTGTAAACACATCCACATGGAACCCGTATAGATCGTGTCTCCAAATCTTCAAGGCAAATACTACCACTGCCAACTCAAGGTCATGAGTCAGATAGTTCTTTTAATGGAATTTCAACTGCCTAGAAGCATATCTATAACCTTGCCATGCTGTATTAATACGCAACCGAGGCTGATCCTTGAGGTGTCACAGTATCCCACAAACCCTTCAGTACCCTAAGGTAGAGTCAACAGTGGTGCTGAGGTGAGTCGAGACTTCAACTCTTTGAAACTATTCTCACAGGCTCCAACCATTGGAACTTCACTTTCTTTTGGATCAACTTAGTCAACGGTGCTGCAATAGATGAAAACCCTTCAACAATCATCCAATAGTAGCTAGCTAAGCTCAAGAAACTCCTAATATCTGAGGGACTAACTGGTCTAGGGTGATTCTTCACCGCTTCTATCTTTTGAGGGTCCACCCGTACACCCTCACTTAACACCACATAACCCAAAAATGCTACTGAGTTTAACCAAAACTCACACTTGCTGAACTTAGCATACAACTGGCGATCCTTAAGATTCTGTAGCACCACCCTCAAATGAGCGGCATGCTCTTCTTCGCTCTTAGAGTATATAAGAATGTGATCTATGAACATGATCACAAACATATCCAAATACGTCTTGAACACCCTGTTCATCAAACCCATAAAAGCTGAAAGAGCATTCGTTAATCCAAAAGATATAACTACAAACTCTTAGTGACCCTAACGAGTCCTGAAGGCTGTCTTCAGAATGTCACTCTCCTGAACCCTGAGCTGATGATACCTGGATTTGAGGTCTACCTTTGAGAAACACTTGGCACCCTGAAGTTGGTAAAACAAGTCAGCAATTTTTGTGAGAGGATACCTGTTCTTAACGGTGACCTTGATTAATTATTGGTAATCAGTGCATATCCGAAAGGAACGATCCTTCTTATGAATAAAGAGTATTGGTGCACCCCACGGGGATTTGCCAGTTCTGATGAAACCCTTGTCTAAGAGGTCCTTCAACTGCTCCTTTAACTCCTTTAGCTCATCCGGAGCCATTATATAAGGAGGAATAGATATAGGCTGCGTATCAGGAAGAAGGTCAATACCAAAATCGATCTCTCGCTCGGGAGGAATTCCTGATAAATCATCTGCGAACACTTCTGGATATTCACACACTATAGGGATTGACTAGATAGTTGGGGTTTCAGACGTAGAATCCTTAACCCTAACTAGATGGTACACGCAACCCTTAGAAATCATCTTTTTGGCCTCAAGGTAGGAAATGAAGTGACCTATAGGGACAATTGAACTACCCTTCCACTTTAGGACTGGCTCACCCGGAAACTAAAACTCTACCTCACGGGTTCTACATTTTACTGAGGCATAGCATGCATGTAGCCAATCCATGCCATAGATAACATCAAAATCTATCATGGCCACCTCTACTAAATCTACATAAGTGACTTTTTAAAGGACTGCGACAGGGCAATTTCTATATACCCATCGAGCTATAACTGAATCACCTATTGGAGTGGAGACTAAGAAGGGTTCTGATAGGATTTTGGGACTAACTCCAAAACTACTACCAACATAGGGCGTCACAAAAGATAAGGTAGCCCGTGGATCTTGAAATGCATATACATCAAGGTGAAATACTCGCAACATACCAGTGACTAAATCTGGAGAGGCCCCCCTGCTCATGACGAGAAGCGATGCCATAGAATCTATTCTAGCACTGACTGCCACCTGCACTGGTAGACGTACCCTGTAGAGCTGGGTGTGCTAGTGTTGTTGCTAAACTGGTTTTTGGGTCTCGGCCTCTACCATGGCTTCGTCTAGCTGCTGGATAATCTCTTAGCATATGTTTGGGCTTCCCACACCTGAAATAAGAACCTATACTTGCTAAGCACTGACTAGTGTGTCTCTGGCCACACCTGTCACAAACTGAAATACTGGGCTCCACAGGTCTTCACCCCTAACCTTGAGAACCTGATGTCCGTCCCCTCTAGTCGCACCTAGATCTGGATGGCGCACTCACTGTTGATAGCACTGGGGCTTATGGTCTCTGGTGGGATTGCTGATGGTGCCCACCACCAAGTCTTTGCTAGGAGAATTCGAAGCTATCCATCCTAGCCCTCTTGGCCTCTCTCTCTCGCTCACTCGCCTATACTACCTCCATCTGTTGGGCCTATAGAGCTATCCATGAGAAGTCAATGTCCTGATGAAGAATTACAATTCGACAATCATTGACCAAATATGCTGCTATCCCATGCACAAACCGACTCACTCAAGCCCCTATAGTCTTCCACTATCTCAAGTGCATAATTGGATAGACGGGTGAACCATAGAGCATACTCCTGGACCGTCATGTTGTTCTATCTCAAGTTCACAAATTATGCTGCTTTAATCTCCCTCATCTCTTAGAGAAAGAACCGATCTAAAAATGTGGTGTGGAACTCATCCTAATAATTAGGGCTTGCTCCAACTGGCCTACCATCATTCCACTATTTGAACTTGACATGTGCAACCCCTTTCAACTGATAAGAGGCTAAGTTTGTGCATTCCTCCCCTATCACCCCATGATTTGGATGATTTTCTAAACCTCATCAATAAACTTGTAAGGGTCCTCGTCCATCTTCGACCCAAGGAACTACAAAGGGTTCATCTTATAAAAGTCCCTTACCCTTGCCACTGCCACGTTCTCATTCTGGGGAACATGCACTACCGCCTGTTGGTTGACTTGGGCGGTCAATGTCTAAGCCAACATCTGTATGGCTTCCCTAAACTCAGCATGGGTAACCTGCTCAGGTATATGAGCCTTGGGATAGGTGGGGCGTACTGGTGACCCAGTGCTATTCTTATGGCCATTCTCATTCCTGTGTCTTCATCCGTTAACTCGGTGAGGAGGCATGATTCTACAAACGTATATAGCATGAGTTAGAAGGATAGAGAGCACGACATTGATCATAAAAGAAGGGAAGTTTTCTAAACAATTCATAGCCTCATCATCATAAGTGTGGCACGTTTTACACCTATGAAAAAGACTCCACTTAACGCGGCTTTTAGACACCCTAGGACACTTCAAAACCTGGCTCTAATACCAAGTTTTTCACAACATGAACATAGGCCCGGATCGAGACACGGGACAAAGAACCCCAAGAGGCTCCAAGTCGATCCATGGCATGAACATGACATCTAAAGCTCAACAAAATAATGCAGAAGTCTAACATATATAATAGTGGAAGTTCGAAAATCTAATAACATCGAACATCTGAATACATAACAGCAAGTTAAAACTGAAAATGTACCATGTCTTATAAGCCTTTACATACTGACGATTTCATGGGACAAGACCCCAACTAACTCACTAAAGACTGAAACTGAAAATATGGAATACATCTGATAAAAGGGTCCTTGAAGGATGGAGACTCACCAACTCTGTCTAACAGATGCTAACTCTGAGGATCTGGCTAACAGTGGGACTGAACCTAAATGTTCGAGCTTGTATCCAAAAATGATACAGCATAGAGTATACGATGCATATGTAGAATGTACTGATTATGCAAGATAAGTAAAATTGCTAAGTAAAAATCAGAAATCACGCATATTATAAGACATTTCATCATAAGATTCTGAGAGTAGAATTTGCATTCTAATATATAAAAACATGATTTAAAAATAATTGAATATCATAACTGAATGGAATGACCCAAAGCTGAAACTGATTATTCATGAGTAAAACTGAATATTGGGTCAAACCTGTTGAAAACATAATATCATGACTAATGAACATGTATGACTGAAATCATGAGGAATAATGGAAGACTGGTTATATAACCGACATTATGATGATAAAGCTTACGTGGCCCTGACTATCATACTCTAGTGGGCACAGCCGTAAGCCTTTCCAAGGCTAAGGGCGCTATCATGATATCAATATCAAGTTGAATGCCCCTTAGGGGTAGAGAAAGCTTACAACGGAGGTCCCAAATAATCTAAACATACCTACGTTGGCACGTAGTTCTGAGGCACAGGGTTGACCGAACCCTTAGCCAACTCGGTGCTAGACACTACTCACAAAAACATGCATCTGCTCTCCATCATTTTTCAACGAAGTTGAACCATCGTCTTGCGATGAAGTTGAATCATAATCATACATGTATAATCTAGAAATATAACATGAGGAGCCTTGGCTCAAACCATACCACAAGCTTAAAAGACTGGGAGTCTAGACTCTGAAATCCAAGTGGTAAGCTAATAAAATGAAATTGAGATTAATCATGAAACATACTTGATAACATGGGCTTCCCAAACTTAAAATTACTTGAAATATACTTTCATAGTTAAACACATAAATATATACATGGGTAATTCGAAATCATACTTGTTTCATGAACATCTCCTCATACTTTGAAACACAGATCATAATCTCATCTTTTCATGAACTTTCATAATTGCGCATTATAGTTGGAAGACTTTGAAAACATGAATTGTCATTGAAAATATTATAAAACATACCCATAAATCTGAATTCAATATTTGAAACATGAATAAAGTATACCCATGATAGATACTTAGAGAATTCATAAGTTGGGTTAAAACCCCATTGATTCATCAACTTAGGATTTCCATGAATTTTACACAGAATTGGGCATGGAAATGGATGAATACACCAATTCATAGACCTTCATACCTAGGTACTTCTAATTTCACAACGCTCTTGAATGCCCAAAGGAAATTGAAGGAGAGTTGATGAAGTTCTAAGCTTGATCACCCTTAGGAACTTATACGCTTGCATGCATGGAGAGAGATAGGTTTAGAATGAGTTAAACCCTCTCAAAACACACCTATCTGAGCTTGAATAACGCAATTTAGGTCTTAGAAACTTCACAACACAGAAAAGCCCTTAATAATTTCACAGGAAATGTCACACTGCCAGTCCTAACAAGGGACTAGACAACCTGTTGCCTGAGGGATGACTCGTGGTGATGAGTCATTGGGTTCACTGCCAAATATTTCCACCTTCATGTTGGCTCCTGACCACGGCTGACTCCACAACTTATTGCCTTGACCACGAGTTGTGGCTTGTCTCGTGGTCAACCCCCAATTCAAAAAATCCAACCAACTCTCCCTTCACTCCACGAGTCACCTAAGAACTCGTGGTGTACTCCACGGGTCACTGGATGACTCGTCCTGTGACCTAGTGCAGAAATTTCTATTTTCTCAATTTCAACCCTCGGGTCTGATCCAGTCTAGTCTTTTTGATTGCCTTCTCCTTAGTAATACTTCTTTAGGCTTTTCTAATTATGATACGTTGTTCCTCTCTATATTTTTCCTATGCTCCATTGATATCCCACCTAGCTCTGTCTATATCCTCTCCTAGTTTCCTTCGTGATTACTAGAGGGACACTATGAATACTTTATGTGTTGTCCCCACTAGCACTGTTTACTCTACTACTAGAGTCCTTGGATAAGGACTATACTGGTGAAGATGATATATATTGCCTCTACCTTAGGCATTGGCCCTATCTGGAGAATGGGGGCTGAAGAGTTGCTTCTTTCAAAGCCGGAGGATTGGGATACATAAGAAGTAGTGGCTGCTGAGCCCACTCTAGTAGATGAAGTTGGTGACAAGGCTGACTTGAGCTTCTTAACTACCCAGGTTTGCGGGAGTTGATACTCTTCACCTGAGTCTGGTGGTTCATCCACTAAGTAGGATATCTTGGTAGCCTTGGCCTTTCCATCTCTCTTTATAGATTTTTTATTTTTCATTTCTTGTGAATTTTCATCAAACATACTTAACAGGATGTAATACCAAAACAATAAACCCACGGACCACCGTTTGTCGGTTCTAGTGGGAGAAAACTATAATTATGATTAGTAGATGTCATCTACAAATTGTAAAGTGCATCATACGTTGAACTTTAGAGAACTAATAGATCTGAATTTAATTTATTTCATAGCAGAAGGTTCATAGATTGCATATACCAAACGTATATTTGTTCATAAATCAACTTCAGAGAGTCAGTACTCTCAGGTCCAACGTACAAAATAGTTTACAGTTTATATTTTTATAGTAAGACTTGTACACTAATTTACAGGGGTAAATTCATAATTTACAAAATTTTATCCAATTTTATTTTTTAAGCATGGTTTGTGGGGTCATCTATGGTGGTAAATTGAATTTGCGGACCATATTCTCAAGAGTTTAGTAGTTCAACAGATCAACCCCAAGCAGATTGAAAAAATCCTCCAATTCTCCCTCCATAGTTAAAGTTCAAGCGTATGCAATCAAACTCCCAATGGAAATAACATACATAGAACTATTTTGATAGACACAATACCTAGGGTTAGTCAATTTTTAAAATGTACAATGTTTGTTGATGAATCTTGACCTTCAAAAATCATAGCCTTGCGCGATGAAAGATAATTATTGTTTGATTTAGTATGTGATTGTGTGTATGTGCGTGGACATGGATGGATTTATTGGTCAAAGATTGTGCGACCTTTTTAAGTGGGAAAGAAGAAGAATAAGCCCAACAATGGACATAAGGGTATATACTTCTTAAAATTCACGATAGGTCAGGTAGGTCGGGTTAGGTACACGTCACATATGTTTGTAAATTGAGTTTATGAGCCGCAAAAAGGTTCATAAGTGACCCCATATAAAATATTGACCCAACTTAATAATATCTAATTCACGGTCCCATTTATAGATGATTAAAAAGATATATTAATTGTCTAATGGGCGTTATTTCAACTTTAGATAGTATGCAATATATCACTCATCCACAATTCAACTTATGGCCCATAAATTTGAATTGCGGACCATATGTTATTTGATAGATTAAACAACAGAGAATTGATTAACTGACCTTTAATCTAAAATGACAATCAAGGACTACAAATGCATTTCAAGGTTTTGATGCCCTTTTCTTTTCCTTTTTCATTTTTCCCCTCAATTCCTAAGATTCAAAATGGCACTCAAAAAACACCCATTAGTATAAAACACTTGGGGTTCCTCCAAAAAATCACTTGATTTAATGTTACGACATAATACAAATACTAAACATCATTTATCATCCCTCTATTCGTCTCCCAAGAAGAACCTAATTTAACATCACAGCACGGCACAAATACCTGAATCAACCAATTGATAGTTCATTCCTAGAATGAGACTTTCTCACCCACTTTCTTCCTTTTGATCCACAGAGGTAGTGCTTCATCCATTTGTTTTTTGACTATTTCTTCATAGCTGTTACCTTCACTTCAAGCTTTGTAGCATTGTCCTCACCTTTTGCATCCACAATCATAGCAATGCTCTTACAACCCTTAAGGGTCTTTTAGTTATGGATTAGAGTTATGCAGGTATTAGTAATACATGAATTAGTTATGAGGGAATCTATGTATTATTTTATGCAGGTATTAGTTATGCAAAGATTAGTTATGTAGGTAGTGGTTATGCAAGTATTAGTTATGTAGGTATTTTATATGTAGGACTTACAGTTATTGAAATTGCAATACATTAATTATTAGTTATTAAATATTTAATTTATTATAAATTAATATATATTATTTATAAATAAATAAGAAATAGTATAAAATTCTTCCTTTTTTTCAAAAAAATAATATAACTTTTTTTTATTCTAATAAAAGAGGGCTTACATCCCTTTAAAAAATTGTAGTTAATAATTTTTTTAAGTTTAAAAATTATGTACTCACATGTCGAATTAAAAAAGATTTTAAAAGTAAATCGATAGGGGTAAATGTGTAATTTTACTATTTTAATCCACGTATAACTAATACCCACATAACTTATTCCATCTTCTACCCTGCATAAAATTATACATAGATTTGCTCATAAGTTATGTACATAAGTTATGTAGAATTACTAAAACAAAACCAAACACCACATAAAATTAATACATGAACAACTTTTATACAACATTTAAAACCTACCAACCAAACATGGTATAAAATTAATATATGAATAGCTTTTATCCTATTTGAAAACCAAACATGGTATAAAATTAATACATTAATAACCAAGTTACATATGTATTAACTTATACCTTACCCAGTAACCAAACGACCCCTTAGGATATAAATGTTCTTTCCAGACTTTGAAAGTGATCTCATCATCCTTGACACAAAATTTGATTTCATGATTTTTTGAGCCCATTATAGCTCTTCCCATGGCAAGGAATGAATGCCCTAGGATAATGGGTATCTCAATATCAACATCATAATGAAGGACCAAAAAATCTGCCTGAAGTATTAATTTAACGAATTTAACAAGAACATCCTCCACAGTAATCACTAGCTTCATCATAGTTTTATCTGCCATTTATAACCTTATGTTGGTGGGTTTTAAGAAAGGTAAGATCGGATCTCTTGTAGATGGCAAGTTGCAATAAATTTAGGCTCACCCCATTGTCACAAATCACTCTCACACAATAATAATTCCTGATAGTGCATGGAATTATAAATGGGTCGGTCACCCTTTTTCTCTACATTGGTACCCGTGATGATAGCATTAACTCGATGAGTGATAGAAACCACCTCCTCTTTATTGGGTCTCTTTTTGGTAGAAATTCTTTAAGATTCTTTGAAAAACTATATTTTCCTTGATAGCATCAATTAATGGTACCGTCAAGGTTGCCTCTTTAAACTGCTCAAATCTACCTCTCAATCTTAGCATTGAGAGTTTACATAATCGGTTTTTGTGGGAACGGATGAAGAAGTTTTGGAATTAGTTGTAAGGATTAGCAATGTATACAACCTTTTTCTTAACCTTCTCCTTGCCTTTTAGGCCCACCACATATTTTTGACTTGCAAGATCAACTCGAGGCTTTACCACAACATTATCACCAACCTTGCCCGCATCAACTCAACCATCCACATCCTTCCAAGCATCAAAATTTAATACCTTGCTTCATCAAGACTTAATGCCCATGTAATGAGCATTGGGACCTCCTCCATTTCCTTTGAGATTGACAACTGTGTCACTAGTAAGTTCCTTATTTTACTTTGGATTGTGATATCTAGAAAGGTCTCTTATTTATTGTCCAACTTTTAGATGGACGTCATATGTAAGCTAACAAATTCAGTCAAATTTTTTAAATTTTTATCCTATCTCTCTTTATTTTGGAGCACTTTCTCCAATATTCCATTGATTTTTGAGCCCCCATTATCTTAGGATGGCGCTTACCTCCATTTTAGAGAACTAAAGGATTGGGCATCTTTGGAACATAAAGATTCCAGATCCTACTCCTAAAGTTTCAATTTTTCCAACCTTGACTCGGACTTCTATTTTCATTTCTACCATATTACCTTGGACTTGCGGTTGAGGTCTCCATTGACTTTGGTAATTTGATGGTGGATGGCTTTGATTCAGTATTTGATAGTTCTGCCTTGAGTAACCTCTCGGTGCATTGCTAATATAGTTTGCATCCTCAAATTGCACCATAGGTTGATCTTGAAACTATTGGTTTTGGTACAAAGGGTGGCATCCATGAAAATAAGGAAGAGGGAAACCATGAACATCATCAATCATATCCACCGTTTTTAGCTCCTTTTTGGTCATCTTCTTTGTAAGCAATGTAATATTAGTTGTCATGGACGCCAACATTTGATTGTGTTCTTGGTTCTCCTTTATCAAGTGGTTCATGGATAGGGCACCAGTATGTATATCTCCAACTTGATCATCAGCATGCCATGTCTGATTATTCTTTGTAATCCTATCAAGGATATTGGTACTGCAGTTATACATCTTCCCCATTGAGCACCCTCTGGCTGCATTATTAGCGACTTATTGTGTGAGAATCCTGTATAGAACTTTTCTTGTAGTATATTCTATGGGAACCCATGAACAAGTTCCCTAAGAACATATTGTTTAAATTGTTTTCAAGTTTCAAATAGTTGTTCCCCAAGTTGCCGTCGAAAGTAAGAAAGACTATCACATTGTTCTGCTTTTTATTCTCGGGGGAACCACTTCTTGAGGAACACATTGACTAGCTCTGTCCAAGTGAGTATGAAATTTGGGGTAAGGTGGTGTTGTCACAACCTGAGCATCTACTTTAGATCGGGACACGGGACCCAAAATCACGAATGGTTCCAAGCTAACACGTGGTACATACATAGTATGATTATAAGCATAACTATGTGGAAATAAAACATAAAAATAAACATAACATAGAGGGAAGTAAGTTTTCACATCATAAAATGTAAGCATAGAAAACAAGTCAACAACATTCGACCATCTATGCATAGTTGTCTAAACGGCCTCTAGACATACAATGACCTGATGGGACAACACCCCAGCTAGCTCAAAAATTCTGAAACTAAAAGACATAAGAGAAAGAGACATGAACCAAAACTGATGTCCTCGGATCATGAGGACTCACCAAAATTGGGATGGTACTGGAATGAAGTGGGGGTGAGCTAACGTCGGGGTTGAGACTGATCACCATGACCTATATCATGAGATTATATAACGTAGACTATGCGATCAATATGTTAAATGTACTGAGAATCTAGATAAAGTAAAACATACTCGGAACAAGGGTACAAACAAGGCCGTGAGTAATGCCTAAAATGAAACATGAGTATAGGGCACATGCTAAATTCATAACCATATAATAGTCATAAACATGAGTTATTCATCATAGTTGAAATATAATAACCCAAGGTTTAAAAGTAGAAATCACTTAAGTTACCATACTTGAAATAATAAGTAAAATCTCATAAACTAGTCAGTGGGTCAAATATGCTACAAAATATAGTTCCATAAGTCATGAACATAACTAACATAAAACATAAGGAACAATGGGAGACTCATCATAACCGACACCATCATGATAGAGCTTACATGATGCCCCAACTATCTCGCTCAAATGGGCAAAGCCGTTCCAAGCTTTCCAAGGCAAGGAACGATTAAGGTGTGATATTACTCGTGAATCCACATTGGGCTTGAAAATGAATATACCTATGGTGGCATGTAGTTATGAGACTCAGGGTTTTCTTGAACCCCTAGCCTACTCAGTGGAATACACTACTTCTAAAAACATGCACATGGTTCATAATCATCATCATGAAAACATACCTGATCTTTCATGAGTTTGTCTAGATTATGAAATCATAATCATACTTGACATACATGAAATAGTCATGATATTAATGGTATTGTGTTTTCCATGATACATAAACTTGGGTGTCATAAAAATCAATCATACTTGAATAAGTAGTTATAACATGAAATCATAGAACCATAAGCTTGACATTTAGAAAATCATGCCAAATTGTGCAATTGCACCATAAACTATAAAATATAGATCCATGAGACATTTTAGTAGAAAATAAGTAATCATAATCATAAATCATAAATTTAATCATAAGAGACTTGAATTCATAAGAGGTCATAAGAGATTTCATGAGAATTAGGTCTAACCCTAGAATTCCAATAAATCATGCTTGGAGACATGAAATCATGAGATAGATGAAATTGGATATGAGGGTGGAAGGATTTCCTCCATTCCTAACCCTACATACATGGGTTGAAGATCCCTTATCTTATTTTGAATACCCAAGATAAACTGCGATGAAAGAGATGATGAGCCCTAGCTTAACTTGTGAGAGAAACTTCTACTTACGGTGTTTTGGAAGAATAAGGGCTTAGGCTAATAAAAACCCCTTAATACACCCTTTAAGAATCCCAAAACAATGTCAAGTAGGTGTTACAATCCTAAAACATCACACATAAAATTGCCCATCTAGTGGTACAATCCATACCACAAATCTTACTAAGGACCTATGACGCATTTTGAATTCCGTATTCACGAATCCCTCTCTGGCCAATCCTCTGAATTTCCAATCTACATTCCCTAGGTACGACTCATACCATCTCTGTATGGCTTGTAAAATGGAGTTGTGGCTTCTAGGTCAATTTCTGCCACTCTTTTAATCCATTCCACAGTCCCCTGGTACAACTCATACAAAGCTAGTAGGAATCATGACATCCAGTTGTGTCATCTCACTCAGAATTCGCTGAATCCCCAGAGCTCTCGGCATGAAGCCTATTATGGGTCGTACCATGCATCCATGACTCATACTGAGACACCTTCTGAGGTGATTCTCCAGTTATTCTACATGAACCACTTTCAACCCTCGAGTCTAGCCTTAGGAACTTTTGGGATGTTATATTATCTCTCCTTTGGGAACATTTATCCTCGAATGTGGGCTAACTGCACTGAAAAGATAAAGAAAGAACTGTATTCCCCAAAATTGAATAGTTATATGGAAATATGATGGAGTGACTGACTCCAAACATGAAACTCATGGCTGAACAGAATTCATGACTCATACGTGAATGCTAAGGCATGAAAGGAACTAAAAGACATGAACTTGATGGAAAACTGAATTGAGTACTAAATAAGAAACTAGTACCTCATGCTAGAACTGAGCTGGAAAAGAAAAGATATGGGTGTCTAGCCATCATATCTGCTTCAGTTTTCCACATAGCTGCCTCAACAAGCTGATTTCTCCATAAAACCTTCACTAAAACAACCTCCTTGATCCTCAACTTCTGAATCTAACGATCAAGGATCTCAACCCAAACCTCCTCATAAGTAAGGCTATCCTTAACACCAATGCTTTCCACGAGGACAACTAAGCTTGGATCCTTGATGAACTTTTTTAACAAGGACACATGAAAAAATGGATGCGTCGAAGCTAACTCTGTTGTAGCTCTGACTTATAAGTCACCTTATGAACTTGCCTTAGAATCTTTTAAGGAAAAACATATCGGCGACTAAGTTTCCCCTTATTATCGAACCTCTTAACTTTCTTCATAGGAGACAACTTTAGAACTATCCAATCATCGACCTCGAACTCAATCTCTCTCCTCCTAACATCCACATAAGATTTCTAACGCCTATGAGTTGCTTTCAGCCTTTCCCTAATAAGCTGAACCTTCTCCACAGCCTTATGGACTAACTCTAGCCCTATCAATGTACATTCACCTACCTCTAACCATCCAATAGGTGATCTACATCTCCGACCATAATGAGTTTCAAATGGAGCCATTTGGATGTTGGAGTGATAACTGTTTTTATAGGCAAACTTAATGAGTGGAGGGAAACCATCCCAACCAAACATTAAATTAATCACACATGATCTCAACATGTCCTCAAGATTCTGAATGGTCTACTTGGCCTGACCATCTATCTGTGGGTGAAACGTTGTGCTATGCTTTACCTGATTACCAAGGCCCCTCTAAAATGATCTCTAGATCAAAGAGGTGAACTGTGTACCCCTATCCGAGATGATAGATAGAGAAACCTGCAACCGAACTAATTCGCATATGTACAATCTAGCATAATCCTTGGGTGAATCCATAACTTTGACCGATAAGAAATGTACTAATTTGGTCAACCTATCAACGACCACCCATATAGAGTCATACTGACGATGTGTATGAGGAAACCCTGTAATGAAGTCCATGTTGATCCCTTCTCACTTCCAAGTAGGAATGTTAATGTTCTAAAGCATACTTCTAGGTATCTGATGCTCAACCTTCACCTATTGGATTAGACACATAGCCACAAAATTCTCTATGTAGTTCTTCATGCATTCCACCAATAGACTTCCCCATAGATCATGGTACATCTTGGTGGCACCAAGATGGACAGAGTATCGAGAGTCATGATCCTCCCTCAACCTCCACTCCCTCAAGTCATCCACAGTTGGAACATACAATTGGCCTTGATATTGAAGCACACCATCTCCCCTTGGGAAAAAACCTCCACTCTCTGAGTCTGGACAGAATCCTTCAACTTCAAAAAGATAGGATCCTCATCTTGACTTGCTTTAACCTCAGTCAACACTAAAGATTCTGACCCATTATGAATAATAACACCACCATCCATCGAATATATAAGGCGAACTCCTAAATGAGCAAGCCTATGGACATCCTTCACCAACTCCTTCCTCCAATCCATGACATGAGACACACTATCCATGGAAAACCTACTAAGAGTATCTACCACTACATTGGCCTTACTCGGAATGTAAAGAACACTCATATCATAGTTCTTGAAAAGCTCTAGCCATTTCCTTTGGTGTAAATTTAGATCCTTCTAAGTAAACATATACTGAAGGTTCTTGTGGTCCATGAATACATCCACATGCACCCCGCATAAAGGTGTCTCTATATCTTCAAGGAAAATACCATCGCCTCCAACTCTAGGTCATGCATCGGATAATTCTTCTCATGAGTCTTGAGATATCTTGAGGCTACGTAATGACATTATCATGCTACATCAACACACAACCAAGTCCAACCCTAGAAGTATCACAGTAAACAATAAAAACATTTGTGGCCTCTAGTATGGTCAATACTAGGGCTGAAGTGAGTCAAGGGTTTAACTCTTGAAAACTTATCTCACAAGCATCTGACCACCGAAACATAACATTCTTCTAAATCAACCTAGTGAATGGTGCTGCAATGGATTAAAATACCTCTACAAACCTCTTATAGTAGCCTGCTAAACCCAACAATCTCCTAATGTCGATAGGACTTATGGGACTACGCTAGTTCTTTACTGCCTCTATCTTCTGAGAGACTATCTGGACACCCTAACTAAATACTACATGACCCAAGAATGCTGTTGAGTCCAGCCAAAACTCACACTTACTAAATTTGAAAAATAGTTGATGGTCCTTGAGAGTCTGTAACACAATCCTCAAGTGAGCGGCATGATCCTCGTCACTCCAAGAGTATTTGAGGATATCATCTATTAAGACAATAATGAACATATCCAAATATTGCTTAATCACCTTTTTCATCAAATACATGAAAGTTGTAGGAGCATTCACCAGTCCAAAAGACATGACTACAAGTTCATACTAACCATACCGATTCTTGAAAGCAGTCTTCGAAATGCCACTCTGCCTAACCCCGAGTTGGTGATAGCCAGACGTGAGGTCTATCTTTGAAAAGAACTTGGCACCCTAAAGCTAGTTGAAAAGGTAATCAATCCTGGGGAGGGGATACTTATTCTTGATCTTGACTTACATATTCAGAGAGAACCATCCTTCTTTAATACAAAGAGGACTTTAGCACCCCATGGAAACTTACTAGGCCTAATGAAACCCTCATCTAAGATATCTTTCAATTCCTCTTTAAAATCATTTAGCTTCACTGGAGCCATTTTGTTATGAGGAATAGATATGGGATGCGTATCAGGGAGAATGTTAATAACAAAGTCAATCTCTCGTTCGGGAGGGACTCCCTGAAGATCATCTGGAAACACCTATGGATACTCACATACAACCGGAACCTACTGAAGAGTTGGGGTATCGGATGTGGAATCCTTGACCCGAATTAGACAGTACACTCAACACTTGGAGATCACATTCATGGCCTTAATGTAGGAAACAAAGCGACTTATAGGTACATACAAACTACTCTTCCACTCTAGTACTAGTTAACTCAAAAATCAAAACTCTACTGATCGAGTTCTACAATTAACTGAAGCATAGCATGCATACAACCAATCAATACTAAAGATAATATCAAAATTGATCATGTATGACTCTACTAGGTTGGCTGTAGTGACTTTTTGAAGAATCATGGTAGGGAAATTTTTGTATACCCATCGAGCTAAAAGTGACTCACCGATAAGATTAGAGACTGAGAAGGGTTCAAATAGAATTTTGAAACTACTTTGAAACTAATGGAAATATAAGGTGTTAAAAAAATAATGTGGCCCCTAGGTCTAGGAATGCATAAACATCATGATGAAAAACTCATAACATACCTGTGACCATATCGGGTGAGTGCTCCTGCTCTTGACGGGATGAAAGTGTATAGAACCTATTTTGGCGCTACCTGCCAACTGCACTAGAAGAGGCATCGTATTGAGATGGGTGAGCTACTGTAGCTGCTAAGGAGGTGTTTGGGGAATGGCCTCTACTGTTACCCTGTCTAGCTGAAGGACAATCCCCACGCATGTACCAAAGTTTCCCACACCCAAGAAAACATTTCATCCAATGAAGCACTCTCCTTGGGTGGTTCCTACCACATTTCCTGCAGGCTAGATAAAAGTGCTTCCTTGTCATGCTCCTCTGGCCCCTCAAGCCTGACACTTTGCTTCTTTGATCACCTCAATGTCTGGATCGAATGTTGGATGATAAAAGAGTTGAGGATGAATACCTTTAATGGGACTGTGGGTGATGTCCACCGCTAGGAATCTGGAGAAAAGGCCCAAAATTCCATGTCCTAGCCTGCTTGGACAATCTCCCCCTCTTCTTCATTTGCTCCTCCTCTGTCTGCTGAGCATATATCATCAGTCGCGAGATATCTATGTCACTAATAAGCATGGTAGTCTGGCACTCTTTACCAATGGATCCGTGACCCCATTCACAAACTTTCTTGTATGACCCCTCAGATCGGCAACCATCTTTAGAGTATGTTTGCATAATTGGGTAAAATTCAGGGCATACTCCAAAACAATCATGTCATTTTTCTTCAAGATGACAAACTCCGGTGCCTTGGCTTTCCTCAACTCTTGAGGGAAGAATCTATCCATGAAACCCATAAAACATCCCAACCCACGGGGAATGCACCAACTCCACGTCCCTCTTTCCACTATCGGAATCATATATGAGCAACCCCCTTCAGTTGATAGGAGGCCAAGCCTGCACTTTTCTCCCCTAAAACACTCATACTCTAGGTAAACTTCGAGATCTCCTCAATAAACTCCTGTGGATCCTCGTCCACCTTTGACCCATGAAACTCAAGTGGGTTCATCCAGATGATGTTTCGTACCCTAGCTGCCACTACATTCCCATTTTTGTTAATATGGGAAGCCACTTATTGGTTGACTTGGGCTTTCACAGCCTGTGCTAACATCTAAAAAGCTTCCCTGAACTCGGCATATGCCACCTACTTATACAAGGTATCAACTAGAGCTGGCGGGGTTGGCTGGTTCCCATCTCCATTATCATTACCATGGCCATTGCCATTTCCATTCCTTCTTCTATTGACTCAGCGGGGAGGCATATTTCTGCAAATGCGTATAGCATGAGTTAGAGGAATAGAAAGATATGAACTTCATCGCACTACATAGATCATAAAAGAAGGGAAATTTTCTAAAACATTTTGTAGCCCCTTCCCATAAGTGTGACCTACTTTACACCAATGGAAAAAATTCTACTTAACGTGGAATTCAGACACACTAGGACACACTTAAGCCTAATGCTCTAATACCAATGTCACAACCCAAGTATACACCCTGGATGCGACATGATACTTAGGATCACAAGTGTCCCCAAGCAAACCCATGGCATAGCATAATTCTACAATGACTGAACTACTGTAGAAGAATATTAAGTAGAAGCTATTATTTAACAAATAACCAAATACTTATAAATAGAGAACATTTGAGATGATATCAAAATTTTATCAAAACACCAAGCTCAACCTGAAACTAACATACTCTATCTAAAAGCCTTGTAAAAGAAACTGATGAGTTGCTGGGCAAATTCGTAGCTAACTCTAATATCTGAAAAAATGAGAACGACAAATGCTGGAAATGAAGACTCAGGTCCTCAGAAGATGAGGACTCACCAACAGAACTCTGCTGTAATATGTTTGACGAAGAAGCGAACCATGCTACTAAACCTGAGAGCTTGAGACTATATCATAAAATGATATAGCATAAGAAATATGTGGTCAGCCTTTGAATTTATTGAGCATATGAAATATGCAACTAGAATATATCGAACATAATGATAGTCTGAAAAGTTGTGCTAAAAAGTATAACTGAACTGAAATACCATGACCTTTACTAAGATATATTTAAAGGTCTAAGAAATACATAATAGAACTACAAGTAAAACTTATTTAAAGGTCATGCACATGTACCAAAAACTGAGTCTGTAGCTATGACATAGACTGTAACTGTACTAAATGATGTGATGTATACACCCAATCGATAGGACCCAATATATATTGCTATGGTATAAAAGCATGGTTAATGTGATCATTAAAACTGATGCCCATTCAGGCTATAACCTACAATGGCACGTAGTTTTTGATCTTGGGTGTGCTGAACCTTAAACTAACTTTGTGCTAAGAACGACTCCCAATTGATAAGCTTACTGATAATTTATAAATAGCTCGAAAACTAGTGTTCCTAAAGATATGTCAAAAACTTTCTCTGATAGTATTCTGGGAGCCTAAAGAACATGAACATACTGATTATACTGTCAACATCTGTATATTGAAATCATGATAGAATCACAAAGACTGAAATATGACTTCATGCTTATTCAAAGCCATATAGAATCATAATACTTGTTTATATAATTGAACTTGAATCATGTGGAAACCTGTCATAGAAGCATCATTTGTAATTGAATTTTTAAAACCACGAATACCATATAGTAGAGACCATAGGAGATTGGAGAACATTGAAGTAATAAAGTATTCATAATTGAACAAAAACCCTAATACATGGTTTTGTATATGAATGAGATATCAATATTTTATAAAAGCTTTTGGGAGACAAAGGTGAAATGATAACCCTTGTTGAAATACACATACCTATACAACAACCCTTCAGAATAGAACCTAAAACTTTGAGGGAGAGAAGAACCTCTAGCCCTTGCTTGGAAAAGACAGTTTGATTTTTTACAGTGATACTCTGTGTCTTTTCGATGTGTAGTGGGAGTCGATTAGTCCTCTAAATACCACTCCAAATAAATCCCAAAATAATGTAGTTTATGAACTAAATTAGTGAAAGTAACAAAAATGCCCCGGGAGAAAAGTTTGAAAAACTGCTCGATCGGATCCACCGGATCACACAATGAGTTTTTGGTTGTGATAATGTATTGTTGGGAATGGTCATTGGTCCTAGGTCTAAAAACTCAAGCTCTATACTTCAACCAACGGATGAAAAGGATGACCAGTTAGATGAAACAATAGGTCATTGAATCCAGTCATGGTCACTAGAAGGGTTTTGAACAAATTCTAGATATTCCCCAATAGACGAACATAATGACTCGTTATCCAAAACAACGGGTCATTGTTTCCATCCATTGTTACTGGGGTGACTTTAGCATTTTATGTATTTAATTCAACGGCTTCATAGGATTAGTCGTTACATGAAACAATGATTCATCGTCTGGCTCGTGGTTTGGGAGAAGGATTTTGATAGGTTTCTACATATAGCAAGAACAGACTGAAAGACGACCCGTTACTTCTAATAACTAGTTATTGTATCACTCATTTGTCGGGGGAATGAAAACTGCTGAGGCTGACAAGGAATAAGATAAAAGGTCATTATTAGTGAGAACAACTCATTGGTTGAGTCATTTTGATGTAAAATTTTCTAATTTCTTTCTGGTTTTTTTTATTCCAACTATTGGGTTTGGTCTAAGGAACATTTGTGGTGTTACAATATCTCCCTCTTGTGAAAATTCGTTAAAATGAAGGCTAAGTAAGCTGAAAGACTAGGGAAAGAGATGTAATCCCAAACTGAAAAACATAAATTGATTACGAAAGTAGTGACTGAGTCCAAACTTAGATAGACATACAACTGAATTCATGTAACTAAAGTGCACACTAAAAACATGAATAGAGCTGATGTGTATGGAACTGAATAGATTACTAAGGAGCAATTTAGTATCTTATGTTGAAGCTAAGCTGGAAGGGAATAAGTGAGGGTATCTAGCAATCATATCTACTTTTTCTTCCTATGTTGCCCCCTCAACTAGCTAGTTCCTCCATAAAACTTTTACTGAAGTGACCTCCTTATTGCTCAGCCTACAAACCTAATAGTCTAGAATCTAAACAAGAACTTCTTTGTAAGAGAGACTATTCTTTACAACAAAGCTCATTAAAGGAACTATTGAGGTTGGATCACTGATGCACTTTTTCAACAAGGACACATCAAAGACTAGGTGCACCGATGCTAACTCCGCAAGAAAATCCAGCTCGTAAGCCGCATTGCCGATGCGCTCAGGATTCTGTAAGGACAAAAATATCTAGGACTGAGCTTTTCTTTCTTCCCAAACGTCATCACCCCTTTCATAGATGAAATTTGTAGATATACCCAATCACCTACCGCAAACTCTAGATCCCTTTTCCTTACATCTACATACTATTTCTATTAGCTTTGAGCTATTTTCAACCGTTCCCTGATAAGCTAAACCTTTTACATAGCCTCATGTACTGAATCAAGTCCTATTAAGGTAGCTTCACCAACCTCAAATCACCCTATAGAATATCTACACCTCATACCATATAATACCTCGAACAGGGCCATTTGAATTCTGAAGTGGTAGCTATTGTTCTTTACAAACTCGATAAGAGGTAGGTGATCATTCAAACTACCCTTGAAATTGATCACACAAGACCTTAACATATCCGCTGGAGTCTGAATAGTAAGCTCAGCCTGGCATTTATCTATGGGTGAAAAGAAGAACTGAGCTTGACCTCAGTACCATGTCCTTTCTAAAATGACTTCCAGAAGTGCGAGCAAAACTAAGTGCCCCTATCTGAAATGATAGCTAGGGGGACTTCATGCAGTCTAACTAAATCCCAAATGTATAGTCTATCTTAATCCTCTATTGAATCTGTGATTTTAATTGGTAGGAAATGTGTTGACTTAGACATCCAGTCAATAATCATGCAATTGAGTCATGTTGTCGGTGCGCACGAGGTAGACCTATAATGAAATACATTTTCACTTCTTCCCACTACCAAGTAGGAATGTGTAATACGTAGAAAGGGCTAAGAATAGACCTTGGAGATGAAGTTGAAAACTACACAAAACCTAAAATTTTACGCCAGGACGACTCGAGGTACAAATCGTGGTGAGGACCTATGAATCGTGACTCGAGTCGTTATGAACTTTGGGAGCCTAAGGTCATACCAAGAGTAGTCCTATGAATCATGGCATGTAGGTGTGACTCATGTTAGAAGTTGTGGTGAAGTTTTTAGTGGTGCCAGAGTGAGTCCTCATGGGTCATGGTACGACTCGTAGGATGTAACAATGAGTCGTGGTGAGGAGTTATGGTTAACTCTTATTTGGTATTGGTGGATGATACCATGACTGACAGTACGACCCATTGGATGTTACTAGGAGGTCATGGTATGCGAGTCATGGCTAGATTCAGAAGATTGAAAAGTAGAGATGTGACCACGAGACGTTACTTCGTGGTACAAGTTGTGGTCGGGGCCAAAACTGTTTTTCAAGGAAATTTCATTAAGGGAAATTTCGACTTTTCTATACTTTTGGACCCTAAACCACATCGTTTTGAGGTTGGAACAGGGTCTTTTGAGGAGGAAAAATTCATGCTAAGTCTCATTTTGGCATTTGCAAGAACTAGAGAAGGGAGTAGGAGGAATTTCAAGTGTTCTTCTTCAATTCTTCAAGTTTCCACCTAGGTCTTTTCAAGGGAGTTAAGAGTCACGTAATTCCAGGAATGTGGGGTTTTGAACGGGTAGTTTAGTCCCTACCCATGCCCAATTTCTTCCTACTTCTATGTTTGAAGTTACCAAAACTTTATGGGTCTTTATCAAATTGCATGATTCCTTAAAATTTGAAATGAGCTTGTTGTAGTATGCCTAACTTATGAATTTCGAGTCATTTGGGCTGATTTTACTTGTTTGTTCAATATTTTTATGATTTAACTCCCTAAAAGTATAGATGCCCAATCATGAGAAATTTTTGGTAAAGTTCATGGTCATGATGATTTCGCAAGCATAATACGAATTTTTGAATTTTAACCATGTCTTCAACTACTCATGTTATTATGATCATGTTCCCTTAAATTTAAGCATATCAAGCATGATTGAAGTTATGGGCAATGTCCACATATTGCCTATGATTTATGAACTATGATTTTGGCCAATTCACGGGCCCAATTCCATGTCTAGTATTACGCATTCTCAAGCATGGTATGATTCTCATGATTTAACTAGCCATGCATGTTATGTATGAATTTCTATGAGCACGTTGCATGTTTTGGGAGTAGTACTTTACACCGAGTAGGTTCGGGTCCTAGGTTACACCCTGAATCTTAGAACTACATGGCACTATAGGATATGCTTGGAACCTCCTCAGTTACTGCCCCCTATTCCCAACGGGGCCTTCACGAGTGATATCACACCTTTCATGGTCCATACATTTAGCAAGGTATGAATGACCTCTCAACTAGGTTTATAGGTAGGGCTCCATGTGTGCTCATATGGAGTATGTCGATTGTAGAAATCTCCCATTGTTCCCGATGTTTTTAATGCATGTATCATTATGTTCTTTTGGATCAAGTTATGATTTATGAAATATTTTTCTGACATGTTACTACTATGATAGGTTTACAAATATTTTGGAAATCTTGAACCTTACGATATACTAACGATTTCAGTTATATGATCATGATGTCCCCAATCCTATAACTTTTATGTTTTTAAGTATTATTTTGCATACCTTACATACTCAGTACCTTCCAAGTACTGACCCACATATTTTCAGGATCAGGTTCACAGGTTCAGCATCGTTCTTAGCTTGCTCTCAATTCTGCTCTCAACTTTTAGTGGTGAACCCTCATGATTCGAGGGCTTCATGTTCGGATCATGTCTATCTTTTTATTTTCAGAAATGTTTGGGTTAGTTGGGGTTTTATCACTTCAGTCTGTCTGTTATGATTAGTTGCTTTAAAACCTATTTGTAGTATTCAGCCATATATATTTGGATCTTGAATTGTTGTTTCATATAACTTATGTTATGATTTTCAGTTAGTTTATGATTATTAAGTCAAGCTTTCCATCTCATGTGAACGAATTAGTTACATGCTCATGCCATGGGTTGACTTGGGGTCTCTCGGGGCTCCTTTTCCCGTGTCTACGATCTAAGTGTACACTCGGGGCGTGACAAACTTGGTACCAGAGCAATAGGTTTAGACGTGTCTTAGGGAGTCTGAACGCCGCGTTAGGTAGAGTCTTTTTCATGGTTGTGAAGAGTGCCACACTTATGAAGAAGAGGATACTAAATGTTCTATGAAATATCCCCTTCTTTCATGATCTATGTAGTGCAGTCAAAATCTCTCCATCCTTCTAATTCGTGCTATTCGCGATTGCAGAAAAATTATGGCTCCCAGAAGGATAAACGGAAGGAGGAACAGAAATGATGAAGGCCAGGGGGTGGCAATAATAATGGGTGTTAGCAAGCCCCACCTGTTAAGGAGCCCCAGTCACTAGAGCTAGCTGCTCACGTCGAGTTTCAAAAGGTTATTCAAATGTTGGCACAGGCCTTGACTGCTCAGGTCAACCAGCAGGCTGTTGTCAATATTCCGCCAAATGGCAATGCAGCGGCAGCCCAGATCAGGGACTTTTTAAGGATGAACCTTCCCGAGTTCACAGGGGAAAAGGTGGACGAGGATCCACACGAGTTCATTGGAGGGATCTTGAAGGTCACTCAGGTCATGGGCATGACAAATGAGGAGTGTGTGTACTTGGCCTCTTATCAACTAAAGGAGGTTGCTTATATTTGGTTCAAGCAATGGAAAGATAGCAGGGCAGCAGGAGCGGGCCCTATCAGCTGGGATGAGTTCCACATGGCCTTTCTCGATAGGTTCTTCCCTCGGGAGATGAGGGAATTGAAAGCAATTGATTTTGTTAACCTCAAAAAGGGAAAGATGATGCTTCTAGAATATTCACTTGAGTTCACTCGCCTATCAAAGTATGCCCCGGAGTTAGTGATGGGCCAGAGAACGCGGGTGAGCAGATTCGTGCAGGGAGTAGCCGAGTATCTTGACATGGACTGCAGAATAGCCATGCTCCTTCAGGATATGGACTACTAATGGTTAGTCCTCTATGCCCAGCAGATGGACGCATCTCATATGAGGTAGAGAGAGGCCAAGAGGGCCAGAACTGATAGCCACAAGTTCTCCCAATCGAGGCCTGGGGGTGGGCCTCACCAGCAGTCCCAACACAAGTCCATTACATCAGCACCATATTCATATAGTACCCCATCTAGGCCTTCAGACGATAATAGGAGCATGGCCGCAGGTTTGAGGGGTTAGAGTAGCATGCGCACAGAGTGCACTTTACCATTTTGTGCTAATTGTGGCAAGAAACATGCACGGAAATGTTTGGCGGGCCAAAATGCTTGTTTTAAGTGTGGAAAACTGAGACATAGGCTTAGGGATTGCCCTGCAGCTAGGTCAGGGGTGGTGGAGCCTGCACTTCAGCTGCTAGTTCAGCAGTTCCAGTGGCACGTCAGGCTTAGCAGGGTGCTTCAACAAGTTCAGCTGGTGGCCAGCGCCAGAATCAATTTTATGCACATGGCTCTCGACAGGAGCAGGAGACTTCTCCCAATGTGGTTACGGGTATGTTGCGAGTCTTTCATATTGATGCTTATGCTTTGTTAGATCCGGGAGCTACACTATCTTTTGTGACACCTTACATTGCTAGTCAATTTGGAGTTAGTCCTGAAATTTTGTCAAAACCATTTTCTGTATCTACTCTGGTTGGTGATTTAGTCGTAGCAAGGCGGGTATATAGAGGTTGCCCCATTACAGTATTGTATAAGTTTACCTCCGCAGATTAGTAGAATTGGCCATGACTGATTTTGACATCTTCTTGGGCATGGATTGGTTGTTTACATATTATGCTTCTGTTAATTGTATAACTCGAGCATTGGAGTTCCAATTTCTAGGTGAACTGATTTTAGAATGGAGGTGTGGTTCAGCGGTACTTGTAGGTCGCTTTATCGCCTATCTGAAGTCCAGGAAAGTGATTTCCAAGGTTGTATTTAGCATTTGTTAGGGTTAAGGATGTCACATCCGAGACCTCGACCGTTCAGTCAATCCCTGTGGTATGTGAATATCTCGAGGTATTTCCAGATGACCTACCCGGTGTTCCTCCCAAGAGGGAGATTGATTTTGAGAGTAATCTTTTACCCGACACTTAGCCCATATCAATTCCTCCCTACGAATGGCCTCAACTGAGCTAAAAGAGTTAAAGGAGCAGTTGAAGGCTTTGCAGGATAAGGGTTTTATTAGACCGAGTAAGTCCTCATGGGGTGCCCCGGTGTTGTTCGTCTGGAAGTAAGACGGTTCTCTTCGGATGTGTATTGACTATAGGTAGTTGAACAAGGTCACCATAAGGAATAGATACGCTTTACCCAGGATTGATGACCTACTCGATCAGCTTCAGGGTGCCAAATATTTCTCCAAGATAGATCTCAGGTCCGGGTATCACCAGCTCAAGGTTTGGGAGAGCAACATCCCAAAGACTTTCAAAACTCAGTATGGACATTATGAATTCATTGTTATGTCTTTTGGACTAACCAATGCCCCTAAAACTTTTATGGATCTAATGAATAAGGTATTTGAGGAATATCTGGACATGTTCGTGATCTTTTCATTGAAGACATATTAATATACTCCAGGAACGAAGAGGAGCATGACGCACACCTGAGAGTAGCACTTTAGATCCTCAAGGATAACCATCTATATGCCAAGTTTAGCAAATGTGAGTTCTGGCTGAAAGCAGTTGCATTCTTGGGACATGTAATGTCAAGCAAAGGTATAAGGGTGGACTCCTAGAAAATACAGGTGGTAAAGAACAAGCCCAAACTAGTAAACCCTTCGGAGATCAGGAGCTTTTGGGCTTAGTGGGTTAATATCGAAGGTTCTTGGAAGGATTATCATCCATTGCAGCCCCACTGACTAGATTGACTCAGAAAAAGGAGAAGTTCCAATGGTTGGAGGCTTGTGAGAAGAGCTTCTAGGAATTGAAGGCCAGACTCACTTCAGCACCGGTGTTGACTTTACCGGAGGGTACCAATGGCTTTTTGGTATATTGTGATGCTTGAAGAGTCAGACTGGGATGTGTATTGATGCATCATGGGAAAGTCATAGCATACGCTTCCAAACAGCTGAATATTCAATAGAAAAATTACCCAACCCATGATCTTGAGTTGGCCGCGATGGTATTTTCTTTGAAGATATGGTGACAATACTTGTATGGGGTTCATGTAGATGTATGCACGGACCAAAAGAGCTTACAATATGTGTTAACACAGAAGGAACTAAATCTTCGGCAACGGAGGTGGTTGGAGCTACTTAAGGACTATGACATGAGTGTCCTTTACCAACCAGGTAAGGCCAACATGGTAGCAGATGCCCTCAGTAGACTTTCTATGGAAAGTTTGTCACATGTGAGTGAAGACAATAAGGAGCTAGTAAAGGAGGTACATCGACTTACATGGTTGGGAGTTAGATTAGTTGGTTTGACCGATGGTGGGGTAGTAGTTCAGAATGGGTCAAAGTCGTCCTTGGTAACGGAGGTGAAGGCTAAAAAATATGAAGATCTAATATTGTAAAGTTGAAAGAAGTTGTTCAAAATCCGAAGGTAGAAGTCTTTTCCAAAGGGGGAGATGGTGTGCTTCGGGACCAGGGTCGCTTATGTGTTCCGAATGTGGGGGGGTTTGAGGAGTCGAATGTTGCATGAGGCTCACGGATCCAAATACTTTTTTATCCAACCAGGTGCCACCAAAATGTATCATGTGTTGCGGGAAATCTACTGGTGGAATGGCATGAAGAGGGATATTGCAAAATTCGTTGCCAAGTGCCCGAATTGCCTACAAGTGAAAGTCAAGCATCAGAGATCGGGGGGGGGGGGAATACTCCAAGATATCAGCATTCTTACTTGGAAGTGGGAAGAAATTAATATGGAATTTTTAATAGGTTCACCCCGCACTCGTGGACAGTATGACGCCATTTGGGTTGTGGTCGACAGGTAGACCAAGGCTGCTCATTTCCTACTGGTCAAAACCACCGATTCAGCAGAAGATTATGCTAAGTAAAACATTCGAGAGTTGGTTAGATTGCATGGAGTTCTCTTGTCCACTATATCAGATAGAGGTACTCAGTTCACCTATCAGTTTTGGAGATCTTTTCAAAAGGGTCTTGGCACCCAGGTCAACCTTAGCATGGCATTTCATCGCAAACAGATGGGTAGGCGAAGAAGACTATCCAGACTCTTGAGGACATGTTGAGAGATTGTGTTATTGACTTCAAGGGTAGTTGGCACGATCATTTGCCTCTTATTGAGTCTACCTACAACAACAACTACTATTCCAGCATTCAAATGGCACCGTTCGAGGCTCTTTACGGGCGAAGACGCGTCCATTAGGTGGTTTGAATTTGGTGAGGCTTCATTAGTAGGTCCAGATTCAGTCCATGAGGCTATGGAGAAAGTTAGGTTAATAAGAGAAAGGTTGGAAATGACTCAAAGTCACCAAAAGTCTTATGCAGATTTGAGGAGAAGAGAGCTTGAGTTTGAGATCTACGATTAGGTGTTTCTGAAGGTATCTCCTATGAAGGGAGTAATGAGATTTGGAATGAAAGGGAAACTCAACCCCCGTTATATTGTCCCATAGTGGATTGTGAGACTAGTGTGTAAGGTAGCTTATGAGTTAGAGTTACCTTCAGAGTTGGCGTCAGTTCGCTTCAGTTCTTCCCCTATATCATGTATCGCTCTTGAAAAAGTGCATGGGAGATCCAGCATTGGTGGTTTTGGTGGAAATTGTTGGTATGAAGGATAGCCTTAATTATGAAGAAATTCATGTTGCAATCTTGGATCATCAGGTTTGAAGGCTGAGGAACAAGGAAGTAGCTTCAGTAAAGGTGTTATGGAGAAATCAACATGTTGAGGGAGCTACGTGGGAAGTTGAAGCAGATATGATGTCTAAGTACCCCCACTTGTTCCCTACGAGCCTAGTTTCAGTTTGAGGTATCTGTTTTTGCCCTAAACCTCTATTAAGTTTTTCATGTTACGTTCATGCGTGCAATTTTGTTTTATGATAAGATATATGTATGTAATGCCTGAATTCAGTCCAGCTATGTAGTTCTTTTCGGTGGTAGTCATTTTGTTAGTTTTTGGCTTAAATGATCAGTATTTGCATATGGTAATTGTATGTTTTTGTTTTCTATTTGTTTCCTACATTCGAGGATATGTTTCAAGGGGGAGTGTCACACCCCGCCTTGAGGGGGGTACGACTGGCACCTGGTGCCCTACTAAGATCTGACCTGCTAGACTGTTAAGCCTGGGCGCGTCTGGCGCCTGGCTGGCTCTAACTCAGATTTCTGGAAACAAAGGGCTATATAACGGCTGTAAATATAGCCCCCTGGCCCATTGGCCTATCGCCTGCTGTACCTGTCTTGGCAGCTAACCAGAAATATAGTAACTCAGAGAAGCCTATACGGGCCGACAAGGCCACCATGCTGTCTAGTTATCTGCTGCTTAATCAAAAAGCACAAAAAGAAGCTACGTGACCGGCGAGGTCACCACTACTGACAACTATGGCCTCACACGACCATCACAGAAGTAAGAAAGAGTAAAGACAACTATACAACTGCACGGCCCCACACGACCGGCTCATCTGACCACAGGGATCTCATACAGAATGCAAGCCTCTAGGAATAGTAATAGAACTGATCGGGACAGGGCCCCGACCTACCCATGCTATACAACAAAAGGAACTGAACTACACCTCAGAAATTCAGCCTCCGGATGACTAGAGCTGAATACTCAACCGCTGACAGGGAGTCACGTAGAATCGCCTGCTCGTCTAGGAGTACCTGCAGGCAAGTAATGCAGCGCCCCACTGGGCGTCAGTACCACTGGTACTGAGTATGTAAAGCAACTGAAATACTATAACTGAAAATAACATCTGAAAGCAATAATATGACTGATGAAGCTGAAGTAGGAGGAATAACTTAACTGTCTGATGATGTAGATCGCACCTGTTCTTACTGATACCGAAGGAAGTAGGAATCATACCTGGAAGCGTATCATTCTACTACCAACCCACTCGCGTCTAATATAACATGGCATAGTATACATAACATAACACAGCACATACAAACCTTACCCGGCCCCCATAAGTCGGGAGGTACAATCAACACAGAATCTATGCCCCTACCCCGGTCATCCCATCTCGTATAGTGGCTGTAAGCATCCTGCCGGTCCCTGGGTATGCACTTCGGCTCGTTGAGCCCCTGACTATAACTGTATCTGAGTCCGAAGGACTCTAAATCAACACCCCGGGTGTACCCGCTCAACGGGGGTGTATAAGGGCCGACCAAGGCACAATATGGGGAAACTGGCATCCCATCTTCGTTCCCTTGCGGGACGGCATATCACTCTGTAGAGTGACGTATCGTCGTCCTCTGGAGGACGAGTCGATACAGCTATTAACCCTAGGCGGTCAGGGATGCTAGGTAATCCAACCCCAATCAATACAATGGTCTCAACTAATCATGCTGTCTGTGTATCTCATAAGCCAAAACTAATAGGCGTAGGGTATTATATAAATCATATACTGGGCTAATAATAGAAATCTGTAGGTGTCTGATACATGCTGAGACAGGTAAGTATAAATATGAATATAGTTCCCTGTCTAACTGTACTGGGGCAAAGGCTATACAAGCGGGTGTTTCTGCTGAAGGCTATGCTGTTCACTAGGTTTCTGTATTAACATGATTTCCTATTTATAACATGCTTTCTAAACTATATATACAGTTACTATTCTGTATCTAGAATGCTTTACTGATGTTGTACTACCTTGCGAGGTTTCAGCTAAACACAACAATATCTTGGCAGGGCATATTACATCACATACTGAATATACTGGGCAACCTTAACCACTTACGCCCAAATCTATATCGTACGGATAGGTATCGTACACGTTACAACCCAAAACTGCTCATATTGTACCCATATTCATAATAACACAATAATCGATTTCCGAACATTCTACTGGTGTGTAAATTACTATACTGCTTCAATGCTACTTAACTTGCCGAGGAAACTTAACTTTACATACCTTATCTTTGAATATTCGTCCGTCGGACGAGGCTCGGCTGGTACTTCTACTGTTTTCTCCCAACTGCATTCATAAATACGTCAATCAATACTAAATACAACGTTATTTCAAAAGGCAACGTCACTTTCGATATAGTTTATAGCCTAAACTTAGGCTTATCGAAAGACGGTCGAAAACTCGCTATTTTTCAGCGGCCCAGAAGGGAGAAATATTTACTTCTCAACTAGGAACACATCGACATTAATTTAGAGCAATTCTACTTACTTTAGTTCGGCGGCTCGCCGATGCGTCGGCCGTATTTCGTGAAACTAATTCCGTAGAAATGCTCTCTGCTGCTAAATACCTTGGTATCTAGGATTAATTTGGGTTTGGGCAGCGTTTGGCAGCGTAATCGGATGAAAATATTTAATTTTCCTACGTTTTCTCTCTGCTTCTGCGCTATTCTGGAAAGTTTATAAGGATTAATAAGTTTCAACCGAAGTGGGGGCTTTATATACTTGGGCCTGGACAAGGGCAACGTGGCACGAAGCCATCGCGGAGGCCTCCCCTCCGTGACACGCTGCCATCGCGGAGGGGCTCTGCCTCGGCTCCTCCCGCGATGGTTCGACAGGTTTCTCGTCCGATCTTTTCCCGGGCCTTTCCCTAGCACGTATGGCTTTCAAATATGCTTAACCAACGTGCGAGTAGGTTGTCTAAGTGCCGGGAATTCTACGGGGTATAACATTCTCCCCCCCTTAGGAACATTCATCCTTGAATGTATACTGCTATCTAGAGGACTGTTTACTTTACTTTCTGGGAAAATTTTGGCAGAGTTTCCCCTGTAATACGTACTATCGCAACGCCCTAAAACGCAGAAAAAGTCCAACACAGGCACTGCACACGATATTCTACAATCCACTGGACAACTGAATACCATTTCTTTCTTTATCATTTACAACATACATACCATAAAGTACTGTGTAAATAGTAATACGGACATACCTGTCGTCTGACTAGGCCTGAAATAAGTGAGGATATCTGATTTTCATGTCTTCTTCAGCCTCCCACGTCATTTCTTCCCGATTTCTGTTACGCCACAATACCTTGACAGATGCAACATCTTTAGTTCTCAGCCTGCGAATCTGTCTGTCTAGGATAGCTACGGGAACCTCTTCGTAGGCTAACCCCTCTGTGATCTGAACATCCTGGACTAGAACTACTATAGAAGGGTCCCCTACGAACTTTCTTAACATGGAAACGTGGAATACTGGATGAACAGATGCTAATTCTTGAGGCAAGTTTAACTCATATGCCACGCGGCCTATTCTTCGCCGAATTTGGTACGGCCCAATGAATCTTGGGCTAAGCTTGCCTTTCTTGCCAAACCTCATTACCCCTTTCATCGGGGACACTTTCAGATATACCCAGTCGTTTACCAAAAATTCTAGATTTCTGCGCCGTCTATCTACATATGACTTCTGACGACTCTGAGCGGTCAGTAAACGTTCCCGGACAAGCTTTATCTTTTCCTCGGACTGCCGAACGATGTTTGGGCCAACTAATGCTGATTCTCCTATTTCAAACCAGCCCACCGGTGATCTACATTTTCGCCCGTACAATGCCTCGAAAGGCGCCATCTGAATAGCTGAATGGTAGCTGTTATTATAAGCAAATTCGATTAACAAAAGATGTTCATCCCAGCTACCCCCAAAATCTAACACACACGCTCGTAGCATATCTTCGAGCGTCTGAATTGTACGTTCAGCTTGCCCGTCTGTCTGAGGATGGAATGCTGTGCTCAAATTAATCTGCGTCCCCAGACCTTTCTGAAATGACTACCACAATCTAGCTGTAAACTGTGCCCCTCTGTCTGAAATGATAGATGCCGGCACTCCATGTAATCTAACTACTTCTCTGATATATAATTCGGCATAATCCTCCGCTAAGAAGGTAGTCCTTACTGGCAGGAAATGAGATGATTTGGTCAGCCTACCAACTATTACCCAAATGGAATCATTTCTGCGTCTCGTACGGGGTAACCCTGTTACAAAATCCATATTTATTGCTTCCCATTTCCACATAGGTATTGATATCTCTTGAGTCAAACCACTCGGTTTCTGGTGCTCTGCTTTCACCTGCTGACAATTAGCACATCTAGATACGAATTCGGCTATTTCAGTTTTCATACCTGGCCACCAGTAGATGTCTCTGATGTCGTGGTACATTTTCGTCTCCCCTGGATGGAGGGAATAGCGAGCGTAATGTACCTCGTGCATAATCTGCCCACAAAGGCCTGAGACGTTCGGAACACAAAGGCGGCCCTTACAGCGTAGCACACCATCCTCGGTTGTCTGAAAATCTGGCTCTTTACCCTGCTGAACTCTATCTCTGAGCTGGACTAAATCGGGATCCTCATACTGTCGTTCTTTTACCTCTGCAGCTAACGATGATACTGCAGAATTCTGAATTACGGCCCCATTATCTCCTGTTTCCATTACTCGCACGGCTAGCCCAGCTAACTGATGAATTTCTTTAACTAACTTCTGCTTCTCAGGTCGCAAATACGCTAAACTCCCCATTGACTTACGGCTCAGCGCATCTGCTACAACATTAGCTTTTCCGGGGTGGTATAGAATATTCACATCATAGTCTTTTAACAACTCCAACCAGCGGCGTTGCCGCAGATTCAGCTCTCTCTGAGTGAAAATGTACTGTAGGCTCTTATGATCTGTATAAATATCAACATGAACTCCGTACAGATAATGCCTCCACATCTTCAAGGCATGAATTACTGCGGCCAACTCTAGATCATGGGTGGGGTAATTCTTCTCATGTTTCCTCAGCTGCCTGGAAGCATATGCAATTACTCTACCATGCTGCATCAACACACATCCCAATCCGACACCTGACACGTCGCAATAGACTGAATAACCTTCTGTGCCTTTCGGCAGTGCTAATACGGGAGCGGAGGTCAATCTATCTTTCAGTTCCTGGAAACTCTGCTCACATGCCTCCGTCCACTGAAACTTTGCTGCTTTCTGTGTCAATTTAGTTAAAGGTGCTGCAATGGTTGAGAACCCTTCAACGAACCTCCGATAGTATCCTGCCAACCCCAGAAAGCTACGAACTTCAGTCGGGGTGGTAGGCCTAGGCCATGACTTAACTGCTTCTATCTTTTGTTTGTCTACCTGTATACCAGTATCTGAGACAATATGCCCTAAAAAGGCTACTGAGTTAAGCCAGAATTCACACTTAGAAAATTTTGCGAACAACTGGCGGTCCCTGAGAATCTGGAGCACTGTCCGCAAATGAGTCCGGTGATCTGCTTCGGAGCGAGAATACACCAGAATATCATCAATGAATACTATCACGAACAAGTCCAGGAAGGGTCTGAAAATACTGTTCATCAGGTCCATAAAAACTGCTGGGGCATTTGTTAGTCCGAAGGACATAACCAGAAATTCAAAATGTCCATATCGAGTCCTGAATGCTGTCTTAGGGATGTCCCTCTCACGTACTCGGACCTGGTGATATCTGGACCGCAAGTCAATCTTAGAAAAGTATCTGGCCCCCTGTAACTGATCAAATAGGTCATCAATCCTAGGAAGCGGATACTTATTCTTTACTGTAACTTTATTGAGATGCCGATAGTCCATGCACATTCGGAGCGAGCCATCTTTCTTTCTCACGAACAAGACTGGCGCACCCCACGGGGAAGTACTCGGCCTGATAAAACCTTTATCTAACAAGTCTTTCAACTGCTCCTTTAATTCTCTGAGTTCTGTAGGAGGCATACGATAAGGAGGTATTGATATTGGCTGAGTGCCTGGTAGCAAGTCAATAGCAAAGTCTATTTCCCTTTCTGGGGGAATACCAGGTAACTCATCAAGAAATACATCTGGGAATTCATTTACCACTGGGACAGACTGGAGTGTCGGAAATTCTGCTTGGACATCCTGAACTCTGACAAGATGGTAAATGCACCCCTTAGATATCAACTTTCTCGCCCGAAGGTAGGAAATAAACCTACCTTTTGGCATCGCGGTGCTGCCCTTCCACTCCCGTACTGCCTCCCCCAGAAAGTGGAATCGGACCGTTTTGGTCCAACATTCAACATTAGCAAAACATGGCACTAACCAATCCATACCCATTATGGCATCGAAGTCTATCATTTCTAACTCGACCAGATCTACTGTGGTCTGACGATCAGCAACCTCTACTGTACACCCGCGGTAAATTCGGCTAGCTGTGATAGAGTCACCGACGGGCGTAGATACTAAGAAGGGCTACTGTAATGATTCTGGTACAATACTAAACTTCCGTGCCACAAATGGAGTAATATAGGACAAAGTAGACCCTGGATCAATTAGCACATAAGCAGGGTGTGAGCAGATAGTTAGCATACCTGTCACAACATCAGGCGATGCCTCTGAATCTTGCCTCCCTGGTAAGGCATACGTGCGGCTTGGACCTGCACCTGTACTGGAGGCCCCTGATCTGCCTCGACCCCTGCCTGCTGAAACTGGGGGCCTGCGCCCAGTCGAGGATGCTGTAGCTCGTGATCCTGTTGATGCCCTATCCTGTCTGTCCCGGTCCTCACGACCTCTGGCTGGGCAATCTCTCATCAAATGGCCTTCTTGGCCACAAATATAGCATGCGGTGGAACCATACCTACATGCTCCAGAATGGCATCGACTGCATATAGGACAAAGTGGTAGGGTATACCTACTCTGCTCCGCCCTCCTCTGTGACGGTGAGTCTGCCGTCTACGAACCTCTACCAGCCTCTAACTGCCCCCTGCGGTTAGATCTACCTCCCTGTGACTGTGGCGGAGGCGGGGGCCTGGGCGGCCTGTCTGACAATCGTGGCCTGGGTCCTCCCCGGGTCTCTCTTTGTAACTCAGCTGGCCTATCCCGGCGACGTTGCTCCTGATTAACCCTTCTGATTTCCCGATGTCGCTGTCTGATGCCCTCAATATTCTGGACAAATGCCTGGATTCGGGAAATATCCATATCTTCTCGCAGTGTGGCCGTGATACAAGTCTCGACATACTCTGGGTTCAACCCCATAATAAAACGGTGCACTCTGGATGCCATGGTATCAACAAAAGCTGGTGCATATCGAGCCAAAGAATCAAACCGCAAGGAATATTCCCGAACACTCATGGCCCCCTGTTCCAGATGTAGGAACTGGTCTACCCGGGCCTGTCGAATCTCCCGCGGCAAATAGTGATCCAGAAAGGCTCCTGAAAAGCTGGACCAGGTAGGAGGGGGAACATCTCTCCCTCGGGACCTCTCCCAGCTTTCATACCATAACACCGCAATATCTCGCACCCGAAATGCGGCCAATTCAACTGACTCAGTAGGTGTAGCATGCATAACCCTGAAGATTCTCTACATCTGATCCAGAAAATCCTGGGGGTCCTCGGTGCGGTCCGTGCCTGTAAACTGTGGGGGATTCAAGGCTAAGAACTCTCGGACCCTCGAACTACCGGGCCCTCCTGATGCTTCTGCAACTGTGGATGGCATTTGCTGCCGCTGAGCAGCCATCACCTGTGCTATCATAACTACAACACTCCTAACTTCCTGATCGGAAGGCATCGGTATAGGGACTGCTGAAGATACTGTCGCTCCAAATGGCTCCTGACGTGGTGGAGACTGCTGAGGAGGCTGAGATGAAGCCTCTGTAGGGCCCTCTGATCGGGCTGTCTCCAAATGAGGGGGGGGCATCCTACTGGTGCCTTCCCCTGCTGCAATGTCTAAGCTCCGACCTATGACGGGATGGCGCTGGTCTGACATTATCTGTAGCCAAAGAATATGATAAGATTTTTGGAATTCAACCCAATACTGTACAGCTCTATAGCACGACTGAATCAGAATAAAAGACAACCATCCTATCATGCCTTGCAGCCTCCTACCCATAGTATGTGGTGCACAACAGATCCATGGACAGGACTCTACTTAGCACGACTTGCAGACTCCTTGGGATACGACCTGCTCTGATACCAAGTTTGTCACACCCCGCCTTGGGGGGGGTACGACTGGCACCTGGTGCCCTACTAAGATCTGACCTGCTAGACTGTTAAGCCTGGGCACGTCTGGCGCCTGGCTGGCTCTAACTCAGATTTCTGGAAACAAAGGGCTATATAACGGCTGTAAATATATCCCCCTGGCCCATTGGCCTATCGCCTGCTGTACCTGTCTTGGCAGCTAACTAGAAATATAGTAACTTAGGGAAGCCTATACGGGCCGACAAGGCCACCATGTTGTCTAGTTATCTGCTGCTTAATTAAAAAGCACAAAAAGAAGCTACGTGACTGGCGAGGTCACCACTACTGACAACTATGGCCTCACACGACCATCACAGAAGTAAGAAAGAGTAAAGACAACTATACGACTGCACAGCCCCACACGACCGGCTCATCTGACCACAGGGATCTCATACAGAATGCAAGCCTCTAGGAATAGTAATAGAACTGATCGGGACAGGGCCCCGACCTACCCATGCTATATACAACAAAAGGAACTGAACTACACCTCAGAAATTCAGCCTCCGGATGACTAGAGCTGAATACTCAACCGCTGACAGGGAGTCACGTAGAATCGCCTGCTCGTCTAGGAGTACCTGCAGGCAAGTAATGCAGCGCCCCACTAGGCGTCAGTACCACTGGTACTGAGTATGTAAAGCAACTCAAATACTATAACTGAAAATAACATCTGAAAGCAATAATATGACTGATGAAGCTGAAGTAGGAGGAATAACTTAACTGTCTGATGATGTAGATCGCACCTGTTCTTACTGATACCGAAGGAAGTAGGAATCATACCTGGAAGCGTATCATTCTACTACCAACCCACTCGCGTCTAATATAACATGGCATAGTATACATAACATAACACAACACATACAAACCTTACCCGGCCCCCATAAGCCGGGAGGTACAATCAACACAGAATCTATGCCCCTACCCCGGTCATCCCATCTCGTATAGTGGCTGTAAGCATCCTGCCGGTCCCTGGGTATGCACTTGGGCTCACTGAGCCCCTGACTATAACTGTATCTGAGTCCGAAGGACTCTAAATCAACACCCCGGGCGTACCCGCTCGACGGGGGTGTATAAGGGCCGACCAAGGCACAATATGGGGAAACTGGCATCCCATCTTCGTCCCCTTGCGGGACGGCATATCACTCCGTAGAGTGACGTATCCTCGTCCTCTGGCGGACGAGTCGATACAGCTATTAACCCTGGGTGGTCAGGGATGCTAGGTAATCCAACCCCAATCAATACAATGGTCTCAACTAATCATGCTGTCTGTGTATCTCATAAGCCAAAACTAATAGGCGTAAGGTATTATATAAATCATATACTAGGCTAATAATAGCAATCTGTAGGTGTCTGATACATGCTGAGACAGGTAAGTATAAATATGAATATAGTTCCCTGTCTAACTGTACTGGGGCAAAGGCTATACAAGCGGGTGTTTCTGCTGAAGGCTATGCTGTTCACTAGGTTTCTGTATTAACATGATTTCCTATTTCTAACATGCTTTCTAAACTATATATACAGTTACTATTCTGTATCTGGAATGCTTTACTGATGTTGTACTACCTTGCGAGGTTTCAGCTCAACACAACAATATCTTGGCAGGGCATATTACATCACATACTGAATATACTGGGCAACCTTAACCACTTACGTCCAAATCTATATCGTACAGATAGGTATCGTACATGTTACAACCCAAAACTGCTCATATTGCACCCATATTCATAATAACACAATAATCGATTTCCGAACATTCTACTGGTCTGTAAATTACTATACTGCTTTAATGCTACTTAACTTGCCGAGGAAACTTAACTTTACATACCTTATCTTTGAATATTCGTCCGTCGGACGAGGCTCGGCCGGTACTTCTACTGTTTTCTCCCAACTGCATTCATAAATACGTCAATCAATACTAAATACTATGTTATTTCAAAAGGCAACGTCACTTTCGATATAGTTTATAGCCTAAACTTAGGCTTATTGAAAGACGGTCGAAAACTCGCTATTTTTCAGCGGCCCAGAAGGGAGAAATATTTACTTCTCAACTAGGAACACATAGACATTAATTTAGAGCAATTCTACTTACT
The DNA here is from genome assembly GCA_035772735.1 of Datura wrightii. Taxonomy (NCBI): domain Eukaryota; kingdom Viridiplantae; phylum Streptophyta; class Magnoliopsida; order Solanales; family Solanaceae; genus Datura; species Datura wrightii. Next base: position 166,666,649 of record JASDFA010000016.1, read on the forward strand.
TTAGTTCGGCGGCTCGCCGATTCGTCGGCCGTATTTCGTGAAACTAATTCCGTAGAAATGCTCTCTGCTGCTAAATACCTTGGTATCTAGGATTAATTTGGGTTTGGGCAGCGTTTGGCAGCGTAATCGGATGAAAATATTTAATTTTCCTACGTTTTCTCTCTGCTTCTGCACTATTCTAGAAAATTTATAAGGATTAATAAGTTTCAACCGAAGTGGGGGCTTTATATACTTGGGCCTGGACAAGGGCAACGTGGCACGGAGCCATCGCGGAGGCCTCCCCTCCGTGACACGCTGCCATCGCGGAGGGGCTCTGCCTCGGCTGCTCCCGCGATGGTTCGACAGGTTTCTCGTCCGATCTTTTCCCGGGCCTTTCCCTAGCACGTATGGCTTTCAAATATGCTTAACCAATGTGCGAGTAGGTCGTCTAAGTGCCGGAAATTCTACGGGGTATAACAGGGAGATATTGCAATACCCCATAAATGGATAAGAATAGACCTAGGAGTTGAAGTTGAAAACCAAACAAAACCTGAAATTTTGCGCCAAGATGACTCAAGATACGAATCATGGTGAGGACCTATGCCTCGTGACTCGAGTCGTGATGAACTTCGGGTGCCTGAGGTCATACCACAAGTAGTCCTACGAATCATGGCGTGTAGATATGACTCGTGGTTAGGAGTCATAGTGAAATTTTCGATAGTGCCAGAGTGAGTCCTCATGGGTCATGGTACAACTCGTAGGATGTAGAAACGAGTCGTAGTGAGGAGTTGTGGTTAAGTCGAATTTGGTATGGGTGGATGGTACCACAAATGACAGTACGACCCGTAGGATGGTACTACAACTTATGGTATGTGAGTCATGGCCAGATTCAGAAGATTTAAAAGTGGAGAGGTGACCACGAGTCGTTACTTCATGGTACCACTCGTGGTACGAGTCGTGGTTGAGGCCAAAACTATTTTTTTAGGGAAATTTCATTAAGGGAAATTTCGAATTTTCTACGCTTTTGGACCCTAAACCACGTTGTTTTGAGGTTGGGACAGTGTCATTTAAGGAGGAAAAATTCATGCTAAGTCTCATTTTGGCGTTTGCAAGAACTAGAGAAGGGAGTAGGAGGAATTTCAAGTGTACTTCTTCAATTCTTCAGGTTTCCACCTAGGGCTTTTCAATGGAGTTAAGAGTCACGTAATTCCAGGTATATTGGGTTTTTAATGGGTAGTTTAGTCCCTACCCATGCCCAATTTCTCCCTAATTCTATGATTGAAGTTACCAAAAGATTATGGGTCTTTATCAAACTGCATGATTCCTTAAAATTTGAAATGAGCCTGTTGTAGTATGCCTCACTTATGAATTTCGAGTCATTTGGGATGATTTTACTTTTTTATTCAATATTTTTATGATTTAACCCCCTAAAAGTATAGATGCCCAATCACGAGAAATTTTTAGTAAAGTTCATGGTGATGATGATTTTGCAAGAATAATACGAATTTAAGAATTTTAAGCATGTCTTCAACTACTCATGTTATTAAGATCATGTTCCCATAAAGTTAAGAATTTCAAGCATGATTGAAATTATGGGCAATGCCCACATATCACTTATGATTTATGAACTATGATTTTGGCCGATTCACGGGCCGAATTCCATGGCTAGTATTATGAATTCTCAAGCATTGTATGGTTCTCATGATTTAACTAGCCATGCATGTCATGTATGAATTTCTATGAGCACGTTGCATGTTTTGGGAGTAGTACTTAACACCGAGTAGGTTCGGGGCCTAGGTTATGCCCCGAATCTCAGAACTATGTGGCACCGTAGGTTATGCTTGGGATCTCCTAAGCGACTGTCCCCTATTCCCTATGGGGCCATCATGAGTGATATTATACCTTTCATGGTTCATACCCTTGGCAAGGTATGAATGACCACCCGACTAGGTTTACAGGTCCAGCTCTATGTGTGCTCATATGGGGTATGTCGGTTGTAGAAATATCCCATTGTTCCTCATGGTTTTAATGCATGTATAATTATGTTCTATTGGCTCAACTTATGTCTTATGAAATGTTTTTCTCACATTTTACGACTATGACAGGTTTACAAATATTTTGAAAATCTTGAGCCTTACGATATACTTACGATTTCAGTTTTATGATCATCATGTCCTCACACCTATAAATTTTATGTTTTTAAGTATTTTTTTACATACCTTACATACTCAGTACCTTCGAAGTATTGACCCACATCTTTTCAGGATCTGATTCGCAGGTTCAGCATCGTTCCTAGCTTGCTCTCAGTTCCGCTCTCAGCTTTTTGTGGTGATTCCTCATGATTCAAGGGCTTCATGTTCGGATCGTGTCAATCTTTTTGTTTTAAGAAATGTTGGGCTTAGTTTGGGTTTTTTCCCTTCAACCCATTTGTTATGATTATAGCTTTCAAACCTATTTTTAGTATTCAACTATTTATGTTTGGATCATGTATTGTTGTTTCTTATAACTCATGTTATGATTTTCAGTTAGTTTATGGTTATTATGTCAAGCTTTCCTTCTCATGTGAATGAATTTGTTATATGCTCATGCCATGCGTTGACTTGAGGTTTCTCGGGGCTCCTTGTCCCATGTCTACGATCCGGGTGTACTCTCTGGTCATGATAGAATGCTAATATCCTGAGTGATACCCCCGGGTCTCTAATGTTCAACCTTTACCTCTTGGAAATTTGGACACTTAGCCACAAATTTTGCAATGTCCTTCTTCATGCCATTTCAACTAGTAGACTTCCCGTAGATTACTGTACATCTTGGTGGCACATGGGTGGATAGAGTGCCTAGTGTTGTAAGCTTCCATTAGTATCCCTTGCCTCAAATCATCTACATTGGGAACACACAACCTGCCATGGTAACTAACCACACCATCACCACCTTTAAAGAATTCTTCCACCTCTTTCTTTAGGACTGCTTCCTTCAACTTGAGTAGAAATGGGTCTCCATCCTATTTCGACTTAACCTCCTCCACTAGAGAGGATTCTGACCCACTATAGGCTGCAACTCTACTTCCTGCTAAATCAACCAACTGGACCTCTAACCGAGCCAGTCTGTGAATATCCTTTTCCAGCTCCTTTTTATTATCCTCCATACGAGGAACACTCCCCACAAACAATCTTTTGAGGGCGCCAACCACTATGTTTGTTTTACCCGTGTGGTACAAGACGCTCATGTCGTAGTCTTTTAACAACTCTAACCGCCTTCTCTGACTCAGATTCTGGTCCTTCTAATTGAACACATATTGTAGGCTCTTTTGGTTAGTAAAAACATCCACATGAACCCTATAAAGGTAGTACCTCCAAATCTTCAAGGAAAATGCTAACACTGCTAGCTCTAGATCGTGAGTCGGATAGTTATTCTCATGAGTCTTGATTTTTCTAAAAGCATAATCTATGACATTACCATGCTATATGAGAACACATCCAAGGCCAACTCTGGAGGCATTACAATAGATCATGAACCCATCTGAACCTTCTGGCAAAGTCAAAACTGAGGCTGTAGTGAGTCGAGCATTCAACTCCTAAAAACTCTTCTCACATGCATCGAACCACTAAATCTTAACCTTATTTTGAGTAACTTTAGTAAAAGGAGTAGAAATGGAGGAGAACCCTTCAACAGATCATCTATAGTAACTGTCTAGGCCCAAGAAACTCCAAATGTATGAAGGAGAGATGGGTCTTGGCCATTCCTTTACTGCCCTAACTTTTGAGGATCCACCTAAATACCCTCACTGGAGACCACATGATCAAGGAATGCATTTGATTTTACCCATAATTCATACTTGCTAAATTTAGCGAATAAGTAGTGGTACCTGAGAGTCTGCAAACCTATTCTCATATGGTCTGCATGCTCCTCCTCTTCTCTGGAGTAAACACATAATATCTTCTATAAAGACAATGATGAACATGTCTAGGTACTGCTCGAATACCTTGTTCATCAGATCCATAAAAGTTGTTGGAGTATTAGTTAGTCTAAAAGATATATCTACGGATTTTTAATAACCATACTAAGTCCTGAAGGATATCTTCATGATGTCACATTCTCTGATCTGAAGCTGATTGTATCTTGATCTGAGATCTACCTTGTAAAAATAACTAGCTCCCTGAAGTTGGTCAAACAAGTCATCCATTCTAGGTAGAGGATACATATTCTTAACTGTGACCTTGTTCAACTGGCAGTAGTTGATGCACATTCTAAGTGTACCATCATTGTTTTGCACAAATAAGACTGGGGCACCCTATGGAGAGATGATGGATCTGATGAAGCCCTTATCTAGAAGGTCTTTCAGCTATTCCTTTAACTCTTAATGCTTTGATGGAGTCATGCAATAAGGAGAAATTTTTATATGATGGGTATCTAGAAGAACATCTATGTCGAAGTCTATTTCCCGCTAGGGAGGGACTTTCGAAAGATATTAGGGAAACACATCGGGGAACTCATTTATAAATGGAACTGAATGAAGTGTCAGGTCTTATAATTAGAATCCTTAACCCTAACTAGGTGATAGATGTACCCCTTGGATATCATTTTCCTAGATTTAAGGTATGAGATGAACTGACCCTTAAGTGCTAAAGTACTACACTTATGTCACGCCATGCCTTGGGCCGTATGACTGGCACCTGGTGCCCTATTAGGACCTGAAATGCTAGACTGCTGAGCCTAAGCACTCCTGGTGCCTGTCTGGCTCTAATTCTTATTTATGAAATCAACAGGCTATATAACGGCTGTAAATACAGCACCCGGCCGGCTAGGCCTATAGCCACCTGTACAACCACAACAGCTAACCAGAACCACATCAACATAAGGGAACCTATGCAGGCCAACAAGGCCACCATTCCGTCTAGTTACTTCTGAATCAAGTAAATAGGAACTAAACTGCCACCTGACCGACAAGGTCACCACTACTAACTATATAAGGCCCCACACGGCCATCATAAACAAGCTAACACATAGCCTCACACGACCAGTATAACTAACCACAAGGAATACACAAGCTGCAATCCTCTAAGAATACTGATAAGATGGTCGGGACAGAGCCCCGGCCTACCCATACTGTACAACAAAAGAATAGAAATAAACCTCTAGCTGTCTAGCTCCAAATGACTGGAGCTGATGACTGAATATGCTGACTGGAATTACAAGGTATCGACTTCTCATCTATTAGTACCTACAGGCAAGTAATGCAGTGCCCCAAATGGGTGTCAGTACCACTCGTACCGAGTATATAAAGTAAACTGAGCATAACTGAATATAAGCAATAAAGTAGTTCTGAATAGCAGAAAGTATCTGAAACTGCTTGGGTTGGCAGGATCGAAAATAAGCTTATCTGTACTGAAGGTAAGGTAGAAGCATACCTATCGACGTGGTGATCTGCTATCTATCAGCTAATAAATAACATGTATATAAATATATAACATACAAGGACCTATACCAGCCCCCATAAGCCGGAAGGTGCCAACCAACACACAATCTATATACCCCTACCTGGGTCAAAACCATCTAAAAGTATATCACTCCACTCGCCTACTAACTACGACCACCTCCACCGGCCCCCTGGGTATGCAGCTTGGGCTCTCTGGGCCCCTGACTATAACTGTATCTGAGTCCAGAGGACTCCTGTAACTGTAAATTGTAATCTGTATCTGTGTCTGTATCTGTAATCTGTCCCCTGGGCGCAAGCGCTCGACAGGGTAATCCATAATGTTATGCTGATCAGCCTGATATGGGGAATGTTGCATCCCATCTTCTTCAAACTGCGGATGGCATGCCACTCCTTGGAGTGACGTATCCTTACCCTCTGGTTTCGTGCTCTCTCGAGTGAAATCGGACTTTTTAGATGTACATTAATGTAGGCCACACACCAATGCAGTAGAAACAAGAATTAATAGAACAACATGGAAGAAAAAGATGAAAAACCATATAATTAATAATCAAAATTCATCACAAGTGTTCACAACCTCAGCAAGGAAAGGAATTAGCCACTCATTTGTGGATTAATCATCCTAAAACAAGTGTTAATCATACAAACAATTGAATTAGAGAAGAAAGAAAGAGAGAAAAAACCCTGAACTTTTCATCCCTCAATTGCCTGTAACCCACGTCCTTGCTCCACCAAGTCTGAATTATGAAAAATACACTTAAGTGTTCTATTTATACTGGTGGGAATTTTTCCCGGAATAATGAGCAACGTGTCACGGAGTGCATCGCGGAGCACTCCCTCCGTGACACGCCGTGAATGCGGACCCTCACTGGAACTGGGGGTCCGGGAAATCAAACACCAACGTGGCACGGCGTGCAACGCGGAGGCTAGCCACCATGCCACGGAGCAGACGCGAACCTCCACTGGAAATTGGTGAATTTTCACCCTCCAGGCAGAACGCCTCCGCGATGGTAGCGTGACACGGCTCCATCGCGGAGCCCCTTTAATTCGTGCAGTCCTATGCCTTTTTCCTTGCTCGCATCCAAGTCCAACTCTGATATCATCCAACATGCATTTTAGCTTCCCGAAATCACATTTTTACCTACAAAACAATGCTAATCATGTTGGTTAGTATAAATTCATATTTTATTACCAATTACATGAAAACATATACACATTGCTAGATAAACAAGGCGAAAATGATACTTTTGAGTATCACTTGGGCATATAAATCTTCCCAAGATCACTTACCCCACACTTAAATCCTTGTTCGTCCTCGAACAACAAATATACAATTCATGCAATTTACATCCCAACCTTCGCTACTATGGTGCGACAATTTAAGCTACGGCCATACCGATCATTCAATAGTTCAAATCATCAAGAAAACATGCATGGTCTTAACAATGCAATGACCTTCAATACATTAAGACCTCCTAGACTTTAAGAATCAACTCTCGATATTGGCAAACTCATGCAAATCAGCTGATCAAGATATCCGACATGAAAATCAATCTTTCATCAAGCATGTGCCCTCACAACTTAAGAGATTCTTCCCCTTTTTTCTCATGTGACACACAAACATTCAAGTAGGGGCATGTAAAAACAATTTCACTCTCTCTCCCAAAAGAATTCACATGCATCATGTCATGACCCATAAGCTTGCCCTTAGTGTATTACTCCACTAATATAAAGAAATGCAATGTAAGATCACATAGGACTTTAATGGGTTGTAATGGAAGCTATGGAACTAGTATATATTGAATTAGCCAATAATAACCACTAGCATCCTTAAGCGCCTTTGCAACACATTCCCATCAACTCATGGACATTGTTTCTTTTTTTTCTTTTTTTTTTCATCATCCCATTCTTGATGATTTACTTTAGTATGGCCCATTTCATTTAGCACACTTGACACAATAACAAAGGTTATTCATGCACCTTCAACCTTTTCTTTTCTTTCCTCACACTGCTTTTCTTTTTCTTTTCACCATTCTCACTCTTTGACACTTTGGGAACATTATTTTCTCTTCTTAAGCGCTTAAGAGTTTTGTATAGACTTTACGGCTAATGAAAAGAAAGAATTAAGCTCGGTTTACACTTTTTGGACAAAAGAAAGAAATAATCGGCTAACGGCTCAAAGGGCTGACTAGGGTATACAATCACAGAAAGGGGGAGTATGACAAGAAAAAAATAGAAACTCTCGGTTATAACAAAGAAATGCCTACATCCTTTCCAACAATACACCTCCTTCATTTCGTTTTGTACACACAACAGGCAAGTTCTAGACACTTCACAATAGCATGGAATATCAACACCTCACATCACACTTTATGCACATGCTCGATTCAAGATGTATTCACAGACTCTTCAATCAACTAATTACATGAATTCAAACATTAAGCCTCAATCACACCGAATCGAACTCTACAACCTAGGTATCTCAACATATTTACAAGATTGCATGCTTTCATACGAATCACCTTTGCATTTTGAATATCATGCACAACATGCAACTGAAAATTCACAAACATATAGTAACTACAAGTTCCGGGATGCAATCCACCAAAGAAAAAACTGAAAATAAATTAAAATAAACTACTCCTAACGACTACATTTCCCTTAAGACAGTCGTCATCCATCCATCATAGAGAACGGTCACTAACTACGACGTCGGTTCAATGGGACCCTTCTCGGTAAAAGAACCGAAAACAAACGCCGAGAAACCCAAAATTAAAAAGTTGAAAAAGTTTAAAAACATCGATCATTTCGATAGAAAAATTATTTACAAAATATTTTAAATATGAACAAAATATTATCAAAAAATTTTAAAAATATCGATCATTTCGATAAGCAAAAATATTTACAGAATCAACTGGCAACATTCAACAACACACATCAATTCCACAAATATTTACAAATAAAGAACAGTTTGAAAATTCACAAACACAGGGAAACATAACATACAAAATAACAGAGGAGAACATACAAACAAGCCAGCCCAGCCCAGCACCTAACTACTCCCACCCCACACTTAAACCGAACACTGTCCCCAGTGTTCACAAAAATTAAATAGCACATAATCGGGTGGTGGAACTCCCTGATCAGTCAAAGTATTCCACTTCTTCATCAGGTGCTGCTGCCTCATCTCCCATGTCCGAGTCGCCTCCGTCGTCATCATCAGACTCCACATCGGAGTCCTCCCGACGTGTCTCCTCGTCCGTGGGGACGTCCTCATCAGTGGGCTCTACAAAGGCTAGCCCCACTCGACATAGAGCCCTGGCGTTTTCTCCAAATGGGTAATCTAGCTCGAGCTGCCATAGCTCCTCCTCCGTCGCCGGCCTCCCACCTATCCTGAGCTGGAGCATCTGCATCCCATACATCCGCGCCATATACTGGTCATCACGAGCGTGTCGCTCGCCAAGTGTCAGCACTAGCCCATGGGTGGTGTCGGGAGCCTTAGTTTTAGTCACATCCAAGGCCCGCCGCTCCAACTGCGGGATATAATCGAGGGCCTCCTCCTCAACATCGAGGCCCCGGAGAAAGGTGGTGAGTAGTCCACCGAAACCATACCTGTGGACCTGGTGCAATCGGGCTCTCTTCATGGCGGATATAATGACCGCCCCGACATTAATCTCCAGCCCTTTCATCAGGGCGTACACCAGGCAAACACGGTCCCGGGTCACATCAGTCATGTGTACCCCCGGTATTTGGCACGAGCAGACTATCTTTAGCCAGATTCGGGATTCCCTGTTCATCTAAGAATATGGCAGAGTCTGATGGTAGCCCCTTTCCTTGTGCCTGCTCCATCTAGCTGTGGATCGGGCCCCACACAGTGTGCGTCTGATGTCAGCATATGGTGGGGTAATGTTCAGCTGGCGGAGAATGTGGGCGTCTGTGTCCTGCGCTCCTATGATGGCATTTAGCTGGTGGAGCTCCAGAGTGACTATCTGCCCTCTGATTTTGATGGTGTGGCTTTGGATCGACGGGTTCCAGTTAGCATAGAACACCCGAACCAAGTGCAGGTTGCATTCTCTGGGCTCCTCGAATATGAAACTTATCCCAGCAGCCTCGATCCGGTGAACTATTGTGGGGAACTCCTGTGCCAATGGCTCCCATGCTATATGCTCTTTGGGGAAATATTTGTTCTCTTTATGCTTCGCATACCACCTTTTCCCCTCGTCCGTCACCCATCTTATTCCATATTGGCGGCGCTGGCCGCGTGGAACTGTTGGTGCAGCTGGGACTGCTGTGCACAGTCTGAGTCGCTTTCTTCCGGTTCTTGAAGTTGATGCACCCTTCCCTTTATCTTGTCTGCTTGCCATTTTGCCTTTCAACACACGTCAACAATCGCCATGTTAAGCTAAATAAATATTAACTTCGGCTAAGGTCGGGTTACGCTAAATTACCCCACACTTAGTCCTTAGTTACAGTTATAACCTATGGCAAGAATAACTTTATTTACACAAAACAACCAGCTATACAATCATGCTTAGTGCTTTCAAAAAGAAAATTCGACGGTATAACTTCGGCGTACTACTCAGACTTCGTACAGCTAATCACAATTCCTACCATTGCAAACATTTTAACCCTCGCACTTAGCAAAGAAAAAAAAACAAAGAAACAAAAATAACAACAAAAATTTATATACATTAACCTATCCAACCAACCAAATACAAACAACTTTCAACATTTCCCCCAAACCCGAGAATTCATCGTCTATTAACATTCTAACACTTTGTACAATGACTCATCTCATTCAACACGTACAACCCGGCATACAATTCATGATTTGAATACATTTCTAACTTCAAATTCAACAACAAGCCCTAGAATTGATTTTCACAATCAAATTCGAATACTTTATGCAATCGACAAGTTCAAACAATCATAATGACATTCCAAACATTTATCAATCAACAAATAACTCAAATTCATGCTTAATTTTGACTTAGGGCGATTTAGTTCACCTCCCATGCTTAAAATCAAAGAAAATCGACAAAAACTTGAGAGGGAATCAGAAAACATACCTTGTAGTTGAATAATCGAAGAAAACTCGATAAATTGTTGCCTTAAGCCCTGGCACGTTGGTGGGAGAGGGTTTTGGGACGTTTGGTCGCGGAAGAAATCGAAAATGAGGGGAAAAGGGGAGAATTCGGGGTTTAAAAGGTAGAAAAACACGCGGGTCACCCGGTAACCCGGTGTGACCCGTCGCGATATACAAGGCAACGTGTTACGGAGTGCATCGCGGTGCACTGCCTCCGTGACACGGAGCCATCGCGACAGCATACTGGAAATTTTAAAATTTTTGGGTTATACCTCAACGTGTCACGGAGGGTAATGCGGAGGTCCTCCTCCATGACACGGAGCCATCGCCCCAGCTCACTGTCTTCTACATTTTATTTATTTTTCATACCTCTACTTTTCCTTCACGATTCCGTGCATAGTTTTCTCCGTTTGACCTGAAAATCATCTCACTAAATAAAATTGGTTAGAATAATAGGTTTCACCTAACTACAATTAAAAAATACTAACTAAAACGAAAAATTTTGTAATAAATCAAAAAAAAGAAAAAGAAAAATCTATTTACACTTTGAAAAATGAAAGAAAAAATTTTCACGGGTTGCCTCCCGTGCAGAGCCTGGTTTACCGTCGCGGCTCGACGTCATTTAAGCTCAATTGTCCTCTAGGGTGATGGTCGATTTCTCTCGATCACCGTCCTCCCCCCAGTAGTGCTTACACCTATCCGGTGGTCTTCCCATTAACTCTCGGGAATGCTTCATCTACTTAGCATTACCATGATCAATCACATTAATCACCGAGAGTTCTTCATGCACCATCGGGAGCTTGGGTGCTTTATACACATCGAACACCTCTACCTTGTCATGTGCTCGGATTGTCAGTTGCCCCGCAGCTACGTCGATTAATGCTTTCCCGGTTGCCAAGAAGGGTCGTCCCAAAATAAATGGGACTTCCGCGTCTGGTTCAAAATCCAGAACAACAAAATCTACCAGGAAAATTAGGGAGCCAACTTGCACTAGAACATCCTCAACAATGCCATCCGGCCTAGCTAAGGATCGATCCGCCAACTGCAAGATTACGGTTGTAGGTCTAGGACTCCCTAAACCCAACTTTCTGAATACCGAAGACGGCATCAAATTTATACTTGCCCCCAAGTCACACAATCCACGAGCTCGGATGCTCTGCCCAATAGTAAGCTGGATAGTAAAACTTCCAGGGTCTTTTAGCTTTGTGGGCAATCTATTTTGGATCCGGGAAGTGCACTTCTCAGTTAAAGCCACCGTGGCATACTCAGTCAAACGACTTTCGTTGGCCACGATGTCCTTTATGTACTTGGCATATTTAGGCACTCCCTGCAAGACATCAACAAGAGGTAAGTTAACATGTACCTGTTTAAGCACCTCCATGAATTTCTTGAAACACGCCTCCTCTTTGTGTTTCTTGAGTTGTTGAGGGAACAGGGGTGGAGGTCTTTCCGATTCAGCTTCTTTGGTCTTCCCCCTTTCCGAAATTTGCTCCCCCTCAACTTCTGCTGCTCCCGAGTGTTGAGGTGGTCTTTCTGGTTCCACCTCCTTCAGCTGCAAACCACTCCTTGTGGTCACTGCATTTACCTGCATCGGATTCGGATCCGTGTCGATTGGCAGTCCTCCTCTAGGCCTTGTATTTTGGGCACTAGCAAATTGCCCAAATTGATACTCAAGAGCCTTGGTAGCTAACTGATTGTTTTTCACTTCGGCTGCCAATTTCACATAGTCAGCCTGCAATTGAGCTTGGTTAGCTATCGTGGTCTTGAACATCTCCTCAATGCTGGGTGATGGTGGTGGAGGAGGTGCATTGTTATTTCTGAATTGAGATTGGTAGTTCTATTGCCCTCCTTGATTCCTTTGCATACCCTGACCCGAACTTTGGCCTTGATGGTTGTTGCTACCCCATGAGAAATTTGGATTATTCCTCCAATTTGAATTGTAGCTACTACCATACTGCTGGTGATTTCTTTGTGCATTACCCACAAAGTTTACTGAGTCAGTATTTGCTCCACAGCACTCAGCTGAGTGCTCACTGCTTCCACACACTTCACACGACAATTGCTGGACTGCATTAATTGGAGCTGACGGCTGGTTCAAAGTCATGTTGCTGAAGTGGTTGTTCAATTGATTTTGCAAGGCAGCTATCTGTGCAGCGATAGCCGTAAACCCATCCACTTCAAGCACTCCTGTTGCTTTCCTTGCCCCACCTCGTGATGAATCAACATTCCATTCTGGATTGCCCTGTGAAATCCGGTTTAGCAAGGTATACAGCTCCTCATAAGTCTTTTCCAGTTCTTGCCCTCCAGCTGCTGAATCTAGCAATATTTTGGTGTGGGGCCCTCAATAAATGTGTGCACCAACACCTCATTGGACTGATGATGATGATGAAAGTCCTGCAACATGGATTTAAATCTCTCCCAGGCTTGATATAAATTTCTCCCTCCCTCTGTATGAAACTCAGAATTTGACTTCTAAGCCTTGCTGTTTTACCAGAGGGAAAAAACCTTATCAAGAACTTTCGTGCAAGATCATCCCACGTTGAAATAGAATTTGGTGGCTCAGCTTTCAACCACCTCTTGGCTTCTTCGAGTAATGAGAACGGAAATAATGTAAGCCAAACATAGTCAGGTGACACTCCAGTGGGTATATAAGTGTCACTTATCTCCAAAAAGTTTTGGAGATGCTGTTGTGGGTCTTCATGAGGGAGACCGGTAAATTGCCCGCTTGTGTGCAACAATTGCACCATATTTTTCTTGAGTTCAAATCTCCCTCCAGGCTCTAGTTTGCGGATACTGGATGTAACATTATTGGCATGTGGGATTGCCACCTCACGAACCGGCCTTGCTGCTGCTTCTTCGGGCACTAACACTGCCCTCACAACCGGTGGATTCTGTTGCTCCATAATGGTCTGTCTGAGCAACTACAGCTTCCTTTGTAGAGCTTCTCTCCGTTTACTGTGAAATATACGTTCAGGCTCTATATAAGATTCCACCAGCTCTTTGTCTCTTGCCAGTGTTCACAACAATTAAGTCTGCAAAATACAGGCTAAGACCAAGTCTTCAACACTTAAGAAAAATAAAAATACAGTAAAATTAACACTTAAAACAAATTCACCAATTGCCAAGTCCCCGGCAACGGCGCCAAAAACTTGTTCGGTGCGTAGTATGGGTATTATAAAACCGACACGCAAGTGCACGTGGTCGAACAAGTAGTAAGTGGCTTTAGTAAGCCAAGTATCGATCCCACAGAGACTTGGGATAAGTGCAATCTGCTCATGTATACTATATTTTTACTTCTAAATATGCTGACAACTAAATAACCAAAAAGTGAATAATTTGTTTTATAAATTTTATACTAAACTACAAACAATTATCTACTTTGAATTTGGACTATGAATAAGAGCATGTCGAGGTTAAAGAACATGTAATGAAACTGCTTATCATCATAAATTGGTTAATCTTTTCTTCCAGTTGCTAGCCAAGAACAATTGCCAAGAGATTAAAACTCTCGTATTTAATCTCACTTAAGAATCATGAACCATCCGTCTACATTTTTGTGATCAAATGCAATTCATGTTCTAGCCATACAATTCCGGTTCCTAAATTGACTAATATGACTTTCAAGTATATTTCTATCAGGAAAGCACATCAAAACTCAATTTTCCCAAATCAAGTAAAGAACAATATCCTATTAATTCACAACTTTCCAATTTTGTGCTCTCTCGAGTGAAATCGGACTTTTTAGATGTACATTAATGTAGGCCACACACCAATGCAGTAGAAACAAGAATTAATAGAACAACATGGAAGAAAAAGATGAAAACCCATATAAATAATAATCAAAATTCATCACAAGTGTTCACAACCTCAGCAAGGAAGGGAATTATCCACTTATTTGTGGATTAATCATCCTAAAACAAGTGTTAATCATACAACCAATTGAATTAGAGAAGAAAGAAAGAGATAAAAAACCCTGAACTTTTTGTCCCTCAACTGCCTGTAACCCACGTCCTTGCTCCACCAAGTCTGAATTATGAAAAATACACTTAAGTGTTCTATTTATACTGGTGGGAATTTTTCCCGGAATAATGAGCAACGTGTCACGGAGTGCATCGCGAAGCACTGCCTCCGTGACACGCCGTGAACGCGGACCCTGACTGGAACTGGGGGTCCGGGAAATCAAACACCAACGTGGCACGGCGTGCAACGCGGAGGCTAGCCACCGTGCCACGGAGCAGACGCGAACCTCCACTGGAAATTGGTGAATTTTCACCCTCCAGGCAGAATTCCTCCGCGATGGTAGCGTGACACGGCTCCATCGCGGAGCCCCTTTAATTCGTGCAGTCCTATGACTTTTTCCTTGCTCGCATCCAAGTCCAACTCCGATATCATCCAACATGCATTTTAGCTTCCCGAAATCACATTTTACCTACAAAACAATGCTAATCATGTTGGTTAGTATAAATTCACATTTTATTACCAATTACATGAAAATGTATACACATTGCTAGATAAACAAGGCGAAAATGATACTTTTGAGTATCACTTGGGCATATAAATCTGCCCAAGATCAGTTGTTATTTCCATTATTGTCAATGTGGTGACTTTAGCATTTTATGGATTTCATTCAACGGTTTCATAGAATGAGTCGTTACATCAAACAATGAATCATCATCTGGCTCGTGGTTTGGGAGAAGGATTTTGACAGGTTTCTTGGTATTGCAAGAACGTGCTGAACGACGACCCGTTACTTACAACAACGGATCATTGTATCACTCGTTAGTCTACGGAATGAAAATTGCAAAGGCTAACAATGACTCAGATAACGGGTCATTGTTAGTCAAAATGACTCATTAGTTGAGTTGTTCTGAGGAAAATTTTTCTGGTTTCATTTTGTTTTTTTCATTCGATGTCCAGTGTTTCGTCTAAGAAACTTTTGGGGTGTTACAACCAAGTTTGTCATGACCCGAGTGTGGATCCCAGACAGAGACACAGGATCCAGAACCGCGAACGGGTCCAAGCTAACCTATGGTACATACGTAGCAAGATTGTAAGTATAATTAAGTGGAAATAAAACATGAACACAACATAGGCGGAAGTCTGCACATCATAAAGCATAATGTAGAAAACAAGTTCATAACACTAGACCATGTATAGATGGATATCTTAAAATCCTATAGTCATACGATGAGCCGATAGGACGACGCGCCCAACTATCTTGCTAAGTCTGAAACTAAAAGATATAAGAGAAACAGACATGAACCAAAACTACTGACCTCAGATCATGAGGACACACCAAAATTGGGATGGTACAGGATTGAAGCGGGAGCGAGCTCACATCGGGGCTGAGATTGATCAACCAAACCTATATCATGAGACAATATAGCAAAGAGTATGCAGTCAGTACTTTAAATGGTTTGAGTATGTAGAGAAAGTAAAACATACTCGTAAAAAAATTATAAATAAGGCCATGATTAAAGGCTAAAATAAAACACGAGGATAAGGCACATGCTCAATTCATAATCGTATAATAGTTGTAAGAATGAGTTATTCATCATACTTGAATTACAATTAACCATGGTCTGAAAGTAGAAATCACTTAAGTTACCATACTAGAAATCATAAATAACTACACATAAAATAATCTATGGGTAAAATACGGTATAAAGCATAGTGCCAAAAATAATGAACGTAATTAAACTATAATATCAAGAACAATAGGAGACTCATCATAACTGAAACTATCATGATAAAGCTTACATGATAGCCCAACTATCTCACTATAGTGGGTAGAGCCGTCCTAAGCTAGCCAAGGAAGGAACGTAAGGCATGATATCACTCATGAATCCCCGTAGGGATTGAACATAAATTTACCTACGGTGGCATGAAGTTATAAGAATAGGGGTTTGCTTGAACCCCTAGACTACTTGCTTCCAGACACTACTACCAAAACCATGCACGTGGCTCATAATCAGCATTGTGAAAACATGCTTGATCTTGCATTAATTTTTCTAAATCATGAAATCATAATCATACTTTACATACATGAAATAGTCACGAGATTAATGTCACTGAGTTGGAAAATATACATAAACTTGAGTGTTATGAAAATTATACATACTTGAATAAGTAGTTTTATTGAAATCATAGACTCACAAGCATTACATTCATAAAATCATGCATAATTGGGAATTTTCACCATAATATTAAAAATATTGATCCAGGAGAGTTTTTAGCAGAAAATAATTAATCAAAATCATAAATCATGAATTTAATCCTAACAGTATTGAATGCATAAGTGGTCATAAGAGATTTCCTGAGAATTGAGTCTAACCCTAGAATTTCAATAAATCATGCTTGGAGACTTGAAATCATGAGATATGAATTAAATTGGGCGTGAGGGAAGAAGTATTTCCCCCATTTATTACTATACATACCTGGGTTGACGATCCCATAGCTTATCTTGATGACCCAAGAGAAATTGAGATGAAAGAGATGATGAAGCCTAGCTTGACTTGGGAGAGAACCTTCAACTTATGGTGTTTTAGGAAAACAAGGGATTAGGCAAATCAAAGCCTCATAATACATCCTTTAAGAATCCCAAAACGATGTCACTTGGGAGTTAAAGGCTTAAAAAGTTACAAATATACCCCTGAAAGATTGCACTTAAACTACCCATCCAGTGGTATAATCCATACCATGAATCGTACCAAGGATGTACGAATCATTCTAAGTCCCATATTCATGAATCCATCTTTGTTCAATTCTCTGAATTTCCTATATACTCTCCCTAGATATGACTCATACACCTCTATATGGTTCATAGAATCAATTTGTGTCTTTTTTTCCACTTCTTGCCAAAACCCCTAAGTCTATTCCATGGTCCCCTAGTATGACCCATATTGACTTGGTACGAATAATGACATCTATTTATGACTTCTCACTCAGAATTTGTTGAACTCTATGGACCTCTCAGAACGAATCTTTGTACGGCTCATATCATGCGTTTACAACTAATGCTGAGACTCGTTCTGAGGTGATTCTCCAATTTCTGTACATGCACATATTCCTAACCTCGAGTCTAGCCTTAAGAACTTTTGCGATATTACAGATGTAACTAATCACGGGCCTTCCCTCGCTAATCAGTACTAAAACACCTTTATCTAAATGGTATCATTAGAAATGCTGGTCTACTTATGCATATTGTATACTTCCAAGAAATTTTGTAGATATTGGTGGAGTCTTGGTTTGTTGAATTATAGAATTTACCCTCTGACTTGAGCATTATATACACTCCAATTTGTTCTGAATGTTGGGGCATTCACTTGAGGTGGCACTATTACACTGGCATTGTTAGTTTCATTACCTGTCTCCAAAAGTATGTTTTCCACCTCACCTGATGGAAGAGCTGCCATCACACACATGTTTCACCAATAAAAACAAACAAAGTGTGATAGGATAGATAAAGATACACAAATCGAGATATCTAATCACTTAGTAGAACAAATTGCCTAAGTCATTTGCAATGGTGACATAATTGGTGAATGTCCAAATCCACTCCTCTTTATGAGAAACTGTACATGACTGCTAGCAATATAATTAACCAACTAAGAGTCAGGGTCAAAGCTAAAGGGAATTAGTATTTATTGAGCTACTAAGATGAGAAAATATGTTATTTGATGTTAAGATGCTATTCCAAAATGAGAGTAGTAAACTAAAATTTAAATCTACTTGCAAAAGGTTTAAATCAATGAGATATAAAACTATGGTTGTGTTCCCGCTTAGGATTGATCCACCTATATCACTAATGTTGGGCATATTATTTTGCCTATTTTCCATGTTTTCACCCATTTTTTGCCTTGTTTTGAGTTCATACTCCTTACGAAATGCATGAATTCATGTTTATGTATGTCTTGTGAACTAACAAATGTTTGTAGATGTTTTGAGATGGAAACTAAGGAAAAAGCACTCAAAATGACCAATGGTGTGAATAAAGAAGAGTTCGTGGAAGTTGGCCTGGTGAGATGGCTGGCGTGGAGCACCAACTTCTAAACATCAGAGGAATTTACACAAAAGTTATTGCTTTGAGTGGCGTGGCACACCATAAGGGTCCATAGGCTTAAAAATTTGACTAACACCTTGGTGCATTAGATGGTGTGGGCACCCAGAGCAAAACTTCAGGGAAAAATTAAGTTGAACCTGGCGCATTGGATGGCTTGACATGCTAGGCCAACTCTAGGATGAATTTTGCTAATTTTGAAGCGAATTACTTAAGGGCAAAAGTGTCATTTGTGGTCATGATTTTATATATAACATCAAGTTGATTTGTTAGCATATCATAGATCATCTTACATCATTTTGTATGCCGCTTTTAGGGAGAACAAACAAGAATTTCATTACATAGGGAGAAGATACAAGAAGTTCATTACTTAGGTTTTTTTTCTTTTCTTTATCGTTTATACTTGGAATGATGATTATGTTTTCGGTTGTCCATTTGAACATGATTGGCTAAACTCCTAATCTAGGATTTTTGCCATAACTAATGGTTGGTGTTTGATAGTTGACGTGCCCGATTCGCGCGTCCGCAAGTATACGGGTCGTGCAAGTAATATAGTGGCTCTTTTTAAGAACCGGATTGTCGAACCCACAGGGACTGGACCCATTCCTCTAAATATCCATTTCTAGTGTGATCTTAAATACCTCAAGTGTTGGTTATAGACATTTTCGATTGAGATTAATTAAGTCTAAGTTTGGGTCAACGAAATATTCTGAAATCACTCTGGGAGCAACATAGAGTTAAAACCAATTAATCATGCGATCCTACGATTTGCAATGGGTTAAGAATGGAACTATCAATTGTTATTTCACATAATTAGAATTGCATGTTTATGGTCTTTCGAGCCTCTAAACATGGCAATCTAGCATCACTGCATCATTGTGAGCGAGGAGTTTAACTTTCTAGTCGCGGGCAATCAATTATGTTGTGGTTTACGGGGAATCGATTAGGGACTTTCGTACGTCTAACCATTTAACTCAACTTAGCCTCACAACTACTTCTTCGAGTGGTGATGTGACATCCCAAGTTGGTCTTTCATAACCCCCGTGTGTCAACCAAGCACGGTGTTAGGTATATTTCTATCCTGACACAATATATCTCCCGAGATACAAACATGCTCCTTACATTCTCATGTCCTGACCTAGGTAATGCTTTCTCAAGCTATTACTCAAGCTAACAAATATGCTTTCATGGTGATCAATCATAAAAACAACCAACAATCCAGAATGAAAAACGAAAACAACAATCAATAACTTAATTCCAAAACAATTTCATAAAAGCACAATCATAATTCATGGCTTCAACCCTAGAGGAAGGGTTCTTGCCATTCATGTTCGTAAAACTATAATTAACTAATACTAAACTAACATACTTACATGAATTTGGTAGATGAGAAGGGAATTTGATAAACCCTAGATGAGTTCTCCCACTTCTCCCTTCACTCCTAGGTGGTTTTTCAGAATAAAATCGTGACCAAATGATTTTTGGAGCTAAGGGTCCTATTTATAGTAAATGGAAAACGTGCATAATTTAGCCTGTAATGGAACGGCTCCGTGTCATGGAGTGTATCGCGGAGCAATGCCTCCGTGACATGGAGGCAACGCGAAAGCTCTCTAGAAAGTGCCTCCGAAAACCAAGCTGCCAAGGGTCACCGCGCTGGCCAACGTGGCACGCTGCTCATGCAGCGCGTTGGCATGCTGCTGTCGCGCAGCTGGCCTAGCGTGGCACGGCGCTGGCGCGCTGGTTCTCTGCCTACTGCTGCCGTTTGCTGCCTTCTCTCGTGCGCTTGTTAAAGGCATGGCACGGCGCTGGGCGCGGCACACGCACAGCGTGGCACGCTGCCTGGCGCGGCCAGCCTTGCCAAGGCATGCTCCTTGCCTACTCTCGCCACTTGCTTCCACTACATTCCTTCCTATTCACCAACTTGTGAATTAGTTCCTCAAAATCCTTGAAACCTACAAAACAAAGACTAATCATGTTGGTTAGCACATATATTCACATTTATATAAAAATCACATGACAGTATGTAAAATAACTTCGATAAACAAGACTATATTAAGGTATAAAGCGTATCTCGGGCATGCTATATTGCCCGTGATCACAACCCCACACTTTAAAGCCTTGTTCGTCCTCGAACAACCTTTTACATATCATACATATGGAGACTCCCACATAACTAATGTGGCAAGATAATTCAAGCTACGGCTATAATGATTATGTAAGATAACAAGCTAAAGATAGAGCATACACAATTTAATCACCGAGATGAAATACAACGATGCTAAGACTTCTTAACCTCAAGAATCGACTCTCAATCTTAGCAAACTCGTGCAAATCAACTAATTAAGAAATCCAACATGAATTATATCCTTCATTCAGCATGTGCCCCTCACAGAAATAGAGTTACCCAATCACATGCAAAAATCATTTGTACATCATAACATGTGTGGGTGAATAAATAGAATTTCACTCACTCTCACAAAGAATTCACATGCATCATGAAATGGCCCATAAGCTTTCCCTTAGTGTTTTATTCCACTCATTTAAGGATGTGTGAATGTAAGATCAAGTAGGACTTAATGGGTTATAATGTAGGCTAAGGGACAGGTAGGTATTATTATGGCCAGTAATAGTGACTATCTTTCCTAAGTGCTTTTAATACATTACACCCTCCTTACGAACTTCCCTTCCCTTACTTTACCTTTTTCTCCTTTCATCTTTCTTGTTCCTCTTATGTTCCCCCATTTCTTTAGGCACTTTTAACTTATTAGTAAGGAGCTCTATAAATACTTTTTCATTAATTTGTTTTCTTGCTCCTTACTAATAATCAACCATTTTCACACAAGTGCACCTTTGTCCTGTTCTCACTTCTACAACTTGCTACTTTTCATTTCTTTTCATTCTTCTCACTCCTTTACTCCTTCGGATTTTTCCACTCAAGCGCTTAGGAGTTTTGGATCAAGTTCAAGGCTAATGAAAGAAAAAGGATTGAGCTTATGTTGCAGCTGTCAAAGAATAGGCTCAAGGCTCAATGGGGCTCACTAGGATTAATTTTTTTTCAAGGAAGGTAAAATGAGGGATAAAAATTTGGTTCATTCAAAAAAAAATGCCTAAATCATCTCCTACAATTCACATCCTTCATTTCGTTTTTTAAACACACCAGGCAAGTTCTAGACAATCCACAATAGCACAGAATACTCAAAAACCTTACACTCATGGCACATGCTCAAATCAAGACATATTCAGTAGACTCTTACTCAGCTAATCACAAGAGTTCAGATTAAGCTTCAATCATATTGAGTCAAATTCAAGAACCTAAGTGTCTCAAACAAAGTTATACACTTGCATGCTTCACACTGAACATACTTGCATCTTCCAATCACGTATAGCACATAACAAGAACATCAAACACAAACATAGTTATGGTTTCAAAAACCCAACACCTACCGACTAATTTTCCTCAAGACGGTCGTCATCCATCCATCGTCGGAAACAGTCCCTAACTACGACTAAAACACTATATACAGACAAAGGAAAGAAAAAGAAAAATTTTTATTCTTCGGTTCAAAGGCCCCCCGTCGGAAAAGAACCGAAAAGAAAAACCAACGGGTGATGAAGTCATGCCTACTTCACAAAAATTTTCAAATTTTTCAAATTTTTCAATTTTGTTCAAGCATTAGCATTACTTTCACCACAAACTTGTTAAGCACAAAAATTTTTGAAATTTCCATCTCCCTTGAAATTTCCCTCACCCCACACTTAAAAAGTGCTATGACCTCATAGCATCAAATTAAAATTTAAAAAGGGTGAGAAATACTCCCTGAGGCTTTTAGCCTAGCAAATAGCATGTTCTTCTTCAGTTTTGTACAATTGTGTGTCGACCCCACACTTTTTATCGTCCATGCTTTTTAACTTCCTCCTCCACGGGTACTCAGACTTCCCCTCCATTTGTGCTTAACTTTCCACCAAAAACAACACAAATGCAAGAAATTAAAATGGTACCTGTGGTACCCTTGGGTTGCCTCCCAAGTAGCGCCTTATTTTACGTCGTGGCCCGACGTGGACTATCCTTTTCAGGACATCCTCATACCTGGGTTCTCTTTCGAGAACCATCTCCTTTTCTTTTTCTGTTTAGAGGAAACAACCTCCACTCTGTTCCTCTCTTTCTCCAACTTCTTCTCAATTTGAAGCCCTTTATCAGACTCGGGCTGAACACTTGTAATTTCCTTTGGCCCTGCACCTGTGGAATCCTCCACCCCACACTTATCCTCTGCCAACACACTAACTTGACAAAGGTTTCTGTAGTGTGCAGATGGGTTCATTTCTTGGTAAACGCGAAAGATTTCTTCTTCATCCTCAACCCTCATTTTCAGGGTCCCTGCTTTCAAATCAATCACCGCTCCTCTAGTGGCCAAGAATGGCCGTCCCAAGATCAGGGGTACCTGGTCATCAACCTGAAAATCTAAGACAATAAAATCAGCAGGTATAATAAACTTACCTACTTTGATGAGAAGGTCCTCTATTATTCTATCAGGTGTCACTCGCGACTTGTCAGCCAGCTGCAGTATCAACCTTGTCGGCCTCGGTTTTCCCAACCCCAGGGTGTTGAATAAGGTTAAGGTCATTAGATTAACTGCCGCCCCCAAGTCACACAAAGCTCGTAGCACCTCAGCTTTACCAATTTGTATGGGGAGGGTAAAACTCCCTGGGTCTTTGAGTTTCTTTGGCATTTTGCTCAATACCCTGTGACTGCACTCCTCAGTCAGTGCTACCGTCTGGACATCCACCAATCTTACTTTGTTCGCCATCACGTCTTTCAAGTATTTAGCATACTTGGTCATTCCCTGCAAAACATCAAGAAGAGGCAAATTTATGTGAAGTTATCTCAAGCTCTCAAAGAACTTTTTGAAGCATTCCTCCTCCTTGCTCTTTCTGAATTTCTGAGGGAATGGTGGTGGTGGTCTTTGTGTTGGCTGCAATGAAAGTTCCGCATTTTGTTGCCCAGCACTCTGATTATCTCCCATGTTGATGGATGGTCCTGGTCTAACCAACTCCGGCTGCACCTCCTTTCTCAGCTCTTTTGGCACTGCATCAGCTAATTGCTTACCGCTTCTCAGACTGATGGCATTGATCTACCGGGGGTTAGGATCTGTGTCGCTTGGTAATCCCCCCTGCGATCTCATATTTTGAGCAGCTGCTATCTGACCCACTTGTTTTTCAAGATTTCGGGTGGCTACTTGCTGATTCATTAAGTCTGTTGCCATCCTCGCCTGATTTTCCACTAACTGAGTCTGGGTCTCCATGATTTTCTGCAGTGTTTCCTCAATGCTACTACTCAATTGCCCATCATTCTGCCTATTCTGCTGATACTGCTGTTGTTGAGGTTGCATAAAATTCTGCTTTACGTTTCCACCCCAAGAAAAATTCGGGTGGCCCTGCCAATTTCTGTTGTAACTGGTTTCAAAATTCTGATTGTTACGCTGCACATTACTAACAAAATTGACTGACTCCGGATTGGCTCCACAAGATTCTGCATGGTGCCCATTATTACCATAAATTTCACACCAACTCGGAGCTTGCTGAACTGCATTAACCTGGCCCTGGCGTTGGTTCATACTCAGTTTATTGAACTAAGTCATCATTTGATGCTGTAACGAAGCTAACTGTGCTACCAAGGCATTCAAACCATCTACTTCTATCAACCCCGATCTGTTTCCTGCCCCTCTCGATGACTCGCTGTGCCACTCTGGATTTCCTTGTGCAATTCTGTTCAACAAAGAGTACAACTCATCATATGTCTTATCCAAGGCTTGCCCACCCGATGCAGAGTCTAGTAATATTTTTGTGTGTGGGTCTAGACTTTCTACAAAGGTATGAGCCAGCACTTCATTTCATTGCTGGTGATAGGGGCAATCTCTCAACAATGACTTGAATCTTTCCCAAGCCATATATAAGTTCTCATTAGGCCTCTACTTGAAACTGAGTATTTCACTTCTCAACCTTGCAGTTTTGCCTGAAGGGAAGAATCTGATAAGGAACTTCTTAGCCAACTCATTCCATGAAGTTATGGAGTTCGGTGGCTCAGCCTTCAGCCACTTTCTCGCCTCTCCCAACAGTGAAAATGGGAAGAGGGTCATTCGGACATAATATGTGGACATGCCGGTGGGGACGAACGTGTCACTAATCTCTAAAAAGCTCTGTAGGTGCTGCTGCGGGTCCTCATGTGCCATCCCAGTGAATTGACCACTAGAATGTAACAGCTGCACCATGTTCCGTTTAAGCTCAAAGTGCCCTCCAGGCTCCGGTTTACGGATGCTAGAGGTCACACTCGTCACTAGTGGGATTGCCACTTCGCGAACTGGTCTTGCTGCCATTGCTTCGGATGACAATAGTACTTGTCCCGCGGGTGGTTGTTGTTGTACCTTTTCTTGAAGTCTCTTCAGCTTATGCTCTAGAGCTATTCTCCTTCGCAAATGAATTTGACGTTCAGGATCAAGCAACGGTTCCACAAGCTCTCTATTTCTAGCCAGCTCGGCAGGGCAACCTGTCACCTGTAATAATCAGACTAAGACCAAGTTTCTCAACACTTAAGAGAATTTAAAAATCACACCAAAATAGATAAATTATCAAAACTTCGCCGAGTCCCCGGCAACGGCGCCAAAAACTTGACGTGCCCGATTCGGGCGTCCGCAAGTGTATGGGTCGTGCAAGTAATATAGTGGCTCTTTTTAAGAACCGGATTGTCGAACCCATAGGGACTGGACCCATTCCTCTAACTATCCATTTCTAGTGTGATCTTAAATACCTCAAGTGTTGGTTATAGACATTTTCGATTGAGATTAATTAAGTCTAAGTTTGGGTCAATGAAATATTCTGAAATCACTCTAGGAGCAACATAGAGTTAAAACCAATTAATCATGCGATCCTACGATTTGCAATGGGTTAAGAATGGAACTATCAATTGTTATTTCACATAATTAGAATTGCATGTTTATGGTCTTTCGAGCCTCTAAACACGGCAATCTAGCCTCACTGCATCATTGTGAGCGAGGAGTTTAACTTTCTAGTCGCGGGCAATCAATTATGTTGTGGTTTACGGGGAAACGATTAGGGACTTTCGTACGTCTAACCATTTAACTCAACTTAGCCTCACAACTACTTCTTCGAGTGGTGATGTGACATCCCAAGTTGGTCTTTCATAACCCCCATGTGTCAACCAAGCACGGTGTTAGGTATATTTCTATCCTGACACAATATATCTCCCGAGATACAAACATGCTCCTTACATTCTCATGTCCTGACCTAGGTAATGCTTTCTCAAGCTATTACTCAAGCTAACAAATATGCTTTCATGGTGATCAATCATAAAAACAACCAACAATCCAGAATGCAAGACGAAAACAACAATCAATAACTTAATTCCAAAACAATTTCATAAAAGCACAATCATAATTCATGGCTTCAACCCTAGAGGAAGGGTTCTTGCCATTCATGTTCGTAAAACTACAATTAACTAATACTAAACTAACATACTTACATGAATTTGGTAGATGAGAAGGGAATTTGATAAACCCTAGATGAGTTCACCCACTTCTCCCTTCACTCCTAGGTGGTTTTTCAGAATAAAATCGTGACCAAATGATTTTTGGAGCTAAGGGTCCTATTTATAGTAAATGGAAAACGTGCATAATTTAGCCTGTAATGGAATGGCTCCGTGTCATGGAGTGTATCGCGGAGCAATGCCTCCGTGACACGGAGGCAACGCGAAAGCTCTCTGGAAAGTGCCTCCGGAAACCAAGCTGCCGAGGGTCACCGCGCTGGCCAACGTGGCACGCTGCTCATGCAGCGCGTTGGCATGCTGCTGTCGCGCAGCTGGCCTAGCGTGGCACGGCGCTGGCGTGCTGGTTCTCTGCCTACTGCTGCCGTTTGCTGCCTTCTCTCGTGCGCTTGGCAAGGGTGTGGCACGGCGCTGGGCGCGGCACACGCACAGCGTAGCACGCTGCCTGGCGCGGCCAGCCTTGCCAAGGCATGCTCCTTGCCTACTTTCGCCACTTGCTTGCACTACATTCCTTCCTATTCACCAACTTGTGAATTAGTTCCTCAAAATCCTTGAAACCTACAAAACAAAGACTAATCATGTTGGTTAGCACATATATTCACATTTATATAAAAATCACATGACAGTATGTAAAATAACTTCGATAAACAAGACTATATTAAGGTATAAAGCGTATCTCGGGCATGCTATATTGCCCGTGATCAATAGTTTTTTTAGGCTTGTATTGATTCTACATAAAGGTCATTTATTATTACTTATGTTAATTTCTTATTCGTTAGATTGATCGCCTTCGGATATATCTATTGGCTTTTGGTTGAACTCAAGAGAGGGAACTAAAAGGGTTAAAAGTAAAAATAGAATAGGTATTCAAAGATTCTTTTTTTACTGAGCTGAAGATCGAAGTTGTTGATATGGATAGGAATATAGACTTCAACCTTGTTTAGTTGAATACAAGTAGCCACAACCACCATCACTTGCTTCTCCTGCGACCATAGGGATATATGTGTTAGGGTTCATGGGATAGTTCTTGGATGTTCAGGAGAATGCCAAAAAATGGAATAATAACTTGCAACTCACAACCTTAGGAAGAATTAATCTAGTGTATTCAAATATTTAAAACTCATCCTAGAGCAAAGGTGTCATTTTCGTAGATTTTCATCATCATTTAAAATATAAACACTTTTGAAACAATTTTAGCTCGTTGGTAAATTTAAATTTCAAGTTTAACAGTGTAATATTCAAACCATTCCCCATTGTTATCTATTTGTTATAGTGAATTAAAGTGTTAACCTTAAATTATTAATCTAATAAGTCTCTGAGGGATCGATCATCGGGACTTCACTGTCCTATATTGCTTGAGAACCACGTACACTTTCGTTACACCCTGTAAGCTCCTAACATTAGTCGGCCTATTCGTATGTTAGTTAAGAGTTTTAGAGTACAACGCTATTAGAAAGGGCCCAGGGAAACGTCGAATGAGCGCGGAGTCAAGCTTGCACGGGAAGGGGCCGAACCAGCTGCCTTAAGGGGCAACGTGTCACGGACCCCTCCCTGGCGCATTGGGTTCCATGGCACAGCCCAGAATTAGCGTGTTGGGGTCTGTTCCACGGACCTCGTGTCCACCACCCAATTTATATATAAGTTCAATGTTTTCATTGGTATTATTTCCAAATAAAACAAACCCGCGGTTAGAGAAGAGACATACGATATTTTTAGTTAAATTACCTCCGTTTACGCTGCAAAATGCTACCCGAATTAAAAATAACTTCGGGTATTGAAGTTTATCCCCGTAGGGAGGGAGCATTACTATGGAGTTAGTTTCGTGAAATTCGCTTGGCAAATTGTAACCCTGCTAAGTCAAACTTTTCAAAATGACTCCAAACTAATTTCTACACGATCACAGGCTTCATGTAAGTATTTATCCTTTCTCAACTCTGTAGAAATTATATGTTTTAGACCGTGTTCCATTAAGTGCAAGTATAGTCAATATTTTATATAGAAAGTTATCATTTTTTGGTGAATTTAGTACTGAAATTAGTCTCATTCTCCCAATAATACGATTACAGTTAGAAAAAGAAGTTTAATACGCATTGAGACTCACCAGCTAACAGAAATCAGCGATCCAGGTATGTTAAGGCAAATATCTTCGGCAAGTTAATTCATTTAATTAAATAACTCAGTCTGAATCCCAGTAAGAAGATCCGAAGCATATCTATTATGGCTAGCTGTTGTTATTAGCTGAGACTAGTATTCCATGTCTAGTTTGGGGATTGATTGCACCTGTATAGCCTTCCTTAACCAACCCCAGGGTTACTAGTTGTGTCGACGCCTGCCAAGGGCGAGACGACGTTTCTCCAAGGAGCGGTATGCCGTCTGCAAGGGACGAAGAGGAGGTCCAAGGTCCTCATACAGTCCATTCCATCGCTAGACTACTGTTATGCCAATCGACACTATATTACCCCCTATCGAGCCTACTGCCCGTGGTGTAGATATCAAATATAAGGAGTCCACCAAACTCAAACACAACTATAGTTCAGTGGCCGAGCGGGCTCAGTTACAGACCCAGGGGTCTGGTAGGTCTGCAATAGTTTCTAGATGACTCAGTATGACCTCGTTAGGGGTATATAGATTGAAGTATACTCACCAGGGCATATGGGGGCCCTGGATGGGTTATTCTGTGCTGGTTGTACCTTCCGTCTTATAGGGGCCAGGTAAGGTTCTTGTTTGCATTAGTTAATAATAGATTAGATAGTAAGAAGTTCAGCTATACGGGTAGCCTTTCTATCCTTTTCTTTCAGTTACTTTTAGTTTCGTTCAGTTCCTACAGTTATTTACAGTCACTACCTTACATATTCAGTACATATTGTAATGACTCCCTTCTTGGGGTGCTGCATTACTTGCATGCAGATGTGGATAGACGCGGATCAGGGCCTTCCTAGTTTTCAGCCAGATTAGCAATGTGGTCGGCTCCCTTCCTCCGAGATCATAGTTAGAAGGTTGACCCTTCTTTTGTTTGTACAGTTTACGGGTAGGTCGGGGACCTGTCACGACCAATATATCACTCCTAAAGGCTTGCAGACTATTTCTAATTCCCTGTGGTTAGTTGTTGTTGGCTGTGTGGGGCCCATATGTGTTTTATCTTGCGTGTTGGCCGTGTGGGTCCTTGTTTAGCTGTTAGTTTACGGCCTTGTCAGCCATGGCTTAGTTTAGTACTAGATTTAACTAGACATCATGGTGTTCTTGTCGGCCCGCATAGGTTTCCCTATTATTATATATTTCTGGATAGCTGTTTTCTTTTACAGGTGGCTATAAGGCCTTGTCGACCGGGGGCTATGTTTACAGTCGAAATATAGCCCGTTGTTTTATTGATTTGAGATTTAGTGTTAGTCATGCACTTGGGGTGCGTAAGTTTAGCCAGGTCAGTTCAGAACCTAGTAGGGCACCAGGTGCCAATCATGCCTCCCAAGGTGGAGCGTGACAAACTTAGTACCAGAATAGGTCATATCCCAGGGAGTCTATGATCTTGGGCAATATAGCATGCCCAAGTGATGCTTTATAACTTAGATTTGTCTTGTTTATCGACTTAATTATATGTATTTTCATGTACTTCTATGTAAATGTGAATATATATCTAACCAACTTGATTACTTCTTGTTTTTGTAGGTTTAAAATGAATTTGAGGAACTAATCCATGAGTTGGTGAAGTGGAGGCATGGAATCGAAAGTAAAACGCGAACGTCGGCAAGGGGGACACGCGAAACAACCCACCTGCGCATTGGCAATGTGCCACGGCAATGGGGCTTCGAGACCAGTGGCTTGCCACGCCCCCTAGCGCATTGCACAAGCAGCATGACACACTACCAACGCGGCAGTGGGCTGCATGCGGACTGTTTTGGATTTCCAGTGTGCCTATGCGATGCCTCCTTGTCACGAAAGTAAATTTGCACGTTCACCTCCGTGACACGGAGCTATTTCATGTCGGGCATAATTTTATACACCTCTCATTTTCTATAAATAGGTCCCTTAGCTCCTAAAAACATTTTATCACGAAATATTTCTGAAAAACTACCAAGGAGTGAAGGAAAAAGTGGGAGAACTCACCTAGGGTTCTTAAATTTCATGTTCGCTTCTACCAATTCTTGTATGTATGTTATTTTAATTATGTTTTCTTGTAATTATATGAACTTGAGTGGCTAGAACCCATCCTCTAGGGTTGAAGCCACAAGGTATGATTATGATTATGCGAATTTGTTTTGATTTTAACTTATTGATTGTTGTTTTATCTTACATTCTTAATTATGGTTGTTTTTATTATTGATCACCATGAAAACACACATGTTAAGCTTAGGTAAATGCTTGAGAAAGAAAACTTGGGCAAGAACATTAGAATGTAGGGAGAAAGTTTGTATTGTACGATATAATTCGCGGTTAGGATAAGAAATTATACCTAATTAGCCTTGCTTGGTTGATAAAATAGGACGATAACATGAAACAACTTAGAAATGCCACTCCACCACTCATAGAATTAGTTGTGAAACTAAGTTGAGTTAAATGATTCGAGGTACGAAAGTCCCTAATCAAAAGCATAAATCCCGTAAACCCCATCCATGTAATTAAATTGCCCACGAACTAGAATGTTACATCACCACTCAACGATGTAGTTGTGAGGCTAGTTTGTCATGTTTAGAGGCTCGAAAGACCATGAACATGCAATTTTAATTATGTGAGAGGACAATTGATAATTCCACACTTAAACCATTACAAAGCGTAGTATCGCATGATTATCTGGCCTTAGCTCTAGTTGCATCTTGAATTACTTCAGAGTATTTCGATGACCACCCCTAGACATAATTAAACTTTATCGAAAAAGTCTATATCAACACTTGGGAAAGTTAATATCACACTTGAACTTGATAATTAGCTAAATTGGTCCAATCCTTGTGGGTTCGATATCCGGCTCTTAAAAAGGGCCACTATATTACTTGTACGACCGCGTACACTTGCGAGTGGAGCGCACAACAGTCTGCAAGCCATTCTAAGTAGAGTCTTGCCTATGGATGTATTGTGGACCACACACTATAGACAGGAGGCTGCGAGGCATGTTAGGATGGTTTGCTCTTCCTTCTCTTCAAGTCGTATTATAGAGTTGTGCTGCATAGGGATGAGTCCCTAAGATTACCGCAATCTGCTTTTCTATAGAGAAATGAAGGATGTGCGGAAGACCACGACTGACAGGAAATTAGATGTTGCAATAGGAGAAGGTACTAGCAGGGTACCCCATTTAGAGTCGGCCCAATATGAGGGCGATAGGGATACTACATCTTGGTCTCCCGCGTACTCTCCGCCATGCCTGGAACCGCCCAGAGTGGAAGATGTGTCAGCACCGCCTCCAGCAGTCTCTATACTGATGCTGTCAGATCACGAAGTTAGGAGTGTTATTTTTATGACAGCCAGATAATGGCCGCACAACATCAGCCAGTGGCACCCGTAGTCACGGAGTCTTCAGGAGGACTAGCTAATTTCAGGGTTTGAGAGTTCCTTGCTCTGAGTCCCTCGCAGTTTATAGGGACGGATAGGGACCAGGACCCTCAGGACTTTTTTAACCAGCTGCAGCAGATTTTTAGAGTAATGCATGCTACACTTGCATAATTAGTTGAGTTAGTAATGTTTCAACTATGGGACATAGTAATATTATGGTGCATGAGTTAGGAAAGGTCCCGAGGTGGTGATGTTCCCCCTATGACTTTGTTCAGCTTTTTAGAGGCTTTCTTGGACCATTATTTGCCGCGAGAGATCCGACAGGCCTGGGTAGATTTTTTGCATCTGGAACAGCGCTTGATGAGTGTTCGGGAGTATGCTATGAGGTTTGATTCCCTGGCGCGATATGCATTAGCTTTTGTAGATACTATGCTAGCCAGGGTGCATTGGTTTATCATGGGGATGAATCCAGAGTATGTAAAGACTTGTGTTATAGGCACTCTATAAGAGGATGTGGATATTTCCCGTGTTCAGGCATTTGCTCAAAACATTGAGGGAATCATACAGCGGCAACGAGAGATAGAAAGCCTGAATCAGGAGCAACACTGCAGGGCTAGACCGAGTGACGTGCAGGCAGAATTTTAGGGCGAATCAAGGCCATGACTATCAGGTAGACCAACTAGACCCTCACCTCCATAGTAGAAGCAGGGTAGTAGATCAGGCCATCGGGGGCTGTCAGGACACAACGAGAGTTCGAAACCATCGGGCTCGCAACAATAGAGGGGGTCAGAGCAGAGTAGATTTACTGTGCCACTTTGCCCTATTTGTAGCCGCCGTCATCCTAGGGCATGTAGGTACAGTTCTTATGCAAGTTACATCTACGGTCAGGAGGGTCACCTAATGAGAGACTATCCGGATAGGGGTCAGAGTGATTGGGACGAACCAAGGAACAACTTCTAGTTCTGTAGCCCCTCCCGCACGCTCAGCACATTAGGGGGCATCTACTAGAACAGCTGGCGATCAGCGCCAGAACAGATTATATGCTTTAGCATCCCGTCAGGAGTAGGAGGTTTTCCCAGATGTGGTCACTGGTATGTTGCGACATTTCCATATTGGTGTATATGCTTTGCTAGTCCTAGGGATACCTTGTCTTTTGTGACACGCTATATGGCCCGTAGCTTCAGAGTCAGTCCCAATATCTTGTCAGAACCCTTCTTAGTTTCCACTACAGTAGGTGACTTAGTTATAGCTAGACAGGTGTATAGAGGTTGCCAGTCTCAGTCCTTCAAAAGGTCACCTCAGTAGATTTGATAGAGTTAGCCATGACCGATTTTGATGTTATTCTCGTCATGGACTGGATATTTGCATGATATGCTTCAGTTAATTATAGAACCCGGGCAATAGAGTATAGATTTTCGATGAGCCAGTCTTAGAATGGAAGGGTAGTTCAGCTATGCCTATAGGTCGATTCATTTCCTACCTCAAGGCCAGGAAAATGATTTCTAAGGGTTGCATGTACCATCTAGTTAGGGTTAAGGATGTTGACTCCAAAACCACAACTATACTGTCAGTTCCAGTAGTACGTGAGTATCAGAGGTATTTCCTGATGATTTGCCGGGTGTTCCTCCCGAGCGGGAGATCGATTTCGGTATTGATCTTCTTCCCAACATGTAAACTATATCTATTCCTCCCTACAGGATGGCTCCAGCCGAGCTAAAAGAGTTGAAGGGTCATTTGAAGGAACTATTAAATAAGGGCTTCATTAGACCGAACAAATCTTAATGGGGTGCACCATTTTTATTTGTCTGAAAAAAGGATGGTTTGCTTTAGATGTGCATTGATTATTGATAATTGAATAAGGTCACCGTTAAGAATAGGTATCCTCTACCCAGGATCGATGATCTGTTTTATCAACTTTAGGATGCCAAGTGTTTCTAAAAGATAGATCTTAGGTCCAGATATTATCAGCTTAGAGTTTGGGAGAGTGATATTCCCAAGACAGCCTTTAGGTCGCAGTATGGTCATTATAGTTTGTAGTTATGTCTTTTGCACTAACTAATGCTCCTGCCGATTTCATGGACTTGATGAACAGGGTGTTTAAGCAACATTTGGACATGTTCTTGATTTTGTTCATTAATGACATACTTATATATTCGCTGAGCGAGGAGGATCATACCGCTCATTTAAGAATAGTGCTTCGGACTCATTTGGTTGCGCACCATGGCATTTTGGGCCATGTAGTATCGAGTGAGGGCATAATGGTAGATTCTCAGAAAATCAAGGCAGTGAAGAATTGGCCCATACCGGATATTCAAAGTTTCTTGGGTTTAGTTGGAGACTACCGAAGGTTTGATAAGGGTTTCTCATCTATTCTAGCACCTTTGACCAAGTTGACTTAGAAGAAGGTGAAGTTCCAATGGTCGGAGGCTTGTGAGAAAAGCTTCCAGGAGTTGAAGACTTGATTCACTTCAACACCAGTATTGACCCTACCCGAGGGTACCGATGGTTTTGTGGTGTATTGTGATGCTTCGAGAATCAGACTCGGGTGTGTATCGTGCAGTATGGGAAGGTGACAGAATATGCCTCAAGAAAGTAGAAGGTTCAGGAGAAGAATTACCCCACTCATCATCTTGAGTTGGCTGCAGTGGTGTTCGCATTGAAGATATGGTGGCATTACTTGTATGGGATAAACGTAGATGTGTTTATGGACCAGAAGAGCTTGCAATATGTGTTCACGCAGAAAGATCTCAATCTTCATCAAAGGATGTGGTTAGAGCTACTCAAAGACTATGATATGAGTGTTCTTTACAACTAAGGTAAGGCTAATGCGGTAGCGGACACACTTAGTAGGCTCTCTATCGAGAGTCTTTCCCATATGGATTAGGGAAAGAAGGAGCTGGCGAAGGATGTCTACCGACTTGCAAGGTTGGGATTTAGACTGGCCGACTTGACCGATGGCAGTGTTGTTGTGCAAAATAAATCAGAATCATCCTTCATGATAGATGTGAAATCTAGACAAGACGAGGATCTGATGTTTTCAAAGATTAAGGAAGCCGTTCGAAATAAGAAGTAGAGGTCTTCTCCTAAGGGGGAGATGGTGTGCTACAGTACCAGGGTTATCTATAAATTCCAGTTGTTCAAAATTGAGGGGTCGGATATTTCATGAGGCTCATGGATTCTGATACTCTATTCATCCAGCTGTAACCAAGATGTATCATGACTTGTGGGAAAAATATACCAGTGGAATAGCATGAAGAAGTATATTGCAGAATTCGTAGCCAAGTGCCTGAACTGTTAGCAAGTGAGGGTCGAGCATCAATGGCCGAGAGATGTACTTCAGGATGTTAGCATTCCCACTTGGAAGTGGGAACAGATTAATATGGATTTCATTACAGGCCTACCTCGTACTCATCGACACTATGATTCTATTTAGGTGGTGGTAGACATGTTAACCAAGGCTTAACATTTCCTACCTGTAAAAACCACAGATTCAACGGATGATTATGCCAAACTGTATATCCGAGAGCTAGTTCGACTACATGGAGTGCCCTGGTCCATTATTTCGGACCGAGGTACTCAGTTTACCTCTGAGTTTTGGCGGTCTTTTTAGAAGGGGCTTGGGACTCAGGTTAAGCTCAGTGCAGCCTTCCATCCGCAGACGGATGGCCAAGCTGAACGAATAATCCATACTCTCGAAGGCATGTTAAGAGAATGTATAATAGACGTCAATGGTAGTTGGGATGATCACTTGCCCCTGATCAAGTTTGCTTATAATAAAAACTATCACTCCAGCATCCAGATGGCACCGTTGGAGGCTTTTTATGGGTGGAGGTGTAGATAGCCTATCAGTTGGTTTTAGGTTGGTGAGGCAGCAATCATAAGGCCGGATTTGGTTCATCAGGCTATATTTAAGGTTCAGTTGATAATGGATAGGCTGAAAATCACTTAGAGTCGTCAAATGTCATATGCGGATGTGAGGAGGAGAGAGTTCGAGTTCAAGGTGGACGATTGGTTATTTCTGAAGGCATCTCACATGAGGGGAGTCATGCAGTTTGGGAAGAAATGGAAACTCAATCCCCGCTATGTTGGTCCTTGCCGAGTTTCGAGAATAGTTGGTAAGGTAGCACATTAGTTAGACTTACCCTCAAAGTTATCTTCTGTGCATCTTGCCTTTCATGTCTCGCTTTTGAAGGAATGTTTGGGAGACCCAGCCTTAGTAGTCTTGGTGGACAGTGTTGGAGTAAAGGATAGCCTTAGCTATGTGGAAGTTCCAGTTGAAATATTGGATTGTTAGATTCAGAGGCTGAGGAACAAAGAAGTAGGTTCAGTTAAAGTATTATGG
Organism: Datura wrightii; assembly: GCA_035772735.1. Classification (NCBI taxonomy): domain Eukaryota; kingdom Viridiplantae; phylum Streptophyta; class Magnoliopsida; order Solanales; family Solanaceae; genus Datura; species Datura wrightii. Next base: position 166,702,579 of record JASDFA010000016.1, read on the forward strand.
AGTAATCAGCATGTTGAAGGAGGCACATGGGAAGCTAAAGCGGATATGATGGCTAAATACCCACATTTATTCTCTACCGCCTCAGTTTTGACTTTAGGTATCAAATTTTCTCTAAGACTCCATTTAGTTTCATGTTCAATTCATGCACGCAAGTTTCTTTTATGTATATACATGTACAGGTGATTTGTGAATTCAGTTCAACAATATATTTTGAATCGGAGGTAGTCATTTTGTCAGTTTAAGTTCAAATGATCAGTATTTGAATATGATAACTTAATGTTTCTGTTTTCTACTGGTCTTCAACATTCGAGGACAAATGTTCCCAAGGGGGATATATTGTTATAACCTGGAAGCCCAAAGATCGTATCCGGGAGTTGAAACGGGGAAGATGTAAAAGTGATGTTGCAGACTCAGTACGAGTCGTGGGATGACTGGTGAGGACAGCCCACGAGTGTTCAGGTGACTCGTGGGAAAGGTGAGTGAGGAGTTGGGAAGTTTGGAGAAAAAGGGTCCCCACAGGCGTGGGAACGACTCATTGTTAGACACCACGAGTCGTTAGGTCAGTCATGGGGTGAAGGAGAAGGAAAAGAAAAGGAAGAAGAATAGTGTACTTCACGACTGGTGACCATGAGTCGTGGGTACCCATTATGAGTCATGGTGTTAATCATTTGGAGCCTAGCAGACAAGGCCAGACTGTGCACCTGACGAGCGAGGGAACGAATCGTTTGCCCAAGTGACGAGTCGTCAGGTCGTTCATTAGGACCACCTGACAGTAATTTTTTGCGAATTTAGTAAGGGCTTTTCGTAACTCCTAAGTTTCTAAAGCCTATACAACATCATTTAAGGCTCGTTTTAGTGGGATTTAAGAGCGAAAAACTATTCTAAGTTATTCCTTCCATGCATGCAAGCTTGAGAGGGTGAGAGGTGATCTAGAGAAATTCTTGAAGGTTTTCACTCAAATCCTTCTTGGGTAATCAGAGAAGTTGTAGAAATAATCCCCTCCAGGTATTTAAGGTTATGAGTGGGTGTCCTCTTCCACACCAATTCCCAATTTCTATCTAAATAAGAGAATATCTTATGATCAAGTATTGGGTTTCTACCCAAATGCATGAATCTTCAATTTCTTTACATGGGTATGAATTGATTATGATTTTATTATGAAATTGTGAAGCATGGGCTGATTTTATACTCATTTCAACTAAAATTATATTTCTAGCTTTATGAATGTTGAAGCCCATTGATGATATGATCATGAAAAGTGAGATTTGTGAAGCATATGTGAAAATGATGAGATATTATGATGAAAAGCATGATTTAAATCTACACATGTCTATAATTTTGTTTTCGATGAGAATTGAGTATTTCTAAGTATGATAAATCCTTAGGCAATGACCACATGTTAAAGATTAAATGATGATTTTCCCGAAGTAAGCTTACCATATTGTTTTGGAGCAAGCTTACCACATTGTTTTGGAGCTAAGACTCCCAAATTTTATATTCTATCTTGTGGTATGTTTTGAGTTAAATCTTTCTATGCATAGCTTACCACATGGTTTCGGAGCAAAGTCTCCCATGTACGTTTTCAGCTTGTGGTATGTTTTGAACTAAAGCTTCGCATATGCATGATTTCGTATTTGAGATGTATTTGATCATTCAGCTTTGTCCATGGACGATGTTGAGCATCGTTATATACGATGTAGAGCATTTCATGTTTTTGGGAGAAGAGACTAGCACCGAGCGGGCTAAGGGTCGATCACCCTAATCCCCAGAACTACGCGCCAACGTAGGTTAATACTATTATATTACTTGGTACCTCCCTTGTGAGCTTCCCTTGCCCGAATGGGCCTTCAGCTTGATATCGATATCATGTTAGCATCCCTAGCCCTGGCAAGGCTTTGGACAGCTCTGTCCACTTGAGTGTGATAGTCGGGACCACGTAATCTTATCGCGGTATGTTGGTTAAGTGACGAGTCTTCCATTGTCTATATGATTTAGATTTTCATATCCATTACTCATGGTTATTATTTTATAAATGCATGTTGTAAAAACAAGGTTTGACTCAATGTTCAGCTTTTCCATAAATGTCATATTTCAGCTTTGAATCATTCGAGTCAGTTGATAGTACGAAGCTATGTATTGTATGTTATGAAAAGATCATGATTCCAGAAAGAATGCATGCAGACCCTACTCTCAATTAATGATGTTTATGTTTTTACTATCTCATTGTGTTGAAAAGATTTTACTTACTTTAGCGATTTTACTTACTTTGCATACTCGGTACATTCCACGTACTGACCACATATTTTCTATGATGTATCATTTGATGATGCAGGACCCGGCTCCCAGGTTCAACCCCGCTCTTAGATAGTTCATCGGAATTAGCGTCTTCTTATTGGTGAGTCCTCATCTTCTAAGGACTAGACTATCTATCTTTTCCTTATGTATTTCAGTTTTCAGCTTGTTGAATTAGTTGGGGTCTTGTCCCATCAACTGGTAATGTTTAGAGGCTATTTAGACATATGTATGTATTCAACTTTGAATTTACATTCGGATGTTATATTTAAGTCGGTCAGACTTTCTCTATCATTGTATCGATTGTTGTTCAGTTCTTGATTGAGTTAGATGTATGCTTATGCCATGGATCGACTTGGGGTCTCACGAGGCTCCTTGTCCCGTGTCGTGATTCGTGCCTCCAGTCAGGCTGCGGCACCCCATCTCCTGCAAGATTGCAAATATGCCCCTAGAAGAAAGATGTGTGCACCTTCTTTATCCTATGATGGGTGTAGTTGCACTTTATGTGGTGGTCATGGTAGACATTACGGTGATTATCCCAATGAGTTCACTTCTCAATACAGTTGCTATGACACAAATGTTAGTTGTTCTCTTATGTTTGATAGGAACGATGTCATGGCATGCGAGGGATTAAGCACTACATATGACCGCATGAAATCCATGCTTAGTGCTTTTTTGGAGCGGGAGTCTACATTGGAAAAGGATGCCTACTCCTAAATGCCTATGGAATTATCGATTCCTCTAGAAGAAAGCTATAGTTCTATAAAAGAAGAAGCTAAGAAGATGTTGAGATTCATAACGAGGAGTGAACAATGGGACCTAGTCCTAACTGACTCGTGGGAAAGTGTTCAGCATGATAATGAATAAGGGTCAGGGTGGACTTTGAAGAGGTCAAAAGGATTTTCCAACCAATCATCCCAACATTAATACAAGATGCCAAAAGTAAAGAAGTGACACTAGAGCTCCAAAGAGAAGTCTATCAAATTATTTTTAAGGACTCTAGTGCACTTGAGAAGGAGGATGTCAAGCAAAACGAATGCTTGAGAATGGAGCAACTTAAGCCACCCTCCAATCAGTTTTCAACATTGTACTTGGTTGCTTGCTAATATGAAAATTGAGGCAACCAAGTTTATGAAGGAAATTAAAGAGGAAAATCAAAGTAGCTTCATCCAAAAGTGTTTTCAAGCCAACAAGACAAAATCACATCCCTCCTTTAAGGGCCAAGAAATGCAAAATTCGACATATATTTCTTGGTGCCTCACTTTTACACCATAAACACTCAAGCAGAGTTGAAAAATAGAAAAGAAATTAGGGGTGCAATTAACAAGCTCAAAGTGGAGTGAAAAGTGGTAAAGATCGATGCTATCGAGCTGCCACATTAAATAAGACACTTCTTGGGAGGCAACCTATAACACCCCAAAAGTCTCTCAGATCAGAACCATGTCATTCAATAGGAAAAGGCACTAGAGTCACAGAATGACATTAGGAGTGAGTTGTTTTGAGGAACAACGACCCTTTGTGTGTCTTGTTGAAAGCCCTTAGTCAACGCTTCCCAAAAACAAAGAGTCAAGTGAAGACTCATTAGTTCATCTAACGGGTCATCCTACGGGGCCAATAAGTGGAGTTTAAAAAGGGGTCGGATTTTGTATAGAGATGATAGATGGAAACCACAACCCATTGAGATATGTAATGACCTGTCGTATTGATGCATTGGAAGCATTTCAAAAAATAGTGCAGGTGTGATAGTGGTGTCTATGAGGGTAGTGATGAATTGTGGTAGCATGTAACGAGTTGCCCTTTCTAGCATTGGATAGGTTTTTGAAGCAAATTCATAGAATTTCGGAGGAAAAAGGGGAAACAATAGATGGACCAATAGTCCGTTATTCAAGACCATGACTTGTTGTATTTGTCGTGGGATCTGCCAGCTTGTTTAAAATTTTCGCAGTGCAGGGTCATTTTTGTAAACTTCTATGCTTTTAACTCCTAAATGAAATCATTTTAGACTTCCTAAGAGTTAGATTAACGGGGTTTAACTTAGTTAAATTATTCATCCCCTTCAAAAAGCGATAGTTCATCATTCCTCTAAAGATCAAAGCTAAGACTCTTCATTCGACCTCTTCAAATCTTCTTGGGCTTTTCAAGAAAAGCCTAGGGGTCTATTAGTAAGGTATGTAAGGATATGAATGTGGGAAATTCTTCCACCATAATACCCAATTTCATCTCGATTCTATGATTTCAAGTGTGTAAGCATGCCAAGTTGAAATTCTAGGGTTTTACCCAGTTTTCATGAAATCGTCCATTCTATCTCTATAGATTTAATCCTATCATGTTTCAACTGATATTTTATAGCTATTAGGGAATATTTACTCCTCAATTTACTTCCTAATACATGATTTCAAGTTTATGAAGATTATGCCTTATTATGCATGATTTACGAATTTCAAGCTTATTAGTCCATGATTTCAAGTATGATGAATTATCAAGTGTGCATGAATATTTATGAAATCTTAAGCTTATGATTTATGATTTCAAGTTATGAAGTTTTACTCAGGTATGCATGATTTTTACGAAATTCAAGTTTATGTCCAGGGCCAACCCAGGGTCTAATTCATGGCCAGTTCATGTATTTTAAGCATGTTTCTAAATCTCATGATCTCAACTAGATCATGTATTTCAAGTATGTTTTATCATCATGATATGAGCACTATATATGTTTTGGGAGTAGTATTTAACACCGAGTACTGGATTTCAGCATACCCAGGTTTTAGAACTATGTGCGAATATAGCCATGATAGGGTCATCCACGAGAGTGTCTCCTATTCCCGAATGGGACACCCATGAGCAATATCACTTCTTTTTCATGGATCTGCCCTTGGGACGGTATGAACACCCTCCCGACTAGGGTTTTACAGGTCAGGCTCCTTGTATGCTCATGCGGGATATGAAAATTCTAAGAATCTCCTAGTGTTCCTCATGTTTTCAGCTACTTATGTTCATGACTTATAATATTATGTTTTATAGCATATTTGACCCATTGATCAGTTTATGAGTTTTCACTTTTTGATTTCAAGCATGACACACTATATAATCTCTATTTCTAAACCGTGGGTCATTATGTTCAGTTTATGATGAATATCTCATGATCATGATTACATTGAGAATATGATGTTTAGCATGTTGTCCTTACTCTCTTATTCTATCTTGATTTACATTTATGATTTCAAACTATCATTTTACTAACAAGTTTTAATTTCTCAAAATACTTAGTACATTCAAAGTACTAACCACATACTCTATTCTATATCTACTCATGATATAGGTGCGAGTGATTAGTCTCACCTTCGACGTTAGCTCACTCCTGATCAGTCCATCTCAATTACTGCTTGTGTGAGTCCTTATCCTCGGAGGACATTATAAGTTTTATCTTTTTAGCATGTCTCAGTTTTAAACTAAGAGATCTAATTGGGGGTTTTGTCCCATAAGCTCATTATAGTAGTAGAGGCTTTTCAATCAACCATGTATAGGCAGCTCAACATTGTTGACTTCTGTTTACGTTTATGACTTATATTATGCAAACTTCCGCTTATATCATGTTCATGCTTTACTTCTGCTTAGAAATATTTTTGTTCATGCTATGTATGTGCCATGGGTTATCTTGGATTCATTGATGGTTTTAGGTCCCATGTCTCGATTCGGGTTCTCAGCTCGGGTCATCACAACTTAATATCAAAGCATCAGGTTCAGGTATGTCCTACGATATCTGAAAGTTGTGTTAAGTATATTCTTTTCCATGGATGTGAAGCACGCCACACTTTTGGGGAAGAGGCTATGATACGTTTTAGAAAATTTTGCTTTTTTCATGATCTATATCATGCGATGAAGTACACCTCTCTATTCCTCTAACTCATGCAATACACATTTGCAGAAATATGTCTCCCCGCCGAGTTAATGGGAGAAGAAATGGCAATGGCTATGGAAATGAAGATGGGCATTAGCTAGCCTCACCATCTCTATAGGATCCCTTGCCCAAGCAAGTTACTAATACCGAGTTTAGGTCCACTTTTCAGATGTTGGCTCAAGCTATGACAACCCTATTCAACCAGTAGGCAGTGACCCATGTCCACTAGAATGGGAATGCGACTACAGCGGGTCTGTGAGACATCCTCATGATCAACCCACCTAAATTTCTTGGGTCAAAAGTGGATAAGGACCCATATGAGTTCATAGAGGAGATTTAGAAGATCACTTAGATTATGAGGGTGACAGGAGAGGAGAGTGCAAACTTAGCCTCCTGTCAGCTGAAGGGGGTTGCTCAAATATGGTTTCGACAGTGGAAGAAGAGTAGGGGAGTTGGTGTGGTTTCTATTGGTTGGGATGAGTTTGTTATTGCTTTCTTGAATAAGTTCTTTCCTCGAGAGTTAAGGGAGGCAAAAGCAGCTGAGTTCGCTAATGTGAATAAGAACAACATGACTATTCAACAATATGGCTTGGAGTTTACCCGATTGTGTCAGTATGCACCAGAGATAGTGGCCGATCCGAGAACTCGTATGAGTAGGTTCATGAATAGGGTGGAAGATTCGTTTATCAAGGAGTGTAGGACTGCCATGTTGATTAATTATATATATATCTGGTGACTGATCATATATGCTCAGCAGATAGAGGTAGAGAAGATGAAGGAGAAGGAGAGAGAGGCCAATAAGGCAAAGAAATGGAGTTATAGGCATTCCCAACAGAGGTCAGGGGATGACATCACCCATAGTATCACCGGAGATCATCCAGTGTTCTGTCTAGACCCAGACATAACCAGAAGGGTAGATCATTAGACTCTAGAGGCTAGGGGAGCATGGCACGGGAGTGCTCTTTTTCATCCTATGCGAAGTGCGGTAAGAACAATCCTGCATGATGCTCAGTAGGCTCTAATGCTTTTTTTGGATGTGGTAAACTCAGACACAGACTCAAGGATTACCCGTAGACCATACAGAGCGACAAAGGTCTGAACCCCAGCCACCAGTTCTGCAGCTCCCATATCTCGCCAATTTCAGCAGCGCGTATCTTCTAGTCCAGGTGGCATGCTTGTTTTGGGTGTGGTAAATCCGGACACAAACTTAAGGATTTCCTTACAACCATACATAGAAATGGTGGGTCCACACCCCAGCCACCAGTTCAGCAGCTCCCGCAGCTCACATATTTCAGTAGAGCGCATCTTCTAGTGCAAGTGGAAGCAAGCGCCAGAGCAGGTTCTATGCACTATCATCTTAGTAGGAGAAGGAAGTCTCACACGATGTATCATTGGGATGTTACAAGTATTGCATCTTCATATTTATGCATTGTTAGATCCAGGGGATATACTATCCTTCATGACTCCTTATGTTGTTATTAGTTTCGGTGTCACTCCTAAAATCCTGTCAGAGCCCTGCTTAGTATCTACTCCCGTTGATGAGTCAGTTTTAGCTCGATGGGTATATAAAAATTTCCCTGTCACGATCCTTTAGAAAGATACCTCAGCCAATTTATTGGAGATAGATATGACTGATTTCAATGTTATATTCAGTATGGATTAGTTACATGCTTGTTATGCCTCAATCAATTATACGACCCATACGATAGAGTTTCAATTTTCGGGTGAACCTATCCTAAAGTGGAAGAGTAGTTCAGCTATGCCTGTAGGTCTTTTTGTTTCCTACCTCAAATCCAAGAAGATGATCTCCAAGGGTTGTGTACCATCTAGTTTGGTTAAGGATGAGACATTTGAGAGCTCAACTGTTCAATCAGTTCCTGTTGTATGTGAGTATCTGGAGGTATTCTCAGATGTTCTACCAGGAGTCCCTCTCGAGCAGGAGATTGACTTCGGTATTGATCTTCTCCCTTATACATAAGACATATCCATTCCACCGTACAGAATGACTTCAGCTAAGTTAAAAAGTTGAAAGAGCTGTTGAAGGAACTCCTAGATAAGGATTTCATCAGGTCTAGTAAAACCCCCTGGGGTGCTCCAGTTCTCTTTGTTCGAAAGAAGGATGGATCCCTTAGGATGTGCATTGATAATCGATAGTTGAACAAGGTCATATTTAAGAATAGGTATTCTCTCCCTTATATTGATGATCTGTTTGACTAGCTTTAGGGTGCTAAGTTCTTTTCGAAGATAAACCTCAGATCCGACTATCAATAGCTCAAAGCTAGGGAGAGTGTCATTTCGAAGACCAACTTTTAGGACTAAATATGGTCACTATCAGTTCATAGTTATGTCTGGTCACTATCAGTTCATAGTTATGTCTTTTGGACTAATGAATGGTCCTACAATTTTATGAACTTGATGAAAAGGGAGTTCAATAATATTTACATATATGTTCATGATTGTCTTCATAGATGATATTCTCATATACTCTCGAAGCGAGAAGGAGCATGCCGCTCATTTGAGGATTGTGTTGCAGACTCTCAAGGATCTCCAGCTATTTTCTAAATTCAACAAGTGTGTGTTTTGGATAAATTCAGTAGCATTCTTTGGTCTTTTGGTATCTAGTGAGGGTGTTCAAGTGGACTCTCAAAATATAGAGGCAGTGAAGAATTAGCCTAGAGCAGTCAGTCCTAAGATATTAGGAGCTTTTTGGTTTAGCTGGCTACTACAGGAGGTTCTTTGATGGATTTTCATCGATTGTGACGCCATTGACTAAGTTGACCTAGAAGAAGGTAAAATTCCAATGGTCTAATACTTATGAGAAGAGTTTTCAGGAGTTAAAGCCTCGATTCACTTCAGCCCCAGCACTAACCCTACCGGAGGGCACGAATGGATTCGTTGTGTATCACGACACCTCTCGAGTGGGTCTTTGTTGTGTGTTGATGCAGCATGGTAAATTCATTGTGTATTCCTCCAGACAGCTTAAGGCTCATGAGAAGAATAATCCGACGCATGACCTAGAGTTGGCCGCTGTGGTATTTGCCTTGAATATTTGGAGGCACTATTCATCAAAGCTCTTAAATTTTTCTTGGGCTTTTCAAGACAAGTTTAGGTGTCAATTACCCAGGTATGTAGGGCAATGAGTGGGGGAAATTCTTCAAACCTCATGCCCAATTTCATCCCAACTATATGATTTCAAGTCTCTAAAAATGCAAAGTAAAAATTGTAGGGTTTTACGCCATTTTCATGAAATCTTCCATGCTATCTCTATGGGTTTAATCCTCTCCTTTTTCAATTGAATTTTATGGCTATTAGGGCAGTTATATATAACCATCAATTTAAATCCTAATACATAATTTTAAGTTTACGAAGATTATGGCCTATTATGCATGCTTTATGACAAGCTTATGATTCCATGATTTAAATCAAGTATGCATGAGTGTTTATGAAATCTTAAGCTTATGGTTTATGATTTCGAGTTATGATTTTTAACTCAAGTGTGCATGATTTTCATGAAATTCAAGTTTATGTTCATGGCCGACTCACGGGCCTAATTCATGGTTAGTTCACATATTTTAAGCATGTTTATGAATCTTATGCTCTCAACTAGCCCATGTATTTCATGTATATTTAATGATTATGATATGAGCACGATATAAGTTTTGGGAGTAGTATTTAAAATTGAGTGGATCGAGGTCCAACACACCCAGGTCTTAGAACTATGTGTCAATGTAGCCATGACAGGGTCCTCCACTAGAGTGTCTCTTATGCCTGAATGGGCCACCCATGGGTGAAATCACTCCATTTCATGGTTCTACTGTTGGCAAGGTATGAACACCCACCTGACTAGGGTTTTACACATCAGGCTCCATGTATGCTCACTTGTGGTATGTGAGTTATAAGAATCTCCCACTGTTCCTCTTATTTTCAGTTAATTATGTCCATGACTTATGATATTATGTTTTATACCATATTTGACCCGTTGATCAGTTTATGAGTTTTGACTTATGATTTCAAGCATGACACTGTACATTATCTGTATTTCTAATCCTTGGGTCATTATGTTCAGTTTATGATTAATATCCCATGATTATGATTACTTCGAGAATATGTCTTTTAGCATGTTGTCCTTACTCTCACATTTTATCTTCATTAACTTTGTGATTTCGGACTGTTGTTTGTTATACCCCGGGAACCCAAGGATTAGACTTGGGAGTCAAAATGGTGAAAAGATGAAATTTCACATAAGATCACAGAACGATCAATGAAGTGGCTCGTGAGGAGTGAGCACGAGTCATGAAGTGACTCGTGGTCAAGCAGGGAGGTGCACTGGTCTGGGTGTCACCACGGGCATGACCACAAGTCATGATCAGGCCACACGACTCGTGAGGTCACTCATGGCCTAGACTGGATGCTTGGCAAGGATAGTTAGGCAGTATGGACCACAGATGGTGACCACGAGTTATGGTCACTCACCATGATCCGTGGTGTCCTTCGTGGGGTCCCATGGTGAATTTTGGCAGTGTACCTCATGACTCTAGGCCATGAGTCATTATCCCTAGTCATGAGTCATCCAGTCCCTTGTAGGGACTGGCAGTCAGCAAAATTATGTGATTTTTGTAAGGGTTTTTTCGTAATTCCTAAGTCCCAGGTCCCTAAACTACGTCGTTTTAGCTTATGAAAGGTGGGTTTTTAGGTGGATAAGTTAATCTAAGTCTTCATTCATGCATGCAAAAGTATAGAAAGGTGATCAAAGGGTGATTCAAGGATTCCCTCTTCAAATCCTACCAATTCCTTCTTGGGCATTCAAGGGAGGTTAAGAATCAGTTGTTTTCAAGTATGTAAGGCTATCAATGGGTGTTTCCTTTCACACCCATTCCCATTCTCTATGATTTCATCACAATTCCATCAAAAATTTATTGTGTTTTGAAGTAGATTTATATAAAAATCTAATGGTTTTTAATGGGTTTTGTGATTTTCGAACCTTATCATATCCTATGGGGGTTTTATCTGATTTTGTAAATTAATTTATTTATAATGTTATTGATTATTGAATTCTCTTCAAATTAAGCCTAATTCTGCATGACCCATGATGAGTCCATTTATGATCTACTTTTCCATCAATGATATTTTATGAGACCAGCTTGAGTTACGATTTGAAATGTTGATTTAATAAATTACCCATCATGATTTTATGAATTTCAAGCTATATGTATGATCTACAAGTATGTATGAACTTTATGATTCATGAATTATGTTTTGGCCGACTCACGGGCCTTATTTCATGGCTAGTTCGCATATGTACAAGTATGTTTATGACTAGCATGATTTAACTAGCCCATGAATTTGTGCATGTTATACTATGAGAACTATATATTTTTTGGGGGTAGTACCGAACACCGAGTAGGTTCGGGGCTCAGGTTAAGCCCTAGATTTCATAAACTACGTGCCACCATAGGTATGTTGGGACCTCCCTTGTGACTGTCCCCGGCCTAGTTGGCCCTTTTCATTATGATATCACGCCCTTCATGGTTCTACCCTTGGAAAGGTATGAATGGCCTCCCGACTAGGTTTACAAGTCGGACTTCATGTGTGCTCATATGGGGTATGTCAGTTAAGAGAATCTCCCATTGTTCCTCATGTTTTGAATGCTTATGATTATGTATTTTGGCTCAAGTCATGTTAATTAAAGCTTTTCTCCTATTATTATAATTATGTTTGTATTATGAATATTTTGGAAAACCTTGAGCCTTAAGTTATGTTATGATGTTTACAGTATGAGCATGACGTCCTACTCTTATGGTTGTTTATGAGTTTTATAAATCTTTAAATTTCTATTTTGCTTACCTTGCATACTCGGTACATTCCAGGTACTGAACACATATTTTCTATATTGTAACGTTTCATGATATAGGAACTGGCTCTCAGGCTCACCTTCCTCAGTAGCTCTTCAAAGCTCTCTATTAGCTTATTTGGTGAGTCCTCATGTTCTGAGGTCCATATGTCTAGACTTTGTTGTTCTCTTTCAGTTTAAGTATTGTAGGGTTAGTTGGGGTTCCCTTCAACTCGTCTTTCATGATTAGAGGCTTTTTAGACTATCAGTTGTTTTCAGCCGTCATGTATGTATCATGTATTGTCTTTTCTCCATTATTATGTCATGATTTCATTTCCTTATGTTAAGTCTTCCACTTATGTGAATGAATTAGATATGTGCTCACGCCATGGGTTGACTTGGGGTCTCTTGGGGCTCCTTGTCCCGTGTTGCGATTCGGGCCTCCATTCGGGTCGTGACATTATTTTACTAGCATATTTTATGTTCTCCAAATACTTAGTACATTCAAAGTATTGACCACATACTCTATGTTATATCATCTCATGATATAGATTCGGGTGATCAGTATCTGTTCCGATGTTAGCTCACTCCCGATTAGTCAAAATCAGTCCCCGCTTGGGTGAGTCCTCATTCTCTGAGGACATTATTATTTTTATGTTTTTAGTATGTCTAGTTAGTTTCATTCATAGAAAGCTAGTTGGAGGTGTTGTCCCATTAGCTCATCGTAGTAGTAAAGGCTTTTCAGCCAACCATGTATAGAAAGCTCAGCGTTGTTGACTTGTGTTTACCCTTATGTCTTTATGTAACGTAGACTTCCCCTTATATCATGTTCATGCTTTAGTTTTTCTTATAAATGCTCTTATTCATACTGCTTAGTGTCATGAGTTAGCATGAAGCCACTCATGGTTCCAGGTCTCATTTCTCTGTCCAGGGTCTCTACTCGGGTCGTGGCACAACCCAAGAATTTTTAAATTTCATTTTTACTTTAGATCTTTGTGGTCTTTGGTTGTTGCAAGGTTGAAAAATGTGTGGAATATGACAAAATGTGGAATATAAGAAAATGAGGAACCTGCGTTGGACATGTGAAATGCAGATCCATATGTGTAGCACACAAGTCCAACACATGTGCCAACAAGAATACCTGGAAGAAAAAATGCTCAGCAGTGATGTACATTTGTGCTAGACCTACTACGCGCAGATCCAAAGGTATAAAACGCAGGTTTAATGCAGGTTATTTTCAGAATGCCTAGCAGGATAAGGTTCATAAGAAGTGATTCTGCACCCTACCTGCGAAACACAGGTTTGGTTGTACAGTCTGCAGTTCCAACTCAAATGCCTTTATCAGACTAGAGAGTTATCTCACCCATTTTCCCTTATTTTTTTCAACCTTGTGCATCGAAGAAAATGCATTAGTTTCTATAACGGTGAAGTATGAGTAACCCACTCATTGGTGATGTGTCATTTGGCCCTATGATAGACTGAGTGACATCATTTTAAGGGCAAATCATCATTGCTTTCTATTTAGCATTGCCTTTGTATATAGTAGTTGATGAATAAACTTTGAGGATTTTCTTTATACTACAGTTTTTTCCAAGGAGTAAGTTTTTTCGTATTTTATTTTTTGTGTTGAACCGTGTGACATTTTCCAATGATGGATTGAAAGGTGACTTTCTTAAGGGAAAATGCCATGTCTTTGAGTCCTTGTTGCACTCATTTTAAGAGGTACCACCAAATTTTTTATTGGCATTGCAAAATGATTTTTGAGATAAAAATAGGCACTTGAATTTGCTAATAGGCACTCTCTTGTCATAAGTTACATATTCTTTGTTTGGTTTTTTGATTAGCAAAACTAGCTCGTTTATAGTCGTATCCTTGATTTGATTATAAAAAATAGTTGAACTCCTAGGAGTGTGATGCTTTGTGTGGTGAGGTCTTTGACTTGATTCTTGTGTGTGCACATTACCTAGAACATGCCCCAAGTGTGATTCAAGGAAAAATCTTAGATATAGTTGTGTTTAGAAAATGATTTTCGGCTTTCTTTTATAGTCACTTCACCATAAAATGACCTCCTTGAACATCAATCTTTGCTAGCCAATGTCTGAGCCTTTAACCCTTTTCCTTGAAAAATGCATTACAAGCCTATTACCCTTTTTAATCTTCTTCTTTGGCACCCATCCTCCCTAATTTGTAGTGATAAAAGTAATAAGATGGGGCATGAAGCCCAAGACTTGCGGAGGGATAAGGAAATAAATAGAAATAAGGCAAAAGCCTAAGTTTGGGGTGTGCAAAAAGGGAAAATATATGAGTTTCAATGTGAGGTATCACCAAATTACTTGTTGAAAAGAACGAAATGGTTAGTTGAAAAACCTCTTATCAATAGAAGAAAAAGAAAAAGTTGAAAGGTGCTATATCTTGCTTAGATGAGTCTAAATGTAGAATCTGTGGCTTTACAAGGGTGGTTCTTGATGAAAAATGAGAATGATGAATAAGGAGAGATAAGGTGGAGTGATCTCACCTGTGTGAGTTGGGCTCTCTCTTTGTGTGAGTGGCAGCACTTCCTTGGAGTACATGCTAAAATTGTTGTTTTCAATTGAGATGTGAGAATGAGACAAGCTGTGCAGTGAACTTTATGGCAAATCTTGAATGTTAATTGTATATGACATGAGATTTTTATTGAGCTTGTTTTGATTGAAAATACCCCTTTTTTTGAAATGAAAGAACGAAAATGAGATGTGCCAAAAATTTGTGGTTACCAATTGAATGTGTGTAACATGTTTTGAGTCTTTTATTTTCTTGAGTTAGTAGGTGATTTGAGGTTGTCTTAAGTTGTAGTGGTCCTATGTGCAGCTCTTGTGATGTGGTACATTTTATTCAATTATGCGTTGTGGGTGATTTCCTTTCTCGAGGACAAGCAATGAATCAAGTTTAGGGGATTAACGAGTTGGTAATTTACCAAATTATTAGGCTTTTAAGAATGAGATTTTTCATTTTTATCAAACCAATTAGGAAGGTCTTATGTCTTTTCCATTTGATTTTGAAGGTATTAAACTTAGACAAGGAAAGCAAAGGAATTAAACAAAAAGCAATCTGTGGTGGCCATGCTTTTGCATCTGCTGTAGCGGATTTGCATCTGATAAATCCAGGTGTCAAGCAGATGGGACTACCTTGCACTTTCTTTTGCATCTGTTGTATATGATTTCCATCAGCTAAATGCAGATGTAAAGCAAATGGGACTGCCATGCACCTTCTATTAAACTACGGATTGGCATCTACTAAATGCAAATTCCCCACAGTTGCACCTACTATTCACCTGTGAACCACAGATTGGCATTTGCTAACTACAGATAAAAAACCAAGTGGCCTTTTTCGCTGATTCAAGGGAAAAAATGTCCAAAAAGGCTCCAAAGTACCAGGAAGCTTCCAAGGGAATATATGCGATGTTGTGCATAAGAAAATTATAGATTTTTCTCACCCTAAATTTTACACACCAACTTTTGAATAGTACACATCATAGAGAATTAAATTGCAGAGAGAGAATTATAGAGAGATGTTAGAACTCCTTCTTCTTCAAGTTCTCTAGGGCAAAAATCCACCATTGTTGTAGGTTTATAAGCTTGAATTTACTATTCATTATTATGACTATTAATGATTTATCTATGAATATTGTTCGGCTTCTGTGGTAACTTCACGCAAGTGCACGTGGTCGAACAAGTAGTAAAATGGCTTAAGTAAGTCAAGTATCAATCCCATAGGGACTGAACTAAGGTAATAATTAACTTAAGTGTTAATGAACTATAACTTTAAGAATGCAGAAAACCAATTAAACAATATTTGGAGAGTTTGAGTTTCCTAATTTCTATGAATCTAAGACAGAATTCCAAAGTGAGTCTGAACTATAGTAATGAGCATGCTGAGGTTAAAACGAACATGCAGGGAAGTAATTTATCGATACAATTCAGTTAATCTTTCCTTCGGTTGCTAGTCATGAATTATTTCCTATGGATTGAAACTTTCGTATCCTACCCAACTTAAGAATCATGAACCTTCAACCTACATTTCTGTGATAAAAGAATTTCATGTTCTAATTGACTAATAAGACTTTCAGATATATTTCTATTCTGAATGTAAATCAATTCTCAATTTTCCCAAACTAAGAAGAGATCATATCCTACCAATTCACAACTTTCCAATTTCTTTTCTTTTCAAAATCAAAATTGGATTTTTTAGATATACATTAACATTGTCCAAACATTAATGCAGTAAGAACAAGAATTGATAGAACAACCATTGAAGAAAAGATGAAAACTAAATTGATCAACAATTACATTCCACTTCAATTGTTCTTAACCTCATCAACAAGTGAATTTAGCCACTCATTTGTGAATCAAGCATCATCAAATGAGTATAAATCATACAAACAATTGAGATAAAAGAAAGAGAGATAGAGAAGAACCCTAGAATTTTTGTCCCCTCAACTGCTTGTAACCCACTTTCTTGCTCAACCAAGTCAGAATGTTTAAAAATAAACCTAAGTGTGCTATTTATACTAGTGAGAATTTTTCCCGAAATAACAAGCAATGTGGCACGGAGTGTATCACAGAGCACTCCCTCCGTGCCACGGGGCAAACGCGGACCCTCTCTGGAATCAGGTTCCTCAGCAATTTCTCCTTGGTGTGCCATGACCTGCAACGCGGAGCTAGGCCAATGTGTCACGGCGCAATCGAGAACCTTCATTGGAATTGGCCAAAATAAATCACCCGAGGCAGACTGCCTCCGCGATGGCAACGTGACACGACTCCATCGCGGAGCCCTTATATTTGATGCTCTTCTTTGACCTTTTCCACAACCTTGCTTCCAAGTCCATTCCTGATTTTCACCAACATGTATCTTAGCTTCCCAAAATTAAATTTTACCTACAAAACAACACTAATCATGTTGGTTAGTATAATTTCACATTTTAACTTCAAATCACATGAGAATGCACACATACGATAGATAAACAGGATGAAATAAAGCATTTGAGTATCACTTGGGCATATAATTCTGCCTAAGATCAGTTACCCCACACTTAAAATCTTGTTCGTCCTCGAACAATACTCTCACATCTCATGCAATTGCCACCTACACATAGCTACTTTGGCTTGACAATTCAAGCTACGGCTATACCGATTATTTAATATAGCAAATCATCAAGAAAACATGCATGGTATCATCAACACAATGACATACACCACATTAAGACCTCCTAAACTCAAGAATCGACTCTCGATCTCGGCAAAATCATGAAAATTAACTGATCAAGACATCCGACACGAAATTCAATCTCTCGTCAAGTGTGTGCCCTCACAACACAAGAGAAATTTCCCCCTTTTCAATCATATGATTTCTAAAGAATTACATGTAGGGGTATATGAACACGATTTTGCTCTAGGAGGACCTAGACTGCTATCTGGTGAGCCAAAGCACATCTGGTGCCTGGCTGGCTCTAACTCAAATTCCTGGAAACAAAGGGCTATATAACGTCTATAAACATAGCTCCCGACCAACAGGCCTATAGCCACCTGTACCTGAAAACCAGCTAACCAGAAACATACTACTGTAGGGGAACCTATGCGGGCCGGCAAGGCCACCATGCTGTCTAGTTCCCTGTAACTTAACAATAGCATGCTAAATAAATACGTGACCGGCAAGGTCACCTCTACTGACTAGTTGTGGCCACACACGGCATAGGAACAGAAATAACAAATAACTATAACAAGTTGCACGGCCTCACACGACCGGCTCGACTGACCACAGGGAAACATATACAGACTGCAAGCCTCTAGGAATAACAATAGAATGATCGGGACAGGGCCCCGACCTACCCGTACTGTACAACAAAAGAAAACAAAATACACCTCTGGAATTCAGACTCCGGATGACAGGAGCTGAATACTCAATAGCTGGCTGGAATCACGAGGGATCGCCTCCTCGTCTATGAGTACCTGCAGGCAAGTAATGCAGCGCCCCACTGGGCGTCAGTACCACTGGTACTGAGTATGCAAAGAAACTGAAGTAATACAACTGAAAACAACTGAATATAGATAGCATAACTAGCATTTCTGTATAGCAGGAGATAGCTGAATCTGAAGAAGCTGATATAAACTGACTCAAGCTTTCTGTACTGATAAGGCAGAGGCGTACCTGTAGACGCGACGGCCTGCTGTCTAGTAGCTAGTATATAATATATAGAGCACATAAATAGATATCAAGTAGCAAGCAAGAGCCAATACCAACCCCCATAAGTCGGATGGCGCCAAGCAAGCAAACAATCTATATACCCCTACCCGGGTCAAAACCAACAAAAAATAAGTCACTCCACTCATCTGATAACTGTGAGCTCCTCCTACTGGCCCCCCTTGGGTACGTAGCTCAGGCCTTGGCCTCTGACAATAAACTGTGTCTGAGTCCGAAGACTCCTGCCTCTGGGCGCAAGTGCACACGGGGTGTGTAATAAAAACTGCCCCTGGGTGCAAGCACGCAACAGGGTAATTTTATAAAAATGTGTATCTGAGTCTGCACCCAGCCACAAGCGCACAGAGAGTGTTCTGCCCCTGCAAACAGGGTGGACTGGCTATGCGCAGAGTAAACTGAACTACCCCTGCAAGCAGGGTGGTCTGGACCGTATTATCATGGTGGTCGGCCATCATCGTCCTCTAGGCGGACGGCATCGCCCAGCTGGTGGCGGTATCTGAATCTGGTATCGACACAGCTATAACCCAAGGGCGGTGGGGATGCTAAAAGGGTGCCCACATGCCACAACAAGTCTCAACAAACAAATAGCACATAGAAATAGAAAGCATGTATAACTGAAAAGACTATCTGGAATCTAACTTCTTATTCTGATCTGTTTCTATACTGAACTGATTCTTTACTGATTATACTGATTCTGATATCTTTGTTTAACTGTATGGCTAATCTGTAGCCAAGATACTGTCTGTCTGAATGGCTAGTCTGTAGCCATAACTATCTGTCTATCTGATCTTTCTTTACTGACTTTTATTATGAAAATCTGTTCCTTTTTATTCCACAACATGCTTGCTATTCACATAATAGGCTATACTCAAACTGAAATACTAACTTGCCCTTGGGCACATGCTTTTCTAACTTTCAGACTGAATACGATATAACAACGCAAACTAGGTTTACTGAACTTTGCACAATACTTAACATTCAACTCCGGGAATTCTACTACGGAGTTTATTGAACTATACAAGGCTAAAGCTACTAACTTGCCGAAGAAACTGACTTTACATACCTTAACCTCGAGTTATCCGTCTGTCGGACGAGGCTCGGTCAATATTCCAGCTATTTCTCCCAACTGCATTCATGTATACGCTAATTAATACTAAATATAGCTTTATTCTAAAGAACAACATCACTTTCGATATAATTATAGCCTAAACTTAGGATTATCGAAAGACGATCAAAAACTCGCTATTTTTCAGAAGTCCAGAAGGGAGAAGTACTCACTTCACAGCTAGGAGCACATAGACACTAGTTTGGAGCAATTCTACTTACCTTAGTCCGGTAGCTCGATGATTCGTCGACCGTATTTCGCGAAACAAAATCCGTAGGAATTCTCCCTGCTGCTAAATACCTCGGTACCTGAAGTTGATTCGAGTTTGGACCGCGTTTGACAGCGTAATCGAAAGGAAATTATCAAATACCTTACGTTCCCTCTGTTTCTCTCGCGTCCTTTCTAGAAAGTTATGAAAATTATCCGAAGTAGAGGGGTTATATAATAGGGACCTATAAGTCGCATTCAGGGATTGCGATTTATAAGTCGCATTCCTGGAATGCGATTTATAAGTCGCATTTTGCCTTGCGATGCGCCGACTTGGCGCTTGTCCGATATTTCCCCGGGCCTTTCTCTAGCATGTATGGCTTTCAAATACTCTTAATCAACATCGAATAGGTCATCTATATGCCGGAAATTTACGGGCTGTAACAGTATTACTCCACTAATATAAGGACGCATGATGTAAGAACACGTAGGACTTAATGGGTTGTAATGTAAGCTAAGGAACTAGTAAATACTGGGCTAACCAATAATAGCAGCTAGCTTCCTTAAGCGCTTTTCAATACATCCCACCATCATTATGGGCCTTGTTTCTTCCTTCATCTTCTCTTTCTTGAATTTTCCTCTTTATTTTTGTTCCCATTTCTTTAAGCTCACTCGACTTAATAACCAAGATTAGTTATACATCTTTATTTTATTTTATTTCAGCAAGTGCACGTTTGACCTTTTCTTTAACTTTCACCACTTCCGCTTTTCCTTTCTTTTCACAATTCTCACTCCTTTACATTGTGGGAAAATTATTTTTCTTGAGCGCTTAAGAGTTTTGGATAAAATTCAAGGCTAATGAAAAGAAGGGATTAAGCTCGGTTTGTACCTCTTCAAAGAAAGAAAAAAATAGGCTAAAGGCTCAATGGGGCTAACTAGGATGTACATTCAAGGTAGGTATGATAATGGAAAAATTTTTGGTTTAATCAAAGAAATGCCTACATCCTTTCCTACAATGCGCATCCTTCATTTCGTTTCGCACACACACCAGGAAAGTTCTACGCACTTCACAATAGCATGGAATAATCGAAACCTCACCTCACACTCATTGCACATGCTCAACTCAAGACATATTCACAGACTCTTCGATCAGCTAATTACAAGAATTCAATATTAAGCCTCAATCACACCGAATCGAACTCTATGGCCTAGGTATCTTATCATGTTTACACATTTGCATGCTTTCATACGAATCACCTTTGCATCTTAATATCATGTACAACACCCAACCAGAATTCCAAACCATGAAGTAGTGACACGTTTGGAAAACAAACAAAAGAAAGAAAATAAAAGAAAGAAAGAACTATTCCTATCGACTACATTTCCCTTAAGATGGTCGTCATCCATCCATCATAGGGAACGGTCACTATTTACGACTTCTGTTCAATGGGACTATTCTCGGTAAAAGTGCTGAAAACAAAGGGCAAGAAACCCAAAATAAAAGAAATTTAACGAAAATTTTTAAAATTTTCAGTAATTTCGATAGAAAACAAAAATATTTACACAACAACTATTCAACAACAACTCACACAAACACAACATCTTAACATTCTTTACAACACCACTTAATTACAAAAAACATCACAAAGAGTCACAGGGTCACATTTTTCACGAGCACAATCACCACAACACATACACATAAACAAAAACAACAACGAAACAACTAGCACCTAACTACTCCCACCCCACACTTAAACCGAACATTGTCCCCAGTGTTCAAAAAATTCACATATCACAAAGGTGGGTGGTAAAACTCCCTGATCAATCGAAATATTCCACTTCTTCATCAGGTGCTATTGCCTCGTCTTCCATATCCTAATAGCCCCTGCTGTCCTTATTTGACTCAACATCTGAGTCCTCACAGCGGGTCACCTCATAAGTGGGGACATCATCATCTACAGGCTCCACAAAAGATGGCCCCACTCGGCATAGAGCCCGGGCATTCTCTCCAAAGGGGTAATCTAGCTCGAGCTTCCATAGCTCATCCTCCGTTGCAGGCCTCCCGCCTATGAGCAACTGCAGCATCTGCATCCCGTACATGAGGGCCATATATTGATCATCCCGAGCATGTCACTCGGCTAGTGTGAGAACAGGCCCGTGAGTAGTGTCAGGTGCCTTGTTTTTGTGACATCCAAGGCGCGCCTGCCAATTTGTGGGATGCAGTCTAGGGCCTCCTCCTTGATGTCGTGGCCCCTCAGGAACGTGGTAACCAAACCACCAAACCCATACCTGTGCCCTTGATGCAAGCGGGCTCTCTTCATGGCGGAAATGATTACCGCCCCAACGTTTATCTCAAGCCCTTTCATCAGGGCGTACACCAAGCATACTCGATCGCGGGTGACATCAGTCATGTGCACCCCTGGGATCAGGCAGGAACATAAAATTTTTAGCTAGATCCTGGCTTCCCTATTAATCTGAGAGTAAGGCAGTGTCTGATGGTAGCCCCTCTCCTTGTGCCTGCTCCACCGTGCTGTCGAACGGGCTCCACACAGAGTGCGTCTGATATCCACATAAGGTGGAGTTATGTTCAGCTACCGGAGTACATGGGCGTCTGTGTCCCGCGCCCCCAATATAATATTCAGGTGATGGGGCTCAAAGGTGACAACCTGCCCTCTTATCTTAACGGTGTGACTGTGGAGGGTCGGGTTCTAGTTGGCATAGAACTCCCGAATCAGATGGAGATTGCACTCCTTGGGCTCTTCGAAGATGAAGTTCATCCTGGAATTGTCAATACGGTGTACGATACTTGGGAATTCCTATGCCAGTGGCTCCCTTTCTATATGCTCTTCCGGGAAGTATTTGGTTTCTTTGTGTTTCGCATACCATTTCTTCCCTTTATCGGTCACCCATCGAGTTCCGTATTGCCAGTGTTGGCCTCTCGGAACCACTGGTGCTGCTGGGACTGCTGTTCCCAACCTTATCCTTTTTCTGTCGGCGCCCGATGTGGATGCTCCCTTTCCTTTATCTTGTCTGCCCGACATTGTTCCTGCACATATAACCATACAATCCCAATGTTATTCAAATAATAACTAGCTATGACTAAGGTTGGGTTTAATTGAATCACCCCACACTTAGTATTTAGCCGCAATTTAAAACAATTCTGTAAGACATTCAAGATTTCACAATTCTTATCAATCAACATGCTTAGTGCATTCAGATAAGTCGATGGAATAATTACTATGTACTACTCAGACTTCGTACAACGAATACAATATCGCCATCGATTCCATTACATCACATAGCACTTAGCCAAATTTTTGTTCTCAACAACCTATGCAATTCACCAATTTCATTTTTACGAAAATTCCCTTGACTACTTAGCATATTCAACCTTAATCACGACATAATTCACATCATCCAACATGCACAACCCCATCTTGTTCAACATTTCAAACAATTTTTGTTTTCTTCATATTCAAATTCAGACCCTAGCTAATAATTTCGCAAAAATTCAATAAAACATGCATTTATCGAGTTCATATACTCACAACGATATTATGAACATCAATCAATCATAACTTAAATGAATTCAATCTCAATTTTCACTTAGGGCAAGGTTTACTCACCTCTCATGTTCAAAAATAGAAAATTCAAGCAAGAATGAGATTAAGTTCAAGAGCATACCTTTAATCCGATGAAATCAAAGAAAAGTTGAAGAAAACTTGTGCCTAGGTCCGTGTAATGTTGGGGAAGGAGGGAATTTGGGGTGTTGGTCGCAGAGGGAATGGAAAATTGGGAAAAAATAGAGGGGAATCGGGGTTTAAACGGTGTTTTCCGCGCGGTTTACCCGGCGACCCGGTGTGACCCGACACGAATTACACCTCAACGTGTCACGGAGGGTAACGCGAAGGCCCTCCTTCGTGACACGGAGCCATCGCGTGGGTGTTCTGGAAATTTTAAAAAATCCAGAATACCTTGAACGTGTCACGGAGGCTAACGCGGAGGCCCTCCTCCGTGACACGGAGCCAACGCTTAGGCTCACTATCATGCCATTTTTTGTTTTTCTCACCTCGAATTTTTTCTTTTGCGCTTTTTTGCATTTTTTCCCTCCGTTTCACCTGAAAATCATTTCAAAGCAAGAAATTGATTAGAATTCATAGGTTTCAATGCAAACAAATTTTTTTTATTTTTTCCTTTTTCTCTTTTTTTTTCTTTTCTTTTTCAACTAATTCTACTCATCTAGTACAACAATTTCACGGGTTGCCTCCTGTGCAGCGCCTGGTTTACTGTCATGGCTCGACGTCATTGATGCTCATTCATCCTCTAGAATGATGGACGTCTTCTCTCGAATAATGTCCTCACCCCAGTAATGCTTACAACGTTTCCCATTAACCAAGAACGTGGCACTTCGATCTTCTTGCCACAACTCCTTGCCCCGTGCAGGGTCATTCTCACTACCTCAAACGGCCCTGACCATTTGGACCGCAATTTCCCTGGAAACAGCTTCAATCTTGAATTGAAAACCAACACTTTCTTCCCCAGCTCAAAAATACGATGCACCATATGCTTATCATGCCACCTCTTTATTTTCTCTTTGTAGCACTTGGCACTTTCATAAGCATGCCAACGAAACTCATCAAGTTCGCTGAGTTGCATCAGGCTCTTCTTGCTCGCTAGCTCTAGGTCCATATTCAATTTCCTCACGGCCCAGAAAGCTCGGTGTTCTAGCTCCACCGACAGATGACACGCTTTTCCATAGACCAATCGGTATAGAGAAGTCCCAATTGGTGTCTTGTAAGCGGTTCTATAAGCCCATAACGCATCGTCGAGTTTGCTTGACCAATCACTACGTTGTGCATTCACTGTTTTCTGGAGAATCTGCTTCACTTCTCTGTTCGACACCTCCTCTTTCCCACTAGTTTGGGGATGATATGTTGTTGCCACCTTGTGGCGCACCCCATAGTTAGCTAGCAACTTCTTGAAACTTGCATTGACAAAATGAGCCCCCCATCACTGATAATGGCTCTGGGTGTCCCAAACCTGGCGAAAATGTGCTTTTTCACAAATTTTGTTACCACCTTGTTGTCATTCCTGAGGCAAGCTATTGCTTCAACCCACTTTGATACATAATCAACAGCCACAAGGATGTAATGATTACCAAATGACAGTAGGAACGGGCCCATGAAATAAATACCCCATGCATCAAAGATCTCCACTTCTAGTATATGCTGCAGCGGCATCTCTTGCCTCCTACTGATTGTGCCTGTCCTTTGACATCTATCACACATTTTGACGTATGCCATAGAGTCTCTGAATAGTGTAGGCCAAAAGAAACCTGATTGTAGCACCTTGTGAATTGTCCGCTCCCACCGTGGTGCCCTCCATACAATGAAGAGTGACAACTCCTCAAAACTTCTGCAATCTGGCTCTTCGGGATGCATCTTCACACAACCTGATTCGGTCCCTGTTTAAACAAGTACGACTCATCCCAAATAAAATACCGGTAATCATGCCTCAATTTTTTTCTCTGCTGAGCCGTAGCCCCCGGTGGATAGACTCCACTCACTAGCAAATTCACTATGTCTGCATACCAAGGGATCTCAACTTCCCCTATTGCCAAGAGCTACTCATCTGGGAACTTCTCTTTGATGCTGTCACCTTCCTTCACATGCGAACAACTTTCCAATGGCGATAGGTGATCCGCCACTTGATTCTCACTCCCCTTTCTGTCCCTAATCTCTAGGTCAAACTCTTGCAACAACAATATCCATCTGATCAGCCTGGGCTTTGCATCCTTCTTGTTAAACAGATACCGAATCGCTGCATCATCGGTATACACCACTACTCTAGAACCCACCAAATAGGACCAGAATTTATCAAACGCGAACACCAATGCTAGCATCTCCTTTTCTGTGACTGTATAATTAACTTGGGTAGCGTCCAGTGTTTTGCTTGCACAATGAATAAAACGAAAAATTCTATTCCTCCGCTGCCCCAATACAACTCCCATAGCCACATCGCTTGCATCACACATCAGTTCAAATGGTTGTTCCCAATCCGGAGAAATAAGGATAGGTGCTTCTATCAATTTTTGCTTCAACTCCTCGAATGGTTTGACACACTCATCATCAAACTCGAACTTCACCTCTTTTTCTAGCAACCTGCATATTGGTCTAGAAATTTTGGAGAAGTTCTTGATGAACCGTCTGTAGAACCCTGCATGCCCGAGAAAACTGCGAACACCCTTCACTGACACAGGTGGTGGTAGCTTTTCAATAACTTCGATCTTAGCACGATCGACCTCCAACCCCTTGCAAGACACTTTATGGCCAAGGACGATACCCCCCTTGACTAAGAAATGACATTTCTCCCAGTTGAGTACAAGGTTGGATTCTTCACAGTGAGCTAGCACTCTGTCAAGATTCTACAAACAAGTAGCAAACGAATTACCGAAAATAGAAAAATAATCCATAAATACCTCTACAAAATCTTCCACCATGTCATGAAAGATAGCTATCATGCATCTCTGGAATGTTGCGGGTGCATTGCATAACCCAAATGGCATCCGCCTAAAAGCATATGTACTATAAGGACATGTGAAAGTAGTCTTCTCCTGGTCCTTCGGTGCTATGGCTAATTGGTTATAGCCAGTACCCATCAAGGAAACAATAATATTCTTATCCAGCCAATCTGTCCAATATTTGATCAATGAACGGGATAAGATAGTGATCTTTCCTTGTGGCTTCATTGAGCTTTCTGTAGTCCATGCAAATCCGCCAGCTTGTGACGGTGCGAGAAGGGATCAGCTCATTCTTCTCATTGGTGACCACGGTCATCCCTCCTTTCTTTGGGACACACTGAACGGGGCTGACCCATTCATTGTCCGAAATAGGATAGATCACACCTACATCAAGCCACTTAATTACTTCTTTTCTAACCACATCCTTCATCATCGGATTCAACCTCCGTTGAGGCTGTACAGTCGGCTTTTCTCCTATCTCCATGAAAATTCTGTGTGTTCAAATAGCTGGATTGATACCCCGAATATCTGACATCTGTCAGCCCATTGCTTTCTTCCTTCTTTTGAGGACCACCAATGCTTCCTTTACCTGTGCCTGCGTTAATGCTGCGAAGATGATGACTGGTAAAGTGTCAACTTACCCCAGAAAGACATATTTTAAATGGGGAGGCAATGTTTTCAACTCTAGCTTTGGTGCTTCCTCAATAGATGGTTTCGGTAATGGTTCCAGGGACCTCATTAAAGACTGAAAGTCGTGCTTCTTGAGATACCATTGTGGTTCATTCCACATTTGCACCATCTCATAAGTATCTCTATCTCGAAATGATTGGAGCTCATGAATGCTCTTTCCAATGGATCTGGAGATACAACAATCCGAAGAATTTCTACTTGATTTAACACATTGATTGCTTAAAGCTCCTCATGTATGGCCGGAAGCTTCATGGCCTTTTATACATCAAATACCTCCACTTTGTCATGCGCTCGCATGGTTAGCTGCCCTGCAGCTACATCAATCAAAGCTCTCCAGGTTGCCAAGAAAGGACGTCCCAAAATAAATAGGACTTCCGCATTTGGCTCAAAATCGAGAACAATAAAATCTACTGGGAAGATAAGATAGCCCACTTGCACCAGCACGTTCTCCACATTGCCATCTGGTCTAGAAAAAGAACGGTCCGCTAATTGCAAGATCACTGTTGTTGGTCTAGGACTGCCCAGCCCCAACTTCATGAACACCGATGCCGGCATCAAGTTAACACTAGCTCCCAAATCACATCATCCGCGTGCTCGGATACTTTGCCCAATTGTGATTTGAATTGTAAAGCTCCTAGGGTCCTTGAGATTTGTTGGCGACATGTTCTGTATTCGGAAAGTGCACTCCTCAGTAAGCGCCACCATAGCATACTCCGTCAATCTGCTTTTGTTAGCTATGACGTCCTTGATATACTTTGCATATTTAGGCACTCCCTGCAAAACATCAACCAAAGGTAAATTAATGTATACCTATTTAAGCACCTCCATGAACTTTTTGAAACAAGCTTCCTCCTTGTTTTCTTTAATCTTTGAGGAAATGGGGGTGGTGGTCTTTCTACTTCAACTGCCTTCTCCTTCCCCCTCGCATCATCACGTTCCCTCTCTTTTTCCACTGCTCCTGACTGCTGAGGTGGTCTTTCTGGTTCAACCTCTTTGAGTTGTAAACCACTCCTTGTGGTCACTGCATTAACCTGCTTGGGATTCGGGTCAGTGTCGCTCGGTAGTCCTCCTCTTGGCCTGGTGCTTTGAGCTCCAGCTAGTTGTCCGAACTGGTACTCCAACGCCTTTGTAGTTAACTGGTTGTTCTTTACATATGCTTCCAATTTAACATAATTAGCCAGCAATTGAGTTTGGTTAGCTAACATTGTTTTAAACATTTCCTCAATGTTGGTGGGTGGTGGAGGAGGTGCATTTTTTCCTCTATATTGAGTCTGATAGTTCTGCTGCCCTCCTTGATTTCTCTGCGCACCCTTATTTGAACTCTGCCCTTGATGGCTGTTACTACCCCAAGAGAAATTCGGATGATTTCTCCAATTCGAGTTGTAGTTGTTTCCATACTGTTGGTGATTATTTCTCTGCACATTCCCCACAAAGCTGCCAAAGAAGCTCAAAGACCCTGGAAGTTTCACCCTCCCAATGGAGACAGCTGGAAGCCAGCTGATGCTGGCGTTGTGTGATTTAGGGGAAAGCATAAAATTGATGCCCCTGTCATTGTTCAATACAGTTGGTTTGGGGAAACCAAAGTTGTCCAGAGTTGTGTTGTTGTTGGCTCACCGAACCAAATTCATTCTTGAAGGGATCATCGAGGAAGTGCTCATCAAAGTTGGTAAGTTCATAGTCCCTGCTAAATTTATTATTCTTTACTTTGAAGTGGATGATAGGGTACCAGTTATATTAGAGCGTCTGTTCCTGGCCACAGGTGGAGCTTTGATAGAAGTAAGGGCAAGCAGCCTAAAGATAAGGGTAGATGATGAAGAGGAAACCTTCAGAGTGTACAAAGAATTCAATACTCCACACACTACAAGGATCTCTATATGATCAATGTATTAATAGAGGATGAGCGTGAGGTAGAGGAGTCCAAGCTGATAAGCGCTCATCTAAAGGCTCACACAAATAGAGTACTGAAGAATGTATCTAATAGGATGCAATGTAATATTGGTGGAAATGTGATGGTTTAAAAGAGGTAAACTGTGGAGGCAGTTCCCTTATGAGTTAAGAAAAGGAGAATATTATTCTCAAAAGGGAAGAAGGGGTTAAGGACACCCTGAAAGGGATGAAACTCACGTCGTGCTGTGATGTAAAATCAGGTGCTGCTTGGAGGCCACCAATGTTGTACAAAAGTATATAATTTCTTTTCACTTTTATCTTATCAATATCATTTCTTTTCTATTCTTGTTTTGTTTAATACAAATGAAGAGGAAGTTTGTGTACCCAGTGAAGTGAAGCTAAGGAGCATGACAAAGAATGAGTGTGGGATCTGCCAGCCCTTGTGACCAAAAATTGGAGTAACATGCTGCTATCTAGGCCTAGATGCCTCAGGAAGTATCCCTAACCGTTGTGTGATTTTATTTGATGCTTTGGGGACATAGTATAATTTATGTGCATGGTGAGGGAATTTTAAATATTATTTATGATTTATGTTTTGCAGTAATGTCTAGAACTTTATTGGTGTGTTTACAATGAAAAATAAGGAATGTTAATTTTAGGAGATGATATGGCATTCTTTTGATTAAAAACATATTTCTATCCTTTGATTTACCTACACATGATGTATGAACCTAGTTAGCCTCATGGAGCCTTTAGCCTTTTCTTTGTTAGCAACACAAGTTGCTTAATCTATTTCTTTAAATTGACCTGAATTTGGTCCAAAACTCCTAAGCACTAAAGTGAAAAATGTATATGGGTAAAAGGTGTAGATATTGAAAAAAGGAAAAAAGTTTTGTGTGGAAGTGAAGAAAAGAATAAGGGTGCAATTATTTAAAAATGCATATGTTTTGGTAGGGAGAAGAAAAGAACAATATAAGTGCAAAAGTTTAATACTCGAGTACTCCCTACTAATAGTATAAACTTGCTTAAAAATGGGAAAACAAAGGAAAAGTGGTAAATTAGAAGAGCAAGGGAAGAAGTGAAAGAAAATAGTATACTTAATGAGAAAGTGTGATGTATTAAAGAGCTTAGGGAAGTTAGTCACTAATACTAACTATAATAGTACTTACCCGTCCCTCAACCTAAATTACAACCCTAAAAAGTCCTACATGATCTTACAATTATATGTTCCTAAGCTATCATATTAGTACACTAAGGGAAGCTTATGGTTCATTATGTGTTGCACGTGAAATCTTTTGTGAGAGTGAGCGTAGTTTTTATTCATGTACCCATACGTGTTATAACATGTATATTTGTATGTTAAAATGGGTAACTCTCTTCTTTTGAGCACATGATTGATGAAAGATAGTTTACATACTTAATTTATGAATTAGTTATCTTGCATGAGTTTTCTAAGGTTATAGAGTTAGTTCTTAGGGATAGGAGGGTTAACATACTTGTTCGTGAATATAACTGTATTATAAATAACATACGAGTTAAGAATCTTCCATCTAGGTAACCGTTGTAACCTAAAAATGAGTAATCTTGCCTTAGTTGGTTATTGGTGAGCCTTGTTGAAGCATCAGATAGAAAATCCTTGTCACTCGTGGTGAAGGGAAATGGAAAAAGTGAAGGTTGAGTTGGCAGTGTTTCCTACGGTTGGACACCATGAGTCATGGTTAGACACCACGATTCTCTAGGGGAGTCATGGTCAACAATTGGTGAATGACTTGAGATTTTGGCAATGGAGGTAATGAGTGGCGTGGTCACTAGTAACGAGTTATTAGGTCCCTCGTGGCGATCCCTCGAGGAAAAGTGGTAGGGGACTTCACAATAGCAGAAGATGACCCATTTCCCCTAGTAACAACTCGTCCAATCCCTCGTGGGGACTGACAGTCAGTTATTTTCTACAAATGTAATAAGGGCTTACCCATAATTCCTATGATCCTAAGGCCTAAACTACATCTTTCAAGGATATTCCTATTCATACATGCAAGAGTATAGGTCTAGAGAGGTGATCAAGCTCAACTTCTCAAGTTTTCATCAAATTCCTCCATGGGATATCAGAAATATTATAAAATCGGACTCTCCCAGGTATGTAGGGTTATGAATGGGTGAATTTGTTCACTCCCATGCTCAATCCCTCTCAAATTCATGAAAATCTATATGTTGATCCTATGGGGTTTTAACTCAATGTATGAATTTCCTAAGTTTCCACCATGGGTATGATCTAAGTATGTTTCTATTATTGAATTATGATTCGTGAGCAAGTTTTACATTGATTTAAATTATAATCATGTTTTCAATCTCTATAAATTACAATGCCCATCCATGAAAAGTTCATGAAAGTTGAGATTTATGATGTATTTTCAAGTATGATGAGATATTATGAGGAAAAGTATGTTTTCAAGTTACCCATGCCTATGATCATGTTTTTAAGTGAATTAAGTATTTTCAAGCATATTTAAGTATTGGTCAAGCCCATAGTTTATGTATGATGCATGATCTCTAGTTAATAGCTTGCCACATTATTTTGGAGTCAAAGACTCCCAATTATGTTCAACTTGTGGTATGATTTGAGCCAAGGCTCCTTATGTATGATTTCAAATTTTATATGTACATGATTATTTAGCTGCGTCACTAATTGATGGTCAGCTTCATAGAAAAATGGTGGAGAGCATATGCATGTTTTTGGGAGTAATGTCTAGAACCATGTAAGCTAAGGGTTAGTCAACCCTATGCCTCATAACTACGCGCAAACGTAGGTATGATCAAATTATTTTGGGACCTCCTATGTGAGCTTTTCCCTGTCCCAAGGGTCCTCCAGCTTGATATCGATATCATGGTAGCATCTTTAGACCTGATAGGCTCTAGATTGCTCTTCCCACTTGAGTGTGATAGGCAAGACCATGTAAGCTCTATTGTGCTAATGTCGGTTATATGACGAGTCTCCCATTGTTCATCATGATTTCAGTTATGCATGTTTATCATTAATGATATATATATATATATATATATATATATATATGTTCTAAAGAAAGTTTGACCCAATGTACATTTTTACTTATGATTATCAGATTTCAGCTTTGGGTCATTCGATTCAGTTATGATATTCTGTTATGTTTAGCTCATGATTTTAGAAAATAGCATGCAAGTTCTACTATTAGATTCTTATCTTGATGTTGTTTCATATTATTCATGTTTTAAATGATTTTACTTATTTAAGCAGTTTTACTTACCTTGCATACTCGGTACATTCCAAATGGGGGTATTTAGCCATCATATCCTCAACATACTGATTCCTTTACAAAACCTTGACTGTGGCTACTTCTTTTTTCTTAGCTTACGAACCTGACGATCAAGTATCTCCACCGGAATCTCCACATAACTGAGGAAACACCAAACTAGAGCTCGATCACACAAACACTTCTTTAAGAGCGATACATGGAAAACTAGATGAACTGAAGCTATTTCTGAGGGTAACTCTAACTCATACACCACCTTGCGTACACGTCTTACAATCCGGTACGGGCTGACATAACGGGGACTAAGGTTCCCTTTCTTTCAGAACCTCATCACTCCCTTCATGGGAGAAACCTCTAAAAACACCAATCATCAACTTCAAACTAAAGTTCCCTCCTTCTCACATCCTCATAGGACATTTGGCGACTCTGAGCTATTTTCAATATTCCCCTTATAAGGTGAACTTTCTCCATAGCCTCATGGACAGAATCTTGACCTTTCAATGTAGCTTGACCAACCTCGAACCTACCAATAGGCGATCTATATCCCGCCCATATAGAGCCTCAAACGGAGCCATCTGAATGCTGGAATGGTAGCTGTTGTTATATGCGAACTCAATGAGAGGAAAATGCTCATCCCAACTACCCTTGAAATCAATTACACATGCTCTCAACATATCCTCAAGATTCTAAATGGTCCTCTCTGCCTGACCATCCGTTTGCGGGTGAAAGGCTCTACTAAGCTTGACATGAGTACCAAGTCCCTTATGAAATAATTTCCAAAATTGAGAGGTCAACTGAGTACCTCTATCTGATATGATGGAAAATGTCACTCCATGCAACCAAACTAACTTTCGAATGTACAACATAGCATAACCCTCCACTGAATCGATAGTTTTTATTGGTAGGAAATGAGCAACCTTAGTCAACTTTTCCACAACCACCCAAATAGAGTCACACTGTTGACGAGTGTGAAGCAACCCTATAATGAAATCCATATTGATTTCCTCTCACTTCGAAAGTAGGGATACTAATATCTTGGAGCATACCTCTAGGTTTTTGATGCTCAACCTTTACCTGTTGACTATTCGGACACGTAGCCACAAGCTCTTCTATATCCTTCTTCATGCCATTCAATCTATAGGCTTCTCGTAGGTCACGATACATCTTGATGGAACTTGGATGTATAGAATATATGGAACCATGAGCCTTGTGCATCATCAGATCTCTCAAATCATCAACACCCAGAACACACCAAAGACCCTAATATCAAAGCACACCATCTCCCCTTTTGGAGACAACCTCTACCTTCTGATTCTAAACGGCTTCCTTCAACTTCACCAAGATAGGATCCTCATACTGCGTAGCTTTGCCCCCGGTCATCAAGGAAGATTCTAATCCATTCTGAACAATGAAACTACCATCCATCGAGTCAACAAGATGAACTCCTATAATTCATGCTAAGAATTTTGAAAGTCTTAGAAAACAAAGCTCTGAGTTTTCACATTTTATGCTTAAAATCATGCTAAAGACAAAAAACGTTCAATTCCATCCAAAGCTCATATGAAATCCTCCAGAAACCAACCAACCATGCAATTCAATTGTAAAACACATTCCAGACCAATTGGAATCATCAAATTATCACTATAAGGTTATTTTGATTGAATGTTGATCGTGGTCAAACTTAGCGTCCTAAAAACTCAAAAATTCCACCAAAGGTTCTAATCACTTCTGAATTACCTTGAAATCCATGCAAACTACAAAACTAAGTCATAAATCAATGTACGAAACTAACAGAGCTTTCAGAATCCAAATTTGAGCCCGTTAACCTGAAATGTTGACTTTGGTCAAACCCCTTAAAATTTAAACCTTCCAAAATTAAAAATCTTACCCAATCTTCATTGGATCATCTCAAGAACGGTGTCATCCAACTCCCCAAGTCATAAATAACAAAATAAAGATACAGAAAGGTCCAACCCTGGGAAATGGATAAATAATCATAAAATAACCATATAGGTTGTTACACTTCCCGACTTGGCTAATAACTTCCCTTCCTGGACTCCTACATACCCAACACCTATGTCAGGGATAGGGATTTACCCTGAACATACACATTTAAAATATCATTTCCATCATGGGGGGACATTCATAGGGCTTAGATTAAGGAAATTATGAGCATGAATCATTAAGGAGATCTAAGCTGAGTACACACCTCATACGACATAGTCTTATGAGTCGGAGATATTGAGAGACACGAGTTAACATACATAGCGAGTTTATGACATGAGGTCGAAACTTGGAGATTCATAGAGTAAGACTGGGATCGCTATCTTAAATGGTCATTTAGAATCCTGGGGTCTATACATCACTTTGGATAGAGCGCAACTACAACTGCATAAGAAAAGTTATCTGAACCTACAGACATTGGCATTCCCTAGCTATTAATGCTGAGACTCTTCCATTGGGATACTCAAAATCTGATTCGGCTCATAAACTCATCACCTCTCCCTTAACATAAAGCCGTCGTGCTAAGGCACTCAGATCTTTCTTATGGTCGAGCTAAATCACTAACTCGTGACTTCTATTCACCTCTAAGGTAATCACTGAAAGCTCCAGACTTATATCCATTTTACCTTTCACAAAATAAATCTCATACTAAAAGCAAAAGGAATCTTGTACCTTATAAAGTAGTTCTCGGAACTAGCAATCATTCAAGGTTCGATAGAAATACTTATAACCTACTTAGGACTACATCTGAGGTTGACTTCCACCTGCTCTTGGTTACCTATCCTACGGAAATGGATTATTTGCTAGAGTTGCTGATCTGGTGGTTGGCAGACTGGCTCTACCCATTCCCTGCTTGGCTAATAGGCAATTCTTGTGCATGTGTTCGGGCTCCCTACACTTGAAACAAACGCCTAAACCTGCCAAACACTGACCCGTGTGTGTTCTATCGCATTTCAGGCATGCTGACCGGCTAGAGAGGGCTGCTAGAGGGGTAGCCCCGGCACGACCGCTCTGGTTGTCTCGCTTGGCTGAAGGGCAATATCTGTGTTTAGGGTCGAGCTTGCCACAATAGAAGCAAACATCTGAACCCACCAAGCACTTTCTTAGGTGGTTCTTCCCACAGCGCCTAAAAACTGGATAAGTAATCTCCCTCACATGGGGCTTGTTTCCCTGAACCTAAGCTAAAGACCTCTGCTGGGTCAAGAGAGACTCCCTCTACTTGACCCTATTGGGGACTCGCTAAGTCTTCAGTCTTAGGCCTTTTGTTCCCCCTTTTCCCCCCTTGAACTTTCCATCCACACTCGAACTACCAAAAGTTAGATGGACTCCTCCTCTTGAAGTCTTGAACCCTAGTAGCAGCTGCCTCTCCAGTAAGGTTTGTTGATGCATTAGTCTGCTGGTTAGGCTCGATAATCATGGCCCACATCAACACTCTGAAAGAGGCCTCGAGTTCTACATCCATAACTTGCTTGAACATGGGATCCATTGGAGTTGGTGGAGCTAGCTAACCCCCATTGTCTCCTTGGGGAGACATGTTTCTACATATGCATATAGCACGAGTTAGAGGAAAGGAGAGAGTTAAACTCATAGCACGAGGTAGAATCATGAAAGAAGGGAACATTTCCAAAATGTCTCCTAGCCTCTTCATCATAAGTGTGGCGTGCTTCACACCCATGAAAAAAACTCTACTTAACATAATTTTCAGACATTGTAGGACACTTCAAAGCCTAATTCTCTGATACCATGTTTGTCATGACTCGAACATATGTCCGGATTGAGACACTGGACAAAGAACCCCAAGAGTCTCCAAGTCGACCCATGGTATGAACATGATATCTAACCCAATCATAACAAAGCAGAAGGTCAATATAATTAACATAGCAGAAATCTTAAAATATCATAACATCAGAGTACATGTCATAAGTCTGAAGCTAAGTACATTGTATATCTTAAAAGCCTCTATTACTAACGAATTGATGGGAAAAGACCCCAACAAACTCACTAAAGTCTAAAACTTAAAGACTAGATACAACTAAAAGGAAAGGCCCTCAAAAGATGAGAATTAACCAACTCTGACTGATAAGTGCTAATGTTGTAGGTCTAGCTAATGACAGAATTGAACATAAATATTCGAGCCTGTATCATAAAATGATACAACATACAGTATGCGGTCAACACGTGGAATGTACCAAGTATGTAAGATAAGTAAAACCGCTAAGTAAGTAAAAGTATAAACTATGCATATCATAAAACATAATCAAGATAAGATTCTGAGAGTAGGGCTCACATGCTATTTTCTGAAATCATGATTTGAACATAACTGAATATCATAACTAGGTCGAATAACCCAAAGCTGAAAACTGATAATCATAAGTAAAACGGAACATTGGGTCAAACTTGCTAAAAATAAAATAATATGAGCGATAAACAAGCATAACTGAAATTATGAGGAATAATCGGAGACTCTTATAACCGACATTACCATGATAGAGCTTATGTTGTCCTAACTATTTTACTCAAGAGGGAAGAGCCATCCAAAGCCTTTTCAGGGCTAAGGATTATACCATGATATCAATATCAAGTTGAAGTCCCCTTGGGGGCTGGGGAAGCTCACAAGGGAGGTCCCAAAAGTATATATATATATAACCTACGTTTGCATAGTTTTGAGGCACAGGGTTGGCTGGCCCTTAGAATACTCAGTGCTAGACACTACACCCAAAAACATGCATTTCCTCTCCATCGTTTTACAATGAAGCTGAACCATTGTTTGGTGACGAAGTCGATTACAATAATACATGCAAAAATCTGAAAACATAACATGAGGAGCCTTAGGCTCAAAACTTATCACAAGCTGAAAAATAGTGGGAGTCTAGACTCCAAAATCCATGTGGTAAGCAAATATATATGAATTTCAGATAAATCATGAAACACACAAGATCATATAGGCTTGCCCAAACTTAAAAATACTTGAAATTGACTTTTATAGTCAAAAATCATGAATATAGGGATGGGTATATCTCGAAAGAATAATTTCATTATATACACTTCATCACGCTTGAATACATATTTCATTCATCTCAACTTTCATGAACATTTATTGATGGGCATCATAGTTTTTAAAACTTGAAAACATAATTTATAATTTAAAACATTGTGAAATCCAACCATTAATCTTAATTCAACGTTAGAAACTTGAATAGATCATACCTATAATTGATACTTAGAGAATTCACATTTTGGGTTAAAACCCCATAGATTCATCAACTAGAATTTCATGAAATTAAAGAGATATTGGGCATGGGTGTGGATGAATACACAAATTCATAACCCTACATACCTGAAGAAATCTGAATTCACAACCCCTCTTGGAAACCCAATGAAATTTGGAAAAAACTTTGAAGAAACTAGGCTTGATCACCCCCTTAGACCTCTAAGCTTGCATGAATGAATGAAAATAGGCTTGGAATGAAATTAACCCTCCTAAAACATCCCTTTTAGAGCTTAAATGATGTAGTATAGGCCTTAGGAACTTAGTAAATACAGAAAAACCCTTAATAAATTCATAGGGAAAAACACACTGCCAAATCCCAACGAGGGACTAGACGACTCGTGCCCCATCACCATGACTAATGGTCTGCTCTCATGATCAACACTGTCATTTCCCTTCTGAGGGTCACCACGAGGGACACCACGACTCGTGGTGTACCCAAAGACTCGTGCTGACCAAGTCATCGTCATCACTGCCCAATCTTCAACACCAAAAATAGCTCCTGACCACGGCCCATGTAACAACTCATGGTGATGACCACGATTCGTGGTATCACCCGTGGTCAAACTAAACTAAAAATTCCAACCAAACCCAGCCCCCAACCCATGAGTCATTCATTAACTCCCGGTGCACCTGACAGGTCACTGGACGACTCGTCCTATGACTTGGAGTAGAAAATTCTTTTTTTCTCCATTTCTACTCCTGGGTCTGTTCTTAGGATTTCGGGGTATTACACCCTTGAATTAAATCACACATGCTCTCAGCATGTCCTCCAAGGTTTGAATGGTCCGCTCGTCCTGACTATCTGTTTATTGGTGAAAAGTGGTGCTAAGCTTGACCTAAGTACTACGGCCCTTCTCAAAATGTTCTCCAAAATTGATAGGTGAACTAAGTACCGCTATCTGAGATGATAGACAATGAAACTACATTCAACTGAACTAACTCATGAATGTAAAGTCTAGCATAGTCCTTGGCTGAGTATGTAGTCCTTTGATCGGTAGGAAATGTGATGACTTGGTCATCCGATCTACAATTATCCATATAGAATCAAGTTGTTGGTCTGTACAAGGTAACCTTGTAATGAAATCCATATTGATCTTTTCCCACTTCCACATATGAATACTGATATCCTGTAATATACCATCTGGCCTCTGATGTTCAACCTTCACCTATTGGCAATTCGAACACTTAGCCATAAACTCTGCAATGTCTTTTTTCATGCCAATCCACCAGTAGATTTTCCGTAGATCACTGTACATCTTGATTACACTTGAGTTGATAGAATATCTAGAGCTGTGAGCCTCTCCTAACATCCTCTCTCTCAAGTCATCCACATCTAGAACAAAAAATCAACCCTAATGTCAGAGTGCATCATTTCCCCCTTAGGGAAAAAACCTTCACTTTCTTATTCCGAATAGCTTCCTTCAACTTCACTAAGATAGGATCCTCATCTTGCCCTGCCTTAACTTCTCACACCAAAGATGAATCTGCACCATTTTGCATGATAACACCGCCACCTACTACATCAGCAAGGAGAGACCCCAAGTCAGTAATCGTATGAACACTGTTAACTAATTCTTTCCTTCCATCCTCCACGTAGGACAAACACTCCATGGAAAACCTATTAAGAGCATCAGCCACAACATTGACCTTCCCGAGTAGTAAAGGCCACTCATGTCATAGTAATTGAGAAGCTCAAGCCATCTTCTTTGCCACAAATTCAAGTCCTTCTGAGTAAATACATACCAAAGGCTCTTGTGATCCGTGAACACATCCACATGCACCCCATACAAATAGTGCATCCAAATCATCAAGGCATATACCACCGTTGTTAACTCAAGGTCATTCATCGGATAATTCTTCTCATGAGTCTTAGGTTGTCTAGAAACATAAGTAATGACCTTTCCATGTTGCATTAACGCATATCAAAGACCAATGCAAGAAGAATACCGATATACCACAAAGCCATCTTTTCCTTCTTGCAGGGTCAACATTGGATCTAAAATTAGTCTAGTCTTTAATTCCTAAGACCTCTTCTCACACTCATCAGACCACTGAAATTTAACCGTTTTTCAAGTCAACGTAGTCAATGGTGTAGCAATGGATGAAAAAACCTCTATGAATCTCCTGTACTAGCTAGTGAAACCTAAAAATCTTATCATATCAGAGGGAGTGACAGGTCTAGACTATTTCGTCATGGCCTTCATCTTCTGGGACTCTACCTGCACACCCACACTAGATATCCCTTGACCCAAAAATGCAACTGATCTCTACAAGAATTCAAACTTGCTAAACATAGCAAAAAGTTGATGATCCTAAAGGGTCTACAACACAATCCTCAAATGGGCAGCATACTCCTCCTCACTCCGAGAGTATATGAGGTATCATTTACGAAGATGATGATCAATATCTCAAAATATTGCTTGAATAACCTATTAATCATATTCATAAAAGATGTAGGAGCGTTCATTAGTCCAAAACACATACACAAACTCATAGTGACAATACCAAGTCTTAAAGGCTATCAACAGAAATGCCACACTCTATAACTCTGAGCTAATGATAATCGAATCTGAGGTCTATATTTAAAAAAAAACCTGGCACCCATATGCTGGTCAAACAAGCCATCGATCCTGGGTAGAGGATACTTATTCTTTATTATGACTTTGTTCAACTGATCATAATCGATGCATATCCTGATAGAACCATCTTTCTTTCGAACAAATAGGATAGAAGCACCCTATGGAGACTTACTGGGCCTGTTGAAACCCTTATCCAAGAGATCTATCAACTGCTCCTTCAACACTTGGAGATCATCTTCCTATCCTTAATGTAGGAGACAAAGTGACCTACAGGCACACCTAAACTACCGTTTCATTATAGGATTCGCCCACCCAGGAATCGAAACTCTACTGACTGGGTTGTAAATTTCACTAAAGCATATAAATAATACAACTAATCCATACAAAAAAATAACATCGAAATATGTCATATATAACTCCACTACATCAAATGAGGTGACTTTTTGAAGAACTATGATCGGGCAATTTCTATATACCCGTTGAGCAATAACTGACTCACCGATAGATTAGAGACTGAGAAAAGTTCTAATAGGATTTTGAGACTAACACCGAAATTGATAGCAACATAGGGAGTCACAAAGGATAATATGGCCCTTGGGTCTAGCAATGCGTAAATAATAAGATGGAAGACTCGTAACATACCAATGACTATGTCTGGAGAGATCTCATACTTATGGAGGGATGATAGTGCATAGAATAAATTCTAGCGTTGCTTGCCACTAGCATTAAACATGTGCCCTGCTGAGGTAGGCTAGCTGCTAGATGTGATGTAGTAGTGGTTGGGGCATGGCCTTTGCCGCCGGATAATAGGAGATCCCTAAGACTATGTCCAGACTTCCCACACCCATAGCAAGCATATAAGCCAACCAAGTACTCTTTTTGGTGGTGTTAACCACACTTCCTACAAACTGGGAGTGTGCTCTCCCCTGAAATGCTCCTCTAATCCATACAGCCTAATTCTCCGCCTTCTTGAACACCTCTGATTCTATAGTGTGTATTGGATGATGATGGAGTCTAATACCCCGGAAGTATCAAAGACTAGACCCGAGGTTTAAAAATGAAAAGTGGCAGAAGGTTGGAAAATGTATCTTAGAACGACTCGTACCTAGCAGAAGGTTGGAAAATGTATCTTAGAAGGACTCGTGGTACGAGTTGTTGGATGTTCCAACACCCCAAGGGAAAATCCTTGTTAGGTTCTACAGAAATAGGCTCAGAGGTAGTGGGTCCATGTTACAACTCGTAGGAAGATGGAACAGGTCATAGGTTATGGTTGTTGGTTGCAACTAGGGTATCAAGTATGAAAGGTACGAGTCATAGAATGACTCATTCTGAGTAACAATGGGTCGTGGCAAGTGCCCATGGGAAGGAGTAGGGAAATTTCCAGTCGAAGTAAAAGATGGAACCAACGACTCATTGGAAGTAGGCACGATTCGTGGGGTGATTAGTGGGAAATGCAGATGCAGGTCATTAGGGAAACTAACGGGAGTATGCAACGGATGGCTGTTTGATGTAATGACCCATCATATTCAGTCATGGTATTTGAATCTGAGAGGTTAATAATTAATAGGGGATGTAACCAATGGATACCACGAGTCGTGGTATCAAGGTACGACCCGTGGGATCAATCGTGGTCACTAGCAGTGTAGATTTCTCAGGTTTTTCATTAAGGGTAATTTCATAATTCCTAAGCCCTAGGATCCTAAACTATGTTATTTTAGGCTCCAAAGGAAGTGTTTTATGAAGGGAAAATCAATTCTAGGCTCATTCACATCCGTGCATGCAAATTGAAGGGTTTAGAAGGTAATCAAGTTTAGGCTATCTTCATGTTTTCTTCAATTTTTCATTGGGCAATCAGAAAAGTTGTAGAATCAGATCCTATCAGGTATGTAGGGTTATGAATGGGTAAATTCGTTTACCCCTATGCCCAATCCCTCTCTAAATCATGAAAATTCATATGTTAATCCTATGAGGTTTTATCCCAATGCATTAAATTCCTAAATTTTGTACATTGGTATGATCTAAATATGTTTCTACTATTGAACTATGATTCATGGCCAACTTTTACATTGTTTTAAAATATAATTATGTTTTCAAGCTTTATAAATTAAAATGCCCAATTATGAGAAGTTCATGAATGTTGAGAGTTATGATGATTGTTCAAGTATGAAAAGATATTATTGATGAAAAGAACGTTTTCAAGTTACCCATATTTATGATAATGTTTTTAATTGAACTAAGTATTTTCAAGAATGGTTAAAGTATTGGGCAATGTCCATATGTTCAAGTATGATTTATGATTTCACGATTAAGCTTACCACATGGTTTTGGAGTTAAGACTCCTCTTTATGTTCGAGTTACGGTATGGTTTGAGCAAATGCTCCGCATATATTATTTCAGATTTTATATGTATTTGATTATTAAGCTTCATCATTAAACGATAGTAAGCTTCGTTGAAAAATAATTGAGAGCATATTCATATTTTTGGGAGTAGCGTCTAGCACCGAGTAGTCTATAGGTTGGACCACCCTACGCCTTAGAACTACACTCCAACGTAGGTTTACATATCATATATAAATACTTCACGACCTCCCTAGTGAGCTATCCCTTGCCCCGATTGGGTCTTGAGCTTTATATCGATATTATGGTATCGTCTTTAGACCCGACAAGGCTTTGGATGGCTCTGCCTACTTGAGTGTGATAGTTGGGACCATTTAAGATCTATCGTGGTATGTCGGTTATATGACGAGTCCCCCATTGTTTCTCATGATTTTAGTTATGCATGCTTATCATTCATGATATATATATATATATATATATATATATATATATGTTCTAAAGTAGGTTTAACTCAATGTTCTGATTTACATATGATTATCAAATTTCAGCTTTGGGTCATTCAATTCAGTTATGATGTTATATTATGTTCAGATCATGATTTTAGAAAATAGCATGCAAGCCTACTCTTAGACTCTTGTTTTGATCATGTTTTATATTATGCATATTTTAAATGATTTTTACTTATTTAAGTTGTTTTACATACCTTACATACTCGGTATATTCCACGTATTGACCACATTTTTTCATTGTATCATTTCATGATACAGGCTCCGATCTCCAGACTCAGATAAGCCTACTCTTAGACTCTTGTTTGGATTATGTTTTATATTATGCATATTTTAAATGATTTTTACTTATTTAAGCGGTTTTACTTACCTTGCATACTCGGTACATTCCACGTACTGACCATATACTATATGTTGTATCATTTCATGATACAGTCTCCGATCTTCAGACTCAGCCCGTAGGAGTTAGGATCAGTCTCTGTTGGTGAGTCCTCATCTATCGAGGGCCCCTCTTTTATTCAGTTATGTTTACATATTTTCAGTTTCAGACTCAGAGAGTTAGTTGGGGTCTTGTCCCATCAACTAATCAGACTTAGAGGCTTTTTAGACAATAGATTATATTCAGCTTCAGACTCATGATGTTTTTTTGGATTTTATGTTATCCTTAGACATACTCAATGTTATTATGTTAAGTCTTCCTCGTTATTTGATTCAGTTAGAT
Source organism: Datura wrightii (assembly GCA_035772735.1). Classification (NCBI taxonomy): domain Eukaryota; kingdom Viridiplantae; phylum Streptophyta; class Magnoliopsida; order Solanales; family Solanaceae; genus Datura; species Datura wrightii. Next base: position 166,745,944 of record JASDFA010000016.1, read on the forward strand.
GTATGTTCATGCCATGGGTTGACTTGGAGTCTCTCAACGCTCCCTGTCTCGTGTCTTGTTTAAACATGGTATCAGAGTAATAGGTTTTAAAGTGTCCTCGAATGTCTAAAAGATGCGTTAAGTAAAGTCTTTTTCATGGGTGTGAAGCGCGCCACACTTATGACGAAGAGACTATAAAACGTTTAGGAAATGTTCCCTTCATTCATGATCTATGTCATGAGGTGAAATGCCTCTCCATCCTTCTAAATTGTGCTATTCGCAATTGAAGAATCATGACTCCCTGCTGAGTTAATGGAAGAAGGAATGGAAATGAGAATGGCCATGTCGATGGCAATGGGGATGGGTACCAATAAGCCCCACCAGTCCATGAGCACCATGCACCAGAGCCAGTTGCCCAATTGAATTTAGGGTAGCCATTTAGATGCTAGAGAAAGCCTTGACCGCCCAGGTTAACCAGCGGGCAGTGGCAAATGTTCCATAAAACAGGAATATGGTGGCTGTATGATTCAGAGATTTCTTATGGATGAACCCACCAGAGTTTCTTGGGTCAAAGGTGGACGAGGATCCATATGAGTTTATCAATAAGATTGTAAAGATCACACAGGTCATGGGGGTGAATGGAGTAGAGTGTTTCGATTTTCCCTCATATCAGTTGAAGGGGGTTGCACACTTTTGGTGTAGACAGTGGAAGGATAGTAGGGAATCTAGAGCAAGCCCTATCAGTTGGGAGGAGTTTCATGTCGCTTTTCTGGATCGCTTCTTCCCTCATGCGATGAGGGAGTTGAAGGCAGTCGAGTTCATGAATCTTAACCAAGGGCAGATGACAGTGCAGGAATATGCTCTAGAGTTCACTCGTCTATCAAAGTATGCCCCAGAGTTAGTGGTTGATCATAGGGCGTGAGTGATTAGGTTTGTTCATGGGGTGGCAGACTGTCTAGGCAAGGATTTCAGGACCACAATGCTCTATTATGATATGCATTTCCCTGGGATAGTCTTATACGCCCAGCAGATGAAGGCGGCGCACCTGAGGGAGAGAGAGGCCAAGTGAGCCAAGACAGACATCTATAGATTCTCTCAACCGAGGCTAGATGGTGGGCACCGACAACAAATCCACGAAAGATCCTCATCCCTATTCAACGATGAGTGTTCCATCCATACCTAGGCACGACCAAAGAGGGAGAGTATCAGGCTCCAAGGGTATGAGCAGCAGGCCTGCATATTCCAGTATCCCAGTATACGGTAGGTGTGATCGGGGGAACACGGGCCAGTGCTAGGCGGGTACAGGTGCTTGCTTCAGGTATGGGAAGCCAGGACATACGCCAAGAGATTGCCCAGCAGCTAGACAGGGCCATGATAGGGGCCAAGGCCCAGCTTCTAGTTTAGTAGCTCCACCTGCACACCCAGCCTAGCAGGGGACATCTACTAGCACAGGTGGCGGTCAGCGCCAAAACATATTCTATGACATAGCATCTCACCAGGAGCGGGAGGTTTCCTTGAATGTAGTCACTGGTATGTTACGAGTTTTGCATCTTTAGGTATATGCTTTGTTAGATCCAGGGGCTACCTTTTCTTTTGTGACACCTTACGTGGTTAGTAGTTTTGGAGTTACTACTGAAACCTCATTTGAACCATTCTCAGTCTCCACTCCAGTGGGTGATTCAGTTGTAGCTAGACGAGTGTATAGAAGTTGCATGATCACAGTCCTTCAGAAAGTCACCTCAGTAGATTTAGTAGAGTTAACCATGACAAATTTTGATGTTATCCTCTACATGGATTGGTTATTTGCATGTTATGCCTCAATTAATTATAGAACCTTGGTAGTAGTATTTATATTTCCAGTTGATCCAATCATAAAGTGGAAGGGTAATTCAGCTATACTGTAAGTCGTTTCATTTCCTACCCTAAGACTAGAAAGATGATCTCCAAAGGTTGTGCATACCATATAGTTAGGGTTAAGAATGGGACGTCCGAGACCCTGACTATCTAGTCAGTCCCAGCAGTATGTGCGTATCCAGAAGTCTTTCTAGATGATCTAACGGGAATTTCTCCCGAGCGGGAGATTGATTTTTGTATTAGCCTTCTTCCTGCTATGCAACCTATATCTATTCCTCCTTACAGAATGGCCCCAGCTGAGTTAAAGGAGTTGAAGGAGCAATTGAAGGACCTGCTAGACAAGGGTTTCGTTAGACCGAGGAAATCCCCATGGGGTGCACCAGCTCTTTTGTCCAGAAGAAGGATGGTTCTCTTCATATGCGTATTGATTATCGACAATTAAAAAAGGTCACCATGAAGAATAGGTACTCCCTACCTAGGATTGATGATTTATTTGACAAGCTTCAGGGTGCCAAGTGCTTTTCAAAGATAGACCTCAGGTTCGAATACCATCAACTCAGGGTTTGGGAGGGTGACATCCTGAAAAAAGCCTTGAGGATGCGGTATGGTCATTATGAGTTTGTAGTTATGTCTTTTGGACTAACGAATGGTCCTGCAACTTTTATGAACTTGATGAACAAGGTATTCATACCATACATGGATATGTTTATGATCATGTTTATTGATTACATTGTGATATCTCGGAGCGAGGAGGAGCATGCCGCTCATTTAAGGGTGGTACTATAGATTCTCAAGGATTACCAACTATATGCAAAATTCAGCTAGTGCGAGTTTTGGTTGAAATCGGTGGCATTTTTGGGCCATGTAGTGTCAAGTGAGGGCATAAGGTGGACTCTCCAAAAATAGAAGTGGTTAAGAATTTGCCTAGACCGGTGAATCCTTCAGATATCAGGAGTTTCTTGGGTTTAGAAAAGTAATATCAGAGATTTGTTGAGGGCTTTTCATATATTGAAGTGCCATTGACCAAATTGACAAAACAAAGTGAAATTCCAATTGTTGGATGCTTGTGAGAGGAGCTTCCAAGAGTGGAAGACTCAATTTACCTCAGCATCGGTGTTAACCCTACCCGAGGGTACCAATGGGTTTGTGCTATATAGTGATCCTTCGAGAATCAGACTTGGTTGTTTATTGATGCAACACGCGAAGGTTACAACATATGCTTCCAGACATCTGAAAGTTCATAAGAAGAATTACCCGACCCATGATCTTGAATTGGCGGTGGTGGTATTCAACTTGAAGATATGGAGACATTATTTTTATGGGGTCCATATGGATGTGTTTACAGACCATAAGAGTCTACAATATGTTTTTACCTAGAAGGATATAAATCTATAGCAAAGGAGGTGTTTGGAGCTACATAAGGATTATGACATGAGTCCTTTTTCATTTGGGCAAGGCTAATATAGTAGAAAATGCGGTTAGTACACTCTCTGTGGAGTGTGTGTCCCATGTGGATAAGGGGAGAAAGGAGCTAGTGAAGGATGCGCATCGTTTTGCAGGGTTGGGAGTTCATTTGGCTGACTCAACGGATAATGGTGTTATAGTTCAGAACGTATTAGAATCATCCTTGGTGACTGATGTAAAAGCTAGACAAGATGAGGATCCCATTTTGGTAAATTTAAAGGATGTCGTTCAAAATCAGAAGGTAGAGATCTTCTCCAATGGGGGAGATGGTGTGCTTTGATATCAAGGTCGCTTGTGTTTCCCAGACGTTGAAGATTTGAGAGGTCGGATGTTACATGAGGCTCACAGTTCCAGGTATTCGATACATCCAAGTGCCACCAAGATGTACCAATACTTACGGGAAGTCTATTGGTGGAATGGCATGAAGAGAGACATCGCAGAATTTGTAGCTAAGTGTCCAAATTGACAGCAAGTGAAGGTTGAGCATCAGAGACCAGGAGGTGTGCTTCAGGATATCAGTATTCCTACTTGAAAGTGGGAAGAAATAAACATGGACTTTATCACAGGGTTGCCTCGCACTCGTTGTCTATATGACTCCATTTGGGTGGTTGTGGATAGGTTGACCAAAGCCGCTCACTTCCTAACGATCAAAACAATTGATACAGCGGAGGATTATGTCAATCTATACACTCGAGAGCTAGTTCTGTTGCATGGAGTTCCCTTGTCCATCATATCAGAAAGAGGTACCCAATTTACCTCTTAGTTTGGAGGTTGTTTCGAAAAGGACTTGGTACTCAGGTTAAGCTTAGTACAACATTTCACCCGCAAACGGATGGTCAAGCGGAGCGGACAATTCAGACTCTCAAAGATATGTTGAGAGCATATCTAATTGACTTCAAGGATAGTTGGGATGACCATTTGCCTCTTATTAAGTTTGCGTACAATAACGACTACCATTTCAGTATTCAAATGGCTCTATTTGAGGCTCTCTATGGGTAGAGATGTAGATCGCCTATTGGTTGGTTTGAGTTTGGTGAAGCTACAATGATAGGGCCAGATTCATTATATGAGGCTATGGAGTAATTTCAGCTCACACAGTACAGTTTGAAAACAGCTCAAAATTGCAAAAAGTCCTATGCCGATGTGAGAAGGAGAGAACTAGAGTTCGAAGTTGATGATTGGGTATTTTTGTTTCCCGTGATGGGAGTGATGAAGTTTGGAAGGAAAGGAAAACTCAATCCTTGTTTTGTTGTCCCCTATCGAATTGTGAAACTGGTTGGCAAGGTGGCATATGAATTGGACTTGCCTTCAGAATTAGCTTATGTGCATCCTGTTTTTCATGTATTGCTCTTAAAGCATTGTTTGGGTGATCCATGTCTAGCTGTCACAGTGGACAGTGTTGGTGTGAGAGACAGCCTTAGTTACGAGGAGGTTCCAGTGGAAATACTAAATAGGCAGGTTCTAAGGCTAAGAAACAAAGAAGTAGCTTCAATTAAAGTTTTATGGATGAATTAGCATGATGAGGGAGCTACATAGGAAGATGAAGAAGACATGATGGCAAGATACCTACATTTATTCTCTACAAGATGAGTTCCCATTTGAGGTATCAGTTTTTCCCTAAAACTCTATTCAGTTTCGCGTTCAGTTCATGTACCCCAGTTTCTTTCATGTATATTGATGTATGTGTGATTTATGAATTTAGTTTAACCATGTAGTTTAAATCGGAGATAGTCATTCCATCAGTTTTCAGCTTGTATGATCAGTATGAGTATGATGATTGCATTTCTATGTTTTCTATAATTTTCCCACATTCGAGGATGAATATTCCTAAGGGGTGAGATTTGTAATACCCCTGAAGTACCCAAGACTAGACCCAAGATTTAAAAATGGGAAGTGGTAGAAGGATGGAAAATGTGTCTCAGAAGGACTCGTGGTATCAGTTGTCAGAGGTTCCAATGACCCGTTGGGACACTCGTGGTCAGGTTTTGTAGAAATAGTATTAGAGGTAATGTTTCCATGGTACGACTCATAGGAAGATGCAATGGATTATCGGTTGTGGTCGTTGGTTGTCACCAGGGTACCAGGGATGAATGGTACAAGTTATAAAATGACTCGTTGTGAGTAACAACGGATCATGGTAAGTGCCTATGGAAAAGAGCAGGGAAATTTCCAATCGAGGTGATAGATGGAACCCACAATTCATTTGAAGTAGGCACGATTCATTGGGTGACTCGTGGGAAGTCCAGATCAAGTCATCAGGGAATGTAACGGGAGGATGCAACGAATTGTTGTTTGATGTAACAACCCATCCGTCGAGTCGTGGTATTAGAATTGAGAGGTTAAGAAATAATAGGGGATGTAACAGACGGATACCACGAATCGTGGTATCAAGGCACGACCCGTGGGATCAGTCGTGGTCACTGGCAGTGTAGAATTCTCAGGGTTTTCATTAAGGGTAATTTCATAATTCCTAATTCCTAGAGTCCTAAACTACGTCGTTTCAATTTTGAATTGAAGTGTTTTTTGAAGGTTTCACATCCATGCATGCAAATTGAAGGGTTTAGAAGGTGATAAGTTTAGGCTATCTTCAAGTTTTCTTCAATTCTTCATTGGGCAGTCAGAAAAGTGGTAGAATTAGATCCTATTAGGTATGTAGGGTATAAATGGGTGAATTCGTTCACGCCCATACCCAATCCCTCTCTAAATCATGAAAATTCATATGTTAATCCTATGGGATTTTAACCCAATACATGAAATTCCTAAATATTTTACATGGGTATGATCTAAATATGTTTCTATTATTAAAATATGATTCATGGGAAAGTTCTACATTGTTTTCAAATATAATATGTTTTCAAGCTTTATAAATTAAAATGCCCAATTATGAGAAGTTCATGAAAGTTGAGATTTATGATGAATGTTCAAGTATGATGAGATATTATTGATGAAAAACATATTTTCAAGTTACCCATGTTTATGATCATGTATTCAAGTAAATTAAGTATTTTCAGGCATGATTAAAGTATTGGAAGTGTCCAAATGTTCAAGTATGATTTATGATTTCACGATTAAGCTTACCACATTGTTTTGGAGTTAAGACTCCCTTTTATATTTAACTTGTGGTATGGTTTGAGTTAAAGCTCCTCCAATATGATTTCAGATTTGATATGTATTTTATTATTGAGCTTCGTCATTAGACAATGATAAGCTTCGTTGAAAATCGATGGAGAGCATATGCATGTTTTTTGAGTAGTGTCTAGCACCGAGTAGGCTAAGGGTTTAACAACCTTACGCCTCTGAACTACATGCCAACGTTGGTTTACATATAATATGTAAATACTTTAGGACATCCCTTGTGAACTATCCCCTGCCCTGATTGGGCCTTGAGCCTGATATCAATATCATGGTATCGTCCTTAGCCCTGGCAAAGCTTTGGACGACTCTACCCACTAGAGTGTGATAGTTGAGACCACATAAACTCTATCGTGGTATGTCGGTTATATGACGAGTCTCCCATTATTCCTCATAATTTCAGTTATAAATGTTTATCATTCATATTATATATATATATATATATATATATATATATATATATATATATATATATATATATTTATAAATGTTCTAAAGCAGGTTTGATCCAATGTTCAATTTTACTTATGATTATAATAATTGAGCTTTGGGTTATTTGATTCAGTTATGGTGTTATGTTATGTTCCGTTCGTGATTTCAGAAAATAGCATTCAAGCCTACTCTCAGACTCTTTTTTTATCATGCTTTATATTATGCATGTTTTAAATGATTTTTACTTATTTAAGCGGTTTGATTTACCTTGCATACTCGGTACATTCCACGTACTAACCGCATACTCTATGTTATATCATTTTATGATACAGGCTCTGATCTTCAGACTCATCCCTGCCACTAGCCAGCTTTCAGAGTTAGCATCAGTCTCTATTGGTGAATCCTCATCTATCTATGGCCCCACTTTTATCTAGTTATGTTTGCGTATTTTAATTTCATACTTAGAGAGTTAGTTGGGGTCTTATCCCATTAACTCATCAGACATAGGGGCTTTTCAGACAATAAATTGTATTCAGCTTTAGACTCGTGTTGTATTTTTGGATTGTATGTTATGCTTAGACTTCCACTATGTTATTATGTTAAGTCTTCTTCTTTATTTGATTGAGCTAGATGTATGTTCATGCCATCGGTCGATTTGGAGTCTCTCGAGGCTCCTTCTACCATATCTCATTTCGGACTTGTGTTCAGGTCATGACATGGAGCTAGGGTTGATGACTTCTGGTGTGACTGTGGGTGATTTCCGCCACCAAACCTTTGCCGAGAATACACAAAGCTCCCTGTTTAAGTCCTCATGGCCTCTCTCTCTCTCTCTCTCTCTCTCCTTCATCTGCTCCTCATCTATTAAGCATAAATCATCAATTGAGAGATATCCATATCGTTGATAAGCATAGTGGTCCTGCACTCCTTGACCAATGTATCTATAACCCCTAATACAAACTTTCTCATACGAGCTCTCAACTTGGCAACCATCTTTGGAGCATACTTGGATAGCTGGGTGAACTTCAGGTCATACTCCTAAATGTTCATGTCATTCTGCTTCAAATGAATGAACTATGCTGCCTTTACTTCCTTGTACTCTAGGGGATAGAACCTGTCCATGAAATGCATAACATACTAATCCCAACAAATAGGAGTTGCACCTACTCCACAACCCTTGTTCTAATGTTGGAACCAAACATAGGCTACCCCCTTCAGCTAATAGGAGACCGAATCTGCACTCTTCTCTATTGAAAGTCGCATAATATGGGAAATCTTCTTGTTCTTCTCAATGAACACCTATGGATCCTCATCCACCTTGGGACCATGAAATTCTAGCGGATTCATCGTAGTGAAGTCTAGCACTCTTTCTACCATAGCATTCCCATTAGTGTTCACATAGTTAACTGCCTGTTGGTTAACCTAGGCTTTGATAGCCTGTGCCAATATCTAATAAGCATCTTTGCACTTAGCATGAGTCACCTAATAAATCAAAAGGTACACTGGAGTTGGTGGCGCTAGTTGATTCTTATTTCCATTGCCATTCCCATGGTCATTTTTGTTGCCATTTCTTCTTCCATTGGCTCTTCGCGAAGGTATTTTCTGCGCACGTGAATATCATGTGTTAGAGGAATAGAGAGAGTTGAACTTCATTGAATGACATATATCATGAAAGTAGGGAAGTTCCTAAAACATCTTGTAGCCTCTTCTTCATAAGTGTGGCACACTTCACACTCATGAAAAAGTGTCTACTTAACACAGCTTGCGTACATCCTAGGTCAGACCTAAACCTTCTACTTTAATACAATGTTTGTCAAGACCCGAGTATCGACCTCAAATCATAGCACAAGAGCTAGAACCAAGAATGGCTCAGGCTAACCCATGGAACATTCATAATTTACTTTAGAGCACAAAAAAGCAGAACTTTCGTAAATCATAACATAAGGCATCAACAGAAGTCTATGAAATCATAAATCATACAGAAAGGGACAATGAATCAAACTGCTAAAAACATCAACATCATGCCATGACCCGAATATTAGGCCCAGATTGAGACACAAGACAAAGAACCCTAAGAGGCTCCAAGTCGACCCATGGCATAAACATAATATCTAACTCTTCCAAATAAAACGAAATATCAACATGAATAACAAAGAGGAAGTCTGAACATACATAACACCTGAGTATATACACAAGTCTGAAGTTGAATACATACTATGTCCAAAAAGCCTCTAATACTGACGAGTTGATGGAATAAGACCCCAACTAACTCACTATAGTCTGAAAACTAAAAATACTAAACATGTCTGAATAGAAAAGCACTGGAAAGATGAGGAATCGCCAACTTTGACCGGGAAGTGCAAATGCTAGAAATATGGCTATCGGCGAGACTAAGTATGGATATCAAAGCCTGTTCATGAAATAATATAGCATAGAGTATGCGGTCAGTATGTGGAATGTATCGAGTATGCAAGGTAAGTAAAACCTCTAAGTAAGTAAAAATGATAAATCATGCATATTATAAAACATAATCAAGATAAGATTATAAGAGTAGGGCTTGCATGCTATTTTTTGAAATCATGTTCTCAATATAACTGAACATCATAACTGAATCGAATGATCAGTTTTCAGCTTTGGGTCATTCGATTCAGTTATGATGTTCAAATATGTCAAGAACATTGATCTTTCATTTTATTTGGAAGTGTTATATATTATGTTCATTCCATGGGTCGACTTGGAGCCTTTCGGGGTTTTTTGTCCCGTCTCACGATCTGGGCCTATGTTCAGGTCGTGACACATCAGGTCTTAAAGCCTCTACTCACACGATGAGTTTATGGGAAAATACTTCCAACTAGCTCTACTATAGTCTTTAATTGAAAGACATAAAAAGAAAGAACATTAATCAAAACTGATGTCCTCGGATGATGAGGACTCACCAAAACTACTGAAGATGGAGCCAAATAGAATCTAGTGGCATGACTGACACTGATGACCTGAACCTATATCATGAGATGATGTAGCTTAAAAGTATGCAGTCAGTACTTTGAACGTACTGAGTATGTAGAATAGGTAAAAGATTAGAGTAAGGACAAAATGCTAAAATCCATAGTCGTGATATGGTCATAACCATGAGTTATTCATTATGAGTTGAAGTATAATGACCCAAGGATTCGAAAAAAAAATCATATTATTTATCATGTTTTTAAATTGTAAATAAACTCATAAGTTGATCAATAGGTCAAATATACTATAAAAATAATATTGTTAAACCTGAATATGAATAACATAAAACATGAGGAAAAGTGAAGACTCTCATAACTGGCACCATCATGAATGAGCGCAAGATGTCTAACTATCTTGTTCAAGTTGGCAAAGTCATCCTAAGACTTTCCAGGGAAAATAACAATAAATGCGTGGTATTACTCATGAGCCCATTCGGGCGGTGGAACACTCTCTGGTGAGGACCCTAATGTAATCATACCTACGGTGGTACGTAGCTTTGAGACCTTGGTGTGCTGAACCCCCGGTCTATGATGAGTTGGTAATTTACTAGCTCATTACACTTTTAAGCATGAGCTTTTTCTTTGTTTTCAATTTATTTAGGAAGGTCTTATGCCTTTTCTCTTTGGTTTTATAGGTATTAAACTTAAATAGGTAAAACAGAGGAATTTAACTAAAAAACCAAAGTGCTGGAAGAAGAAAACCTGTGAACCACAGGTTCCACGTAGAGTCAGACTAGTCGGAAGCTGAAGAGCACCTGCAAAATTGATGTCTCCCAAGAGCGCGCAAGCACACATGGTCGTCTACTAATATAGGACAGTGAAATCTCGATTATAGATCCCTCACAGACTTGTCAGATTAATCGTTTAAAATTAACACTTTATTTCACAACTCTAAGAAACACAAAAAAATATGGGGAGTGGTTTGAATACTATACTGCTAAAGTTGAAATGTAAATAACTAATGAACTAAAGTCATTTCAAAATTCTTTGTAATACAAATGATGATGAGAATCTAGGATAATGACACTTTCGCTTCAAGTTGAGTTTTCAAGGCTTGAATATGCTAGATTAATTCTTTCTAAGGTTGTTGGTTGGATGTTACTATCCCATTTCTTGTCATTATCCCGAACATCCAAGAAAATTACCATGAATCCTAATGCCTATATCCCTATAGTCATAGGAGAAGCATGAGACGACGGTTGTGGGTACTTGTATTTAACTAAACAATGTTGAAGGGTATATTCCTATCCTTAACAACGACTTCTATCTTGAGCTCAGTCAAACAAGAGTCGTTGAATACCTGTTCTATCCTTAATTTTAACCCTTTTAGTTTCCTCTGCATAGTTCAACCAAAAGCCAACAAATTTATTCGAAGGGTGATCAATTTAAAGAATAATGAATTAACATAAATAAGAATAAACCATCTTTAAGAAGAATCAATACTCACATAAGAAAATTTTCAAATGTCAACTATTAGCTATGCCCAAAACCATAGAATAGGAGTTTAGCCACTCATGTTCAAGAGGAAATCCAATAACATAATCATTATTCGAAGTGTAAATGATAAAGAATAGAAGAAAAGCCAATGTAATGAACTACCTATCTCTTCTCCCCAAAAGTGGTGTACAATGACCAATACGATAAAAAATATGATGTAATATGATGATTGATTGCTAACAAATGACCTATATGTTATATTTTTAAGAAAGGCCTCAAGTAACGCTTTTTCCCTCAGGTAATTAGCTTCGAAATAAAAAAAAATCCATCCTGGACTAGTCCTGGCGCGCCGCGCCACCCAATGCACCAAGTTTGCTTAAATTTCCTCCGAAGTTTTGCTCCGGGCCCCGCATACTAGCCAATGCACCAAAGTGTTAGTCAAATTTATGATCCTCTCGACCCTTCTGGTGCACCACGCCACTCAAAGCATCAAAGTGTTGGAAAAATTTCCTATGTCCGGAATGCTCTTGGCGCGCCATGCCACTCATCTTGCCAAGGTGTTGATCAAATTTTCTTCGTAATTTAGGGACCCGGCGTGCCACGCAACCCATATCACCAACCTTTGTGCAGATTTCTTTGAAGTTTGGAGGTTGGCGCGCCACACCAACCATCTCACCAGGCCAATTTTCGCCAAACTCTTCTTTCTTTACACCTTGGGTCATTTTGAGCCCTTTTCCTTGGTTTCCTACTCAAAACATCTAAAAATATTTGTTAGCTCACAAGACACACATAAACATGAATTCATATATTTTATAAGGATTATGAATTTAAAATAAGGTAAAAGATAGTTAAAAACATGGCAAATGGGCAAAAGAATATACCCAACATCACCACCCCACACTTAAATCATTGTTCGTCCTCAAACAATCCCTAATTCCACACACAAACTCTCTTTTCTCATAAATTGTCACCATTCTTACTCGACCAACTAGCATAGAACATATGAATATGTGGTTCATCAGCTTATAGAAATTCACATAAAGCACATAGAAAGTTTTGACGTTCAAGACTACACAACTTCTATAACTGACTTATCATTTCAAAGCAGGGCCAATATGATTGAACATGAAATATGCAACATATAGTACACTGAATTAGACATCTTATGCCCCTCAATTTTAGTGATACTACTCTCTCAGATTATCAATACAAAACATGAAACATAATAGCAAGGCACAGTCGCGCTCACAAATTATGTATCATACACATGCAATATACCGTAAGCTTTCCCTTCATGTACATTTAGACTACTTAGTTGTTTCAAAGAGATTAAGATCATAAGGATTTTTCTTGGTTAAAATGTCGGCTAAGGGACAGGTAGGAATGATCTTAATTTGATTGTGGCTACCAATCTTAAGCACTTTTAAGACATTGTTCATCTTTCTTGTCCACCACTTCCTCCTTTATTGTTCACCCTTCATTTCACTAAACCCTTTTCCATTTCTTTTCATGACACTTTTTTCACTACTTGACAACTAGTTTATACTTGTAGAATCAATAAGAATATTTAGTATTAAAACTCTTTCTTTCATTGTCCTAGCAGTAAGTAAACAATATATTTTTGTGGGCATCCCTTCTTCCTACTTTCTCTCCATACTATTCACACAATTTTCTCTTTCCTTTCCCCTATCATTGATACATTGGTGGACCTTCACTCTCAAGTCTCAAAGTACTTAAGACTATATTTTAGGATCATCAATTCTGTAGGTCACACAACAAAAGGGAATAGGCTACTTTTGTGGCTAAAGGAAAGAATAAGACTTATGGCTCAAGGGGTTAAGTAGGGAAAATATTCAGGAAGGTAAAACAAACATGGAAAACATGACTTTTTCAAAGAAATGCCTTGATCATATCTTAACTCCTCGGCAACTAGCTATCACACATACAATTAGGCAAGTTCTAGATGTTACATTATGTATAAAACACATCAATTAAAGCTTACATCTCATGGCATCATCATGTTAGTCGGTTTCCTATTGCTACATATCCACTCAATCACATTGAATGACTTGTCATTATTAAGCCCTACAAAATTTATTCTCAGTCAAATTACAGAGCCTATGTTTCTCTCATGGACTTTTTACTTCTTATGCATTCAAGATGACCACTTCATTGCCTCTAACTTAGCTTCCAAGTGAAATATCGAAGAGCACACAAGTGGTTGTTTTGACTCCATCCTAAAAAATAAAAAAATTATTGTGAATAATTTACCAATAAGACAGTCTTCAACCTTACATCATCGGGAAAATCCTTTTCTTCATCTTAAAAAAATTAAAACTGCTCATAAAAATGAAAAAAATTACCCGGTTCAAAGGTCTCCCAATTTGAAAAAGAACCTAGGCCATACTAAAAACCAAAGGATAGGTGAGACCTGCCATTTTCAAAAATTTTCAAACAAAAACTAGATGGCATACTCAACCTTAACCTCAAAATTTTAGAAAATTTCCCTTACTCCACACATAAAGTCATGCTTTGTCCTCAGAGCATCTATAAAATAAAAATTATACAAGGATGAGAAATACTCCCTGAGGCCCTCTAGGGCCTAGCTAGCAACATGTCTTTTGAATTCGTAGGTCGTATAAACCCACACATAAGCTCAAGACATGCTCCTTAGCCTGAGATTTCGGGTACTCGGACTTCCCCTTTTCTTCCCACAAATCAAAACAATATAAAAACAAAAGTGATACTATATCAAAAAATAATAAACTACACTATTACAAATTGGGTTGCCTCCCAACAAACGTCTGATTTAACGCGCGGCATGACACCGTCAAGTTTCACCACTTTTCCTTCAACTTTGATCTTATCAATTTCACTCCTACTTTCATTTTTAATTTTCTTTTATGGTCAAGGGGCGGTGGTAATTATGAAGGGACCAAGTAATAAATATTGCATCTTGCCCTTCTTGTCCCTTTAGTGAGGAATGTCATTTGGCCTTTTTGGCATAATAAATTTTAGAATATTGGGGCATTATTCCTCATCTACACATCACTCCATAGCTTTGGAAGGCTCTATTTCTAGGTTTCCCACCAAACACAATGTCGAAAAGTGTTTAGAATAAGGACCAAAATGGCTTAACTCCAAGATTCAATTATGCTTAACATTCTCACTCTTGTCCACCTCCGCAACTTCAAAATCAACCAACAAAGAATAATCTAATAGTTGGGTTTCTTCTTCTTGTTACATGCATTGGCTAATATACACAACACTTTATAGTTGAGCCTCAGACGCCTCAACATTTTTATTCAAAAGAGCCTATAGGTCATGGATACTTTAGCCAAATTGGTCTATCTCTTGTCTAAGCTCTATTCTCCCTTCCACTTGATGTTCCTCTTGAGTATTGTCTAAGATCTTAACTTTCCAATCGTTATCAGTTACAGGCTCAGCCATCATCTTTGTGAGCTCGACACTCATCCTTTTTAAGGATTTTCCTTGTTCAATAAGCTTCTCCCTCATTACTTCCATATGGTTTGAGATAAAGTTTTATATATCGCTCATTTGAGCATGAACTTCCTCCTCTTCATTATTCCTGTAAGCATCAAAAACAATAGGAGGATCATAACAACGGCTTGGTGAAGGGGAACTAGAATTTGAACAACTAATCCAATGGCGATACAAACCACCACATACACTACAAGTATGACAGTATTTCCACAAGTGGGGTCCTCTATGATTTTGACACGGATCACCAAAATATGAATACACATTATTTGACCCATTTATATACCAAGATGTCATGTTATGAATAGTGGTAAGATAATAAAGAAAAAAATTAAAATATATATAATATACTTACAAAATGTAATACCTCAAAAGCCCTAAGATCAGACACGAGGGTTGAAATAGAGAAAACATGATTTTCTACACCAGGTCACAGGACGAGTCATCCAGTGACCTGTGAGGTGCACCACGAGTCATTGTCAACACCATGATTCGTTATGATAGTTGTGGTCAGGAGGTTGGTAGTTTGGGAAGTGCATGCCACCTCTTGGTCACCACACGTCGTTTGGTGCAGCAAGAGTCGTGATGTCCCTCGTCATGACCCTCATAGAAAAATTGCCAGTGTTGATCACGAGAAGTAGACCACGAGTTGTTTTATAGGGGACGAATCGTCTAGTCTCTCATTGGGATTGGCAGTGAGTTTGTTCCTACGAATTTATTAAGGGCCTTTTTGTAATTCCTAAGCTCCTAAGGCCTTTACTACATTTTCTTAAGCTCGGAAAGGTGTGTTTTAAGAGGGGTAATTTCAATCAAAGCCTATTCTGTTCTATGCATGCAAATCTAGAAGCTCCTAAGGGTGATCAAGCTTAGATTCATCAAATTCTTCCCTAAATTTCATTGGGCTCTCGAGAGGGTTTGTGAAATCAGATTTCTCCAAGTATATAGGGTTATAAATGGGTGTATTCATCCACACCTATGCCCAATCCCTCTTCAATTTCGTGAAAATTCTGGTTGATTAATATATGGGTTTTTAACCCAACAGGAGAATTTCCTAAGTAACAATCATAGATATGAACTATGCACGTTCTAATGTTGAATTATGATTAATGGGAATATTTAACAATGTTTTCAATTACAAATTATGTTTTTAATATTTTATAAATTATGATGAAATCTATGGATGTTCATGAAAGTTTAGATCTATGATATATCTATTTAAGCGTGATGAGATGTATATAATGAAAGTATGATTTTGAATTACCCATGTCCATGTTCATGTTTTCGAATAATCAAGTCTATGTTAAGGATGTTTAAGTATTGGACAAGCCCATATGATCAAGTATGTGTCATGATTTATCTAAATTCAGTTATTAGCTTACGACATGGATTTGGAGTCTCAACTCCCACTAATTTTCAGTTTGTGGTATGATTCGAGCCAAGGCTCCTCATGTTATGATTTCAGATTTATGCATGTATGTATGGATCAGGTTCGTCACTAGACGATGGTTCGGCTTAGTTGAAAAATGATGGAGACCATATGCATGTTTTTGGGAGTACTGTCTAGCACCAAGTAGGCTAAGGGTCAGTCAACCCTATGCCTTAGAACTACGTGCCCATGTAGGTATGTTCCGATTATTTTGGACCTCCCTTGTCCTAAATAGGCCTTTAGCTTGATATTGATATAATGGTAGCGTCCTTATCCCTGACAAGGATTTGGACGATTCTTCCCACTAGAGCGTCATAGTCGGGACCATATAATCTCTATCGTGGTAACGTCGGTTATAAGATGAGTCTCCCATTGTTTCTCATAATTTTAGTTATACATGTTCAACAGTCATGATGTTATGTTTTCAAAAGGTTTGACCCAATGTTCAGTTTCACATATGACTATCAGTTTTCATCTTGGATCACTCGATTCAGTTATGATACTCAGTTATGTATGGATCATGTTTTTAGATAATAGCATGCAAGCCCTACTCTTAGACTCTTACGATGAACTATTTTATGTTATGCATGATCACTGATTTTACTTACTTAATAGTTTTACTTGCCTTATATACTCGGTACATTCCACGTACTGACCGCATACTCTATGATGTATGATTCATGATACAGGCTCGGATATTTAGGCTTAGTCCCGCCAGTAGCCAGATTTGGAGTAATAACATCTTCTAGTTTCCGTTGGTGAGTCCTCATCTTTTGAGGGACCTTTATCAGTTTTATTTAGTACTTTTAGTTTCAGACTATAGTGAGTTAGTTGGGTTCTTGTTGCATCACTTCATTAGTAGTAAAGGCTTATCAGACATAGAATGTATTCAGTTTCATCCTTTTGTTATCTATTTAGATTTTATGATATTTTTAGACTTCTAATACATTATATATTCTAGACTTCTGCTTGATTATGTTGACTTTAGATGTAATGTTCATGCCATGGGTCAACTTGGAGCCACTGGGGGTTCTTTATCCCGTGTCTCGATCAGGGCCTATGTTCGGGTCATGACAAACATGGTATCAGAGAATTAGGTTTCAAAGTATCCTAGGTTGTCTCAAAGCCACGTTAATTAGAGTCTTTTTCATGGGGGTGAAGCATGCCACATTTATAACGAAGTGGCTACGAGACATTTAGGAAATGTTCCCTTGTTTCATGATCTAAGTCGGGCGATGAAATATCTCTATCCTTCTAACTCATGTTATACATGTTTGCAAAATCCTGCCTCCTGGACGAGTTATGGAAGAAGGAATGGAAATAGAAATAACCACAAGAATGACAATGGGGATGGGCACCAGCAGGCCCCAACAACACATGAGGATAATGTACCCGATAAGGTTGGCCACACTAAGTTTAGGGCAGCCATAAAGATGCTAGCTCAGGCCTTGACCTCCCAGGTCAATCAACAGGTAGTAGTGCATGTCCCTCGGAATGGGAATGCGGCAACGGCGGAAGTCAGAGATTTTCTGAGGATGAACCCTCCGGAGTTTCTTGGGTCAAAGGTGGACGAGGATCCACATGAGTTTATTATTTAGTTTTGAAGATCACCCAGATCATGGGGGTAACTGGGGAGGTGCGCGCGGATCTAGCCTCGTAACAATTGAAAGGGGTTGCACACATTTGGTTCAAGTAGTGGACAGATAGAAGGACAGATGGAGAAGGCCCCATTGGTTGGGATGAGTTCCATACCATATTTTGGGATCTGTTCTTCCATTGGGAGATAAGAGAGATTAAAGCAATAGATTTTGTGAACTTGAAGAAAGGAAAGACGAGAGTTCAAGAGAATGCATTGA
This sequence comes from Datura wrightii, assembly GCA_035772735.1. NCBI lineage: Eukaryota > Viridiplantae > Streptophyta > Magnoliopsida > Solanales > Solanaceae > Datura > Datura wrightii. Next base: position 166,764,024 of record JASDFA010000016.1, read on the forward strand.
AGTTCACTTGCCTTTCTAAATATGAACCTGAGATGGTGACATATTAGAGAGCCCGAGTGAGTTAGTTCATGCATGGGATTGCAGAATACTTGGTCAAAGATTGACGGACCGTAATGCTTTATCAGGAAATTGACTTTCCCCGAATATATGTGTGTCTAGCAGACGGAGGCGGAATAGGTGAATGAGCGGGCGAGAGAGGCCAATAGGGCCAGGACTGATAGCTTCTGGTTCTACCAGTAGAGACCTAATGGGCACCGTCAACAGTCCCACCAGAGATCTTCAACCCCAGTGCCATCAGCTATGAGTGTGCCATCCAAATCTAGGTGCGGCCAGAGGGGATGAACATCAGGCTCTAGAGGTTAGGGTAGCAAGCCTGCAGAATCCAGCATTACAAAGTGTGGAAGGTGTTGCCAAAGACACACGGGTCAGTGCTTAGCAGGTTCGGGTGCTTTTTTCGGGTGTGGGAAGCCCGAAAATATTCTTAGAGATTGCCCAGCAGCCAGACAGGGCCGTGATAGGGGCTGAGGCCCATCCTACAGTTTAGCAGCTCTACCAGCATGCCCAGCTCAGTAGGGGGTATCTACTAGTGTGGGTGGTGGTCAGCGCCAAAATAGATTCTATGCCCTAGCATCTCGTTAGGAGAATGAGATATTCCTAGATGTAGTCACTGGTATGTTACTAGTATTCTATCTTAATATATATGCATTGTTACATTCAAGGGATACTTTATCTTTTGTGACACACTATGTTTCTAGTAAACTCCAATTGGTGATTTAGTTATAACTTGACAGGTATATAGAAATTATCCTGTCACAGTTCTTCAGAAAATCACCTCAACAGATTTAGTAGAGCTAGCCATGTCCAATCTTCATGTTATCTTCAGCATGGATTGGCTATATGCATGTTATGCCTTAGTCAATTGTAGAATCCATGCAGTAGAGTTTGAATTTCTGGGTGAGCCACTCCTAGAGTGGAAGGGTAGCTAAGAGGTGCCTGTAGGTTAGATCATTTCCTGCCTTAAGGCCAGAAAGATGATCTCTAAAGGTTGTGTGTACCATCTGGTTGGGGTTAAGGATGCTACATCCGAAAATCTGACTATCCAGTCAGTTCCTATAGTGTCTGAATACCCAAAAGTGTTTCCAGATGATTTACTAGGGAATCCTGCCGAAAAGTAGATCGACTTTGGTATTGACCTTCTCCCCGATACACAACTTATATCGATTCCTCCTTATAGAATGGATCCAGCTGAGCTAAATGAGTTGAATGAGTAGTTGAAAGACCTCTTAGACAAGGGTTTCATCAGACCTAGCAAATCCCTATGGGGTGCACTAGTTCAATTTGTTCGAAAGAAGGATGCTTCCCTTTGGATGTGCATTGATTATCGGTAGTTGAACAAAGTTACCATCAACAACCGGTATCCTCTCCCCAGGGAATCCTGCCGAAAAGTAGATCGACTTTGGTATTGACCTTCTCCCCGATACACAACTTATATCGATTCCTCCTTATAGAATGGATCCAGCTGAGCTAAATAAGTTGAATGAGTAGTTGAAAGACCTCTTACACAAGGGTTTCATCAGACCTAGCAAATCCCTATGGGGTGCACTAGTTCAATTTGTCCGAAAGAAGGATGGTTCCCTTTGGATGTGCATTGATTATCAGTAGTTGAACAAAGTTACCATCAAGAACAGGTATCCTCTCCCCAAGATTGATGATTTTTTTGACCAGCTTGAGGGTGCTAAGTGCTTTTCAAAGAGAGACCTCAGATCCGGATACCATTAGCTAAGAGTTAGAGAGAGTGACATCCCAAAGACAGCCTTCAAGACTCCGTATGGTCACTATAAGTTTGTAGTTATATCTTTTGGACTAACGAATACTCCTGTAGCTTTTATGTATTTGATGAATAGGTGTTCAAGCCATACTTGGATATGTTCGTGATTGTTTCTATAGATGATATTCTCATATACTTTCGGAATGAAGAGGAACATGCTGCTCATTTGATGGTGGTGTTGCAGACTCTTAAGGATCGCCAGTTGTATTCTAAATTCAGTAAGTGTGAGTTTTAGTTGAAATCATTGGCATTTTTGGGCCATGTTGTGTCAAGTGAGGGTGTACAGGTAGAGTCTCAAAGGATAGAAGCGGTGAAGAATTGGCCTATACTAGTCAGTCCTTCGGATATTAGGAGTTTCTTGGGTTTAGCTAGTTAATATTAGAGGTTTGTTGAAGGCTTTTCATCCATTGCAGCACTATTGACTAAGTTGACCTAGAAGAAGGTGAAGCTTCAGTGGTCAGAGGCCTGTGAGAAGACCTTCAAAGAGTTGAAGGCTCGACTAACCTCAGCACAGGTGTTAACCCTACCTAAGGGTACCGATGGGTTCATGGTATATTGCGACGCCTCAAGGATCGGCCTTAGTTGTGTATTAATGCGGCATGGTAAAGTTATAGCCTATGCTTCCAGGTAACTTAAAGTTCGTGAAAAGAACTATCCAACTCACGACCTCGAGTTGGCGACAGTAGTATTTTCCTTGAAGATTTGGAGACACTATCTGTATAGGGTCCGTGTGGATGTGTTTACGGATCATAAAAGCCTACATTACGTGTTTACCCAAAATGATTTGAATCTACATTAGAGAAGGTGGTTGGACCTTTTGAAGGATTATGATATAAGTGTCCTTTATCATCCAGGAAAAGCTAATGTGGTGGTAGAAGCACTTAGCAGGCTTTCTACGGATAGTGTGCCTTGTGTAGATGAGGAAAGGAAAGTTTTAGGGAAGGATGTAAATTGGCTTGCATGACTAGGAGTCCATCTTGTTGACTCGACAGATGGAGGTGTCATTGTTCGAAGTGTATCAGAATCTTCCTTAGTGATTGAGGTCAAATCTAGACAAGACAAACACTCAATTTTGGTAAAGTTGAAGGAACCCATTCAGAATCAGAAAGTGGAGGTCTTCTCCCAAGGGGGAGATGGTGTGCTTCGATATCAGGGTCGTCTGTGTGTTCCAGGTGTTGATTATTTAAGAAAGTGGATGTTGCACAAAGCTCATGGTTTCAGATATTCTATACATCTGGGTGCCACAAATATGTACCATGAAGAAGGACATAAAATAGTTTGTGGCTAAGTGTTTGAATTGTCAATGGGTGAAGGTTTAGCATCAAAGATCTAGAGGTGTGTGTCGAGACATTAGCATCCCTACTTGGAAGTGGGAGGAAATCAATATGGACTTCATTACAGGGTTTCCTCGTACTCATTGACTATATTACTCTATTTGGTAGGTTATAGATAGATTGACTAAAGCAACTCATTCTCTATCAGTCAAAACTACCAATTCAGTGGAGGATTATACTAAGTTATCCTTTCGGGAGTTAGTTCAGTTGCATAGAGTGCCCTTCTCCATCATATCATATGGTACTCCGTGTACTTCCTAGTTTTGGAGATCGTTTCAGAAGGGACTTAGTACTCATGTCAAGTTCCGCACAACACTCCACCCATAAACAAATGGTTAGGCGGAGTGGACCATTCAAACACTTGAGGATATGTTGAGAATGTGTGTGATTGACTTCAAGGGTAATTTGGATGATCATTTGCCTCTCATTGAGTTTGCATATGACAACAACTACCATTCTAGCATTCAGATGGCTCTGTTGGAGGTTCTCAATGGGCGTAGATGTAGATTACCTATTGCTTGGTTTGAAATTGGTTAAGCTACATAACAGATCCAGATTCAGTCCATAAGGCTATGGAGAAAGTATAGCTATAAAGTACAGGTTGAAAACAACTTGGAGTTGCCAAAAGCCTTATGTGGATATGAGGAGAACGGAGTTAGAGTTTGAAGTTGATTATTGGGTGTTTCTAAAGGTATCTCCCATGAAGGGAGTGATCAGGTTCAGAAAGAAAGCAAAACTCGATCCCTATTATGCTGGTCCATATCGGATTGTGAAACGGGTTGGAAAGGTAGCATATGAATTGGAATTTCCCCCAGAATTAGCTTCAGTTCATCCAGGTTTCCATGTATTGCTTTTAAAGAAGTGCTTGGGTGATCCATCTTTGATTGTCCTGGTGGATAGTGTAGGTGTGAAGGATAGCCTTAGTTATGAAGAGGTTTTGGTGGAAATACTTGATCGTAAGGTTCGAAAGCTATGAAATAAAGAAGTAGCCTCAATAAGGTTTTGTGGAGGAACCAGCATGTTGAGGGAACTATGTGGGAAGCCGAAGCAATTATGATTACTAAATACCCGCATCTATTCCCTTCCAGCAAAGTTCCAGCTTGAGGTACTAGTTCCGCGCTAGTACTCTATTCAATTTCATGATCAATTCATGTCCCCCAGTTTCTTTCAAGTCAATGTATGTATGTATGATCCAAGAATTCAGCTCCGTCATGTAGTTCAGCTCAGAGTTAATCACACCGTCAGGTTTTAGCTTAAATGTCCAGTATTTGAGTATGATGATTGCATTTCTCAGTTTTCTAGTATAATTTCCCACATTTGAGGAAGAATGTTCCCAAGGGGATAATACCCTCGAAAGCCCTAAGATCAGACTTGAGGGACGAAATGGAGAAAATAAGCTTTTCTGCACCAGGTTACAAGACAAGTCATCCAGTGACCCATGAGGTGCACCATGAGTTTTTAAGTGACTCGTGGGAAGGAGGGAGACTTGGTTAAACTTTGGGATGTGGGGGTGACCACGAGAGGTGGTCAGGAACCACGAGAGGTGGTCAGGAACCACGATTTGTTATGGTAGCTGTGGTCAGGAGATTGGAAGTTTGGGCAGTGCATGCCACCACTTGGTCAACAGAAGTCATTTGGTACACCACTAGTCGTGGTGTCCCTCGTCGTGACCCTCAGAGATAAATTGCCAATGATGATCATGAGAAGCAGACCACAAGTTGTGGTACAGGGGACGAATCATCTAGTCCCTCGTTGGAACTAGCAGTGAGTATTTTCCTACGAATTTATTAAGGGTCTTTTCATAATTACTAATATCCTAAGGTCTATATTACGTTGTTTTAAGCTCAGAAAGGTTGTTTTAAGAGGGGTAAGTTCATTCAAAGCCTATTCTCTTCCATGCATGCAAATCTAGAAGCTCCTAAGGGTGATCAAACTTAGATTCATCAAATTCTTCCCTAAATTTCATTGACCTCTCAAGAGGGTTTGTGAAATCAGATTTCTCCAGGTATATAGGGTTATGAATGGGTGTATTTATCCACACCCATGCCCAATCCCTCATTAATTTCATGAAAATTCTGGTTGATTAATCTATGTGTTTTTAACCCAACAGGAGAATTTCCTAAGTGACAATCATGGATATGAACTATGCATGTTTCTAATGATGAAAGATTAATGGGCATATTTCACAATGTTTTCAATCTTTTATAATTATGATTCCATCTATGGAAGTTCATGAAAGTTCAGATCTATGATATATGTATTCAAGCATGATGAGATGTATATGATGAAAGTATGATTTCGAATTACCCAAGTCCAGGTTCATGTTTTCGAATGATAAAGTCTATGTTAAGGACGTTTAAGTATTGGGAAAGCCCATATGATCAAGTATGTGTAATAATTTATCTAAATTTAATTTTATTAGCTTACCACATGGATTTGGAGTCTAGACTCCAACTATTTTTCAGTTTGTGGTATGGTTTGAGCCCAAGGCTCCTCTTGTTATGATTTCAGATTAATGCATGTATGTTATGAGTCAACTTCATCACTAGATGATGGTTCGACTTTGTTGAAAAATGATGGACACCATATGCATGTTTTTGGGAGTACTGTCTAGCTCAGAGTAGGCTAAGGGTCAGTCAACCCTATGCCTCAGATGTATGTGCCAACGTAGGTATGTTTAGATTATTTGGGAACTCTCTTGTAAGCTTCCCCTGCCCTGAATGGGCCTTCATCTTGATATCGATATCATGGTAGCATCCTTATCCTTGGCAAGGCTTTGGACGACTCTACCCACTTGAGTACAATATTCAGGACCATGTAAGCTATATCGTGGTAATGTTGGTTATTAGACAAGTCTCCCATTGTTCCTCATTATTGTAGTTATGAATGTTCATAGTTCAGGATGTTGTGTTTTTAAAAGGTTTGATCCAATGTTTATTTTTACTTATGACTATCAGTTTTCTGCTTGAATCACTTGATTTAGTTATGATACTTAGTTATGTATGCATCATGTTTTCAGATAGTAGCAGGCAAGCCCTACTCTAAGACTCTTATGATAAACTGTTTTATGTTATGCATGATCATTGATTTTGCCTACAAAGCGATTTTACTTACCTTACATACTCGGTACATTCCACATACTGACCACATACTCTATCTAAAATGGTTTTCTGATACAGGCTCGAATATTCAGGTTCAGTCCCGCCAGTAGCCAGACTCTCAATATTAGCATCTTCCAGTTTCAATTGGTGAGTCCTCATCTTTTGAAGGCCCTTTATCAATTGTATTTAGTACTTTCAGTTTCAGATTATAGTGAGTTAGTTGGGGTCTTGTCCTATCAACTCGTAAGTAGTAGAGGCTTATCAGACATAGTATGTCATGACCCGAACATAAGCCCAGATCAAGACACGGGACAACGAACCCTGAAGAACTCCAAGTCGACCCATGGCATGAACATAACATCTAAATCAATCATAAATGTGGAAGATCAACATGATAAACTTAGCAGAAATCTGAAATAAGCATAACATCAGAAATATACACAAATTTGAAGTTGATTACATTTTATGTCTGAAAAGCCTCTAATACTGATGACTTGATGGGACAAGGACCCCAACTAACTTGCTAAGTCTGAAACTGAGTACATAAACAAAATCGATAAAGCATGGTCCTGGGGAGATGAGGACCTACCAACAAATGTGGGCTGCTAACTCTGAAAGGCTGGTTGAGGATGAATCTAAGTCTGAGTACCAAGGCCTGTATCATAAAATGATAAAACATAGAGTATGCGGTCAGTACATGGAATGTACCGAGAATGAAAGGTAAGTAAAACCACATAATAAGTTAAATCATTTAAACATGCATGATATAAAACATAATCAAATCAAGAATCTGAGTGCAGCTCTTGCATGATATTTTTTGAAATCACGATCTGAACATAACATAACATCATAACCGAATCAAATGACCAAAAGATGAAATCTGATAATCACAAGTAAAACTGAACATTGGGTCAAACATACTTTAGAACATATATATATATCATGAATGATAAACATGCATAAATGAAATCATGAGGAAACAATGGGAGACTCGTCTTATAACCGACATACCACGATAGAGCTTACATGGTCCCAACTATCAGACTTATGTGGGTAGAGTTGTCCAAAGCCTAGGCATGGCTAGAGATGGCATGATAACGATATCGAGCTCAAGGCCCAATCAGGGTAAGGCATAGCTCACAAGGGAAGTCCTAAAGTATATATATGATATGTAAACCTATGTTGGCGCGTAATTCATAACCCAAAAACATGCATATGCTCTCCATCATTTTACGAAGCTGACCATTGTTTTTTAATGAAATTGACCATTGCCTATTAACAAAGCTTAATAAACAAATACATCTCAAATCAGAAATCATACATGAGAATCTTTTGCTCAAACAATACCACAACCTGAAAATAAGTGGGAGTCTTTACTCCAAAACCTTTTGGTAAGCTTAATTAATGAAATCATTAATCATACTTTAACATATAGGCATTGCCCAATATTTTAACATGCTTGGAATTACTCAATTAACTTGAAAACATGACTATAAATATCAGTAACTTGAAAACATGCTTTTCATCAATAATATCTCATCATACTTGAACATTCATCATAAATCTCAACTCTCATAAATTTCACATTAATGGGCATTTTGATTTATAAAGCTTGAAACATGATTTTAGTAGAAAATAATGTAAAACTTGCCCATGAATCATAATTCACTAGTAGAAACATATTTAGATCATACCCATGTAGAGGATTTGGAATTTCATGCGTTGGGTTATAAATCCATAGAATCAACACAGGAATTTTCATGATTTAGATGAGATTGGGCGTGGGTGTGAACGGATTCACCCATTCATAACCCTACATACCTAGGAAAGATCTGATTTTACCTCTCCTTGATTGCCCAATGAATGATTGAAAGAAAGCTTGAAGAAAACATACACTAGATCACCTCATAAGCCTTCAATTTGCATGCATGGATGTGAATGAGCCTAGGATAGATTGTTTCCTCATAAAACATTGCATTTCGAGGCTTAAACGATGTACTTTAGGACCCTAGGAGTTAGGAATAATGAAAATACACTTAATGAATTTCCTTAAAATTCTGCATTGTCAATGACCATGGTCGATCTTATAGGTCATACCAGAATACCACGACTCGTGGTATCCATCCGTTACATTCACTGTGATTTCTTAACCTTTCAGATTCTGATGCCATGACTTGACAGGACGAATCGTTCCATCAAACGACGGTTCATTGAATCCTCTCGTTACTTCCCCCCGACGACCTGCACCTGGACTTCATGAAGAGCCACATCACGAGTCGTGGTTTCCATCCGTCACCTCGACTAGTGATTTTCCTACTCCTTACCACGGTTACTTACCACGATCCATTGCTACTCACAATGAGTCATTATACGACTCTTTACTTCCTCCTAGACTAAGGGCCAGTCTCAACACTACGACAAATAACGACTCGTGTCATCAAATCAGGGGTCGTTCTATGACCCGTTACTTCCAAATTCAACCTGCAGAGCCTCACCACGGACACATCCAACGGTTAGTTGGTGGAACCAATGATCCGTACCATGACCCGTTCTATGATAAATTTTCAGATTTCTTCCACTTTCCATTTTTAAATTCCAGGACTAGTCTTGGGCACTTCCAAGGTATTACAATATCTCCCCCTTAGGAACATTCATCCTCGAATGTGGAAAATCATACAAAAAATAGAGAAATGCAATCCTCTTACTTAATTACTAATCATACAAGCAGAAACTGTCGGAATGACTAACTCCGATCGCAATTACATGACTGAACTGAATTCAAGAATCATATATACATCCATATACATAAAAGAAACTAGGGCACATGAACTGAACATGAAACTGAACAGAGGTTTATGGAAAAACTAACACCTCAAGCTGGAACTGAGTCGGTAGAGAATAAATGTGGATATCTAGCCATCATGTCCGCTTCAGCTTCCCACGTAGCTCCCACAACATGTTCATTCCTCCATAAAACATTGATTGAAGATACTTCCTTGTTCCTTAGCATTAAAACCTGACGATCCAGTATTTCCACTGGAACCTCCTCATAACTAAGGCTGTCTTTCACACCGACACTATCTACCAGGACCACTAGAGGTGAATCATCCAAACACTTCTTCAAAAGCGATACATGAAAAATAGGATGAACAGAAGCTAATTCTGAGGGAAACTCCAATTCATATGCCACCTTACCAACCCACTTCACAATCAACTAGGGGCCAACATAATGAGGACTGAGTTCTCCTTTCTTTCCAAACTTCATCACTCCCTTCATAGGGGACGCATTTAGAAACACCCAATCACTCACTTTGAACTGAAGTTCCCTCCTTCTCACATTGGCATAGGACTTTTGGCGACTCTGAGCTGTTTTCAACCTGTCCCCTATGAGCTGAACTTTCTACATGGACTCGTGGACTAAATATGGTCCTATATTCGCAGCTTCACCAACTTCAAACCAACCGATAGGCGATCTACATCTCCGCACATAGAGAGCCTCAAACGGAGCCATCTGAATGCTGGAATAGTAGTTGTTATTGTATGCAAACTCGATAAGAGGCAAATGATCATCCCAACTACCCTTGAAGTCAATCATACATGATCTCAACATATCCTCGAGAGTCTGAATTTTCCACTCTACTTGACCATCCATCTGTGCGTGAAATGCAGTACTGTGCTTAACCTATGTACCAAGCCCTTTTTGGAACGACCTCTAAAACTAAGAGGTAAAGTGAGTACCTCTATCCAATATGATGGACAAGAGCACTCCATACAACAACACTAGATCTCAGATGTATAGTTTGGCATAATCCTCTATCGAATCTATAGTTTTGCCTGGTAGAAAATGAGTAGCTTTGGTCAATCTATCTACAACCCAAATGGAGTCATATTGCCGATGAGTGTGAGGCAACCCTGTGATGAAGTCCATATTGATTTTTTCCTACATCCATGTAGGAATACAGATGTCCCAAAGAACACCTCCCGTTGACAATTTGGGCACTTAGATACAAACTCCGCAATGTCCTTTTTCATGCCATTCCATCAATAGACTTCCTGTAAGTCAAGGTACTTCTTGGTGGCACCTGGATGTATAGAATACCTGGATCCATAAGCTTCGTGCAATATCTGGTTCCGCAAATCATTAACATCTGGAACACACAAGTACCCTGATATCGAAGCACACCACCTCCCCCTTTGGAGAAGACCTATACCTTCTGATTCTTGACGGCTTCCTTAAACTTTACCAAAATGGGATCCTCGTCTTGTCTAGAATTTATATCAGTCACCAAGGATGATTCTAATTCATTGTGAACAATAACAACACCATCGGTCTAGTCAACCACCAAACTCCCAACCTTCCAAGTCGATGCATATCCTTCACCATCTCCTTCCTTCCCTCATCCAAATAGGACACACTCTCCATAGGGAGTCTATTAAGTGCGTCTGATACTGCATTAGCCTTGCCTGGGTGGTAAAGAACACTCATATCATAGTCCTTGAGCAGCTCCAACCACCTCTTTTGATGAAGATTGAGATCATTCTGGGTAAACACATATTGTAGACTCTTATGGTCCGTAAACACATCTACATAGACCTCTTACAAATAATTCCTCCATATCTTCAAGGCGAATACAACCGCTTCCAATTTAGGATCATGGGTCGGGTAATTCTTCTCATGAACCTTCATCTTTCTAGAGGCACATGCTATGACTTTGCCATGCTGCATCAATACGTAGCCAATCCGATCCTCGAAGCATCTCAATACACCACAAACCCATAAGTATCCTCTGGTAAGGTTAACACTGGTGCTAAGGTAAGTCTAGTCTTCAACTCCTAAAAGCTTCTCTCACAACCCTCCAACCATTGAAACTTCACTTTCTTTTGGGTCAATTTAGTCAATGGCACTGCAATGGATTAAAAACCCTCAACAAACCTTCGATAGTATCCAGCTAAGTGCAGAAAGCTCCGAATATCTGAATGATTTACCAGTCTAGGCTAATTCTTCACTACTTGTATTTTTTGAGAGTCCACCTTTATGCCCTCACTTGACACCATGTGGCCCAAAAACGACACTAAGTTCAGCCAAAACTTGCACTTGCTGAATTTACCATATAGTTGGTGATCCTTGAGAGTTTGTAGCACCACTCTCAAATGAGTGGCATGCTATTCCTTGCTCCAAAAGTATATCATGATGTCATCAATAAACACAATCACCAACATATAGAGGTATGGCTTGAACACCCTGTTCATCAAGTCCATAAAAGCTGCAGGAGCATGCGTTAGTCCAAAAGACATAACTACAAACTCATAATGACCATACCGTGTTTTGAAGGATGTCTTCGGGATGTCACTCTCCTAAAATCTAAGACGATGGTACCCAAATCTGAGATCTATCTTCAAGAAGCACTTGGCACCTTGAAGCTGGTCGAACAAATCACCAATCATGGGTAGAGGAGACATGTTCTTGATGGTGACCTTGTTCAATTACTGATAATCAATACACATACGAAGAGAACCATCTTTCTTTCGGACAAAGAGAACTGGTGCACACCATAGGGACATGCTTGGTCTAATGAAACCCTTATCCAAAAGATCCTTCAATTGTTCCTTCAACTCCTTTAGCTTGGCTGAAGCCATTCTATAAGGAGGAATAGATATAGGTTGCGTATTGGGAAGAAGGTCAATACAAAAATCAATCTCCCACTCGATAGGGGATTCCTAGTAGATCATCTAGGAAGACTTTTGGATACTCACATACTACTAGACAGACATGATAGTCGGGGTCTCGGACATCGCATCCTTAACCCTAACTAGATGGTATACACAACCCCTCGAGATCATCTTCCTGGCTCTATGATAAAAAATAAAACGACCTACAGGAACAACTGAACCACCTTTCCACTCTAAGACTGAATCACCCAGAAATCTAAACTCTATTTCCTGGGTTCTATAATTAACTAAGGCACAACATGCAAATAGCCAATCCATGCCGAGGATAACATCAAAATTGGTCATGCCTAACTCTACTAAATCTGTTGAGGTGCCTTTTTGAAGGATTATGACTGGGAAATTTCTATACACCCATCTAGCTACAACTGAATCACCTACTGGAGTAGAGACTACGAAGGGTTCAGACAAGATTTCAGGACTGACTCCGAAACTACTAGCCAAATAAGGTGTCACAAAAGACAAGGTAGCCCTTGGATCTAACAAAGCATAAACATCAAGATGAAAAACTCGCAACATACCAGTGACAACATGCGAAAAGACCTCATTCTCCTGGCGGGATGCAAAGGCATAGGATCTGTTTTGGCGCTGGCCGCCACTTGTGCAGGTAGATGCCCCCTGCTAGGCTAAATGTGTGGGTGGGCAGGCTAAATTGAAAGTAGGGCCTCGGCCCCCATCATGGACCTATCTGGCTGCTGGGCAATCTCTAAGCATATGACCAGGCTTCCCACACCCGAAGCAAGCACCTATACCCACCAAGCACTGACTCGTGTGCCCCCGACCAAACCTGTGACAAGCTAGGATACTGGAATCTATGGGCCTACTGCTCTTATACCTAGAGCCTGATCTAGGTTTGGATAACACACTCAAAGCTGATGTTACTAGGGATGAAGATCTCTAGTGTGTCTATAGTTGGTGCCCATTGCTTGACCTCGGCTGGGAGAATTTATAACTATCAGTCCTGGCCCTCTTAGCCTCTCTCTCCCTCAGATACGCTGCCTCCATCTGCTAGGCGTATAATACCATCTGAGGGAAATCCATATCTTGATAGAGCATAGCGGTCCTGGAATCCTTATCAAAATAATCCACCACCCCATGAACAAATCTGCTCACTTACGCCCTTTGATCAACCACTAACTCAGGGGCGTAGTTTGATAGACGAGTGAACTCAAAGGCATACTCCTGCACTGTCCTCTTTCCCTACTTATGGTTCACAAACTCAGTTGCTTTCAACTCCCTCATCTCACGAGGGAAAAGCAATCTATAAAAGCAACTTGAAACTCCTCCCAAGTGATAGGGCCTGCTTCGGCTACCTTACTATCTTTCCATTATCAAAACCAGATGTGTGCGACCCCCTTCAGCTGATATGGTGCAAAATAAGCACACTCAACTCCATTCAACCCTATGACCTGGGCGATCATTACAATCTCTCGATAAACTCATGTAGATCTTCCTCCACCTTGGAGCCAAGAAACTCTGGGGGGTTCATCCTTAAAAAATCTCTGACTTGTGTTGTGCTGCAATTCTGTTTTGTAGAACATGCCATACTGCATGCTGGTTGACCTGAGAGTTCAAGGCCAGTGCTAGCATCTGAATAGCTTTCCTAAATTCAACATGGGCAACTGGCTCCGGTGCATGAGTACTAGTGGGGCTTGTTGGTTCACATCTCTATTGCCATCCTTGTGGCCGTTTCCAATTCCATTCCTCCAGCCGTTAACTTTGTGGGGAGCCATGATTCTACCATCGCAAATAGCACGAGTTAGAAGGATAGGGAGATATTTCATCCTCACGAGATAGATGATGAAAGAAGGAAACATTTTGCTAAATATCCCATAGCCTCTTCATTATAAGTATGGCGCGCTTCACACCCATGAAAAAGTCTCTACTTAACGCAACATTCAGACACCCTAGGACACTTCAAACATATTTCTCTGATACCAAGTTTCTCACAACCCAAACATAGGCCTGGATCACGACTCGTACTGAACTCCCATACTTTGAATTAGAGATTTTGAAGTTTTTCTGAAGTTCATCACGACAAGAATGGTACAACTTATACCTTCGTCTTACGGGTCGTACTTGCTTCTCGTAGTAGGAGTCAGACTCAAATGCAATTCTTCTGCATTCATCATCACTTCCTCATCACGACTCGTACAAGCCTGTTACTAATCGTACTGGGACTCGTAGGTCACATCTTCTCAACCTTAACTTTCAGCAACTTCTTACGGCCATCAGTACGACTTGTAGGTCCTTCCTACAATCCGTTTTGTGGTCTGCACTTTTTTCCCATTTTGCACTTTTTAATCTATCTTTTGCAATCTTCAATTCCAACACCTTTTTACCCCGTAAAAATAGGAAAAGTACCTCATATCCACATTAATACACCCAAATATATGCTATTTTCTTAGTTTTGAGTGTTGAATGTGCTTTAAACCCACAGCGCATCAACACCCTCAACTTAAGACTTTTGCATGTCCTCAGGCAATGAAAGAAAAAATCAAACACAACGCTCAACTAGAAAGTATACATAAGATGCTACAGCCAATACTCAAACAAACCTGCACTTTCTATACAAACTCTATTGACCCTTTTTCATGGAACCACATTGATCTCGAGCAAAATAGCATGCTCGAGTGATGATTTATAACTTAGTTTCGTCTTGTTTATCGACTTAATTATGTGCATTTTCTTGTATTTATATGTAAATATGAATATATACACTAACCAACATGATTAGTTCTTGTTTTTGTAGGTTTACAATGAATTTGAGGAACTAATCCATGAGTTGGTGAAGTGGAGGCATGGAATCGGAAGTAAAACGCGAACGTCGGCAAGGAGGGTGCGCGAAACATCCCACCTGCGCGTTGGCAACGTGCCACGGCAGGAAGGCTATGTGACAAGGGCCATGACACACCACCTAATGCGCTGCACAAGCAGCTTGACACGCTGCCAACGCGGACAACTTCTGCTTGGCGACTGTTTTGCTTTCCAATGTACCTATGCGATGCCTCCATGTCACAGAGGCATATTGGCGATAACCTCCATGACACGGAGTGGTTCCATGTCGTGCATAAATTTATACATCTCTCATTTACTATAAATAGGTCCCTTAGCTCCTAAAATCATTTCTGTCACGATTTTATTCTGAAAAACCACCTAGGAGTGTAGGGAGAAGTGGGAGAACTCACCTAGGGTTCATCAATTTCATCTTCTCTTCTAACAATTCTTGTAAGTATATTACTTTAACAATGTTTTCTTATAATTTTACGAACTTGAGTGGCTAGAACCCTTCCCCTAGGGTTGAAGCTATGAGTTATGATTGTGTTTTTACGAATTTGTTTTGGAATTAAGTTATTGATTGTTATTTTGTCTTGCAATCTTAATTATGGTTGTTTTTATGATTGATCACCATGAAAACACACACGTTATGCGTAGGTAAATGCTTGAGGAAGCAAACCTAGGCAATAACATAAGAATGTAGGAAGCAAGTTCTTGTCTTTTGATAAGATTTGTTGTTAGGATAGGAATATACCTAATTACCTTACTTGGTTGATAAAATGGGAAGATAGAAAGACACCAACTTAGAATCGTACTCCACCACTTGTAGGAGTAGTTGTGAAGCTATGATTGGTTAAATAGTGGTAGGTACGAAAGTACAAAACTCAATGGCACAAACCCCATAAACCACATCCACGTAGTGAATTGCCTATGAACTAGAAATGACATCCTCATTCAACGATGTAGTAGTGAGACTAGTTTGTCGTGTTTAGAGGTTCAGAAGACCATGAACATGCAATTTTAATCATTTGAGATATCAATTAATAGTTTCATACTTAAACCATTGCAAATCGTAGTATTGCATGATTATCCGGCTTTAACTCTAGTTGCTCTTTGAATGAATTCAGAGTATTTCGTTGACCACATCTAGACTTAATTAAATTTCTCGAAAAATTCTATAATCAACACATGCGACATTTAGTATCACACATGAACTTGATAATTAGCTGAATTGGTCCAGTCCTTGTGGGTTCGACATCCGGCTCTTAAAAAGGGCCACTATATTACTTGTACGACCCATACACTTGCGGGCACATCAAGTTTTTGGCGCCGTTACCGGGGACTGGCGTAACTAGTGAATTAAGAATATCTTTTTGTGTTAGTATCTATATATATATATATATTTATATATATATTTATTTATTTATTTATGCTAAAAAAATATTTGTTTTAAATCTATTTTAATATCTTGTTTTTAGTTTGATACCCTTCTTAACATGACATCATGGAATATAAATGGGTTAAATGGTGGATACTCTTATTTTTGTGAGTCTTGTTCGAATTACGGAGGACCCCACTTATGGAAACACTGTAATACTTGTAATATATGCGGTGATCAGAATGGCCATTGGAATGGTTGCCCAAATGCATACACTTGCATTATATGTGGAGGTCAAGATAGCAATTGGGATGGCTGTCCAAATGCATATTCCCATCCCCCAAGTCCCTACTATGATACTTCTGTTGTTTTTGATGAGTATAGGAATAATGAGAAGGAGGACCTGGAACGCCAAGTTTGAATAGAAAACATGCTAAAAACAATTATAGCTAACAAAGTTCAAATGCAAGATGATCAAGCAAAATTGACAGCCGACATGAAAGAGCAACAGTTAGCCGTAAGGAGTTTGGAGTTTTAGTTGGTACAGTTGGCTAGTGCTCAAAATACTAGACCTCGGTGGAGATTGCCAAGAGATGAAGAAGAGATAGAGTATACCCCATTTGACATTAATGGAGATATAGATGTTGATGCGGAGAAGGTGTATGCAAGTAAGGAGGTCAAGCAAAATGCAGTTTCAGAATTGAGGTGTATGGTACCCCACTCGAAGCATTTCTTGACATTGAGTTTGGTTGACAACCTAGAAATAGAGTCTTCCAAGCTTGTAGAGAAAGGTCTAGAGGAGGAACAAGCCCCATATATTCTAAAAATTTCTAATTCTAAGAGACAAAATGACTTCGCTTACTTAAGGGCCAATAAGTGCAAAAGGCGACATCTACTGCTTGGTCCTTTCATTTTTTCACCACCACCCCTGGAGCATAAGAGGAAACTAGAGAAGAAATTACTGGTGAGATTCATATCCTCAATGTGGATGAAAAAGTGCTGAAACTTAATGCATCGTGCCGCGATGTAAAATAAGGTGCTGCTTGGGAGGCAACCCAAGGGTACCGCAGCTACAATTCTTAATTTTTGTTTGCATTGATTTTGTTTATTTTCAATTTGTGTTGTTTTTGGTGGAAAGTTAGGCACAAAAATAGGAGAAGTCTGAGTACCCATGGAGGAGGAAGCTAACAAGCATGGACGATAAAAAGTGTGGGGTAAAATACCCACTTGTTCAAAGGAAGAAAAGCATGTTGTTAGCTAGGCATAGAGGCTCAGGGAGTATTTCTTACCCTTTTTAATTTTAATTTGATGCTATGGGGACATAGCATGATTCCAGTGTGGGGTGAGGGAAATTTCAAAAATTTGTGCTTAATGATTTTGGTGAATGTAGTGCTTGATACATATTGAATTATTTTTTTTTTGAGTTGAGCATGACTTCATCACCCGTTGGTTTTTCTTTTTGGTTCTTTTCCGACCGGGGGTCTTTGAACCAAAGAATTAAAAAAAATTTCTTTGTCTGTATATAATGTTTTTAGTCATAGTTAGAGACTGTTTCCGACGATGGATGGATGACGATCGTCTTGAGGAAAAATTAGTCAATAGGTTTTTGTTTTTGAACCCGTAGCTAATTGATGGCTTGATGTTCTTGTTATGTGCTATACATGATTGTAAGATACAAGTGTGGTTAGTGTTGAAGCATGTAAGAAGTGTATAACTTTGTTTGAGACACTTAGGCTCTTGAATTTGACTCAATGTGATTGAAGCTTAATTCTGAATTTTTGTGATTAGCTGAGTAAGAGTCTGCTGAATGTGTCTTGAATTGAGCATGTGCTGAGAGTGTAAGTTTATCGAATACTCCGTGTAACTGTGTAGTGTCTAGAACTTGCCTGGTTTGTATATAAAACAAAATGAAGGATGTGGACTGAAGGAGATGATTTAGGCATTTCTTTGAATGAACCTTATTTTTATCCCTCACTTTACATACCTTGAATGTTGAAATCCTAGTGAGCCCCATTGAGCCTTAAGCCTATTCTTTGATAGCTACAACATAAGCTAAATCCTTTTTCTTTCACTAACCTTGAAATTGATCCTAAACTCCTAAGCGCTTATGTGAAAAATTCCAAAGAGGGAAGGAGTGAGAAGCGTGAAAAAGAAGGAAGAGTGGAAGTTGTAAAACTTGAGAAAAGGACAAAGGTTCACTTATGTGAAAATGGTATGTTATTGGTAGGGAGTAAGAAAATAAATGAATGAAAAATTGCTTAAGTACTCCTTACTACTAAGCTGAGTGTGCTTAAAGAAATGGGAACAAGAAAAGAAAATTCAAGATTGAAAAGAATGAGGAGGAAGTAAGAAAAGAGATGTCCTTAATGAAGGTTGAAGTTATCAAAAGCGCTTGGGGAAGATAGCCACTATTACTGGACAGAATAGTACCTACCCGTCCCTTAGACATTACAACCCATTATGTCCTAGTTGATCTTACGTTCATACATCCTTAAATTAGTGGAGTAAAACACTAAGGGCAAGCTTATGGTTCAATACACGATGCATGTGAATTCTTTGAGAGAGTGGCGTAATTTTATTCATATACTCATACATGTTGTGATTTGAAAATTTTGTGAGTAAAAATGGGTAACTCTCTTGTGTTTTGAGGGCACATGCTTAATGAGAGATAACATTAATCTTGGATTTCTTGATCGGTTGATTTGCATGAGTTTGCCAAGATTGAGAGTCGATTCTTGAGGTTAGGAAGTCTTAACGGAGTTGTCTATCATTTCATTGATTAAATCGTGCATGCTCTATTTTTAACTTGTTATCTCAAATAATCATTATAGTCGTAACTTGAATTATCTTGTTGAATTAGTTATGTGTGAGTATGCATTTACATGAGATGTAAAAGGGTTGTTCGAGGACGAACAAAGCTTTAAGTGTGGGGTAGGTGATCACGGGCAAAATAGCATGCTCGAGTGATGCTTTATAACTTAGTTTCATCTTGTTTATAGACTTAGTTATATGGATTTTCATGTATTTCTATGTAAATATGAATATATACACTAACGAACATGATTAGTTCTTGTTTTCGTAGGTTTACAATGAATTTGAGGAACTAATCCATGAGTTGGTGAAGTGGATGCATGGAATCGGAAGTAAAACGCGAACGTCGGCAAGGAGGGTGCGCAAAACATCCCACCTGCACGTTGGCAACGTGCCACGGCAGGAAGGCTTCATGATAAGGGCCATGACACGCCACCTAACACGCTGGACAAGCAGTGTGACACGCTGCCAACGCGGACAGCTTCTGCTTGGCGACTATTTTGCTTTCCAGTGTGCCTACGCGATCCCTCCGTGTCACGGAGGCATATTGGCATGATAACCTCTGTGACACGGAGCTATTCCATGCCGGGCATAAATTTATACATCTCTCATTTACTATAAATATGTCCCTTAGCTCCTAAATCATTTCTGTCACTATTTTATTCTGAAAAACCACCTAGGAGTGAAGGGAGAAGTGGGAGAACTCACCTAGGGTTCATCAATTTAATCTTCTCTTCTACCAATTCTTGTAAGTATGTTACTTTAACAATGTTTTCTTATAACTTTACGAACTTGAGTGGCTAGAACCCTTCCTCTAGAGTTGAAGACATGAGTTATGATTGTGTTTTTATGAATTTGTTTTGGAATTAAGTTATTGATTGTTCTTTTGTCTTGCATTCTTAATTATGGTTGTTTTTATGATTGATCACCACGAAAACACACACGTTAAGCGTAGGTAAATGCTTGACAAAGCAAACCTAGGCAAGAACATAAGAATGTAGGAAGCAAGTTCTTGTCTTTTAATAAGATTTGTTGTTAGGATAGGAATATACCTAATTACCTTGCTTGGTTGATAAAATGGGAAGATAGAAAGACACCAACTTAGAATCGTACTCCACCACTTGTAGGAGTAGTTGTGAAGCTAAGATTGGTTAAAGTTGGAGGTACGGAAGTACCCAAATCAATGGCATAAACCTCATAAACCACATCCACGTAGTGAATTGCCCACGAACTAGAAATGACATCCTCGCTCAACGATGTAGTAGTGAGGCTAGTTTGTCGTGTTTAGAGGTTCAGCAGACCATGAACATGCAATTTTAATTATGTGAGACGAAAATTGATAGTTTCATACTTAAACCATTGCAAATCATAGTATTGCATGATTATTCAGCTTTATCTCCGGTTGCTCCTTGAATGAATTCAGAGTATTTCGTTGACCACATCTAGAATTAATTAAATTTCTCGAAAAAATCTAAAATCGACACTTGCGACATTTAATATAACACTTGAACTTGATAATTAGCTGAATTGGTCCAGTCCCTGTGGGTTCGACATCCGGCACTTAAAAAGGGCCACTGTAATACTTGTACGACCCGTTCACTTGCGGGCACATCACACATCAGTTAATGTATTACAAGGAACCTCAAAACATCACAAACAGGGATAAAAATATCAACAGGCAGTCAATTCATCACCAATTTTTTTCACATAGACCAATAGTAAAAGCAAGCATAATCCATGTACTCTCACACAAATGAAGTCCCCACTCATGTGTGATATGTCAAACATGACATGGGACTAAGCAAGTAAGGCGCTCACTCTCTCAAAGAAATTACGAGTATTATGTGTCAGATACCATAGGCTAGCCCTTATTTTCTCTGTGTTGGTTTTTCAGATGGTCGAGTTAAGATCACTATAAGACTTGGTATGGCTTGTAATGTAGGTTCAGTGCTGGACATGACTAAGATGGAAGATTTTATAAGTGACTGTTACTTACATGGCACTACATACATTGGCTACACCATTCACCTAATTCACCCTTTTATTCTTTCATTCCCCTTTTTCCCTCTTTCTCGTTTTTATTCACATTTGCATGGGTGTGGTGAGTTTCCACTTTTCAGATTTTTCAAAATTTCTTTAAGCTATATTTTTCAACATTTACAACATATTTTTTTTTCTTTTCATCTCACCACACCTCATATTCCTCAATTTCTTTCTTTTCTTTTCTTTTCCTTTCTTCCATTCCCACCTTTTATGCACCCCTACTCTAGCCAACCTCAACTTAAGCAACGTTTGGTAGGGAAATATAGGCTAAAACGTGATCTACACAAACAATGGCCTATGATCATATCTTAACCAACCATCCTTAGCCTATGCAGAGACCTACCAGGCAAGTTCTAGATCTACACCATGATACCGAACTGACTAATGGTACATAAAATATTTTCACCTCATCTATCTGGTTTATACATGTCTTAACAAGACTACTCATGATGACAAAATAAATGACATCCAAAGATCCACATCAATTATGTATGTTGTCACAAATACATAGCTACTATATAAAAAAATTTTAAACAGGATAAATGTTTTACAAAAAACAAAACTAGTGCAATTTTCTTGGCTGAGTACTTATAAGCTACTTTCTAATTAAATAATATTCACAAACTGAAAATAAAAATCCTACACATGCCGGTTCTACTAGATAGCATGTCTGAGGGAAAAGAAACACGACAAGAAAAACCCTCAGACGGAACAAAAATCCAAAAAATCACAAGTACACCCCCTTCCCTTTTTTGAAAAGTTAGCTTCGCCCCAGAAGCATCATCTAAAATATCAAAGGGAGGAGAACATACCTGGGCTTCTCAGACTTCACCTGCCATGGGTTGCCTCCCATGCAGCACCTGATTTAACGTCATGCCACGATGTGACTTTTGTGACTCTTCATGCCTCATAAAGGTATACTTCCACTATTCTTTTCAATTCTTCCTCATCTCCCATATATACTTTTATTCTTTGCCCATTTACTTTAAGTCTTTTTCCTTCTCTATTCTCAAGTTGCACCACCCCATAAGAAGATACTTGTACTACATTGTAAGGTCCAATCCATCTAGATTTCAACTTCCTAGGGTGCAACCGAAGTCTTGAATTAAAAAGTAGGACCTAATCACCTGGGCTGAATTCCCTTCTTGTAATCTTTTTGTCATGGTAGATCTTCATTCTCTCTTTATAGATGGATGCACTCTCATAAGCCTTAAGTCAAAACACATCCAACTCATTAATCTAGTTAAGTCTTAACTTGACATCTTCGTCCCAGTTCATGTTTAGTACCTTTAAAGCCCATAATGCCTTATGCTCTAGTTTAACTGGTAAGTGGCATGCTTTGCCATAAACCAGCTAGTATGGAGATGAACCAATGGGAGTCTTATAAGCTATTTTGTAAGCCCGCAGTGCGTCATCGAGCTTGCTTGACCAATCCGTTCAGGTAGTATTTACTGTCTTGGCTAGGATGGTCTTAATTTCCCTGTTCGAAACTTCCACTTGTCCACTCAACTGAGGGTGGTAAGGTGTGCCACCATATGCTTGACACCATATTTTTCCAATAAGGCTTTGAAGAGGTGATTGCAAAAGTGAGATCCACCATCACTGATAATAGCCCTGGGAGTGCCAAACCCGGCAAAGATATGCTTCCTAAGGAATACTTTCACACTCCTGCCTTCATTGTTCGATAGGGCAATTGCCTCCACCAATTTGGAGACATAATCCACAGCCACCAAAATATACTTCATTCCATATGAGCTAACGAATAGTCCCATGAAGTCAATTCCCCACACATCAAACAACTCTACTTCCAAGATGGGCGTTAGTGGTAACTCATGTCTATGAGTGATATTACCCTGCCTTTGGCATTGATTACAAGACTTGGTGAAATCATACGCATCTTGATGAATAGAGGGCCAGAAGTATCCACATCGTAGAATTTTATGTGTCGTTCTGACACCATTGTGATGAGCCCCAACTAGCGATGAGTTACATGCCTCCAAAATGCTCAGCGTCTCTACTTCAGGGACACACCTCCGAATGATACCGTCTACCCAAATGCGTAATAAATATGGCTCATCCCAGTAACATATGCGGGCATCGAATAAGAAATTCTTTCTACTAAGGAGTTAGGTCTGCTAGTATCACATCACTAACCAAGTAATTTTCAAAGTCGGGAAACCACGAAATAAAATCCTGTGATGCAGCAAGTACCTTTTCATCTCGGAAGGCATCATTGATATCAAATTCAGTCCTCCCCTTTGCTTCAGACTTGTTCGCACTCTAGCACACGCAATCATACAAGTAATAAAGTGACCCTTTTTCAGAGCCGGATGTGGAACCCACAGGGACTGGACCAATTCAGCAAATATTGAAGTTGAAGTGTTAAAATTACATTCCATGTATTGATTATAAAAGTTTTAGATAAATTCTAATTAAGTCTAGAGGTGATCACAAAATACTTGAGAAACAATATAAGAAGCAACTAGAGTTAAGGCCTAGTAATCATGCAATGCTACAAACCACAATAGGTTGAGTATGAAAACTTGAGTTGTTGTCTCACATAATTAAAATGCTATGTTCATGGTCTTTTGAGCCTCTAAATATGACAAATTGGTCTCACACCTACATCGTTGAGCGGGGATGTGACGTCCTAATTCGTGAGCAATTTAATTACATGGATGTGGTTTACGGAGTTTGCACCCTTTATTATGGACTTTCGTACCTCTAATCATTTAACCAAACATAGCTTCACAACTACTTCTACGAGTGGTGATGTGATAATTCTACGTCGATGTCTAGCTCATCCAATTTTAATAACCAAGCAAGGAAAATTAGGAATAATTTCTATCCTAACTGGTAATCCTACCATAAAGGTAAGAACTTGCGCACTACATTCTCATGTTCTAGCCTAGGGTTACTCTTTCAAGCTTTCACCCAAGCTTAATGCATTTGTTTTCATGGTGATCAAGCATAAAAATAACAATAATAAAGAATGTAAGACAAAAGAACAACTAAAGACTCATGCAAATTAACCAATCAAGATATTCGACATGAATTGCATCCTTCATTAAACATGTGCCCTCACAAAAAGAGAGTTACCCATTTCCCACTTACAATTCTTCAAATTTAGAACATATATGGGTCTATGCTTAAGAGATATGCTCACTTTCACTAAGAATTCGCATGCCACGTGTAATTGACCCATAAGCTTGCCTTTAGTATTTTACTCCACTAAATTAAGAATGTTCAAAAGAAAGATCAAGTAGGACTTAATAGGTTTTAATGTAAGCTAAGGGAAGGTAGGTACTATTATGGCCAATAATAGTGACTATCTTCCCTAAGCGCTTTTAATACACCACACTTTCATTAGGAATTTCCATCCTCCTACTTCACCTTTATACTTTTCAACTCCCCGTTTCCTCTTTTGTTTCCCCATCTCATTAGGCACACTTAAGATGTTAGTACGGAGTACTTGAGCAATTTTCGTTGACTTTCTTTTTCGCTCTTTTCTTCTTTTACTCCCTACTAACTCTTGTTCATTTTTAAACAAGTGCACCTCTATTCTTATCTCCAACTCCCCCAACTACTATTTTCCTTCTTATTTCACTTGTCATGCCTCAACTTCTTTGCATTTCACACAAGCACTTAGGAGTTTTGATAAAACTAAAGGCTAATGAAAAGAAAGGATTAATATCATTTTTTGGCTAGAAAGGAATAGGCTAAAGGCTCAATGGGGCTAACTAGGATCAGATGTTCAAGGTAGGTAAAGCGAGGGTTAAAAATTAGGCTCTTTCAAAAAAATGCCTGAATCATCTCCTACAATCTACATAGCTCATTTCTCTATATACAGACCAGGCATATTCTAGATACTACACAATAGCATGGAATATTCAAAAACCTTACACTCACAGCACATGCACGATTCAAGACAAATTCAGTAGACTCTTAACTCAGGTAATCACAAGAATGCATAATTCATCTTTAAGCACATCGAGTCACATTCCAGAGCTTTGGTGTCTCAAAAAAAGTTATGCAATTGCTCACATGCTTCAAAATTTACAACACTTGCATCTCACAATCATACATAGCACATAACAAGAACATCAGGCCATCAATCCACTATGGGTTCCAAAATAAAAACCTATTGACTAATTTTCCCTCAAGATGGTCGTCATCCATCAATCATCGGGAACAGTCCCTAACTATGACTAAAACAGCTATGTACAGACAAAGAAAAATTTTATTCATCGGTTCAAAGTGCCCCCATCTAAAAAGAACCAAAAAGAAAAACCAACAGGTGGGTGAATCTTGCTCGACTCAACTTTTTCATCCAACAATTCCTTACAAAGCACTAATTCCACCCAAAATCATTAAGCACAAAATGTTGAAATTTTTCCCTCACCCAACACTTAAAATTTTCTATGTCCCCAAAGCATCAAATTAAAATACAATTAGGGTGAGAAATACTCCCTGAGGCCTCTACGCCTAGCTAACAGCATGTTTTCTTTCATTTTTACACAAGTGAGTCATTGACCCCTCACTCATCCTCTTTCCATGCTCCTTAGCTTCTGCTTCTAAGGGTACTCAGACTTCCCCTCAATCTGTGCTTAATTCCAAATCAAATAACAACAAGTGAAAATAAGAAAAATCAAAATAAAGAAAAACAATTACTTTGTACCGGTGGTACTCTTGGGTTTTCCTCCCAAGCAGCACTTGATTTTAATTCACGGCACGACATATCAAGTTTCACCATTTTTCCTTCCACTTTGAGGATATGAATCTCACCCC
Source organism: Datura wrightii (assembly GCA_035772735.1). NCBI lineage: Eukaryota > Viridiplantae > Streptophyta > Magnoliopsida > Solanales > Solanaceae > Datura > Datura wrightii. The sequence goes on from JASDFA010000016.1 coordinate 166,789,812, forward strand.
TAATTTATTTTCCAATTTCCTATTATTCTCTAGGGTTGGTGGTGAAAATATTAAAGGACCAAGCAGTAGATTTTGCTTTTGGCACTTATTGGCCCTTACGTATGTTAAGTCATTTTGTCTCTCTGAATCAACAAATTTCAGAATATATGGGGCTTGTTCCTCCTTTATAACTTTCTCTATAAGCTTGGAAGACTCTATTTATAGGTTGTCAACTAAACTTAATGTTGAAAAATGCTTCGAGTGGGGTACAATACACCTCAACTTTGAAACTGCATTGTGCTTAACCTCCTTACATATGTGCACCTTCTCCACATCAACATCTGACTCCACATGAATGTCAAATGGTTGGAACTCTATCTCTCCTTTCATGAATGGATTTGCCATATGTGTGAGACCATCACAGAGACTCTCCGGAGATTCTAACTATTAAGATTTTTCCAAGAGATCACCCTTTTCTTCTCCTTGCAGTCCCTCTTGAGGATTGGCTAAGATCCTCACTTGCAAATCAAAGAAAGCTTCATTAGCCATCATCTCCATGAACTTGGCGCTTATCATTTCTATGGCCTCTCCCTTTTCCTTGGTCTGAACTCCCAATACTTGCATATGCTCCCTCATTGCTTGTATCTGCTCAAGGACCTGTTTTAACATATTTTGTATCTGAGTTTGGTGTTCCAAGTCGTCCTTTTCATCAGTCCTATACTCATCAAAAACAACAGAAGGATCATAGTAGGGGCTTGGTGAAGGGGAATATGCATTTGGACAACCATCCCACTGGTCATCTTGACCACCACACATACTGCAAGTGTGACAGTGTTGCTACAAGTGGAGTCCTCCACAATTCAGACAAGACTCACCGAAATATGAGTATCCACTATACAACCCATTTGTGATCCATGATTTCATGTCAAGAAGGGTATCAAACAAAAAACAAAAATAAAAGAAATCTAAAAATAATTAAAAAAAAAATTTCAACACTTACAAAATTAGACACTAGCACAAAACAAGAATTTCACCAATTTCGCCATTCCCCATCAACGACGCCAAAAACTTGTCCGCGCTCCAGCGCATGCGATCGTACAAGTAATAAAGTGGCCCTTTTTTAGAGCCGGATGTCGAACCCACGGGGACGGGACCAATTCAAATTATATTCAAGTTCAAGTGTTAAAATTACTTTCCATATATTGATTATTAGAAGTTTTTGATAAATTCTAATTAAGTCTATGAGTGATCACAAAGTACTTGAGAAACAATATAAGAAGCAACTAGAGTTAAGGCCTAGTAATCATGCAATGCTACAATACACAATGGGTTGAGTATGAAAACTTCAGTTGTAGTCTCACAGAATTAAAATTCTATGTACATGGTCTTTAAAGCTCCTAAACACGATAAATTAGTCTAACACCAACATCATTGAGCGAGGATGTGACGTCCTAATTCGTGAGCAATTTAATTACATGGTTGTGGTTTACGGAGTTTGCACCCTTGATTATGGACTTTCGTACCTCTAATCATTTCACCAAACATAGCTTCACAACTACTTATATGAGTGGTGATGTGATAATTCTAAGTCGGTGTCTAGCTCATCCCATTTTAATAACCAAGAAGGGCAAATTAGGAATAATTTCTACCCTAACCGCTAATCCTACGTAAAGGTAAGAACTTGCTCCCTACATTCTGATGTTCTAGCCTAGGGTTACTCTTTATAGCTTTTACCCAAGATTAACGCATTTGTTTTCATGGTGATCAAGTATAAAAACAACAATAATAAAGAATTTAAGACAAAACAATAACTAAAAACTCAAACCAAGAAGAATTCATGCATTTACAATCATCTTACGTAGCCTCAACCCTAGAGAAAGGGTTTTAGCTACTCATGCTCGTACAAGTACTCAAAAACATTTTAAATTAGAGTACTTACAAGAATAATTTAAAGAGAATGAAAAATAAGGAACCCTACATAGAGTTCTTTCGTTCTCCCTTCGCTCCTTTATGTTCTCCTAAGAATATTTTGTGATAATGAATTTTTAAAAGCTAAGGATTAAATTTATACTAAGCTGAAAAAATGCAAAACTTGGCCTATGGTGGAACAGTTCCGTGTCACGGAGGCTATCACGGAGATTTTCCTCCATGCCATGGAGCAAACGCGGACAGCTACTGGACGGGTCTTCGTGGAAGGTCTTGCGCGAGGTACCTGAGCGTCGCCCCGTGTGGCATGCTGCTAGTCGCTCCATGCGCCTGCTGTGGCACATTGCCATCACACAGTGCCACTGGATGACACTCCTCGCGTGAGATGGCACGGCCCTCCGTGTGCAGCTTGTGTTGTGTGGCACACTTCCCTTGCCATCAATCCCTATCTTTAGCCTGCCATGTTGCCTTCATTTACAGTCGAGTCCGAACTTCATTCCTTTGCTTCAACCGTCATATTTTAGTCCCTCAAATGCATTTTACCCCTACAAAACAAGGACTAATCATGTTGGTTATTTTATACACATAATTAATAGAAATCACATGAGAATATAATTAATTTAATTGACAAACATGACTTAATTAAGTTATAAAATAGCATTGGAGCACGTAATTATGCCCAAGATCAAGACTCAAGCCTGGATAGATGATCTTCTACCTAATTTTTTGTTCCCTTTCGGTGTTTCACCTCAAACTCAAATTCTTGGAGCAAGAGCACCAACCGAATAAATCTGGGCTTGGCATCCTTCTTGGACATCAGATATCTCAATGCAGCATGGTCTGTATGAATAATCACCCTGGTTCCAAGAAAATATGCTCAGAATTTTTCAAATGCAAAGACCACTACCAGTAGTTCCTGTTCTGTGACTGTATAATTCTTCTGGGCTGTGTTAAGTGTTTTTCTTGCATAATAGATTAGATGAAACATCTTCACTTTCCTTTAAACTAATACAACACCAAAAGCGACACCTCTGGCGTCACACATCACCTCGAAGGGAAGAGACCAATCTAGAGCTATGATGATAGGAGCAGTAGTGAGCTTTTCTTTCAGGCATTCAAAGGCCTTCAGACATGCCTCATGAAACACGAACTTTACCTCTTTCTTAAGTCACTTGCACAATGGATGTGCCATTTTTGAAAAGTCCTTGATAAAGCACCTGTAGAATCTTGCATGCCCTAGAAAGCTTCTGACTTTTTTTACGAAAATCGAAGGTGGCAATCCTGCTATAACCTCGATCTTTGCCTTGTCCACCTCAATCCCCTTTCATGAGATTCTGTGGCCCAACACTATTCCCTCTTTAACCATAAAATGACATTTTTTCCTAGTTTAGGACCAGATTTGTTTGTTCACATCTTTTTAGTACACTGCCCAGATGATTAAGCCATGATTCAAATGAATCGCCTACAAAAGAAAAATCAACCATAAATACCTCAATAGTGTCCTGCACCACTTCTGAGAATGTGGACATCATATGTCATGACCCGACATACACCCGGATCATAGACACGAGACAAGGAACCCCTAAAGACCCCAAGTCAACCCATGGCTCATGCATTCAACTAATCTCATGTAATTAAATGGAATATTAAGCATAAAACATCGTGGAAAATGTAACCATGACATGACATCAGGAATACCAAACATTTACATAAGCTAAATACTACTCATTTGTCCGAAAGCTTCTAACACGTAAGATGGGTTGATGAGACAACATCCCCAACTAACCCAAGCAATACTGAAACATAATCAATAGGAAAGTTTATCAAACGGCCCTTGGAACATGAGAACTCACCAACAAGCTGATATCATACGCTAAGATGGACTAAGAATGAGGATGAGCCTGAGATCCGGACCCTGTATCATAAAACGATACAACATAGAAACTATGCGGTTAGTACGTGGAATGTACTAAGTATGCAAGGTAAGTAAAATAGATATTTCAAAAATAAGGTAAAATCATAAATAGACATAGGAGTAGGGCATTATGCTTACATCAAATCTTCGTAATAAAACATAACGCTCAAGACTTTCAGATCATTCATAATCATTCATTATCATAATCATAATTAACTTTATCAAAATATAAATTGAGCCAATAACATAAACATAAAAATGCATAAAAACAAGCAGAACAATGGGAGGACTCATCATAACTGACACCATCATGGTAGAGCCTTCCATGATGCCACACTGTCTCGCTCAAGTGGGCAGAGCCAACCCTGGCTTGCCAGGCGAGGGTCATGCATAAGGCGTGATATCACATTTGAGGGGATCATTATGAATAAATCACATCATTTACAACCCATGATGGCACGTGATTATGAGACATCGGCGTAGTCCTTTAAACGTCGGGCTGCTCGGTGCTAGACATGGCTCCCAAAAACATGCATATAGGCTCACACTTAAATCATTAACATCATGCATAAAAATTCATTGGATAAGATATAACATTTATCCCCTTTAAAACATGCTTAGCCAAGAATCAAGGCCCTTTTCATCGGCCAACATAATAAATCAATAAATCATGAAATTCGTTTCATAAATCATAAATCATTCTTCATCATATGGGAATTTCCCAATGCTTTTTCATACTCAATTCATTCGAAATATGCTCATAAACATGGGTAACTTGGATTCATGCATTTCCATAATCAATAAAATTAAAATAATAAATATTCATCATAAATCATAATTTCCATGAACTTCCATAAATGGGCAATTTAGATTTAAGAAGATTGAAACATGATTTTGATGAAAATAATACAAAACCTTCCCAACATGCATAATTCAATAATTAAAACTCAATTAAATCATACCCATAAAGAGAAGTGACATTGTCATGCTTTGGGTAAAACCCCATGGAATTTGAGTAGGAGAATTCATGAATTAACTTGAAATTAGGAATGGGTGAGGAAGAATTCCACCCATTTTAATACCTTACATACTTGGGAATAGATGGACTTAAAGTTACTTGAACACCCACAAAGAATTTGATGAAAATTTGGGGAAGAAGGCCTTGAATCTCCCAAAAACCTCTCTAAAATCCTTGCATGAGAATAGGCACGCATAAATGGTTTAACCCATCTTATCTACCTTAGAAACATATCCAAAACAATGTATTTTAGGCCTTAGGAACTTATAAAGTTACAAAAACACCCTTATTAAAATGCAGGAATTTCTGGTCGCCAGTGCTCACGAGGGCCAACAGATCGTTGCCACATGGCACGACTTGTTGCCTTGATCCATTGACTCCACTGCCCAAACCTCCAAGGGAACCCCACTAGTGACTTCACGAGTCGTGAGGTTAGACCAAGACTCATGGTCACCTTCCATGGCCTGCACTGCCCATCCCAATTTTGTCAATCCTCTAGAGTTAAACATGGGTGACCTCACGAGTCATGAGGTATGACCACGATTGGTTGTCAGGCCCATGGAATCCTCACTCAGAGTTTGCAAACCAAGCTGACCACGAGTCTCCTCATGACTCTTTGGTCACTACTCACGACCACCCTCACGAGTCGTTCTATGACCTAGTGCGAAATTTCAATTTTTCTCCGCTTTCACTTTTGGGTCTAATGCTTGGGTTCCCAGGGTATAACAATATCTCCTCCTTGGAAACATTCATCCTCGAATGTTAGAAACATGCAGAAAACTCAGAAACAAGCTATCACAATATACGATTACCAATCATTGAAGTAAAAAACTGACGAAATGACTACCTCCAAAAGGAACTATATAGCTATACTGAATTCAGACAATACATACATTTACCATATCATAAAACAAACTTGTACACATGAACTGAACGGAAAGAGCTAATTAAAGGTTCAGGGAAAATGGGAGTATTTAGCTATCATATCCGCTTTGGCTTCCCATGTAGCCCCCTCAACATGTTGATTTCTCCATAATACTTTAAATGAAGCTACTTCTTTATTCTTCAGCCTCCGAACCTGACGATCCAAGATTTCAATGGGAATTTCTTCATAACTGAGTCAATCCTTCACTGCAATGCGGTCTACCGGAACTACCAAGGTTGGATTACTCATGCACTTCTTCAAAAGTGACACATGAAAGACAGGATGAACCAAAAGAGCTCCGAGGGCAAGTCCAACTCATATGCCACCTTACCAACTCTTCTCACAACCCGGTAGCGGCGAATATAGCGGGGCCTGAGTTTACCTTCCTTTCCGAACCGCGTGACTCCCTTCATGGGAGATACCTTTAGAAACATCCAGTCATCTACATCAAACTCCAAGTCTTTTCTCCTCACATCGGCATACGATTTGTGATGAGTCTAAGCAATTTTCAATCGACCCCTTAGCAACTCAACCTTCACCATCGCCTCATGAACCGAATCTGGTCCTATCATAGCTGCCTCACCAACCTCGAACCATCTGATGGGAGATCTACACCTCCGCCCATAAAGAGCCTCGAATGGTGCCATCTGGATACTGGAGTGGTAACTGTTATTATAAGCAAACTCGATCAAGAGAAAATGATCATCCCAACTACCTTTAAAATCCATAACACATGCCCTCAACATATCCTCAAGGGTCTTAATGGTTCGTTCTGCCTAGCCGTCTATTTGTGGATAGAAGGTTGTACTGAGCTTAACCTGCGTCCCAAGTCCTTTTTGAAAAGAATGACAGAATTGAGAGGTAAACTGGGTAGCTTGATCTGAAATAATAGACAAGGGCACTCCATGAAGTCGAACCAACTCCCAAATATACAACTAAGCATAATCATCCACTGAATCTATGGTCCTGACCGGTAGAAAGTGTACTGCCTTAGTTAGCTTATCCACCACCACCCAAATGGAGTCATAGTGTTGGCGATTACGAGGTAGGCCTGTAACAAAATCCATATTAATCTTTTCCCACTTCTAAGTGGGGATGCTGATATCCTGAAGTACGCCTGCCGACCTTTGATGTTAGACTTTTACTGGCTGACAGCTTGGACATTTTGCCACGAACTCCGCAATATCTTTTTTCATACCATCCCACCAATAGATTTCTCGCAAATCCCGATACATATTTGTGGAGCCTGGATGAATAGAATATCTTGTACCATGTGCCTTATGCAATATCCGAACTCTCAAATCGTCAACATCCAGCACACATAGTCGACCCTGGTATCGTAGCACACCATCTCCCCCTTGAGAGAAGACCTCCACCTTCTGACTTCGCACCACCTCCTTCAGCTTCCTCAATGTTGGATCCTCATCTTTCCTGGATTTAATAGCAACTACCATGGAAGATTATGACCCGTTATGTACAACAACACCGCCACTGGTCGAATCGATCAATCTAACTCCCACCCTTGCGAGTCGGTGGACATCCTTCACCAACTCTTTCTTTCCCTCATCCATGTAGGACACACTTTCCATGGAGTGTCTACTAAGCGCATCTGCAACCACATTACCCTTGTCAGGGTGGTAAAGGACACTCATGTCATAGTCCTTAAGTAATTAAAACCACCTCCTTTGCCGAAGATTTAGATCCTTTTGTATGAACACATATTGCAAACTCTTGTGATCTGTATATACATCCACGTGGACTCCATACAAATAATGCTGCCATATGTTCAATGGAAACACCACGATGGCCAACTTGAGATCATGGGTCGGGTAATTCTTTTCATGGACCTTCAGCTGTCTCGAGGCATATGCTATTACCTTCCCACACTGCATCAACACACAACCCAGTTCGGCTCTCAAAGCATCAGAATTGATAATGAATCCATCAGTACCCTCGGGTAATGTCAACACCGGTGCTGAAGTGAGTCAGGTCTTCAACTCTTGGAAGCTTTTCTCACAAGCATCCGACTATTGGAATTTCACCTTTTTATAAGTCAACTTAGTCAAATGTACCGCAGATGAAAACCCTCCAAAAACCTTTGGTAATCAACTGCTAGGCCCAAGAAACTCTGAATTTCTGAAGGATTCACCAGTCTAGGCCAAATTCTTCACCGCTTCAATCTTCTAGAATCTGCCCTTATGCCTTCGTCTGATACCACATGTCCAAGAAATGTTATTGAGTTTAACCAAAATTCACACTTGCTAAACATTGCATACAGCTGATGATCCTTGAGGGTTTGCAGCACTATCCTCAAATGAGTGGTATGCTCCTGCTCACTCCGGGAGTATATAACAATGTCGTCGATAAACATGATCACGAACATATCTAAATATTTATTGAACACCCTGTTCATCATGTTTATAAAAGTTGCAGGAGAATTGGTTAGCCCAAAACACATAACAACATATTCGTAGTGACCATACCAAGTCTTGAAAGCGGTTTTCGGGATGTCACTCTCCCAAACTCTAAGCTGGTTATACTCGAACCTGAGATTGATCTTGGAGAAGCACTTGGCACCTTGAAGCTGGTCAAACAAATCATCAATTCTGGGTAAGGGGTACCTGTTCTTAACGGTAACCTTGTTCAACTGCCGATAGTCAATACACATGCGAATGGAATAGCACATCCTTGTATTTCACCGGTGAACACTGTGCTTGTATTTCATCCCCAAACTTAGTGAAACCACAAAACTTCTATATCCAAGATTCACTCACCCAGCATAACAACAACAAAAACAAGTAAAAGTGACAATACACCCTTAAGAAAGACGTCACTCCATCTATCATCAAGTAAATTATGCATTTTAAGCATATAAGAGGCTACTAAGACTTTATCCCCAGCTAGAATCAAACACACAAAGAATCAAGCATTTTTCCACAGAGTATATATACATTTTCATTCAACATTTTATGACCACACTTACATACCCAAAATATGAAAAATGTACAAGAATGAAAAGCATAATAACAGTGTAATGGGGACACATGAATTGGGAAAAACTTTGACTTTCACATGCTCACAATGATTCACATCTTAAAACAATAATCAAAATCAAAGTAGGAGACACATACCAAAAGAATTTGAGAACAAAGAGCAAATAAAGATCAAAGGTTGGTTTTTCCCAACAATGGAGATTACACAAGATTTTCCTTAGTGTAGTGAAACGATGATTGAGGATTGATGAAATGGATGGAGTTGGAGTGTGGGATTTATAGGAGAGAAGAAGTGGATAGGAGTGGTAGTTGAGTACATGGGTTTAATAGTAAGAAGGTGTAAAGGTGATGCATGGGGAAGTTAAAAAGTGTAATTGGAGAAATGGAAAGGTGGAGAAAAGGGTTTATGCAAAATTTGAGAGGTTTCGACTGGATTTTATAAATCCCTATGTCTGCTTGGTCAATGGATTGGTGAATATTTTACTCACATTGCGTACCTTGGTATGTGGTTAACCGGCAGTCACCGGTGGCCACCGGCGTATCGCCACCATAGCATTGGTGACCAACACACTTATCAGTTCACTGCTTTGTATGCGGCGGTTTGCAGGTTCGCACCTGCGTTTCACTGGTTTCGTCGCTGATTGTGCTTCAACTCTTAGGTGCTCTATTTTTCACTAGTGTCACATCTCGCATTTTACAGTTTGGTACCGACGACTCGCCAGTTTTCCCCTCTTCTTCATAACCACTGATATTGACTCACATTGAAGCGACGCTTTGCAAATGTGGACTGACGGTTCGTCGGTCAACCACCATACCTACCTTATTCTTTTTTTCCTTGATTTTCATCCAATTTTCCTATAAAATGTAATACCCTAGAAGTGCCTAAGACTAGACCTAGAATTGAAAAAAGAAAATGGAAGAAATCTGAGAAATTTTCATAGAACGAGTCATGCCATGGATCATTGCTCTCACCAACGACCCATGGAAGGTGTTTGTGGTGAGGTACAACAGGGTTGGATTTGGGAGTAACGGTTCAAGGAATGACCTATGGTTTGATGTTGCTAGTCATTATTTTTGGTCATGGTAAGGTTGGCCCTTTTTCTATGAGGTAGTAACGAGTTGCACAATGAATCATTGTGAGTAACAATGGATCATGATGTAACCATGGGAAGGAGTAGTAAAATCTCCAGTCGAGGTGACAGATGGAAACCACGACTCGTTGGAAGGAGGCATGAATCATGGTGTGGCTCGTGGGAAGGCCCAGGTGCAGGTCGTCAGGGGGAAATAACGGGAGGATCCAATGGACCGTCATCTGATGTAATGATTCATCCTGTCGAGTCGTAGTGTTAAAATCTGAGAAGTTAAGTTTTGGTAGTGGATGTAACAGAGGGATACAACGATTCGTGGTATCCTGGTACGACCCTTAGGATCACCTGTGGTCACTAACAGTGCAGAATTTTCAAGAAATTCATTAAGGGTACTTTCATCATTCCTAAGTCTTAGGGTCCTAAACTACGTCATTTAAGCTCGAAATGCAGTGTTTTATAAGGGAAAATCTATCCTAGACTCATTCACATCCATGCATGCATATTGAAGGGGTTTATGAGGTGATCAAGTTAGATTTCTTCAAACTTTCCTTCAATCTTTCTTTGGGAAAACAAGGAATGGTAAAAATCAGATCTTCCCCAGGTATATAGGGTTATGAACAGGTGAATTCATTCAAACTATGACCAATCTCTCTCTAAATCATTAAAATTCCCATGTTGATTATATGGGGTTTAACCCCAATGCATGAAATTCCTAATTCTCTACATTGGTATGATCTAAATGAGTTTTTACTGTTGAATAACATATCATGGACAAGCTTACATTGTTTTTCATTAAAATCATGTTTCAAACTTTATAAACTTAAAGGATCATTTATGAGAAGTTCATGAAAGTTAAGATTTATGATTAATGTTCATGTATGATGAGATATTAATGATGAAAAGCATGTTTTCAAGTTTCTCATGTTTATAATCCTGTTTTCAAGTGAATTGAGTGTTTTCAAGCATGTTAACGTATTAGGCAATGCCCACATGTTCAAGTATGATATATGATTTATGATATGGATTTCATAATTGAGCTATTTATGACGTTGGCCGATTTATGGGCCTTGACTAATGGCTAAACATGTATGTAAATGGGGATCAATGATGTTAATGTTTATTTAGCCATGAATCTCATGAATGATGTTTATGATTTTACATACTAGTCAAATGTGTATGTTTTTGGGAGTAGTGTCTAGCACCGAGTAGCCCATTGTTCAAAGGACTACGCTGCTGTCTCATACTACGTGCCACCTTAGGTTCATATTGATACATTACAATGTTAATGGATCCCCTCTTTCGTAATATCACATACTGCACGTCCCTTGCTCGGGAAGCCCGGGATGACTCTGCCCATTTGAGTGAGATAGTTGGGGCATCATGTAAGGCTCTACCATGATGGTGTCGATTATGATGAGTCCCCATTGTTCCTTGTGATTTATGCATCGTCATATTATTACACTTTGGCTCAAGTTATATTTTTATAAAGTTTCTCTTACGATTATGATTATGAAGGAATTATGAATGATTTGAAAACCTTGAGCCTTATATTACAATATGATATTTATGTTATGAGCATGATGTCCTACTCTTATGAACTTTTATGTATTTTAAATGTCTTTTTTACTTACCCTGCATACTCGGTACGTTCCACATACTGACCACATACTTTATGTTGTATCGTTTCATGATACATGCTCCGATCTTTAGACCCAGCACACTCATTAGCTCGTTCCTTGAGTTAGAATCCAGTTCATTAGTGAGTCAACATCCAGTTCATTGGTGAGTCCTCATATTCTGAGGACCAATTGATACCAGTTATCCTATATGTTCAGTTTTCCAGGCTTGTCGGGTTAGTTGAGGGTGTTGTCCCATCAACCCATCAGATATGCTAGAGGCTCTAAGAATATATGTAGTATCCAGAAGTCATGCATGAAGTGCGTTTCGCTTTCTATGTTATTTCATGATTATGCTTCCTCTATGTTATTATGTTGAGTATTCCACTTTATTTGATTGAGTTAGATGTATGTTCATGCCATAGGTCAACTTGGAGTCTCACGAGGTTCCTTGTCCCATATTGCAATCTGGGTCTACGTTTATGGTCGTGACATAAAATCAAAAACAACAAAAACATTACAGTACTCAAAGTAAGAATGCTTGGGTTGCCTCCCAAGAAGCACCTTAGTTAACTTCTTCGAACGACGGATATCTTCTCAATCTTCAACACTCCAGAGGGTCATCCTCCTATTCAACCTCATCATCAAATGGTTCATAATGCTCCAGTTCACCATCAAACACTTCCATGAGTTTACACTCATCTGGGGGCTTGATAGGCTGACACACATTGACAGTGACCTCATCACCACCTACTCAGAGCTTAAGCTCCCCAAGCTCTACATCAATCAAATCTATTCAAGTTGCTAGAAATGGGTGCTCCAAGATTGTTGGCACCTTGATGTCCATCTCACAGTCCAACACAACAAAATCAGCTGGAAGTATGAATTTGTCCACTCTCACAAGGACATCAACTATCACCAATGGATCATTTAATCGACCTATCTGCCATTAAAAGCCTCATAGATGTTTGTTTGGGACTCCCAAATCTGAGTTTCTTGAAAATGACCAGAGGCATCAAGTTAATACTGGCACCGAGGTCACAAAGAGCTTTATTGAATATGCACAAGCCAATTATGCAAGGAATGGTAAATGCTCTAGGATATCTCGTTTTGGAGCTAGGTTGCTAATCATGACCAAACTATAATGATAGGTCACCTCATTGGTGCCCGTATCCACCACCTTTGTTTTCTTCAATAGCTCCTTCATAAATTTTGCATAGCCTGGCATTTGAATTAAAGAATCCACAAGCGGTATATTGATGGATAATTTGCTGAACATTTCGATAAACTTGTGAAACTAAGTATCTTCCTTTTTCTTGGTCAGTCACTGTGGATATGGAGTTGGAACTCTTATTTCTTGATCTTTGTCATTGAGGTCATTCTTGCCTTCATTTCCAACCACATCATATGAAGGAGTCAAATCAACTTCTGCCTCATCCTTCCCTTCTTCATCATCACAAACACTTGTTGTTTTTTGCACGTCTTCCACAACATCATCATTCTTTGCTTTCGGGGCAACAACATCCTTGGGCTTCATGCCCATATCCTTCAATATCTTGTCACTCTTAGTAATGATTGCCATGTAACAACCATCGTTCTTTTGATTGGGAACAGTGTCACTAGGGAGTGCACCCTTCATGTGGGGGTTTATTTGTAAAGATAGATAGTTCATTTGTGCTTCAAGATGCTTGATCGATGTTGAGTGGGAACTTACCGTTTGGACAAGATTAGACACCTCCCCATTTAATTCATTAACCCCACTATCGGTGGATTCTAACTTCTTCAACACTTGAGACAACATCTCTTCAATCATCAAATTGCCCACGTCACTCACTCTTGGTTTCCCTTGAGATGCTTCTACTTTTGGAGGAGGTACATAGGGGTTAGCACTTTGGTGGTATCGCTCTCCTTCATGATTTTGATCTTTATTCACCCATTGATCATTTATGTCCCCGCATCCTTGATTATCACGATTTCTCCAACCTTGATTCTCCTCCCTTGGGTGCCAAGAGCCTTGATTGGCACCTCGATACCTAGGGCGAGAACCCCCTAATTGGCCTTCCATATATTGACACTCCTCCTCATATCCGGGGGTGAAGTGTCATCCTCAAATTGAAGATGGCTTTGGGCTTTTACAATATTCACACTCTTTGCACCAGGTCCCATCACATGTTTCATCATCAACTCTAGCTGGGTCATCATCTTTGCAAGAGTTCCATTTCTAGCCTCATCTTTTTTTCTCATCTCAACAGTCACAAGATTGGGAGTAACACCACTAGAAGATACCTCCTCTTCTCTAGTATGACATGCTCGATTGGTCTTAGTCATTCTATCATGAAGTTCTTGAGCTATTCCATAGGGCTGATTCATGTTGGAACACCCCACCAAATTATTTGTGATGGACTTATTGAGAGAATCCAATGAACATAGAAGCTATAAAGTAGAACCCCGTTGGGCAACCCATGGTTCAGGAAAATGGCAATTCTTTTCTTGAATCTCAACCATGCTTCATGGAGTTGTTCCCCAGGAAGTTGTTAGAAGGTTGTAATGCCATCCCTCAGCTGTAGAATCCTCAAGGGAAGGAAGAACCTGTCCAAAAATGCTTTTGTGAGTTCATAACAAGAGGTAATATATCCGGGAGGCAGCTCCTCAAACCAAGCAGTTGCTTCCCCGGTTAGTCAAAATGGGAAGAGCTTCAATCTAATAGATTCTTGGCTTATATTGCAATGTTTAAGGGTTGATAAATTTCAAGAAAATTTCGGAGATGCCTGTTTGCATCCTCACTTGGCATCCCTCTGAAGAGCCCCTTCATTTGGAGTAAGTGCAGCAGAGTACTCGTCAAATGAAATATTGTATTCCCTAACGTAGGAGGTAAGCGAATGGCACCTGCTACATTGGGCATCATGGGATCATCATCCTCATGATCCATATGGCCATCTATTGAACCTTCCCCTTCTTGTGAGTGTTGACTCTTTTAAAAATCAACCTAGATGACACCAATTACAAGAGTAAAGTCAAACCAACCAAGATGCAACAAATCAATTCAAAATAACAAACAACTAATGAATACCAAACTACAGTCCCTGGCAATGGCACCATTTTTTATAACTCCCAAATTCACTCCTCTTAACGAGAGAGTGTAAAAAGTCATTGGCAAAACAAATATAACCAACAAGTGTCAGGGTCGAATCTCATAAAGAATATTAGTTGATCACGCAAGAGTTGTCTATCAAATTGAAGTAACTTGCATCAATGTCTCAACAATAATAAAGTAAAATTTGGGAAAATCACAAATTGACAATTGAACCACAGGATTTTCTCATGAAAATAGGGACAAAGTATAGAAAATACCAAATGAGAGAATACTACGGGTGTGAAATTATCGAGGCATCATCAGATTGGGATTATTAACATCTCCTAGCCTTACTCAATAGTACAATTAGTATTGGACGAGGTATCACCTTATGTAATTCAACCAATTAGATTCCTTACACCTCAGGTTTTTTAAAACCAGAAAGTCCTTTTCACAACAGCCACATCAACTTGGGTAAGAATCAAATATTTCTAGATTTGATTTTCAATGAGTGTTTCAAAATGGGTTTTGGCTATTTCTAGCCCAACTCAACATGATCAATACTCAATTACCTACTAATATTCTGTCACCCACTCTAAATTCCTTTTTCAAGTAAAATTAGAGTAAGTAAAAATAACCCACATTTGCAACTATGAGTATTTTGATTAAAAGTTAGATGAAACACTAGAATTATACTAATTGAGTAAATCTAAGATCAATTGAATAATACCAAATCGAAATCAACCCCAATCATTTACACACCCCTAGAAAGGAGTTTAGCTGCTCATGTAAGTAGAAGAAGACACAACATTCAATAACAATTCAATATCCATTAAACAAAATGAGTAAGAAAAATTCAAGCTCCAGGTGCTGATCTCCAGTGGAGTTTTCTACCTTTTCAAAGAAGAAGATGAGTGCTTCTCTCTCTACTTCTTTTTCTAATTCAATACCAAGCGAGTAGAATAGATCCTTTTTGAGATGTACAAAAGTAGGGTACAAAAATGATTGTCTTTTTCTGAGCTAGACACTTTTGCCCTTTTCTAGCAGGTGCACTTGGGAGATACCGGCGGTTCACCGGTGCTAGTCCCTAAAATGCTGGTCGATCATAGCTGATGGCCAGTGAGTTCCACAACCATTCGATGTTGACACTGGTGGTTTGTTGGTCCTGAATCGTAGTTCTCCTGTAGCCAATCTTCCTTGGTACAATAGGCATCTGCGGTCCACTGGTGTTTCGCAAATGTCCTCCAGTGGAGAATCGGGCCTTGTCTCTATTTTTATGCTTTTTACTCAATTTCATAATTTTTGCACTAAATTTTAATACCAGCAATGACCAAGGAGAAAGAGCATAAAATCCACCTAAAAGACATGAAAAGCCAACCAACAAACTCATTTCTAAGAGCCCAAGGAGTTGGTAAATTACCAACTCATGAAAGACTTGTCAGACTAATCATTTAAGGTTAACACTTTATTTTACTACTATAATAAACATAGATAAAAATATGGAGTGGGTTGATTATTATACTACTAAATGAAATATAATTAAACTAATGAACTAAAATCGTTTCAAAACTGTTTGTAATTCATACGATGATGAGAATCTAGGGTAATGACACTTTCACTTCAGATAGAGTTTTCAAGACTTGAATACTTTAGATTAATTCTTCCTAAGATTGCTAGTTGCAAGTTACTAACCCATTTCGTACCATTCTCCCGAACATTCATGAACCCTCCCATGAACCCTAACACATATATCCCTATGGTCGCTGGAGAAGCATGATTCAACTAAACAAGGTTGAAGGGTACATTCCTATCCTCAACAATGACTTCTACATTTGGCTCAATTGAACAAGAGTATTTTAATACCTATTCTATCCCTTTTAGCTCTTTTATTTCCCTCTCCTGAGTTCAATCAAAAGCCAATAAATTTATTCAAAAGGTGATCAATCTAATGTATAAGCAATTAACATAAGTAAGAATAAACAACCTTTAAGAAGAATCAATACTCGAATAAACAAACTATCAAACAACAACCATTAGCTATGGCCAATGGTTCTAGGAAATCTTTTGGTATTTCACTGGAAGTGATCTAACGGCCACATACAACGGCCTGTAGGATGGAACGATGAGTCGTCTTTTGACTCAATAAATGGTCCTGGTTCCATTTTTCTTTTTTCTGCTATAATTCTCGAGTCTGATCTAAGAAACTTTTGGGGTGCTACAATTGGGTAAGAAAGAGGCCACCTGCACTTGGAACTGCGTTTTGAAAGTGACCTCATGTGGCCGCGGGTTTGGCCTACGCACATATTTGAAGAAATTTAAAATTTTGGACTGACCCATTGATCGAACCTGACCCATGGGTGACCCAAGCCTTTTAAGCTCCTCCCCACTTCCCCAAAACCCTCATTTTCATCACCATTTTCCTTTCCCATAACACCTCAACCAACCACTTCAACTTCCCCTATTAAACCCATTTACTCCCACCTTCAAACCCACCAATCTATTCATCTTCCCTCCATATGTAAATTCCATCAATCTCCATCATTTTCTACCATCACTCACAACTCTCTCTCACTAAACATATGAAAGAAAACTTTTGGGTTGGTGATTTGTATGAAAAAACTCATGTTCTCAATTTCATTTCTTCTCTCATCTTATTTGGTATATGTGCTTCTCATTCTTATTCTCCATGATTTCTTCTTGACCTATGAAAAAGCTCAAGTTCTCAATTTCATTTCTTCTCTCATCTTATTTGGTATGTGTGCTTCTCATTCTTATTCTCCATGATTTCTTCTTGACCCATGTTTCTCCCATTACCCCTCATGTGTTCTTTATTCTATAGCTAGCATCTATTGTTGTGGATATTATGGGGGGAAGCTCAACACTCCATAAATCATGTGGGTAGAGAATCTTGTTAATAATGCTAGATCTTTCATGTGTTCGTATGTCTTGAGATGTTCGTTGGGGGTGAAACCTGAGTAACCCATGTGCTTGGAATGTATGATTTTTCTCTATGATGTATGGGTTGACATCCTTATTAAAAGAAAATCATCATTCTTTCTTTTGTGATTTAGGATGAATAACAATGTGATATTATAATTGAGTTGGGTGCATTTAATTTTCTAAATTTTTGTTAGTTTAGGCACTTAACATTTCCAAATGATAGACGAGGTAACACAAATATTAAGGAAATGTGTTGAGTGCTCCCAACGGTCTTTATATATGTCCAAAGGGTTAATAAATCATTTAGAGAAGTCTGAGTACCCATTAGATGTTGGTTGGGTTCATACTTGTGAAACATAGGCATGAAATTCGATGTTTGCTATTGTTGAGTACCTACGAATCGCGGATGGCAATCTTCAAAACACAGGTTACAACACAAGAGAGGGTTTAACCTTCAAGTGCACTACTCCATCCTGCGCTACACTTGTAACCCGTGGATTACCTCTTGTGGAACGCAAGTGAGATGCAGAGTGTCCTACAAATTTCTAAGAATCTGCCTAACACCTATAACAGACCTGCAAACTACGGGTCTCGGCCTACAAAATACAGGTCCGGTGTGAGTGCGTCCAGTAATTCAAAAAGTGCATTCCATCTTTGTTTGTTATCCAATCTCTTGTCCTTTTCTTTTTTCATTCCACATGATAGTTTGTTTTTATTTTTTCTAATTCCTTATGCAGAAAGATGTTATTGGTTTGAGGTGCCCACATGTTATTGTAGAAGAATGAAATCATCCAGGTGCTGGGATACAGGGAAAGCTCCTATGGCGGCTTCCCTATCCAAATAAGCAAAGGTGGAAGAGGCCAAGTGAATCAGTCAACTCGGCTTTAGGCTTGATAAAATGGAAGCTCATTATATCTCCTTTAAGGAGACACATTCCATTACAACATAGTCTTGATTTGAGGTCAACTCATTTAACGATGACTTTCCTGATATTTACGAACAATTTCAAATTCATGATTGTTATACCCCGGGAATCCAAGGATCAGAACCAGAAGTGAAAACGGAGAAAAATTGAAAATTCACACCAGGTCATAGAACGACCTGTGAGGTTGGTCATGAGGAGTGACCACGAGTCGTGAAGTGACTCATAGTCAACTTGGTTTGGCAAAGTCTGAGTGAGGAGGCCACGGGCTTGACCACAAGTTGTGGTCAGACCTCACGACTCGTGAGGCCACCCATGGTCAACCCTATAGGTTTGGCAAGATTAGGATGGGCAGTGTAGGCCATGGAAGGTGACCACGAGTCATGGTCTAACTCACAACTCGTGAAGTTACCCGTGAGGTTCCCTTGGAAGTTTGGGCAGTGGACTCAATGGATCAAGGCACAAGTCGTGCCGTGTGGCAACGACCCATTAAGTCCCTCGTGAGGACAGGCGACTAGAAATTCCTGCGTTTTAATAAGGGTGTTTTCGTAACTTCAAAATTCTCTAAGGCCTAAACTACCTCTTTTTGGTTATGTTTCTGAGTTAGATAAGATTGGTTAATCCCTTTATGCATGTCCATTCTCATGCAATGATTTTAGAGAGGTTTTTGGGAGATTCAAGGCCTTCTTCCTCAAATTTCATCAAATTCTTTGTGGGTGTTCAAGGAACTTTAAGCCCATCTATTCCCAGGTATGTAGGATTTTAAAATAGGTGGAATTCTTCCTCACCCATGCCCAATTTTGAGTTAATTCATGAATTCTCCTACTCAAATTCCATGGGGTTTTACCCAAAGCATGACAATGTAATTTCTCTTTATGGGTATGTTTTAATTGAGCTTTAATTATTGAATTATGCATGTTGGGCAGGTTTTGGATTATTTTCTTCAAAATCATGTTTCAATCTTTTTAAATCTAAATTGCCCACTTATGGAAGTTCATGGAAATTATGACTTATGTTGAATATTCATTATTTTAAGCTTATTGATTATGGAAATTCATGAATCCAAGTTACCCATGTTTATGAGCATGTTTCGAAAGAATTGAGTATGATGAAGCATTTGGCAATGCCCATATGATGAAGAATGATTTACGATTTATGAAACAAATTTCATGATTTATCGGTTTATGATGTTGGCCGATGAAAAGGGCCTTGATTCTTTTCTAAGAATGTTTTAAAGGGGATTAATGATGATAAATTTTATTTATGTATGAGCCTATATGCATGTTTTTAGGAGCCGTGTCTAGCACCGAGTAGCCCAGCATTCAAAGGACTACGCCGGTGTCTCGTAACCACGTGCCACCGTGGGTTGTAAATGCTATGATGTGTTGATAATGATCCACTCAAATGTGATATCACGACTTATGCACGACCCTCGCCTGGCAAGCCAGGGCCGGCTCTGGCTACTTGAGCGAGACAGTGGGGCATCATGAAAGGCTCTACCATGATGGTGTCGGTTATGACGAGTCCTCCCATTGTTCCGTATGTTTTTATGCATTGTTATGTTTATGTTATCGGCTCAAGTTATATTTTGATAAAGTTATTTATGATTATGATAATGAATTATTATGAATGATTTGAAAGTCTTGAGCCTTATGTTTTATTACGAAGATTTTGATGTAAGCATGATGTCCTTCTCCTATGTCTATTTATGAGTTTATTTTACTTTTAAAATGTCCGTTTTACTTAACTTGCATACTCAATATATTCCACATACTGACCACATACTTCCTATGCTGTATCGTTTCATGATACAAGGTCCGGACTCAGGCTCATCCGTATTCTTAGTCTATCCCAGCCTACGATATCTAATAGTTTTTTGGTGATTCCTCATGTTTCGAGGGTCGTTTGATAAATTTTTCTGTTGATTATGTTTTAGTATTGCTCGGGTTAGTTGGGGATGTTGTCCCATCAACCCATCTTGTGTATTATAGGCTTCCGGACAAATGAATAGTATTAAACTTATGTAAATGTTTGGTATTTCCTGATGTTATGTCATGGTTACATTTCCAAAATCTTTTATGCTTAATATTCCATTTATTTAAATGAGATTAGTTGAATGCATGTGCCATGGGTTGACTTGGGGTCTCTCGGGGTCCCTCGTCCCATGTCTATGATCCTGGTGTATGTTCGGGTCATGATAATGATTGGGATCCATTCACTATGCCTTTGTACCCTTACTTTCCAAAGTTTGTGTGGGAGTCTTACGCCTCCCATAGAGCATGACAAGACCTCTTAAAGCACAGTGGCAGAGTGGACATCATGCCTTGCTTATCTTCTATGTTAGTACGAGCCCAGGAAGTTAACATCACCCTAGAAGATATAAATTTTATTTATTAGGCTGATCCCGTACGTTCAGGCTTAACATTCACAAGGAAACTAGAGGACAAGGACAATCAGTTTGCATGGGTGACCAACATCATCGCTGAAGGTCGACCGCATTGGGCAGTGTTAAAAGCCAAATTTCATTGCCACAAAATTCAATTTTGAGCTCATATATGGCTTGACTTGATGTGCCCCCGCATTATTCCATCCAAAAATACAACACATGTTCCCATTGAGGTGGCCATCCTTATAGCATGCATCATAGGTTGTAGACATATTAATGTGAGGGAAATCATTCGGAGTAATTCAAGTGGAAGGCTAGGCAAAAGGCCAAATCTAAGCCTTACCCCATCTTCATTAGTTTGCTCTACCTCCCGGCCAACTGTCTGCTATTTCGACTATTGGACAAGACAAAGAGATATGAGGGAGTGATCGCTCTAGCTACCTGAAGAGATACGGATGCTCCATCTTCTAAGCAGCCAAAATTGACTTTAGAATCAAATAGTCCTTTGCATGTTGTGTCATCAAGCATGCCTCTAATTCACCAAATGCAAACAGGAATAAATCACCACTGGCAAGGGGTCTCTTGAAAATGGCACAAATGGCCTATTCTCATTATGCTCAACTGTTGAAGTTGGCCAAAGCCATCCCTTCCATTATTCAGTAGGCCATCAAACAGGCTATGAAACTAGTGGTTGACAAATTAGGAGGTTTGTGTGCGAGCGTCAAAGTGTTGGAAAATGAAGTTGATGCCATAAAGGAGGATGTGGACAAATGCAAAGATTTGATGTCACGTAGAGAGATTGATTTGAACATCCTGACAACAAAAAATGCACCGCATTTTAAGAATAAGAGTTCGCTGGATGATTGCTGTGTGGGGTATGACAACTCATCCGAGTGGTGTCGGATGAAGAGGTGTATCATAGACAACCACCTCTCCCTAAGATTGTCAATGTTCATGAGGTGGCGACCCCAGGTGATCCATTCTAGGTGCCTTTAATTTACTCTTATCATGAGGGCTAGACATTGCCAAATCACTGGATAGTCTCTTCTCCCAGCAATCCACTTTAACTCCCAACAAATCATTGATGCCTCCAATACCCAAGAAAGCGTCGGGCACCTCCCATGATAGACCACTCTTACTACTCTCTACATAATTCAAGGAGTCCTCCTTCGCTCTTTTACTCTTAATGTGCTTTGGGGACAATGCACAATTTTTTGAGGGGGAGGGAATTCCCATGCAGGGATAACTATGTAACTAACGTCCTTGTTGAACTTGCTTTGAAATGATTTTTTGTTGCTCTTGTGTTGGAGATGTGAGTGCTATTGATGGGTTAGTTTCACTTTGCCAAATATTTCATGACCCGTATTTAAAAATTTGTCTTTGTTCTTTTTAGATAGAAATAAACTCCAAGGATTTTATTTGACAAGATTCTTATTTAAGGAGAAACTTTTCCTTTCTTTTCATTTGTTGTCGAACCGTGGCATTCCCTATGATAGATGGAGAGGCGACTTTCTTAAGGGAAAATGCCCAAATCTAGTCTCTCTATAAGTCTTTTGTTTCACTTTATAAAAAGAGGTATCACGCAATAAAAATTTTTATTGGCATTTCAAATGTGTTTTGAAAAAGAAAAAAAGTGGGAACTTGAAATTGCAAATAAACATTCTCTTGTCCTGGGCTACACATTCCTTGATGGGCGTTTTGATTCACATGCTAGTTTTTCTTAAATCATACTCTTGATGTGTTCTTGAAAATTTTCAAACTCCTTGGATTATGATGCCATATATGGTGAGGTCTTTAGTTGAATTCTCCTGTGGACATAATTATCTAGATCATTCTCTAAGTGTGACTCAAGGCAAAATTCTAGATGTGGTTGTGATGACATGCAAATCCACTCATCAAAAGGAGAGTGTAAACAATCATCGTAATACAATTGCCCAACTCGTGAGTCGGGGTCGATCCATAGGGAATAAAGATTTGATGGCACAAAAGTTGTCTATCAAATTGAACTAAGTCGCATCATTGTCTTAGAAATGGAAAAATAAATAGTGGGGGTTAAAATGATCTCAATTAAAAATTAAATTCAATCAATCAACTACATGGAAACCAACTTGAATAAGCAAGGATGACCAAGAGTTAGGGTTGCGCTATTGATAGGGAATCAATCGAATTGGAGTTAACTAGGAAATCAAATCATCGGTCATAAGAATAAATAGTTGTGGACGAGGCGGCACCCGATGTTTATCAACCATTTGGGTGCCTTTCTCCTCGTGTTTTCTCAAACCCAAGATCCCAAAAAATTCACCCACTATGACTTGGGTCAAACTTGAGATATTTCTAGCCTCAATTCTCTAATGGGTGTAAGATGGGGGCTATTGGCTATCTCTAGCCCAATCCCTCATACTGAATACCCAAATACCCACCATTATTTTCTCACCCATACTCTATTCTTCTTTTTCAAGAAACAATAAAGTAAGTAAGCAGTATCTACACTTGCAATTGCAGATGAATCATGTATAAGCTAGAGAAAACAATGGATCTTTACTAGATAAGTAATTATAAGATAAATCTCATAACACCAAATCTAATTTAGCCCCTATCGTGCACAACCCCTAGAAAAATATTTAGCTACTCATTGATTAAAAAACACCAGATTATATTGATAAATAAACCCATAGAATTCATCATCAAGAGTAAATAGGAAACTCAAATTTGTCTTCAATGGAGGTTTTACCTTTAGAAAGAGGAAGAAGTTGAAGAAAAGATCTCTATCTTTTTTTCTCTCTAGAAATTCATAAATAATACAATACTCTAATGAAATGGAATTTTTGGTACTTTACAAGGAATGTAGAAACATAGGTCAAAGCTACTCCTCTTTTCCTGTGCTGGACGATTTTACCCCTTTGATGATGGCCTCACTTGGCAGGCACTAGCGTTTCACCGGTCCCCATCTATGGGGCGCTATTTGCTTGAAATTGTGGGTCAGTAAGTCCAGGGGTGATCAGGCATTGATTGCCTACGTTCTACAGGTGTGCCATCGACTTCCCAGCAGTTCCCTTCGGCGTTTGGCCTGCGTTTCACAGGTATCAACCTACGAAATACAGGTCCTTCTCTTTCAGCTTCAACCATGTTTTTGTTTAAGTTCTTCACTTTGTTTGTTTAAATCGAATACCTGCAAGCATTCAACAAAAAGGTCATAACACCTTCCTAATTGACTTAAAAACTAAGTAAAAGCTCATGTTTAAAAGCCCAAGGAGTAACTAAATTATTAACTAATAAAACTGCCATTGCTTGTTCTCTAAAGAGGCACTCCTTTATAGCTGAATAATGGAATTAAGCATTTCACACCACATGAATTTTTGCACAACGGACCACTAGGACTAAGAAAACCCCAAAATCACTCACCAACTCAAAGGAAAAGAGAAGACTCAACAATTTATGCAAATGGCTTAAGAGGTAACCATAAACATTTGCATGATTCACAAGTGTTTCCTTTATTTAAAAAAAGCATGGTAGATCAAAAGGAGCTTATAGAGCAGCTTAAGTCATTGAAAATTCACATTGAAACTTTACCTTGAAGCTCAATGTATTCTTGTCTCAATCACATCATTTAACACATGCAAGCATGTTCCACAAGGAAGTGATGCCACTATCATCAAGAGAGAATCCCATTTCATTTTCAAGAAATTCATACATAAAGGGATTATAGAATAAGAAAAATACGCTCACTCTCAGAAAGAAATTCTCATGTACACAACTTGACCCATAGGCTTACCCTTCGTGTAATTCACCACAAATGTAGAGCTGCCACATTTAAAATCCATTAGTACTTGGAAGTCATAATGAAGGCAAGGGGTAAAGGTAGAATGACCTTTTAGTTCTAGTGACTAGAACCTCCCTAATGTCGCAAACATTTTTACATACTCCATTTTCTATTGAGATCACCCCACCTTATCTCTCCTTGATGAACATTTTCACTGTTATATCAAGAGCCACCTTTATATCTCCTTAGTTGCAACTTTGAACCTCATCTAAGAAAGAGGTAGAACCTTCCAACAATTCCCTTTCTTCTACGGTTTAAAGATTCTTTTCAACAAATCAATTCATACATTTCCTCATAATTTGGTGCGACCTTACATTGGAACTAACATAATTTTTTTCATTCTCTTTTGCAAATCCCCAAATTTAGGCTTTTGCCTCATTTCTCCCTTTTATATTCTCACACTTTTAGGCCTCAAGAATCAATTTTGTTTTCACAACTAGCACTAGGGAGGATGGGTGCCAAAAGAGGAATTACAAAAGGATAATAGGCTTGTAATGTGGTTCTCAAGTAAAAGGTTTAAAGGCTCAACATTTGCTAGCAAGAATGGATGTTCAAGGAGGTTAAAGAGGTGAAGTAGTTTTCAAAAGAAATCCTAAAATCATATTCTATGTGCATCTACATCTAGGACCTTGAGTCACACTTGTGGAAAGTTATAGACACCCATTTATGCATGAAAATTAAGTTAAAACTTTACCCCACAAAGCAACACCCTCCAAGAAGTTCACACAGTTTTCATAACCACATCAAGAGTATGACTTTAGACAAGATAACATGTGAATCAAAATGCCAAAAAAGGAATGTGCAAATTATTACAAAAGAGTACTCAACTTTTAAATCCAAATGCCCTTTTTTCCTCAAAATTCTTTTTTTTCAATGCTATTTGAGAAATTTTTGGTGGTACCTCTCAAATACCATTGAAACAACCGACTTATAAAAAATCTAAGCTTGGAAAATTCCCTTAAGAAAGTCATCTCTCAATCTATCATTGGGAAACACCACCCTGTCGACAATAAAAGAAAAGGAAAGGAAATCGTTCCTGGGGAAAGAACCATGGCATAAAGAAAATTCTTAGAGTTTATTCACTAACTACTATGAGAAAAGACGATTATTAAAACATGGGTCATTATCATTTGCCAGTTTAGAATGAACCCATCAATGGAACTACCAAATCAACAAGCAACATTTCATTTAACAAAAGTCCGGCAAGGGCATTCAACAAACTTAAGCTAAAATTAAAACTAACAACAACCAAAGCATAAGAGATTTAGCCCAACAAAGGCAACAAAAAGACCAACACAAGACCAAACAAGACCAACAAAAGGGATACACAACCCACCACCAACTAGGAATTTACGTTTTCCCCAATGTATACATCAAAAATAATGGATAGTAGGAACTCCCTGATGCAATTACTCGTCCTCATCATCATTGGCCTTTTCATTCTGATCAAGACCGACCATGCCCAAGTTTGTCTCCTCATCCCCACCTAAACCCTTAAATAGATCATCAATGGGCTGCATCAAATATACTCATATTCAGGTCCTCAATTGGTGCCCAATTCCTCAACTCTCTCACCTTAGCTCGGAGAGAAGAGACTACTCCCTGAACCACATCCACTCAGGAGCATATCTTGGTAAATATATCAAATACATTCTTCATCTCCCTATTCACTGTTTTGATGATAAGATCAAGGAGATCTTAAACCAATATTTGGAGTTTTCTTTTATGAGATTGTGTCATCTCAGCTAGCTTCTGTATTCTTCTTGGATGAGAGGATGTGGGAGGAGGTGAAGGCCCCCTAAATGGTGCTTCAAATACATGATCCGATGTCTAAGGGTGGGGCATGTTAAGGTCGGGAGTGATGGGGGTCTCCTGTATGTCGTGAGAGGTGGAATCCTCAGGAGTCTCCCTGCGGTCTAGTGTGGTGAGCAACTGCTATTTGACTTACCTGCTTCTCTAGATTGCAGGTGGCCAACTGCTGATTTTTCAAATCAGATGCCATCCTTGCTTGATTCTCTGTTAATTGGATCTGTGTCTCCATAATCTTCTGCAACGTCTCCTCATTGTTTCTTCTCAACTGGCCACCGTTCTGCCTGTTCTGCTGCTGATACTTCTGTTGCTGAGGTTGTTGGTAGCTTTGACTTTGATTCCCACCTCAACAAAAATTCGGGTGGCTCTTCCAATTCTTATTGTAATTGTTCCCAAAATCTTATTGTTTCTCTAAAAATTCCCAACAAAATTGACCGATTCAAGATTTTCCCCGCAGGATTCTGCATTGTGACAATTATTGCCGCAGATTTCACACCAACTAGGAGCTTGCTGAACTGCATTTACCCGTCCTTGCTGTTGGTTCATACTTAGTTTATTGAACTGAGTCATTATCTGATGCTGAAATAATGCTAGCTGTGCAGCCAAGGCATTTACACCATCCACCTCTATCAGCCCTGCTATTCTCTTTCCTTCCCCTCTCGATGGCTCGCTGTGCGACTCTGGATTTCCCTGAGAAATCCTGTTCAACAAAGTGTACATCTCATTATAAGTTTTCTCTAATGCTTGCCCACCCGATGTAGAGTTTGGTAAAAAATATTTGTGTGGGTCTAGACTTTCCACAAAGGTATAGGCTAGCACTTCATTGGACTGCTGATTATGGGGGCAGTCTCTCAATACAAGTTCTCCTCCGGCCTCTACTTGAACCTTAATATTTCACTCCTGAGTTTGGCAGTCTTGCCTGAAGGGAAAAATCTGGTGAGGAACTTCTTTTCCAAATAGTCCTAAGAAGTTATGGAATTCGCTGGCTCAGATTTCAACCACCTCTTTGCCTCTCCCAACAATGAGAATGGGAAGAGGGTAAGTCAGGCATAATCTGTGGACACTCCGATGGGGACGAACATGTCACTAATCTCAAGGAAGTTCTATAGCTGCTGTTGTGGGTCCTCATGAGTCATCCTAGTGAACAGGCCACTAGAATGTAATAGCTGCACCATATTCTATTTCACTTCAAAGTTCCCTCCAGGTTCGGGTTTGCGAGTACTAGAGGTCACATTTGTCACTAGTGGGATCGCCACTTCGCGAACTGGTCGGGCTACCATGGTTTCAGGTAACAACCTCGCTTGCCCTACTGGTGGGTGTTGTTGTAACCTCTCCTGAAGTCTCTTTAGCTTTTGCTCTAGAGCTTCCCTCCTACATAAATGAAGTTGACATTCAGGTTCAAACAACGGTTCCGCTAGCTCCCTATTCCTTGCCAGCTCAGCAAGGACAACCTGTCACCTACAGTATATCAAATTAAGACCAAGTTTCTCAACACTTAAGGAAATTAAAAATCACACAAAAACAGAAAAATTTACTAACTTCTCCAGTTCCTCGGCAACGACGACAAAAAGTTGTTGCACTCCAACGCACACGCAAGCATACGCGGTCGTACAAGTAATACAGTGGCCCTTTTTAAGAGCCAGATGTCGAACCTACAGGGAATGGACCAATTTAGCAAATTATGAATTTCAAGTGTAAAATAACCTTCACAAGTGTTGATTAGAGAAGTTTTCGTTAAATTATAATTAAGTTTTGGGGTAGTCAGAAAACAATCTGGAAACAATATAAGAAGCAACTAGAGCTAAGACCGGATAATCATGCAATGCTACACTTTGTAATGGTTCATGTATGAAATTATCAAATATTGTATCACATAGTTGAAAATGCGATTTTCATGGTCGCTCGAGCCTCTAAACACGACAAACTAGCGTCACAACTACATCGTTGAGCGGGGATGTGACATCCTTGTTCGTGGGCAATTCAACTACATGTATGTGGTTTACGGGGTTTGTGCTCTTGATTAGGGACTTTTGTACCTCTAATCATTTAACCTAACTTAGCTTCACAACTACTTCTACGAGTGGTGGAGTGACAATTCTAAGCCGGTGTCTTACTATCATCCCATTTTTAAAACCAAGCAAGGCGAATTAGGTATATTTTCTATCCTAATCGCGAATCATATCGTAAGATAAGAATTTTCTCCCTACATTCTCTTGTTCTATCCTAGGTTTACTCTCTCAAGCTTTTACCTAGCTTAACATGTATGATTTCATGGTGATCAAGCATAAAAACAACCATAATAAAGAATGTAAGATAAAACAACAATTAGCATCTCAAACCAAAACAATTTCATGCATTACAATCATATCATGTGGCCTCAACCCTGTAGGAAGGGTTTTAGACACTCATGTTCATAAAATGACCTAAACACATCGTTAAAGTAGTGTACTTACAAGAATAGGTAAAAGAGAATGTAAAATTAGTGAACCCTAGGTGATTTCTTAACTTCTCCCTTCGCTCTTCTATGGTTTCCATAAAATATTGCGTGACAAATGATTTTAGGAGCCAAGGGTTTAATTTATAGTAAATAGGAAATTTGAAATTTTTGGCTTGTCATGAAATGGCTCCGCGGAACGGAGGTGAAAGCACCAATTTGCCTTCATGACATAGAGGTAACACGGCAGCTTACTGCAAAGTGCACTTGAAACTTGCTAGGCCGAGGCATGGCGTGACAGCCGGCGTGGCACGACGCTTGTCCTGTGCGATGGCCAGAGTGACGCGGCCTGTGGCGCACAGCAGTGCCTAGCATTGAACGAACGCTGGCGCGCAGGCGCCTTGGAAGGTAGCATTTCGCGCGCATTGCCTTGGCGTGGCACGACACTGGGCGTGGCACACGCACAGCATGGAACGTTGCCCAGCGCGGCGAGCCTTGCCATGACATGTTTCCTTGCCATCTTTTGCAGTTCACTTCAAATTCCATTCCTTCACTTCACCCATCATTATTTAGTCCCTCATACGCATCTTACACCTACAAAATAAGGATTAATCATGTTGATTAGTTCATACCCAAATTTACACAAAATCGCATAAGAATGTAAGTGTATAATTAGACAAACATGACTAAATTAAGCTATAAAATAGCACTTGGGCAAGAAATTATGCCCAAGATCATACACCTCCACCCATAGAGAGCCTCGAACGGTGCCATCTGAATGTTGGAATCATGGTTGTTATAGTATGCAAACTCGATAAAAGGCAATTGCTCATCCCAACTACCTCTGATGTCGATCACACATGCTCTCAAAATGTCCTCGAGGGTCTAGATTGTCTGTTCGGCTTGACCATCTATTTGCGGGTGAAATGCAGTGCTGAGCTTAACCTGAGTACCAAGTCCTTTTTGAAACCACTTCCAAAACTAAGAGATGAATTGAGTACCTCTGTCTGAAATGATGGATAAGGGCATTCCATGCAATTGAACTAGCTCCTGGATATAAAGTTTGGCATAATCCACCGCCGAATTCGTGGTCTTGACCGGCAGAAAATGAGTGGCCTTGGTCAACCTTTCCAGCACAACCCAAATGGAGTCATATTGTCTACGAGTGTGAGGCAACCTATGATGAAGTCCATATTAATTACTTCCCACTTCCATGTAGGAATACTGATATCTTGAAGCACACTTCCCAGCCTCTGATGCTCAACCTTTACTTGCTAATAGTTCAGACACCTTGCCTACGAATTCCGCGATATCCTTCTTCATACCATTCCACCAATAGACTTACTGTAACTCACAGTACATCTTGGTGGCACCTGGATGGATAGAATACCTAGATCCATGAGCCTCGTGCAACATCTGGCTCCTCAAATCATCAAATAGGCGACCCTGGTACCGAAGCACACCATCTCCCTCTTTGTAGAAGACCTCTACCTTTTGATTTTGAAAGGCTTCCTATAACTTTATCAAAATTGGGTCCTCATCTTTCCTAGCTTTTACATCAGTTACCAAGGACGATTTTGATTTGTTCTAAACCAAAACACCACCATCAGTCGAGTTAACCAACCTAACTCCCAACATTTCGAGTCGATGCACATCCTTCACCAACTCCTTCTTCCCCTCATCCACATGGGACACACTCTCCATAGAGAGCCTACTAAGTGTGTTCACTAGTATGTTGGCCTTAACTGGATGGTAAAGGGTACTCATATCATAGTCCTTGAGTAGCTCCAACAACCTCCTTTACTAAAGATTGAGATCCTTCTGAGTAAACACATACTGTAAGCTCTTATGGTCCGTAAACACATCCACATGGACCTCGTACAAGTAATGTCTCCAAATCTTCAAGGCGAATACCACCGCGGCCAATTCAAGATCATAGGCTGTGTAACTCTTCTCTTGAACCTTTAGCTATCTAGAAGCATATGTTATAACCTTTTCGTGCTGCATCCATACACACCCAAGTCCGATCCTAGAAGCATCACAATACACCACAAACCCATCGGTACCCTCCGGTAGAGTCAACACCGGTGTTGAAGTAAGTCGAGTCTTCAACTCATGGAAGCTCTTCTCACAATCCTACGACCATTAGAATTTCACCTTCTTCTAGGTAAATTTGTTCAATAGACGAGAAACCCTCAACATATCTAATACTAGCTAGCTAAAGCCAAGAAGCTCCGAATATTCGAAGGATTCACCGGTCTAGTCCAATTCTTCACCACCTCTATTTTCTTAAAGTCCGCCCTTATGCCTTCACTTGATATCACATTGCCCGGAAATGCTATAGAGTTTAAACAAAACTCGCACATGCTGAATTTATAATATAATTGACGATCCTTTAATGTTTGTAGCACCATCCTCAGATCAGCGGCATGCTCCTCCTTGCTCTGAGAGTATATCAGGATGTCATTAATAAATACAATCACGAACGTATCCTCGTATGGCTTGAACACCCTGTTCTTCAAGTCCATAAAAGCTCTAGGATCATTTATTAGTCCAAAATACATAACTACAAACACAAAATGACCGTACGGCACCGTGAAGGCTGTTTTCGGGATGGAACACTCCCGAAACCTGAGATGATGATACCCGAATCTGAAATCTATCTTTGAGAAACACTTGGCACCCTAAAACTGATCGAATAAATCATCAATCCTATGTAGTGGATACCTGTTCTTGATGGTGTCCTTGTTCAACTTTCAATAATCAATACACATGTGAAGAGAACCATCTTTCTTTCGGACAAAGAGAACTAGTGCACCCTATAGGGACTTACTTGGTGTAATGAAACCCTTATCTAACAAGTCCTTCAACTATTTTTTAAACTCCTTTTGCTCGGCTGGACCCATTCTATAGGGAGTAATATATATATGCTGAATGTCGAGAAGAAGGTCAATACCAAAATCAATCTCCTACTCGGGAGGGATTCCCGATAAATTATATGGAAAGACCTATGGACACTCACGTACTACTAGAACTAATTTAATAGTCAGGGTCTTGGATTCAATATCCTTAACCCTAACTAGATGGTACACACAACCTTTAGAAATCATTTTTCTGGCCTTAAGGTAGGAAATGAAACAACCTACAGGCACAACTGAACTACCCTTCCATCCTAAGACTGGCTCACCTGGAAATCTGAACTCTACAGCCTGGGTTCTTCAATTAATTGAAGGATAACATGCAAATACACAATTCATGCTGAGGATGACATCAAAATCGTTCATGGGTAACTCTGTCAAATCTGCTGAGGTGACGTTTTGAAGGACCGAGACCAGGCATCCTCTATACACTCGTCTAGCTATAACTGAGTCACCTATTGGAGTAGAAACTGAGCAGGGTTATGAAAAGACTTTGGGACCGACTCCGAGCTACTGGCCACATAAGGTGTCAAAAAAGAAAAGGTAGCCCACGAATCTAGCAAACAATAAACATCAAGATGGAAAACTGGTAACTTACCAATGACTATATCTCAGGGAGACCTCCTGCTCCGACTAGATGCTAAAGCACATAATATGTTCTGGCATTGACCGCCACCTGTGCTAGTGGATGCTCCCTGATGTGCTGAGCATACGGGTGGGGCTTCGAAACTAGAAGCTAGGCCTCGGCCCCCATCATGATCCTGCTTCATTGTTGGGAAATCTCTGAGCATATGTCCAGGCTTCCCACACCTGAAACAAGCTCCTATACATGCTATACACTGACCCATGTGATCCTAGCCACAATTGCGGCAAGCTGGAATGCTAGAATCTGCGAGTCTAGTGCTCTGACCCCTAGAGCCTAATGCTCGCCCCCTCTAATCGTTCCTCGGTCTGGATGGCACACTCAATGCGGAAGATGCTGGGGCTGATGATCTCTGGTGCGTCTAATGTTTGTTCCCACCACTTGATCTCTGCTGTGAGAATCTATGGTCATCGATCCTAGCCCTCTAGGCCTCCTTCTCTCTCAGATGTACTGCCTCCATCTGCTGGGCATATAAGACTATCCGAGGGAAGTCAATATCCTGATGGAGCATAGCGGTCATACAATCCTTGTCCAAATAGCCCGCCACAGTATCAATGAACCTACTCACTCGCGCCCTCTATTGGCTACTAACTCTGGGGCATACTTCGATAGGCGAGTAAACTCAAGGGCATACTCCTGCACCGTCATTCTTCCTTTTTTCAGATTTGCAAATTCAATTTCCTTCAGCTGCCTTACCTCACGAGGAAAGAATCGATATAGGAATGCAATATGGAACTCTTCCCAAGTCACAGGGCCTGCTCCTATGACCCTACTATCTTAATAGCGGACGCACTTAGTAAGCTCTCTATGGAGAGTGTGTCCCATGTGGATGAAGGAAATAAGGAGTTGGTGAAAGACGTCCATCGGCTTGCAAGGTTGGGAGTTAGATTGGTCGACTCAACCGAAGGAGGCATTGTTATGCAAAATAGATCGAAATTGTCCTTGGTAGTAGACGTGAAAGCTAGGTAAGATGAGGATCTGTTGTTGGTAAAGTTGAAGGGAGCCAGTTCGGAGTCTGAAGGTGGAGGTCTTCTCCCAAGAGGGAGATGGGGTGTTACGGTACCAAGGCTATCTATGTGTTCTAGATGTAGATAATTTTTGATACCAAATATTGCATGAGGCACATGGATCCAGGTATTCTATCCATCTGGGTGCCACCAAATGTAGCATGATTTGCAGAATATATATTGGTGGAATGGCATGAAAAAGGATATAGAAGAATTCATGACCAAGTGCCCGAACTGTCAGCAAGTGAAATTTGGGCATCAAAGCCCGAGAAGCATACTTCAGGATATTAGCATTCCCACTTGGAAGTGCGAAGAGATTAATATAGATTTCGTTACAAGCCTACCTCGTACTCCTCATGCTATAATTCTATTTGAGTGGTGGTAGAAAGATTGACCAACGAAGCACACTTCCTACCGTTCAAAACCATAGATCCAGCGAATGATTATGCCAAACTATATATCCGGGAGTTGGTGCAATGACATGGAGTGCCCTTGTTTATTATCTCAGAATGAGGTACTCAGGTTACCTCTCAATTTTGGCGGTCGTTCTAAAAGAGGCTTAACTCAGGTTAAGCTCAGCACAACATACCATCCCTAAATGGATGGTCCGCTGGAGAAGACAATTCAAACTCTCGAGGACATATTGAGAGCTTCTGTGATAGATTTCAAAGGTAGTTGGGACAATCACTTGCCTTTGCTCTAGTTTGCTTACGATAACAACTATCACTCCAGCATCCATATGGCACCGTTCGACTATATTTATGAGCGGAGGTGTAAATCGCCCATCGGATGATTTGATGTTTGTAAGGCAACTAGGATAGGGCCTGATTCTATTCATGAGGCCATGGAAAATTTTCAATTGATAAGGGACAGGCTGGAAACCGCTCAGAGCTGTCAAAATTCATATGCGGATGTGAGAAGGAGAGAGTTAGAGTTGGAGTTGGACGATTGGGTATTTCTTAAGGTATCTCCCATGAAGGGAGTCATGTGGTTCAGAAAGAAAGGAAAACTCAGTCCCTGCTATGTTGGTCCCTATCGAGTTATGAGAAAAATTTGTAAGGTAGCGTATGAGTTGGACTTGCCATCAGAGTTATCTTCAATTCATCTCGTCTTTCATGTATCGCTCTTGAAAAAGTGACTGGGTGATCCATCTTTGGTTGTCCCGGTGGAAAGCGTTGGTGTGGGAGATAGCCTCAGTTATGAGTAAATTCCAGTTGCAATCTTAGATCATCAGGTTTGGAGGCTGATGAACAAAGAAGTAGCTTTAGTGAAGATTTTATGGAGAAATCTACATGTTGAGGGAGCTACGTTGGGAGCCAAAGCTGATATGATGTCTAAATACCCTCACCTATTCCATACCGGCTCGATTTCAGTTTGAGATATCAGTTTTGCCCAAACTCTCTAATCAGTTTCCATGTTTAGTTCATGTGTGCAAGTTTGCTTTATGTTATGATAGATGTATGTGATCTTTGAATGCAGTTCAGCTATGTAGTTCTTTTCAGAGGTAGTCATTTCATCAGTTTTCAATTTAAATGATCAGTATTTGCATATGATGATTGTATGTTTCTATTTTCTGCTTGTTTCCAACATTCGAGGATGAATGTTCCCAAGGGAGAGATATTGTTATACCCAGGAGCTCAAAGATCGGACCCGGGAGTTGAAATGGGAAAATTGTTATATTGATGTTACAGGCACAGGACGAGTCGTCAGGTGACACGTGGGGAAGGATAGTGAAGTGTTGAGAAGTTTGGAGGATAGGGTCCCCACGGGCATGGCAACAACTCGTGGTCGGACCATGAGTCGTTAGGTCAACCGTGGGGTGAGAGAGAAGGAAAAGTAGCTGAGGTCAACCTGTGTACTTAGTGGGAGGAGGCCATGACTCCTCATGTCAGGCAATGAGTCATGGTATGAGTCGTTGGATGATATATAAGTAAATTGGTATAAGGGAGGCAGTTTACTTGTCGATTGGTGTCCACGAGTCGTGGTCACCCCTAACAAGTCATTACGTCCGTCGTTATGAGCCCCAAGAGTTTGTCAAGCAGTGTACCCGACAGGTAACCTAATGAATCGTTGGCCCTGGTAACCAGTTGTCAGGTCGTCCATTAACACCACCTGACAATTATTTTCTGCGAATTTAGTAAGGGCCTTTTCGTAAATCCTAAGTTCCTAAGACCAATACTACGTTGTTTAAGACTCGTTTTACAGGGTTTTAAGAGGGAAAAACGTATTCTAAGCTAGTCCATTCCATGCGTGCAAACTTGAGAGTTGAAGAGAGGATTTAGAGCATGTTTTGAAGGTTTCCATTGAAATCTCATCTTGGGCAATCAGAGAAGTGGTAAAATACTCCCTTCCAGGTATATAAGGTTATAAGTGGGTGTCTCCTTCCACACCCATGCCTAATTTCTGTCAATCCATGAAAATTAACTATGATCAAGTATGGGGTTTTTACCCAATTGCATAATTCTTCAATCTCTATACATGGATATGACTAGATTAGGTTCATATTGATGAATTGCGAAGCTTGGGCAGGTTTTAAATTATTTTCAATAAAAAATTGTGTTTTCTAAATTATGAAATTGATAGCCCATGGATAAGAAATTCATGAAAGAAGAGAATGTTGATGGATGTATAATGATGACGAGATTTGACGATGAAAAACACGTTTCTAAAGCTACCCATGATTATTATATTGTTTTCAGGAAGAATTGAGTAGATCCAAGTATCGTGAAGCTTTAGGCAATGCCCACATGTTGATTTAAAATGATGATTTTCCCGAAATAAGCTTATCACATTGTTTGGAGTGAAGTCTCCCAAATTTCATATTATTAGCTTGTGGTATGTTCCGAATTACAGCTTCTCATATGCATAAGCTCATAATTGTTTTTTTTTTGTCATTATTGAGCTTTGTCAATAGACAATGTCGAGCTTCGTTTCATATGATGTTAAGTTTATGCATGATATCCTTGTTGAGCTTTGTCAATGGATGTGTTGAGTTTTGTTATATACGATATAGAGTATTGCATGTTTTGGGAGAAGAGTCTAGCCCCGAGCGGGCTAAGGGTCGATCACCCCATGCCCTAGAAGTACGCGCCAATGTAGGTTGAATACTATATAATTTGGGACCTCCCTAGCGATCTTCCCCCTTCCCGAATGGGCCTTCAGCTTGATATCATTATCATGGTAGTGTCCTTAGCCCTGGAAAGGTTTTGGACGGCTCTGCCCACTTTAGTATAATAGTCGGGACCACGTAAGCTCTATCATGGTATGTCGGTTAAGTGAAGAGTCTCCCATTGTCTATATGATTCAGATTTACATATTCATTACTCTTGATTATTTCTTTAAGCATGCATGTTCTAAAAGAAAGATTTGACTCATTGTTCAGTTGTTACCATAAATGTTATGCTTCATCTTTGAGTCATTCAAGTTAGTCATGATGTTATAAAGCTATGCATGGTCATGTCATGATAAGATTTCAATTTCTGAATGAATGCATGTAGCCTTCCTTCTCAGACTTGAAAGCTTATGATATGTTACAAAATGTTCCAAATGATTTATTTTACTTAAGCGGCTTTACTTACCTTGCATACTCGGTACATTTAACATTTTGACCGCATACATTCTATGTTGTATCGCTTCATGATACAAGACCCAGCTTGCAGCTTCAGCCCCTCTCTTAAAAGCTTTTTGGAGTTAGTATCTACTCGTATTGGTGAGTCCTTATTCTTCGAGGACTAGAATATTATTTCCCTTTATGTATTTCCAGTTTTAGTATTGTTGAGTTAGTTCGGGTCCTATCCCATCAACTCGTCCAGACTAGAGGCTTTTCAGAGTTATGTATGTGTTAGCTTCGAATGTTATTCTAATGTTATGTAGAATTAGACTTCTATTGAGATTATATTTTAGTTTCCTTCAGTTTATTGAATGATTTTGTTGTATGCTTATGTCGTAGGTCGAATTAGGGTCTCTCGGAATCCCTTGTCCCGTGTATACGATCCGGGCCTCTGTTCGGGTCGTGACAACTCACATCCATGAAAAAAACTCTACTTAACGTGGCTTTCAGACACCCTAGGACACTTCAAACCTATTGCTCTAATACCAAGTTTATCACGAACCGAATGGAGGTCCGGATCGCAGCACGGGACAAGGAGCCTCGAGTGATCCCAAGTCAACCCATGGCACAAGCATACATCTGACTCAATTAAAGAAATTGAATAATCAACAATCTAATCATAGAGGAAGTCTAAAATAAACATAACATCGTAATACACAACCTAAAGTTGAATACAACCATATGTCTGAAAAGCCTCTAAACACAAAAATTGATGGGACAAATCCCCAACTAACTCAACAAAATCGAAATTGAAATACATAAGGCAATCTGAATAGTCTAGTCCTCGGGAGATGAGGACTCACCAACAACGTATGATGCTATCTCATAAGATGGGCTAAACGCGGGGCTGAACCTGAGAGCTGAGTCCTGTATCATGAAATGAGACAACATAAAATATGCGGTCAGTACATGGAACGTACCGAGTATGCAAGGTAAGTAAAACCTCTCAAGTAAGTAAAATCATTTTAGAACATGCTTAATGCAAAACATAACATTTAAGAATCTAAGAGTAGGGATTTCATGCATTCTTTATGAAATCATAACATCATAACTGAATCGATTGACTCAAAGCTAAAATTTGATAGTCATTAGTAAAATCGGAACATTGAGCCAAACCTGATTCGGAACATTGAGCCAAACCTGATTCAGAACATTGATAACGCTCAAACCACACTTCTAACTGAAGTATGAATCACACTTTGTAAATAAAGAACCCAACTTAGAGGTTGTGGTCAATCCTATAGGGAATATGGAAGATCTAGAATACAGTCGGTAAGTGAACTTGTATGATAGTTAGTTCACAATTGGGGGGATTCTAATAATAATCAATAGTAAAAACAAAGCAGCTATCAAGATTATGGTTGTGAATCAATATCTAAAGGATAACTAGGGTTTGTGTTCCCCATTGATTTATAACAGCTTTAGGTATACACTCGTGATCTTCACCAATGCTTACTTATAGAATTGATAAATTAGGTTCATTCAAACGATTAGCCGATCCCTATACTCAATTACTCGACCAAGTCTCATGAGCATTTCCAAACTAACCATTATCACTAACTTCAAGATATAACTATCCTGTGACCACAACTCAAGTTAATACATTGATCATCAAGATCAAGGCTGCGTTGTAATTCTCTTTTCTTAATCTCTACCTTTTCGACCAAAGCAAGTAAAGAATTCAGTTACTTCTTAATGTGGTACACCGCTAAGAATCATTAAATCATGAAGAGAATACAATTTAAGTAATTAGTATTGTTTTAGACTCACTTTGTGCAACCCTAGCTTGTTAATCCACCATGGTTCCCACAACCCTAGCTATGGAGCTTTAAGCCTCTCATAGTTGCAAGGTTGTGAAGTGTGTTCATGATTAATGACATAAAAACAATACTTACAAATATGATTGAGAAAAATGCTTCCTTTAATTACTCAGCAAAATCTTGAAGAACAAGTAGAAAAACAATATGAATTCAAGAAAAGGTTGAAAACAAGGTTGAACCAACTAAATTCTTTCTTTCAAAGATGTAAAATTGTCTACTCCAATGTTTTCCAACTAAACCTAATTTTTCTTAATGTCTTCTAAAAAATGAAAAATAAAACATATTTATATAGACATAAAATCCTTTTCCTAGGATAATAGGGTGATTTTCCATATCTGGTGCCGACCTCGTCAGGGATCATCATACAACTCATAGGAGCATCTTACAGTCTGTGGCAGTATCTCGTGGTTTGGATTGTTGGATGATTTTTGGCTATGTGTCGAGCCAAGGTATGATTAGTACATCCTTCCTACGACTCGTACCAGGCTCCCGTGTCTTGATTCTGAATCTTTGCAATTTGTCTGAAATTCACCACGACCAGTATGGTACGATTCGTACCAAGCTCTCACGGGTCGTGGTCTCCTCTCATACTGAGAATCAGCCTCTTGTGCAATTCTTCTTGAGTTCATCACGACTTCCTTACCACGTCTCGTACAAGTTTGGTACGATCCATGGCAAGACTCGTAGGTTCATTCTTCCATCTTCAGCCTTCTGCTTCTTATCACGGCCACCAGTACGAC
Source organism: Datura wrightii (assembly GCA_035772735.1). Taxonomy (NCBI): domain Eukaryota; kingdom Viridiplantae; phylum Streptophyta; class Magnoliopsida; order Solanales; family Solanaceae; genus Datura; species Datura wrightii. The sequence continues at coordinate 166,829,394 of JASDFA010000016.1, forward strand.
TCATAGGTCCATCGTATGGATCGTACTATGGACTGCAGTTTTGCCTTTTTTTTGCACACTTTTAGCTTTCCTTTTTAAATTTATGCTCCAACACCCATTTATCCTTAACTCAAATGAAAAGTACCTCATATCCACATAAATACACCTAAGTCCATGTTATTTTCTTAGTTTTGAGCGTCAATAGTTCTGTAAATACACATCACATCAACACCCTCAACTTAAGACTTTTGCATGTCCTCGGTGAGGAAAAAGAAAAACTAAACAGGATGCACAACTAGAAAATACAATTAAGATACTACAGCCAATACTCAAACAAATTTGTGCACTTTCTATATACACTCTATTGACCCTTCCACATATAACATCATCAGCTAATGCATTACAAAAAACATCAAAACATCATATACAGGGATAAAGACATGTCATCTAGCTATCAACAAGCAATCAAGTCATCACCAATGTTTTTCACACAGACCAATGGTAAAAGGAAACATAACCAATGTACCCTCACACAAATGAAGTCCCCACTCAGATATGAAGTATCAAACACAACATGGGACTAGAAAACTAAAGCAGTCACTTTCACAAGGAAGTTTGCAAGTATTATGCATCAGATATCATAGGCTTGCCCTTATTTTCTCTGCTTTGTTTTGTCAGATGGTCAAGTTAGGATTACTATAGGACTTGATATGGCTTATAATGTAGGCTTAGGGCTGGACATGATAAATATGAGAGATTTTATGAGTGACTATCCCTTCCTTGGAACTACATACATTGTCTACACTATTTACCTATTTCACCCTTCACTCTTTCATTATCCTTTCTTCCCTTTTTACCCCATTTTAAGAATATTTGCATGGGTGAGGTGATTTTTCTCATTTTTCATACAACTTCAAGCTCTTTTGAATTTTTCTTTTTCAAGATTCTCATGATTTTCAGCTCTTTTCCTTTTTCACCTCACCACACCTCATTTTTAGCCATATTTTCTCTTTTCTTTTCTTTTCTTTTCTTTTCCTTTCTCCCGCTCTAACCATTTATGCACCCCTACTAAAGCCACCCTCAACTTAAGCATTTTTCTTATGTTGAGGTTCACAATATCCAAGGAAGGACCAGGGATAAACAGGTTCATTATAAGCAAATGGGTACGGTTAATAGGTGAATCAATAAAATATGGTCTATTAAGGCTCAAACATGGGATCAAGGGATTCATGAAACTTTGGAAGGGAAATATAGGCTAAAAGTTAACTAAAACAAAAATGGCCTATGATCATATCCTAACCAACCGTCCTTAACCTATGCAAAGACTAACCAGACAAGTTCTAGATCCTCAATAACATACTGCAATGAATACTAAAACCTCACTCACACATGGTACATGAACTATTTTTACTTCACCTGTCTGGTTCATACATGGCTTAACATGACTAACTACTATTAATAACCAAATGACATAAAAAGATCCACAGAAATCATGCTTGTTGTCACAAATACATGCAAAAATTTTGGACAGGGTCAATTTTTTCAAAAAAAGAAAACAAAACTAGTGCATTTCTATTGGATGAGTATTCCTAAATTATTTTCTAATAAACAAAAATCGCAACTAAAAAGAAACCTAATACGTGCAGGTTCTACTAGATAACACGCCTGAGGGAAAAGAAGCACAGCAAGAAAAACCCTCAGATGACCAAAATTCCCAAAAATACAAGTACACCCCCTCCCCCTTTTGAATAAAGTGAGCTTCATCCCCGAAGAATAAGCTATAAGCATGTAGGGAAGAGAATCTACCTGTGGCACTCTAGGCGCTCTTGTCATCTTGCGAAGGTGGTACCTCCGCAGTAGTAGTGGCGCTAGTGGTGGCCAGCACGCTCAATGATGTACCAACGGGGGGATTAGTTCCCCCTTCACTTATTGTGGCCGATTGATCAGCCTCTGTAGTAGCTGGTGCTGAATATGGCTCAGGGTTGTGGCCACTGGCAAGCTCGGGCTGAGCTATGGTGGAGCTTCCTGCTCCTCTAACTCTCTCATGCAGCTCATACATATGTGTTGTATTAGTTTGCATGCTCTCTATTCTTGCCCTCTTTCTTTCTTTCTTCTCTCTCTTCTATTTCTTTGGAGTCTCCTCTCTGGCCACCTTAGTAGCTCGCTTTTTACCCTTTTTAGTAACCGTGGACGGCTCCCAATATGCCGCTAAATCAATATCTTCATCAAGCTCAGCATCAAGGTCTTGAAGAGTGGGGGCTGCTATAATTGTTGGTTGTCGTGATGATAAGTCAACTACTTGGATCCAAAGAGCTCCCAACTCTGCACGGAGACTGCTAGTATCTGTCTGCTCCGCCATCCTCATGTTAAATCTGCTCTCAAAGTTGTCTAGGCGGGTATGTATGGCCTGAGCTGCGGCATCTATCTCGAATTTGACCCATGGCTTTACATTTTCCATCATGGATTAAATTTTTTGCTTTGTCATGCTCAATCTCTTGGCCAGCTTCTGAAGGAAGTCGTGTGGCACCAAGATGTGTCCTACTAGTGCTGGAGTCTTTAAGCTATGCGATGTTGCAGCTGAGGTTCTAGGAGCTGTCTCAAGGTGACCGGCATCTGTAGTCGATGTCTCACTCTCCTCCTGTGTGGTGGGTACATTCACTTGTGCATCCCCTGCTGGATGAGATTCCGATATGGCTATAGGAAGTCTAGATCTTCTTACCGGGTTGATCTCGTCCCGGGTAAGGCCTATGTCTGCAATCCTTTGCCCCCCAATCAACTGCTCATCACCCCTTTGAACTCTTGCCTCCTTGCTTGATCTGAATACAAGGCTTAGGAATGGGATAGTAGTGCTTACTCCCACCGCTCGGTAGCTATGGTCCTTGGAATATTAAGGGGTGTAACGAGACATGAGTCATTCCACCAAAGCTGTCCTATCAGCACTTAGTGTGTTGTTGTTGACTGTGGGTGCTAACTGATGTCGTACCAATGTCCAACAGCCTTTTGCTATGAAGTTCAGTGAATTCTTTGTCACCAGCTTGCCACCTGTAACCCACTCGGCCTCGTCCTTGTTCTCACCGATCACCTATGCTAACCATTACAGCTGCCTCTATCACTCACCCATGCTTAGATTTCTAATCTGCTTCATTGCCTCCACCCTATGATCATACTCTAGCGTCATTCTGATCGGCAAGAACTATGGCCCGTACAAGATTCGAGCAATGGTCTTCTTAGATACATCAACATCACGACCTCAGACGATCAAACTCTCCAAAAGCGGCTGGTCCTTCACCTTCTGCCCTTCTTTTACTCTCACCTCCATGGTGGCCAAATAGTTGGCATAGAACTCCCGGACGATGTCTTCTGTGTACTGTGTTGGAGTCTTTGCCATCCACTCGATCCCATAGAAAATGAAAATCTGCTTCATCTCCACAACTTCATTCAGTGAGTTTGTGAGGATCCACGGCTCTTCTTATATGCTTTGCCTTGGCTTATATTTGGTGGTGAGAGAGATGCCCTGCTCATATATTTATTTGGCTCTCGGCACTCTCTACTGAATTGTACGATTTTCTCTTGGTGGGGTTTGCTCTTGTGCTTGTGCTTCATTCAGAACTTCCTCCTCTAACTCATCACTGACACTTTGTTCATCACTTTGGGTTTCCGCTGACCCTTCATCAGCATTGGAGTCGTTCCCTGACTTTTGTTGTTCCTCTATAACTCCCTCTTTAGACTGGGGATATTGAGCGGATGTGGCAGTGGTTGCTTTGTCTTGGGACTTTGCTCTTGCCCTAGTGGTTCTGGTTCCATAAGTTTTTGAGGTGTCTACTTGATAATCCTCGAGTTAACCACTAGGTGAATCTCCAGCCTTGTCAAACTCTGAGTCAGTTGTTTCATTAATCAATATTCTGCAGGCTTGTGTTCTGTCTGCCCTGGGTCTGTCTGTCATTGTGTAGAGAAAGAGGTTAGCATTCCGTTTTTTGAAAAAGAAAAATAAAATTAGAGAAGTCAGAATCTCATCACGGGTCCTCACTAGAATTCCCCGTGGTGCCTTATGACTCGCAGGTGCGACTCATACTATGAAGGTACGGTACGTACCTTGAGTCATCTGATGAAATCCTATTGCTAGTAAATCTCTATTTTTCACCACGACTTATGGTATGACCCGTAGGTCTATTCCACGAGTCGAAGGGTGGATTTCTCAGACAAGCTTTTTCAATTTGGCAGTACGAGCACTTAGTACGACTCATAGTATCAGCTTACGACCCGTACTGTGCTTCGTACCCTTTTCAGACCTCATTCACGATTCTTTGTTCAATGTGTAGGTGTTTGTTTTTCATATTTTTGGGTACTCATATTTCCCTCAAGTCTAAGCATATCAGAAAATCCACTTTAACACTATCCAAACCTCCCCCTTTTCGACCATTACCTGTAACTTCATTTATGTGTTCCAAGGCCACAGTTTAACAATTTTTCTAGTGGGGTTTCCAGTCGAACTCCACTGCATTAACCCTTTTTCGTTTGTTTTTGCTTTAAAACTTGGTTTTCAGGAATAATCAGTGATTCTCATGGGTTTTGATGCCCTTAAGTTCACTTACAAAGTATTTAAAATCTGCAATGTAAAACACTTTCTTGATTGTGGCTTTGTTCGACTGGTATAACTGTGTAGGTTTGGCCGAACTTGGATTGAGCAAACACTTGCTCGATTCCTTATTGGTTGTTGAGTTACGGGTTGTGGGGGAGTGAGTTTAGCGTTGTGAGCTTCAGTGTTTAGTGTTGGAGAGGGGTGGATTTGATTTAAATAGCTTAGGGATAAATCAAACAAATCTCGGACTTGACCCGTAATGACTTTAACATAAAGAACATACCTGGTGATCTACGATTCAATCCTACGACATGTACAATTTAGGTATGACTCGTAGGATGAACCATAGGCCGGACCTTCGGTTTTAGTTTTCTCTGCTTCTCACCATGCATGCTGCTACGGCTCATAGAACCTTATAATGGTCATACTAGGAGTTTGTAACAGCTTATTTTTTAGCCACCTGTTTTTGTTTCCCTGAACACTAACTACACATTAGTTCAATAACTTGGGTTGCCTCCTGAGAACACTTGATTTAACATCGCGGTACAATGCAGGTAGTCTGGTTACTCAGGTTTCACCAAACCACCACTTGGGTTGCCTCCCAAGAAACGCTTGATTTAACGTTGTGGCACGACGCATGTCTCTTGACTACTCGGAATTCGTCAAGTGACTAATACTCATCCTCTAGTGTTGAGATCCCAGAAAATTCCTCTGGTTGCTTCATGGTCTGACATATGTTGAAAGTGACCTCTTCTTTGTTTAGTTTGAACTTCAGCAGACCCGCTTCCACATCTACTAGAGCTCTCCCAGTGGCAAGGAATGGTCACCCCAAAATGATGGGGACCTCATAATCAACCTTGCAATCCAAAATCACGAAGTCTATTAGGAATATGAACTTGTCAACCTTGACAAGCACATCAACTAATATGCTCACTTGTTTCGTAACTGTTTTGTCGGCCATTAGTAGCCGCATGTTAGTTGGTGTGGGGGCTCCCAATCCTAGCTTCTTGAAAACTGCCAAGGGCATTAAATTAATGCTATCTCCCAGATCACAAAGTGCCCTTGCGAACTCGACATTACCAATGGTGCAAGGTATCGTGAAGGCGTCTTGGTCTACCTTTTTCTGAGCTAAGACCCTCATTGCTACGGTACTGTAGTGATGGACATTTTCAACTGGCTCATAGCTCATAGATCTCTTCTTTGTTACTAGGTCCTTCATGAATTTTGCATACCCAGGCATCATCTCTAGTGCTTCGACCAATAGTATGTTCACCGATAGTTGTTTAAGCATTGAAAGGATTTTTTGTAACTTACCATTGTCCGCCTTTTTCTTTATCCTCTTAGGGAATAGTGGCGATGGTCGTGGAATAGACTTATGCACTTGGGTTTCCCCTTGATCAATGTCGCCTTCCTTCTTACCTCTAGGGTCTTCTTGCAACTCACCATTTTGTTTCTCAGCACCCATCCCTTCTTCCTCAATCACGCTCTCTTTCATCCTTTCAACATCAACTGGGAACAGGGGGGTCAATTGTGGTCTTACCACTCCTAGTCATCACTAACATGCAATGACCATCGTTCGTTGGATTCTGGATAGTGTTGCTAGGGAGTGTACCCTTTTTCCTAGGGTTCATTGATGCTGACAGTTAACCAATTTGGTGTTCTATCTGCTTGATGGCGGTTGTGTGATATTCCAATTTCTGACCCATGCTTGATAAGTCACTTTAAATTTCTTTTAATTGATCATTAGTGGACCTCACCTTTCTCAACATCTCAACCATCATGCTCTCCAACTTTGACTATCCGGCCTCCCCTTCTTGTGCCTTGGGAGGCACATAGACTCTAGCCCGGTCATTGCGGTAGCCATCATTCCTTCTCCATTCTCACTCGTGCTCACGAACACGGCTCCTGTCTCTGAACCTGGTCCTGTTGTAGTTGTCTCTAAATTGGTTCCAACCTTGATTTCCAGAACCTTGGGGCAAATTTTCTTATCCATATGCTTGGGCGTTGGCTCTGCAACCCGCCACTTGGCCATCTAGGAAGTTTACCTCCTCCTCAGAATAAAATTGATCAGCTCCTTGCTCCCTTCCTTGAGTTCCCACTGCATTTACCTTTTTGGCTTTGGTTCCCATGATATGCTTTGTCAGCAAATCTAATGATGTGCGCATGTGAGCGAACTCCTAATCGCGTTCTTCTTCCTTCCTTCATTGGTCCGCAGACAAACCAACAGCATATGTACCTGCCACTATGATCTCAGGAAAAATAGCATGCCCGAGTGATGCTTTATAACTTAATTTAGTCTTGTTTAGCTAATTAATTATATACATTTTCATGTGATTTTATATAAATGTGAATATATTTACTAACCAACATGATTAGTCCTTGTTTTGTAGGTTTAAATGAATTTGAGGAACTAATTTATAAGTTGGTGAAGTAGAGGAATGGAGTCGGGAGCAATTTGCAAAAATCGGCAAGAAGCATGCCTTGGCAAGGCTGGTCGCGCCAGGCAGCGTGCCACGTTGTGTGTGTGCCGCGCCCAGTGCCGTGCCACGCCCATGCCAGGGTCAAGAGATGGCAGCAAGCAGGCAGGCATCCTACACGCCAGCACCGTGCCACGCCTGGCGATCTGCGCACCAGCGCCATGCCATTGCGCTGCATGAGCAGCATGTCACGCCGGCCATCGCGGCAAGCCTCAACATCTTGGCATCAAGAGGCGATTTCTAGTGTGCATCCGCGTTACCTCTGTGTCACGGAGGCAGTGCTCCGCAATACACTCCGTGACGCGGAGCCATTCCACGATAGGCATAATTTTGTAAAATTCTCATTTACTATAAATAGGCCCCTTAGCTCCTAAAATCATTTTGTCACAATTTTATTCTGGAAAACCACCTAGGAGTGAAGGGAGAAGTGGGAGAACTCACCTAGGGTTTGTCAAATTCCTCTTCTCTTCTACCAATTCTTGTAAGTATGTTACTTTAACAACATTTCCTTGTAATTTTACTAACATGAATGGCTAGAACCCTTCCTCTAGAGTTGAAGCCATGAGTTATGATTGTGTTTTTATGAAATTGTGTTGGAATTAAGTTATCGATTGTTGTTTTGTCTTGCATCCTTAATTATTGGTTGTTTTTATGCTTGATCACCACGAAAACATACACGTTAAACTTAGGCAAATGCTTGAGAAGGCACTTACTTAGGCTAGAACAAGAGAATGTAGGGAGCATGGTTGTATCTCACGATATAATTTGTGTTAGGATAGAAATATACCTAACACCTTGCTTGGTTGATAAAATGGGAGGAGTTAGGCACTAACTTGGAATTATCACATCACCACTCGAAGAAGTAGTTGTGTAGCTAAGTTGAGTCGGATGATTAGGAGTACAAAAGTCCCTAATCATATCCACGTAAACCGCATCCATGTTAATTTCCCACGAACTAGAATTAGCATCCTCACTCTCAACGTAGTAGTGAGGCTAGTTTTTCGTGTTTAGAGGCTCGAAAGGCCATGAGCATGCAATTCTACTTATGTGAGATGAAAATTGATAGTTTCATACTTAACCATTGCAATTCGTAGTAGCGCATGATTATCCGGCTTTAACTCTATGTTGCTCCTTGAATAGATTCAGAATATTTCATTGACCACAATTAGACTTAATTAAACTCTATTGAAAACTTTTATAATCAACATTTGCGGTATTTAATATCACCCTTGAACCTGATAGTTAGCTGAATTGGTCCAGTCCCTATGGGTTCGGCATTTCGGTTCTTAAAAAGAGCCACTATATTACTTGTACGACCCATACACTTGCGGGGAGCACCACACTGCATCATCCTCCCTCCTATGCTCGGCCCTATTTGTCTTAGTCAGCCTGTCAAGGATAGTGGCTGCTTCCTCCCAAGTATGACTCATCAATGCTCCTCCAGCCACCATATCTGCTACATCTTTGGTGCTATTTTTCAGAGACCTGTAAAAATTTTCAACAAACTCTTATCTGGAATTTTGTGGTTTTGGGCACTTAGTCAACTTCTTTTTGAACCTCAACTAGGTTTCAAGAAGTGCCTCCATCACAATTTTTCAAAAATTATAGATCTCATCTTTTAGCTGTAACTTCCTTTATGCGGGAAAGAATCTCCCCAAAAGGCATATTTAAGCTCGCTCCAGCTGGTTATGGAGTCGTTGGGCAACTCCGATAACCACAATGTAGCTTCCCCTAATAGAGAATAAGGGAAGAGTCGGAGTCATATGGCATTCTGGCTTACTCTGAGTAACCTGTACGCCTTGCATATTCCTACGAAGTTCATTAAGTGCAGGTTGGCTTCATTTGTTGCGTGGCCACTGAACACCCCCTTCATGTTTAACAATTGAATCATGGTGCTTGTAATATAATATTTGTCCCCAGCGGGTAGTGGTGGTGGCACAATTGCTCCAGTTGACCCAACTTCATCAATATCTGGGTCCTCATCATCGGAGAACTGAGGGGCAAATCTCTAAGCTCAGTTGCCCCTCCCATGTCGACCAACATTTACCACCTCATCTCTGCCATCATCAGCTTGCTGAAGTGCAGCTAACCGAGCTAGCTCGGCTTGCCTAGCTTTTTTAGCTAAGCGGGCTTCTCTCTACTCAGGGTTTTCCATTCTATGCAGTGCTCGTTTGATTTCGGGATTTAGTGGAACAAGGGGGTCTCCTCTACTCTGAGTGCTTGAAATTCACCAGAGGACAGCCTGTGGGTATCAAAAACACAAAAATAAACATATTTAAGGAAATAACTACCAAAAAGTCAAATACAAGCAAATAACCTAGTGTTAGCTGTATTCCCCGACAACGACACAACTTTTTGATAATGCTCAAACCACACTTCTAATTGAAGTATAAAGCGGACTTTGTCAATAAAGAACCCATCTTAGAGGTTGGGGTCGATCCCATAGGGAATATGGAAGATCTAGATTACAGTCGATAAGTGAACTTGTAGGATAGTTACTACACAATTTGGAGGATTCTAATAATAATCAATAGTAAAAACAAAGCAGCTGTCAAGATTATGGTTGTGAATCAATATTTAAAGGATAACTAGGGTTTGTGTTCCCCATGTATTTATAACAGCTTTAGATATACACTCGTGATCTTCACCAATGCTTACTTATAGAACTGATAAATTAGGTTCATTCAAACGATCGACCAATCCCTATTAAATGACTATACTCAATTACTCGACCAAGTCTCATGAGCATTTCCAAACTAACCATTATCACTAAGTTCCAGATATAACTATCCTGCGACTACAACTCAAGTTAATACAATGATCATCAAGATCAAGGTTGCGCTGTAATTCTCTTTTCCTAATCTCTACCTCTTCGACCAAAGCAAGTAAAGAATTTGGTCACTTCCTAATGTTATAAACCTCTAACAATTATTAAAGCATGAAGAGAATACAATTTGAGTAATTAGTATTGGTTTTAGACTCACTTTGTGCAACCCTTGCTTGTTAATCCACCATGGTTCCCACAACCCTAGCTATGGAGGTTTTAGCCTCTCATAGTTGCAAGATTGTGAAGTGTGTTCATGATTAAAGACATAAAAACAATCCTAACAAATATGATTAGTCTTAAAAATCTTGAAGAACAAGTAGCAAAAATAATATGAATTCAAGAAAAGGTTGATCACAAGGTTGAACCAACTCAATTCTTTCTTTCAAATATGTAAAATTGTCTATTCAAATGTTTTCCAACTAAACCTAATTTTTCTTAATGTCACTTCTGAAACATAAAACATAAAACATATTTATATAGACATATGAATCCTTTCCCTAGGCTAACAGGGCGACTTTCCATATCTGGTGCCGACCTCATCATGGATCATCCTACGACTCGTACGAGCATCCTACGGTCTGTTGAAGCATCTCGTGGTTTGAATTGTTGGCTGATATTTTGCTAAATGTCGAGCCAAGGTATGATTCGTACCTCCTTCCTACGACTTTTACCAAGCTCCTGTGGCTTGATTCTAAATCATTGCAATTTGTTTGAAGTTCACCACGACCAGTATGGTACTACACATACCAAGCTCTCACGGGTCGTGGTCTCCTCTTGTACTAAGAATCAACCTCTTATGCAATTCTTCTTGAGTTCATCACGACTGCCTTACCATGACTCATACAAGCTTGGTACGATTTGTGGCAAGACTCGTAGGTTCATTCTTCCAGCTTCAGCCTTCTTTTTCTTATCATGGCCATCAGTACGACTCGTAGGTCCATCCTACGGATCATACTGTGGACTGCATTTTTACCCTTTTTTGCACACTTTTAGCTTCCTTTTGCAAATTTATTCTCCAACACCTATTTTTTCATAAATCAAAGGAAAAGTTCCTCATATCCACATATGATATTTTCTTAGTTTATATCGTCAATAATTTTGTAAATCCATAGCACATAGAACATGTATAGATATATAAACCTCATAAGTGATAAACATACATAATTGAAATCATGAGGAATAATGGGAAACTCGTCTTTTAACTGAGATACCACGATAGAGCTTACGTGGTCCCAACTATCACACTCAAGTGGCAAAAGCCGTCTAAAGCTTTGTCAGGGCTAGGGATGATACCATGATATCGATATCAAGCTCATGGGATAATAATGTCGGGGATAGCTCACAAGGGAGGTGCAGAAGTAACATATAAGTATAAACCTACGTTGGCGCGTAGTTCAGAGGAATACGGTGATCGACCCTTATCCTACTTAGTGCTAGACACTACTCCCAAAAACATGCATATGCTCTACATGATTTTTCAACGAAGCTGAACATCGTCTATTGACAAAGCTCAATCATCAAGTACATCTCAAATATGAAATCATGCATATGAGAATCTTTCACTCAAACCATACCACAAGCTGAAAGATAATAGAGCCTTCGCTCTAAAACCATGTGGTAAGCTCAATTCGAGAAATCATCAATCATACTTTGAACGTATGGGCATTGCCCAAAGCTTTATAATACTTGAAAATACTTAATTCATATCGAAAATATGATTATAAACATGGGTAGCTTGAAAACATTCTTTTCATCATAATATCTCATCATTATCATACATTCATCATAAATCTCATCTTTCATGAACTTTTCATCAATGGCCTTTTGAATTCATAAAACTAGAAACATGTTTTTTTAATTGAAAACATTATAAAATTTTCCCATGCTTCATAAATCAGTAGTAGAACCATAATCAATTCATACCCATGTAGAGAATTAGGAAATTCATGCATTTTGGTTAAAACCCCATAGATTAGTCATAGAATATTCATGATTTAGAGAGGGATTGGGCATGAGTGTGAAAGGAATCACTCTTTCATAACCATACACACCTATTGGTAGCTGATTCTTACACTTCTTTGATAGCCCAAGAAGAGATTGAAGAGGAATTGAGGAATACTAGCTTGATCACCCTCTCTAACCTTTCTACCATGCATGCATGAATGAATAAGGCCTAAATGCCCTCTAACCTCTGTAACGTAGTTTATACCTTAGGATCTTAGGAATTATGGAAATGCCCTTACTAAATTCGCAAAAAATAACTTCCATAGGGTCCCAATGAGGGACCTAACGACTCGTTACCCTGGTCCACGACTCGTGGAGTCGTCCGTCAAGTACACTGCCTCATCCTTAATAAATTTTTTTCCCTTCTTGGTCACAACTCACCCCACGAATCGTGGGGACTGACCACAACTAGTGGGGTCCTCCCATCGAGTGCACTGCGTCCCTTATTCTCTTTTCTCACTCACCCACCCAACAAATGACCTAACAACTCGTGGAGTTTGACCATGAGTCATGGTCATGTCCGTGGGATCCCCTTTCACAGATTTTCAAACTCCTCACCTGGCATCCCCATGACCCGTCTTGATACTTGTTTCCAGTTTTGAATTCTTCTCTGTTTCAACTCCCGGTTCTAATCCTTAGGCTTCCGGGCTATAACGCAAGGTTGGTGTAGTAGTCTAGTAGAGGATCAACAAACATGTGTCATTATCTATCATTGAATTGTGCAGTGATGTTTGGGAAGTCATTACCCAGCCTCTACCAAGTCAAAACATTTTTTAGTGGTGATTGGCCTCCTTTCATAGATGATATAATATGCCTTCGTGTCAGGCACATAATAGATGACGGTCTCTTTGTCATTTGTGGGGGCTGGGGTTGCTTTAGCTTTCCCCTTGCCTTTACTCTTGGACGTGAGGGTGACTTTCCCGTGTTCGCTTGCCTATATGAAGTATTGATGCTGCAAAAGAATGCTATTTCATCGCACTACTATTTTTGTGCTTTTTGATAATATGAGAGTAAGAAAATAACTAAACTAAGCTAGAAATAACAATTTATGAATTGGATGACAACAAGTTGAAACATCAAAATCAAGTGTTGGCAGTACCTGCGCTACATCTTCGAAACGCAGGTGGAGACCCGCGAGTTGAATCTGAGCTTCAGGCCTAGGTAGACAACTAGGTAGAAAGTTGCTCTTCCTATGGTAAAAAGGCATTTCGCCAGTCTTGACCCACAACACGTAGATGAAATGCAGGCTCTAGAAAGCAGCCAGAATCCTTGAACCCAAACATACACCTCAACCTATGTTTCATTGGTGCTGACCAGCAACTGGCAGGTGAAACGCAATCTAACATCGATCACCCCAACCCAGTTAAGGAAAAACACCTCAAGTTCATGCTTTACTGAACTCACTCCCACATTATGATTTACCCACTCAAATAGCACAATAGAATAAATGATGATTTTCCCTAAAGAAAGATGTCAACCTATCTATCATCGGGCAAATCATGCATTTTAAGCTCACGGGGTTACTCCGACTTCACCCCCAACTATTAAATCAAACACACATTCTACGAAGATGAGTACCCACACCAACATTATGTGTTTATCACTTTCCCCAACATACCCATACTATTAGAATCATTCAACAATTGATGAGCACAAGATGGAAAATGGGGAACATGGGTTCAAAAAGTTTTGAATCTAGCATGCTTAATTTTGGACTATCAATCTCAAACAACAAGCAAAATAATAGCAAGGAACACAGATACTGATTGAGAAGCGATAAAAAGCAACTAGATTGGAACTTGGTGACTTGATCAACAATGGCTAATCCCCAAAGAGCAAAAGATTCTTTTTTCTTAGTGAGAGTTTAGTGAGAGATGATGAAATGAAGAGAATGGTAAATGGAGATTTTATCGGAGGAAGGGAGTGAGATTGATTGGTTTGTTGAGAAGGTGGGTTTAACGGGAGTTAATAGGGTGAAGTTGGAAAGCTATCATGGTTAGTAGGTAGGTTATGGGAAAGGTGAAAAGGTGGAGAAGAAGGTTTTTCCGGTATTTAAAAAGGGATTTGACCGGTTTGGGAGACCCATGGGTCGGGTCGGTCAACATGTTTAATCAATATTTTAAATGAAGTACTGACCTACGCCTGCGCTGGACCTGTACCTGCGGGTGGTTACCTGCATTTAGCAGTTCCAAGAACAGGTGACCATTTTAATCTTGCTCCTCCTCTTTATCGAGGACTGCTATCACTTTACATTCACCCGGCGATTTTTTGGGTTGAAGCACCTTGAAGGTGACTTTCTCACTTCCCACTTTAAACTTTAGCTCTCCGATCTCCACATCCAGCAATGCTTTACTCATGGCTAGCAATGGTCGCCCCAAAATTATAGGCACCTCGGGTCGAAGGATAAATTTGTCTACTCAAACCAAGACATCTTCTAACACCCTACAAGTCTCTTGATGGATTGGTTTGGCATTAAAAGCCTCATTGAAGTGGGCTTGGGATTTCCCAATCCTAACTTCTTGAAAATGATAAGAGGCATCAAATTTATGCTTGCCCCGAGGTCACATAAGCCTTTTTTAAAAATGCACACCCTAATGGTGCACGGGATAGTAAAAACTCCAGGGTCCTCGAGCAAGATTTCTTGCCATCATTGCACCACAATGGTGTATTTCTTCCCCTACACCAGCATCAACAACCTTCTTTTTCTTCAATAATTCCTTCCTGAACTTTGCATAGCCCGGCATTTGGAGCAATGAATCCACCAGAGGTATGTTTATGGATAACTTCCTAAACATCTCAATGAATTTATTGAATTAGTTGTCCTCTTCTTTTTGTCTAACTGCTGAGGGTAAGGAGGTGGGAATCTAGGCTCCTAACCTTGTGCATTTGAAGTCTGCTTGCCTTTTTTTTCAGCATCAACATCCTTGGGCACAACACCCTATCCTTCTTTAGCAAGCATTTCTTCATCATCAACAACATTTGATGTTTTGGGCACCGCATCTTTCACTTCATCAATGTTAATTAGATCATTAGTCTATTTGGTCTTAACACCTGCATCGGCCGAGACTTATCCACTCAAAGTAACAATTGCCATGCAATGGCTATCCTTCTTCGAATTTTGTACGGTGTCACTAGGAAGTGTTCCCTTTATTTGAGGATTCATTTGGGATAACAAGTGGTTCTTTTGAGCCTCTAAATGTTTAATGGATGCTGAATGAGAACTCACGATCTGAATAAGGTTAGACACCTCCCCTTTTAACTCTTTGACCCTACTATACGTGGACTTAACCTTTTTAAGCACTCGTGCTATCATTTCCTTAATCCTTGAATTCCCCACATCTCTTACGCCAGTTGGATTTTGGGGTGGCTTAGTCTTTGGAGGATGCACATACGAGTTCAATTTCCTTCGATGGTATCACTCCCCCACATGGTTTGGTTCACAATTTCCCCATCGTTCGTTTCTATCAACCAAACCTTGGTTATTGTAGTTTCTCCAACCTTGATTCTATTCTCGTGAACTCCAAAGGACTTGGTTGTCCCCTTGATATCCAATGCAGGAACCCCCAATTTGACCTGCCATGAATTGACACTCTTCATTATACCTTGGCGATGAAGCTTCACCTCTGCGGCTGTATCATAGACGATATAGCACAAGAAATGCGTGTCAATACTTTGAAAGTACTGAGTAAGTGGGAGAAAACATAACACAATGTAATAAATAATTGAACTATAATAACATGCAATGACCAATTGAAATAAAGAAATTTGATAAACTGAAATGTAACTGAAATGGTCAATATGGCCCTATCTGATGGTCATAAACAATGCCCTGAGTTTGATATATTGAATCTGAACAAACTATTCTGAACTAATCTGAGTAAACGGATATTATTTTGAGCTGAGCTAGATTGATACTGAACTGACTAGTCTAAAATTGAACAGAGCTGACTAGTGGGAGAGTCTACAATCGACATATAATCACATGAGCTAGACATGGAGTCCAATGTACACACCCAATTAGTAGGACCTAATATACCTTTCTAGAGTACAAAGGCATGGACTGTGAGAACACTATCTGGGGCCAATGAGGCCAATAAAACTATAACCAATGGTGGCAACGTAGTTCTGGGAACCTAGGTACGCTGGAACCCTAGCCCTCTCGATGCCAAGTCCTACTCCCAGTGGAAAATCCTAACATGACTACTGCCAAGCTGATAGCTCGAAAATGGGGCCCAAGACTAAGTCAGGGATAGTTATCTGGAAGTACCCTGAGAGTCTTATCAAAACGGATCTAGAATCTGGTGTTCTAAGATTGGTCAGAGCTGCTTATCCGGAAGTGTCGTAACCATCTAAAGAATGAACTGAGGTTGAAGCTGGTGGTTCTAACATTGGTTAGAAATACTTACCTAGAAGTATCATAACCGTGTAAATAACCACTAAAATCTGGTAACTAATGTATGAGTCTAAATACTGATAACTAGGACGCACCACTGACACCTAAGGAATTTCTATAGTCAAACTGATCAACTGACATTTCTGACTAACACTGAATATTCTAGCATTTTGACCATAACCGAACTAACAATAGTCTGACTGATTGTTAATACAATCAACAACATGGGAGTTCCGAACATTGATAGTATCAAGCAAAAATTTCGATTTGTAAACACTATTGCAAGATTCTAGTTTCATATTCAAGACTGAGGCTAGATTTTACATTATAGGAATAAGCAACAATAAAGTCACAAATTGGTGAAAAAACATTAAAAATTAACATATAATCACATCCCACATAAATTAGGAAATGTATGACTAAAATTTCTTGACAATCGATAATTCCAGGGCTAGAACTGATAGAGAAAAGTAAGGAGAAATTTGGGGACACAAGGGGAGATTCATTCCCTTGTTGAATTCCCACATATCTGGTTGAAGAATTTCACTAAGGGTCTTGAAGTTGCTGCACCCTGGAGAGGAACCATAGTTCTTGAGCCTTGAGAGAAAAAGAGAAATAGAGAAGAAGGATTCATGAGTGTTTTAGGATCAAATGAGGGACTAGGCTAGATATTCCGCTTAAAACCGTCCCACTAGATACCCAAAATGATGTAAGTTAGGAGCATAAGAAATTACAGAAACACTGTAGGGAATTCACAAGAAAAAGGACCCTTCGTGTCATCACGAGGCACTCCATGGGTCATGGGGTTAGGAACAACTCGTGGTGCCAAGTCGTGAAGTGTACTGGAACTTTTCTAAAAAATCCCTCAAATCTGTCATCGACTAACTTCACGAGTCATTTTCTGACTCTAGTTGCTACTCCTTCCATTACCATTGAAGTCAACAATCATGTTCTCTCATCCCACGACTGAGACAATGAGTCGTGACTTGCTACGATGAGTCGTTGTCTCCCCTCACTGCCACCACAGCCTCAAGAGTGACATTCTTCCAATGACCATTGCAACGGGTCGTTGCCTCACCTAACGGTTCGTGGTCATCATCCGTCGTCACTGTAACCTTTATCCCGCCATTCCCTTCGACGACTCTCCGAACGACTTGTTACTAAACATAAAAAGTCATCAAGTCACTCGTCCCCTGGAGTCTTGACATTTCCGGTTGCTACTCGTGCCAAAGACCCCATAACTCGTCCCCTCTTTCCATGAGTCATGATGTCACGACCTGAGTACAAACCTGGGTCATAAAGACGGGACAAGGATCCCCGAAAGACTCCAAGTAAACCCCTGGCATGAGCATACATCTAATTCATTCAACAAAAGCGGAAGATAAAACATATAATAATGGCAGAAACGAAATTGTAGCATAAGATAGAAAAACGACACAAAATCCACACATCATAGTTGAGTATTACTAATAGTCTAAAAGCCTCTAATCATAACAGATGGGTTGATGGGACAACACCCCAACTAAACCTATAATAATGAAAACTGAAAGAGACATCAAAGTCTGAACATATGGCCCTCGGCACATGAGGACTCACCAAAAAGGGGCTGATAGTGAACACTGAATGGACTACTGACAAGGATGAGCCTGAGAGCCAGATCCTATATCATGAAACGATACAACATAGAAAGTATAGGGGTTAGTACGTGGAATGTACTGAGTATGCAAGATAAGTAAAACAAACATTTAAATGCATAAAGTTCATGAGAGTAGGACAACATGATTATAATACTGAAATCATAGATGAAACGTAAGGCTCAAGGTTTTCAAAATATTCGTAAACTTATCATAAACATAGACATGAGAGAGAACATTATAAAACATGACTTGAGCCAAGATTTGTAATTATAACCATGCATAAACAGTGAGGAACAGTGGGAGATTTTTATAATCAACATACCCCATATGAGCACACATGGAGCCCGATTTGTAAACCTAGTCAGGAGGTTGTTCATATCTTGCCAAGGGTAGAACCATGAAAGGCATGATATCACTCATGAAGGGCCCACTAGGAAAAAAGGGTACAGTCTCAAGAGAGGTCCCAAACATGACCTACGACAGCACATAGTTCTGAGATTAGGGGCGCAACCTGGGCCTCGAACCTACTCAGTGTTAAACACTACTCCCAAAACATGTAAAGTGCTCATAAGGTAACATAAATGGCATACATGGGCTAGTTAGATCATGAAAATCATAGACATGCTTGGATGTTCGTGAACTAGCCATGAAATCGGGCTCGTGAATTGGCCATAATCATAAATCGAAAAATCATTCTTGACATATGGGAATTACCCGATATTTAAACATACTTGAAATACATAATTTGGTTGAAATCATCATCATAAAACATGGGTAATTGAAAACATGCTTCTGATTCAAAAATTTGCATCATACTTGTAAAATCATCATAATCATAAACTCCGATGGATTTCGCATAATTGGTGTACCTTAAGTTTGAGATACTAGTACACAATATAATGATTAAAACAATGGAAAAATCAGCCCATTATTCAAAACCCATCAATTTAGACATATTTGAAACATACCCACATCAATTACTAGAAGATTCATGCATTGGGTTAAAACCCCATAAGAATTGAATGGTAGAATTTCATAGATTAGAGAGGAATAGGACATGGGTATAGATTAAACCACCCATTCAAAACACTACATACCTGGTTGGAGCTAAACTCTACACTTCCTTGATTTCCCAAGAGGAAAATTGGGGAAGAAAGCCTTGAATCACTCTAGATCACCTCTCTACCACCTCTATTCCTTTGCATGCATGAATGAGTACTTAGGCTAGTCTTTACCTTCTTAAAACCAACTTTCAGAGATTAAAACAACGTAGTTTAAGACCCTAGCACTTAGAAATTATTGAAAAGCCCTTACTTAAATCGCAGAATTTTTGCTAGCTGCCAGTCTCCACGAGGGACTGGACGACCGGTC
This sequence comes from Datura wrightii, assembly GCA_035772735.1. Taxonomy (NCBI): domain Eukaryota; kingdom Viridiplantae; phylum Streptophyta; class Magnoliopsida; order Solanales; family Solanaceae; genus Datura; species Datura wrightii. The sequence goes on from JASDFA010000016.1 coordinate 166,848,661, forward strand.
CCAGGGGCCACGACTCGTGGCCTTGAATCATGAGTTTCATTGCCAAAAATATACTATGAGACTCCATGGAGGAAACCACGAATCGTGGTGAGTGACCACGACTCTTGGTTACCATATGTAGCCTTCACTGCTCAATCCTCCTTGCCAAGGATCTAGTCTAGGCCACGGGTGACCTCACGAATTGTGTGGCTTGGCCACAGCTCGTGGTCATGCCCGTGGTGTCCCCCAGTTCAGTCCACCACCCTGCTTGACCACTAGTCACTTCATGACTCTTGGTCCCTCCACACGGGTCAGCTAATGACCCGTTCTGTGATCTGGTGCAGAATTCCAATTTTTCTCCATTTTGACTCCAAGGTCAGATCTTTGGGCTTCTGCGATATAACAATACTTCCCCCTTAGGAACATTCATCCTCGAATGTTTGAAACATGCAGCAAAAGTAGAAATATGCAATTATTATATGAAAATACTGATCGTTTATGCTGAAAACTGACGGAATGACTACCTCCAAAAAGAACTACTTAGCTGAACTGAATTAAACTCATCACATATCTCTACCATAAAATAAAACAAACTTGCGCACATGAACTGAACATGAAAACTAATTAGAGTATTAAGGCCAAAAACTAGTATCTCAAACGGATACTAATCTGGTTGGGAAAAGTTGAGGGTATTTAGCCATCATATCTGCTTCGGCTTCCCACATAGCCCCCTCAACATGCTGATTTCTCCATTACACCTTTACTGATGCTATTTATTTGTTCCTTAGCCTCCGAACTTGATGATCAAATATTTCAACTGGAATTTCCTCATAGTTGAGGCTATCTCTCACACTCACACTCTCTTCCAGTATAACTAGAGTTGGGTCACCCAAGCACTTTTTCAAGAGCGATACATGAAAGACGGGATGAACTGAAGCTAATTTTGAAGATAACTCTAACTCATAAGCTACTTTACCCATATGTCTCACAATCTGGTATGGACCTACATAGAAGAGACTGGGTTTCCCTTTCTTTCCAAATCTCATCACTCCCTTCATATGAGGTACCTTTAAAAACACCCAATCATCTACTTTGAACTCGAGCTCTCTTCTTGTCACATCCGCATAGGACTTTTGGCGACTTGGAGTCGTCTTCAACCTTTCTCTTATCAATTTAACCTTCTCCATTGCCTCATGAACCGTGTATGGCCCTATCATTGCTGCCTCACCAACCTCAATCCTTCCGATGGGCGATCTACACCTCTGCCCACAGAGAGACTCAGATGGTGCCATTTGGATACTGGAGTGATAGCTATTATTGTAAGAAAACTTGATCAGAGGAAAATTATCATCCTAACCACCTTTAAAGTGAATCACGCATGCCCTCAACATGTCCTCAAGGGTCTGAATTATCCGCTCAACTTGACCATCCGTTTGCGAGTGAAATGTCGTGTTGAGTTTAACCTGAGTACCAAGCCATTTTTTAAAAGACCACAAAAAATGAGAGGTAAATTGAGTACCTCGATCTGAAATGATAGACAAAGGCACTCCATGCAGTCGATCCAACTCTCGGATGTATATCTTGGCATAGTCCTCCGCTGAATCCATGGTTTAGACCAATAGAAAATGAGCAGCTTTAGTCAGCCTGTCTACCACAACATATATAGAATCATATTGTCGGTGAGTACGAGCTAGGCCTGTAATGAAATCCATAATAATCTCTTCCCACTTCCAAGTGGGAATGCTAATATCCTGAAGTACGCCTCCCGGCCTTTGATGCTTGACCTATACTTGCTAACATTCGGGCTCTTGGCTACGAATTTTGCAATATCCTTCTTCATGTCGTTCCACCAATATATTTCCCTCAAATCATGATACATCTTTGTCGCACCCAAATGGATAGAATACCTGGATCCATTGGCCTCATGCAATATTCGACTCCTCAAATCATCAACATCAGAAATACATAGGCGGCCCTGGTACTTAAGCACACCATCTCCCTCTTTGGGGAGGACCTCTACTTTCTTATTTTGAACGGCTTCTTTAAACTTTAAAAATATCGGGTCCTCATCTTGCCATGCTTTCACATTAGTAACCAAGGACGATTTCGATCCGTTCTGAACAACAACCCCGCCATCGTCCGAGTCAACCAACCTAACTCCCATCCTTGTGAGTCGATGCACCTCCTTCACTAGTTCCTTCCTCCCTTCATCCACTTAAGACACACTCTCCATAGAGAGTCTACTAAGTGTGTCTGCTACCATATTAGCCTTACTCGGGTGGTAAAGAACACTCATGTCATTATCCTTTAGTAGCTCCAACCAGCTCCAACCACCTCATTTGCTGAAGATTGAGATCCTTCTGCATGAACACATATTGCAGGCTCTTTTGGTCCATAAACACATCCACGTGGACCTCATACAAATAATGTTGTCATATCTTCAAGGCGAATACCACCGCAGCTAATTCAAGATCATGGGTTGGGTAATTCTTCTCATGAACTTTCAGCCGTCTGGAGGCGTATACTATAACCTTTCCATGATGAATCAATACACACCCAAGTATGATCCTTGAAGCATCACAATACACTATTAATCCATCAGTACCCTATGGTAGGGTCAATACCGGTGTTGAAGTGAGTCGAGCCTTCAGCTCATGAAAGCTTCTATCACAAGCCTTCGGCCATTGGAATTTCACCTTCTTCTAGGTCAATTTGGTAAAAGGTGATGCAATAGATCAAAAGCCCTCAAAAAATCTCCGGTAGCAGCCCGTTAATACCTAAAAGCTCCTGATATCTGAAGGGTCCATCGGTCTGGGCCAAATTTTCACTGCCTCTATTTTATGAGAATCCACCTTTATACCTTCACTTGACACCACGTGACCCAAGAATGCTACTAAATTCAACCAAAACTCGTACTTGCTGAATTTGGCATATAGTAGGCGATCTTTGAGAGTCTGAAGTACTACCCTCAAATGAGCGGCATGCTCCTCCTCGCTCCGAGAGTTTATCAAGATGTCATCAATGAACACGATCACAAACATGTCCAACTATGCCTTGATCACCCTGTTGATTAGATGCGTAAAAGTTGCAAGGGCATTGGTTAGGACAAAGGGCATAATAACAAACCCTGAGCTGGTGATACACGGACCTGAGATCTATATTGGAGAAACACTTGGCACCCTGAAGGTGATAAAAAAATTCATCAATCCTAGGTAAAGGATATCTGTTCTTGATGGTGACTTTATTCAACTGTCTATAGTCAATATACATCCGAAGAGAACCATCATTCTTCCGGACGAATAGAACTGGTGCACCCCATGGAGACTTGCTAGGTCTGATGAAACCCTTATCTAACAAGTCTTTCAACTGCTCCTTCAACTTCTTTAGCTTGGCTGGAGCCATCTTGTAGGGAGGAATTGATATAGGCTAAGCGTCGGTTACGAGGTCGATCCCAAAATCAATCTCCCTCTTGGGAGGAACACCCGGTAGATCGTCTGGAAATACCTCAGGATACTCACACACCACGGGTGCTGACTAAATAGTCAGGGTCTCGAATGTAGTATCCTTAACCCTAACTAGGTGGTAAATGCAGCCCTTAGAAATCATTTTCCTAGCCTTAAGATAGGAGATAAAGAGACCTACATGTACGACTAAACTACCCTTCCACTCTAAGGCTGGCTCAACCAGAAAGTGGAACTCCACCGCACGGGTTCTACAATTAACAGAAGCATAGCATGCAAACTGTTATACCCCGTAGAATTCCCGGCACCTAGACAACCTATTCGCACGTTGGTTAAGCATATTTGAAGGCCATACGTGCTAGAGAAAGGCCGGGAAAAAGATCGGACGAGAAACCCATCGAACCATCGCGGGAGGAGCCGAGGCAGAGCCCCTCCGCGATGGCAGCGTGTCACGGAGGTGAGGCCTCCGCGATGGCTCCGTGACACGTTGCCCAGGTTCAGGATCAAGTATATAAGCCCCACTTCGGTTTAAATTCATTTTAATCAAAGGAAATATCAGAAAATAGAGGCTACGGCAGAGAGAAGTAAGAACGAAGGAAATTATATAATTTTCGTCCGATTACACTGCTAAACGTTGCCCAAATTCAAATTAACTCCAGACACTGAGGTATTTAGCAACAGAGAGCATTCCTACGGATTCAGTTTCGTGAAATACGGCCGACGAATCGTCGAGCCACCGAGCTAAGGTAAGTGGAATTGCTCTAAATTAGTGTCTATGTGTTCCTAGCTGTGAAGTGAGTATTTCTCCCTTCTGGACCTCTGAAAAATAGCGAGTTTTCAGCTGTCTTTCGATAAGCCTAAGTTTAGGCCGTAAACTATATCGAAAATGATATTGCTCTTTACAATAAAGCTGTATTTAGTATTAATTGGTATATTTATGAATGCAGTTGGGAGAAAACAGTTGAGTACCGGCCGAGCCTCGTCCGACAGATGGATAGTTCAAGGATAAGGTATGTAAAGTTAGTTTCCTCGGCAAGTTAAGTAATCTTGATACAGTACAGTAAATTAAAGGCCAGTAGATTGTCCAGAAGTCATGTGTTACGTTTGTTACGACTGTTGGTACGATATTAAAAGTATCGAGTTACAACTTGCGTGAGATTTGTTAGTACGATATAGATTCTAATATAAGCATTAGAAGTTGCACAGTATGTTCAGTATACGATGTTATACAGGATGTTAGTATATCATTGTATTCAATCGAAACCCAATAGAGCAAGTAGTATCTGTAAGACAGCTCAGCAATAGAATGATAAGTTGAAATGAAGTTAGAAAGCATGTTAGGAATAGTAAATCATGTTACTATAGAAAAATCAGTATACAGCATAGTTTCAGCAGAAAGACTATATTCGTACATACATATATATTATTTCCAACCTCAACATGTATTAAGTATGTACACATTACCATTACTAGTTCAGCACACAGTAGACATAGATACATTATAATTATTAGCTTCAGCATGTGATATATGCAGATAGTATTACTAGTTGAGACCATTGTATTGTCTTGGGGTTGGATTACCTAGCATCCATGACCGCCCCAGGGTTAATAGCTGTATCGACTCGACCGCCAGAGGACGAGGATACGTCGCTCTACGGAGTGGCATGCCGTCCCACAGGGGACAAAGATGGGATGCCAGTTTTCCCCATATTTGTGCCTTGATCGGCCCTTACACACCCCAGTCGAGCGGATACGCCCGGGTGTAGATTCAGGAGTCCTCCGGACTCAGATGCAGTTATAGTCAGGGGCTCAGCGAGCCCAAGTGTATACCCAGGGGACCGGCAGAATGCTTATGGGGTTATAGGAGATGGGATGACCGGGGTAGGGGTATAGATTCTGTGTTGGTTGTACCTCCCGGCTTATGGGGGCCGGGTAAGGTTTGTGTGTGCTACGTTATGTTATGATGTGTTATACCCTGTTACAGAAGATACGAGTAGATCGACAGTAGCACGATAAATTCCCAGGTACGATTCCTACTCCTTCCAGTATAATTAAGAAAAGGTATGGCTTACATTATCAGACAGTTAATTCATTCCTTTCTATTTTAGTTTCATCAGTTATATTATTGTTTCTCAGATATTTCTTTCAGTTGTTGCTTTACATACTCAGTACCAGCGGTACTGACGCCTGGTGGGGCGCTGCGTTACTTGCCTGCAGGTACTCATAGACGAGCAGGCGATACCACGTGCTCCCTGTCAGCGTACGAGTATTCAGCCCCTGTCATCCGGAGACTGAATTCCAGAGGTGTATTTTAGTTTTTTTGTTGTAGAGTACGGGTAGGTCGGGGCCCTATCCCGATCATTTCTATGGCTATTCCTAGAGGCTTGCAGTCTGTATATGTTTTCCCTATGGTCAGATGAGCCGGTCGTGTGAGGCCGTGCAGTTGTTTAGCTGTTAGTATTTCTGTTTCTTTCATGTTGGCCGTGTAGGGCCATAATTTGCCAATAGTGGTGACCTTGCCAGTCACGTAGCTTTCTAGTATCCCATGATTGAGTTATAGATAACTAGACAGCATGGTGGCCTTGTCGGCCCGCATAGGTCTCCCTGAATTAATATGTTTCTGGTCAGCTGTTAGAAAAGGTACAGAAGGCTATAGGCTAGTGGGCCGGGGGCTGTGTTTACAGCCGTTATATAGCCCTTTGTTTCCAGAAATGTGAGTTAGAGCCAGCCAGGCACCAGATGTGCCTAGGCTTAGCAGTCCAGTAGTTCAGGTCCTAGTAGGGCACCAGGTGCCAGTCATACCCCCCAAGGCGGGGCGTGACAAACTTGGTATCAGAGGAGGTCGTGTCCCAGGGAGTCTGCAAGCCGTGCTAAGTAGAGTCCTGTCCATGGATGTGTTGTGCACCACATACCATGGGTAGGAGGCTGCAAGGCATGATAGGATGGTTGACTTTTATTCTTATTCAGTCGTGTTGTAGAATGGTACAGTATAGGGTTTAGTCCCTAAGAACTTACCGTATTCTTTGATTACAGATACAAAGGCAGATCAGCATTACCCTATCACAGGCAGAAGATCAGAGATAGCAACGGAAGAGAGCATCAGTCAGTTACATGATAACTACAGCAGCAGGAGGGGCTATCAGAGACCTCCCAGCGTGATACCTTTATTGGCATTATTCCCAGTATACGTTGATAACGTCAGAATAGGAAGTCAGAAGTATAATGTACATATGACTTGATTTACTTATTAGTTATATAAGATCTGATTAAGATTATAGACAAGGTCAGACCACCACGTAAGTAGGAAAAAGAGAGGGAAATGCAGGAATCCCAAATACATCTTTTCGGATACAGTACAGTTAAATGCTTTTACTTGTTACAATAAGAAAAGGGCTATTCCCACCTCTTGGTGTTGATGCCAGTATAGTAAAAGGGCATAAGACTTGAGATGGGGTTGCCAAATCAAGCAGTAAGTAAAGATGGGCTGATTGATCCTAGTAAGTATTAGAAAGTATAAAGAGCCCTTATGATTACGTAAGTTGAGCAGACCCTTATGATAACAAGCCAGTAAAGAAAGTAAGACTGTTAGCTTACCCGAAGTAGGGGTAACAGACCTGCTAGTGATGAATGCCTAATAATAGTCAAGTTTGAGTCAGAAAAAGGCCAAGTCCGCCACATATGCTAACAGATAGCAAGACATACCTGTAATATTATAGCTATGATCTAGTTGTGATATCGAAAGATATAGAGGTCATGTGAATCAGATGGGCTTGAGTATACGCCAGAAGAAGTATAGGCCGAGGCTTGATCAGTAATCTCATTAGCAACGAAAGGCAGGTACCTTGAACCCCAGAGTTCAGCTTAAGCAAGATGAGAGGAAGAAGCAGGAATGCCACATTTGGTGGGGAAATCAGGGTTACCCCCCCCCCCCAGATTAATAGAGCATCGTATTAAGGATTAAGCCTCGGGCTGACAGTAGGATTGCGGTTCAGAACACCGCAGTACGTCCGCTATGGAAAAGTTAAGGAGTTACCGATACAACAATTCTAATCTAGTGTAGCCTAGAGATAAGGCCCAGCAGGCAGTTATGGGCTCTCAATATATGCCTAGTAAGGCTACAAGATTCGAACGTCGACTCCACATCGCAAGAGTGGCGGAATTTCAAACAGCAGACGATAACTAAAGTGTTTATGTTTGTTACTTTCAGAATGGGGTGACAATGCAATAAAAATATAAGTCAGGGCAGGAGGTATTATTAGGCCGTAAGAAGCAATGTATCATGTACGATATGAGATTCAGCAGAGCATGTCAGAGATTATGTGTTACCGCAGAACTCAATACATATTGTACGTAGCTATTGATATATATATATATAGAGAGAGATAATAGATATGCTGTGAATGACTGCCTATAAGGGCTACAATCACAGATGCTGATTAGTAATAGAAAGCATATACAAATTGCATTGCAGGATAGAGCCCCCCCCCCCCCCCCCCCGCCAAAAAAAAAGAAAGAAGAAAGAGGGAGAAAAAAGAAAGAAAAGAAGAAGACAAAGGGTGGATTAGGTGTGAATTACGTACGAAGTCATAGACACTATCTCAGTTTTCAGTTATTAGGTTAACAGACTTATGTGTTGTTGTCAGATCTAGGCTCTAGGAGCTTACCAGAGTTAATGGCCTAAAACAGATGGCTAGATGATAAGCGCACAGTTAGACGGTCTACCGACCAGCTGGCGCCTGCGTTAACAGGGAGGCATCCCTGAAGATCGGTAACATTAGTGCGTGTGCTAGAACCACGATTAGAGGACAAGTAGGCAAATTTCAGAGATCAGCAATACCAGAATTGTTCTAGTATGTCAAGTGGTCGTACGTCATTTTCTCAGCCGTGTAGGTGAGAGTCGGCCTTAGCTAACCTAGCAGTCATTATGTGGAATACCCCATAAGTTAGCCGGCCGTCCTAGTCAGAATACCCGTGGGTACCCCAAGGAAGGGTCCACATCAGTAGTCAGTGACAAATTAGTACTTCAGCTAGGTTTCGTAAGATATTCAGATACAGAGCCCTAGCAGAAGGCCAGTAGTTACAGAATAGCTTATAAGACCGAGAATTCCCCAGAATAGCAGCATAAATCCAAGTGGATACACACAAGGCGTAAGAAATTGATAGTACCCTGCTAGCACAGTGTTTATTAAGACCGGGGGATCAGTAGACTCCCCGTGAAGATCCAGAGATTGATCGCCTGGAGTAAGTTGATTAAGCCCAGTCTTATAGTGGTTTAAGTAAAATAACAGAGCAATTAGATGCCCACGAGTCTGCGGTTATGCACGAACTATAAGCACTCAAGTAGAACAGTTAGAGTATTGTTAGATTACTGCTACATTCGGGTCATTCAACCCGACTATTCAGTTATTTAAAGGTTATGCAGCTAGGTCATTAGAGGTCATGATCAATATCACGACCCCCTGATCAAATACGGACATATGGTGTGCAGATAGTCATTCAAGGTTACCTTAGCAACAAGTAGCCTTAGCATGCAGCCAGGAGGCCAGATAAGCTCTAGGTATACCGGTAGATTACTTGTCAGATTCTCCGGTATAATAAACTAGTATGACCGTCAGTTATATGTCAATTTTTGTAAATGTGAATTTTGGTTGAGTTTAGTAGCCTTTTGGTCACATTGTATCGGAGGCTGGTGTACAGACAGACACACAGAAAAATTGAAGTAGTGAAGACATAGCCTAGACCTACCACTCCGATCGAAGTATGTAATCCCTGCGGTTAGCCGGGTACTGCAGAGGGTTTGTAGAAGGATTTTCCACCGTAGCAGCACCTTTGACTAAATTGACACAGAAGGCAGCAAGGTTCCAGTAGACCGAGGCGTGTGAGCAGAACTTCTAAGAGTTAAAATCCAGGTTAACATCAGCTTCAGTGTTAGTATCGCCAGGAGGTACAGAAGGTTGATGCGGCATGGTAAAGTAATAGCTTATGCTTTCAGGCAGTTGGAAAAACGTGAAGAGAATTATCTTACCCATGACCTGGAGTTAGTTGCAGTAGTTTATGCTTTAAAAAGTGAAAATTTTGTATCACCCAGGAAGGGCTAATATGGTAGCAGACGCCCTTAGCCGTAAATCTATAGGGGATGAAATGTTGCGATATAAAGGCCGCATTTGCATTTCAGATATTTTGGGGCATCGCCAACAGTTTATGAGCGAGGCGCATTACGCCCGCTATTCTCTCCACCCAGGCGCGATAAAAATGTGCCATGATATTAAAGAAAACTACTGGTGACCAGGTATAAAAAGAGAAATTGCTGAATTTGTAGCCCAGTGTCCTAACTGCCAACAGGTGAAAGCATAACATCAGAAACCAGGCGAGTTAGCTTCGGACATAGCTGTGCCTCTCTGGAAATGAGAAGCAGTAAATATAGATTTTGTGGCAGGATTACCCCGTACCAGACGCGGAAATGATTTTATTTGGGTAATAGTTGGCAGGCTGACAAAATAAGCTTATTTCCTACCAGTGAAGGCTACCTTCTCGGCTAAGGATTATGCCAAATTATATACCAGAGAAATAGTTAGATTGCATGGAGTGCCGGTATCTATCATTTCTGATAGGGGGCACAGTTTACAGCTAGATTCTGGCAGTCGTTCCAGAGGGGTCTGGAAACGCAGATTAATTTAAGCACAGTATTCTATTTCTCAGACAGATGAGCAGGCTCAGCGCACAATTCAGACGCTCGAAGATATGTTGCGAGCGTGTGTGCCAGATTTCGATAGTAGCCAAAGTGAGCATTTACTGTTAATCGAATTTGCCTACAATAATAGCTATCATTCACTCATCTAGATGGCGCCTTATGAGGCATTATACGAGCGAAAATGCAGCTCGCTGAACGGTGTTTGAAATCGGAGAATCAGTGTTGGTTGGCCCAGAAATTGTTCAGCAGTCAAAGGAAAAGGGAAAGCTTATCCGAAGAATGCTTACTGACTGCATAGAGCCGCCAGAAATCATATGCAGATGTGTGGCGCAGAAAATTGAAGTTTGATGTGTATGACTGTGTATTTCTGAAGTATCCCCAATGAAAGACGTAGTGAGGTCCGCCAAGAAAGGTAAGCTCAGCCCGAGGTTTGTTGGGCCTTGTCGGATTCATTGAAGGACAAGCCGAGTAGCATATGAGTTGAATTTGCCTCCAGAATTAGAATCCGTTCGTCTGGTCTTTCATGAATCTATGCTGAGGAAATGCATAGGAGACCCGTCCAGAGCAGTCCCAGTCCAGAATATCCAGGTTACGAAAAAGCTGGCCTATGAAGAGGTTCCAATAACTATCTTAAACAGACAGATTCGCAGATTGAGGACTAAAGATATTACGCCTATCAAGGTATTGAGGCGTAACAAGAACCGAGAGGAGATGACTTGGGAAGCAGAGGAAGGTATGAGGACCAGATATCCTCACCTATTTCAGGCCTAGTCAGGCGACAGGTATGTCCGTACTATTGCTTATGTAGTATCTTATGGTTGTATATGTATAAATGAGGAAAATTGATACATAACCATCCAGTGAATCCTACAGTATTGTGTACAGTACCTGTATTGGACTTTTCTGCATTTCAGGTTTTTGGTATAGTCCATATTACAGGGGAAACTCTGCCAAAATTTTTCTAAACAAGTAAGTTAAGTAAGTCCTCTAGATGGCAGTATACATTCGAGGACGAATGTTCTTAAGGGGGGGAGAATGTTATACCCCGTAGAATTCCCGGCACCTAGACGACCTATTCACACGTTGGTTAAACATATTTGAAGGCCATACGTGCTAGAGAAAGGCCGGGAAAAAGATCGGACGAGAAACCCGTCGAACCATCGCGGGAGGAGCCGAGGCAGAGCCCCTCCGCGATGGCAGCGTGTCACGGAGGTGAGGCCTCCGCGATGGATCCGTGACACGTTGCCCAGGTTCAGGCTCAAGTATATAAGCCCCACTTCGGTTTAAATTCTTTTTAATCAAAGGAAATATCAGAAAACAGAGGCTACGGCAGAGAGAAGTAAGAACGAAGGAAATTATATAATTTTCGTCCGATTACGCTGCTAAACGTTGCCCAAATTCAAATTAACTCCAGACACTGAGGTATTTAGAAATAGAGAGCATTCCTACGGATTCAGTTTCGTGAAATACGGCCGACGAATCGTCGAGCCACCGAGCTAAGGTAAGTGAAATTGCTCTAAATTAGTGTCTATGTGTTCCTAGCTTTGAAGTGAGTATTTCCCCTTCTGGACCTCTGAAAAATAGCGAGTTTTCGGCCGTCTTTCGATAAGCCTAAGTTTAGGCCATAAACTATATCGAAAATGATATTGCTCTTTACAATAAAGCTGTATTTAGTATTAATTGGTATATTTATGAATGCAGTTGGGAGAAAACAGTTGAAGTACCGGCCGAGCCTCGTTCGACAGACGGATAGTTCAAGGATAAGGTATGTAAAGTTAGTTTCCTCGTCAAGTTAAGTAATCTTGATACAATACAGTACATTAAAGGCCAGTAGATTGTCCAGAAGTCATGTGTTACGTTTGTTACGACTGTTGGTACGATATTAAAAGTATCGAGTTACAACTTGCGTGAGATTTGTTAGTACGATATAGATTCTAATATAAGCATTAGAAGTTGCACAGTATGTTCAGTATACGATGTTACACAAGATGTTAGTATATCATTGTATTCAATCGAAACCCAGTAGAGCAAGTAGTATCTGTAAGACAGCTCAGCAATAGAATGATAAGTTGAAATGAAGTTAGAAAGTATGTTAGGAATAGTAAATCATGTTACTATAGAAAAATCAGTATACAGCATAGTTTCAGCAGAAAGACTATATTCGTACATACATATATATTATTTCCAGCCTCAACATCTATTAAGTATGTACACATTACCATTACTAGTTCAGCACATAGTAGACACAAATACATTATAATTATTAGCTTCAGCATGTGATATATGCAGATAGTATTACTAGTTGAGACCATTGTATTGTCTTGGGGTTGGATTACCTAGCATCCATGACCGCCCCAGGGTTAATAGCTGTATCGACTCGTCCACCAGAGGACGAGAATACATCGCTCTACGGAGTGGCATGCCGTCCCACAGGGGACGAAGATGGGATGCCAGTTTTCCCCATATTTGTGCCTTGATCGGCCCTTACACACCCCAGTCGAGCGGATACGCCCGGGTGTAGATTCAGGAGTCCTCCGGACGCACATGCAGTTATAGTCAGGGGCACAGCGAGCCCAAGTGTATACCCAGGGGATCGGCAGGATGCTTACGGGGTTATAGGAGATGGGATGACCGGGGTAGGGGTATAGATTCTGTGTTGGTTGTACCTCCCGGCTTATGGGGGCCGGGTAAGGTTTGTGTGTGCTACGTTATGTTATGATGTGTTATACCCTGTTATAGTAGATACGAGTAGATCGACTGTAGCACGATAAATTCCCAGGTACGATTCCTACTCCTTCCAGTATAATTAAGAAAAGGTATGGCTTACATTATCAGACAGTTAATTCATTCCTTTCTATTTCAGTTTCATCAGTTATATTATTGTTTCTCAGATATTTCTTTTAGTTGTTGCTTTACATACTCAGTACCAGCGGTACTGACACCCGGTGGGGCGCTGCATTACTTGCCTGCAGGTACTCATAGACGAGTAGGCGATACCACATGCTCCCTGTCAGCGTACGAGTATTCAGCCCCTGTCATCCGGAGACTGAATTCTAGAGGTGTATTTCAGTTTTTTTGTTGTAGAGTACGGGTAGGTCGGGGCCCCATCCCGATCATTTCTATGGCTATTCCTAGAGGCTTGCAGTCTGTATATGTTTTCCCTGTGGTCAGATGAGCCGGTCGTGTGAGGCCGTGCAGTTGTTTAGCTGTTAGTATTTCTATTTCTTTCATGTTGGTCTGTGGGGCCATAATTTGCCAATAGTGGTGACCTTGCCGGTCACGTAGCTTTCTAGTATCCCATGATTGAGTTATAGATAACTAGACAGCATGGTGGCCTTGTCGGCCCGCATAAGTTTCCCTGAATTAATATGTTTCTGGTCAGCTGTTAGAACAGGTACAGAAGGCTATAGGCCAGTGGGCCGGGGGCTGTGTTTACAGCCGTTATATAGCCCTTTGTTTCTAGAAATGTGAGTTAGAGCCAGCTAGGCACCAGATGTGCGTAGGCTTAGTAGTCCAGTAGTTCAGGTCCTAGTAGGGCACCAGGTGCCAGTCATACCCCCCAAGGCGGGGCGTGACACAAACAACCAATCTATGTCCAGAATAATATCAAAATCAGTCGTAGCTAACTCTACTAAGTCTGCGGAGGTGACCTTATGCAATACTGTAATCGGGCATCCTTTATACACCCGCCTAGCTACAACTGATTCACCAACCAGAGTAGAAACTGAGAATTGTTCTGACAGTATTTCAACACTGACTCCTAATGTATTAGCAATATAAGGTGTCACAAAGGACAAGGTAGCTCCTGGTTCTAACAAGACATAAGAATCAAGATAGAAAACTCGCGACATACCTATAACTACATCGGGAGAAGTCTCCTGCTTCTATCGAGAGGCAAGTGCATAAAACCCGTTTTGGCACAGGCCTCTAGCTGAACTAGTTGAAGCACCCTACTGAAAAGGACGTTCCATTGGAGTTGCTGAGCTAAGGGATGGCGTATAGGCTCCACCACCCCATGACCTAGCTGCAGAATAATCCCTGAGTCTATGTCCGGGTCTGCCACACCCGAAACAAGAATCTGAGCCCACTAAAAACCTCCCTGGGTTATTCTTGCCACAAATTGAACAGGCTAGGAAGGTACGCTCTGTCCGCATGCTACCCTAATTCCACGAACCTGAGTCCCTACCCCTCTAATCATCTCGGGGCCTGGATGGTGTCCTAGCTAATGATGGTGTTGGTGCAGCAGAACTGTGCTGAGACTGCTGGTGATGCCCATCGCTTGGCCTCAATTGAGAGAACCTATTGCTGTCAGTCCTAGCCCTCTTCGCCTTTCTCTCCCTCATATGTGTTACCTCCATTTGCTGGGCATGTAAGACTATCCGAGGGTAGTACATGTGTTGCTGAAGCATAGTTGTCCTGCAATCATTGTCAAGATACTCTGCCACCCCGTGCACAAACCTGATCACTCGTGTCCTCTAGTCAACCACTAACTCTGGGGCATATTTTGACAGGCGAGTGAACTCAAATGAATACTCCAGCACTGTAATCTTTCCCTGCTTAAGATTTACGAACTGGGTTTCCTTCAACTCCCTTTTCTCCATATGAAACTCATCCCAACTAATAGAGCCTGCTCCCGCTGCCCTACTATCTTTCCATTGCTTGCACCAAATATGAGCAACCCCCTTTAGCTGATAGGAGGCCAAGTCACCACTCTCACCATTTGCCATCCCCATGACCTGGGTGACCTTCAAGATCCTCTCAATGAACTTGTATGGATCCTCATCCACCTTCGACCTCATGAACTCAGGAGGGTTCATCCTAAATAAATCCCTCACTCTAGCTGTTGCCGTATTCCCATTCTGAGGGTAATGTGCCACTGTCTGGTTGTGAACTTGGGCAACCATGGCCTATGCCAGCATCTGAATCGCTGCCCTAAACTCAGTGTAGGCAGCTAGCTCTAGGGCATGCTCCTCATGAATAGGTGGGGCTTGCAGATGCCCGTCACCATTGACACCCTCAAGGTCATTCCTATTTCCATTTCTTCTAACGTTCACTCTATGTGGAGGCATGATTCTGCAAATGCAAATAGCATGAATTAGAAGGATAGAAAGACTTTTCATCACATGACATAGATCATGAAAGAAGGAAACATTTCCTAACATCTAGTAGCCGCTTCGTCATAAGTGTGACACACATCACATCCATGAAAAATACTCTACTTAACACAGCTTTAAGACATCTTAGGACACTTCTACCCTAAGGCTCTGATACCAAGTTTGTCCCGACCGAGAGTAGACTCGCATCGTAAACACGGGACAGGGAGCCTCAAAAGACTCCAAGTCGACCCCTGGCATGAACATACATTTAATTCATTCAAGGAAAGCGGAAGACTTAACATATAATCATGGAGGAAACAAAATCATAGCATAAGATAGAAAAGCGACACAAAATCCACACATGACAGTTGAGTACTACAAATAGTCTGAAAGCCTCTACTCATAATAGCTGGGTTGATGGGACAACACCCTAAATAACCCTAAAATATTGAAAACAAATACTCACCAAAAAGGGGCTGATAGCAAACTCTAAATGGACTACTAACGAGGATGAGCTTGAGAGCCGGGTCCTGTATCATGAAATGATATAGCATAGAAAGTATGTGGGTCAATATGTGGAATGTACTGAGTATGTAAGGTAAGTAAAACAAACATTTAACTGCATAAAGTTCATGAGAGTAGGACGACATGATCATAATACTGTAATCATAGATGAAATGTAAGGCTCAAGGTTTTCAAAATATTCGTAAACTTATCATAAACATAGACATGAGAGAGAACATTATAAAACATGACTTGAGCCAAGATTCATAATCATAATCATGCATAAATAGTGAGAAACAGTGGCAGATTTTTATAACCAACATACTCCATATGAGCACACATGGAGCCCGACCTGTAAACCTAGTTGGGAGGCCATTCATACCTTTCCAAGGGTAGAACAATGAAAGTCGTGATATCACTCATGAAGGGCCCATTACGGAAAAAAGGGACAGTGACAAGGGAGGTCCCAAACATGTCCTATGGTGGTACGTAGTTCTGAGATTCGGGGCATAACCTGGGCCCCGAACTTACTCGGTGTTAAATACTACTTCCAAAACATGCCATGTTCTGATAAGGTAACATACATGAAATACATGGTCTAGCTACATCACGATAATCATAGACATGCTTGGATGTTCAGGAACTAGCCATGAAATCGAGCCCGTGATTCGGCCATAATCATAAATCATAAAATCATGCTTGACATATGGGAATTACCCGATATTTAAACAAACTTGAAATACTTAATTTGGTTGAAATCATGATCATAAAACATGGGCAATTAAAAGCATGCTTCTAATTCAAAAATTCGCATCATACTTGTAAAATCATCATAGTCATAAACTCCCATGGATTTCTCATAATTTGGGCACCTTAAGTTTGATACACTCTTACACAATATAATGATTAAAACAATGTAAAAATCATCCAATTATTCAAAAACCATCATTAGACCTATTTGAAACATACCCCTATCAATTACTAGAAGATTCATGCATAGGGTCAAAACCCCATAAGAATTGAATGGTAGAATTTCATAGATAAGAGAGAAATTGGGCATGGGTATGGATTAAACCACCCATTAAAAATCCTAAGAGGAAAATTGGGGAAGAAAGCCTTGAATCACTGTAGATCACCTCTTTACCACCTTCTACTCCTTTGCATGCATGAATGAGGTCTTAGGCTAGTCTTTCCCTTCTTAAACCCACCTTTCAGAGGTTAAAATTACATAGTTTAGGACCCTAGGACTTAGGAATTACGGAAAAACCCTTACTTAAATCGCAGAATGTTTTTTGGCTGCTAGTCCCCATGAGGGACTGGACGACTCGTCCCCAGGGGCCACGACTCATGGCCTTAAGTAATGATTTTCACTGCCAAAAATCTACTATACTACCCCACGGAGGACACCATGAATCATGGCCAGTGACCACGACTCATGGTCACCATCCGTAGCATTCACTACCCAATCTTCCTTTCCAAGAATGTAGTCCAGGCCACGGGTGACCTCACGAATCATATGGCCTGGCCACAACTCATAGTCATGCCCGTGGGGTCCCCTATGCCAGTCCACCTCCCTTCTGGACCACAAGTCACTTCATGACTCGTGCTCCATCCTCATGGGTCACCTAACGACCCATTCTGTGATTTGGTGCAGAATTCGGGTTTTTCTCTATTTCGACTCCCAGATCTAATCTTTGGGCTCCCGAGATAAAATACGTGAAGTGGGTAGTTATCTCGGAGCTTTGAACAGAGGTTCACTGACTGCTTACCATGAGTCTCATCAAGACTTATGAAGTCACCTAATAAGTCATTGCACGACTCGTTCTATGGTGAAATTTTCACTTTCCTTCTAGATTCTTTCTTTAAATTTGGGGTCTGATCTTAGAAACATCTGGGGTGTTACAATATCTCCCCCTCGGGAACATTCATCCTCGAATATAGGTTAATCATACTAAAAGGATAGGGATGAAATTGAAATTCCAAATTCTAAGAACCCAAAACTGAGAACTGATAGAGTGACTTAGATAAAAGGGCTAGGGAAAGGTTGTAATCCCGAGAACTGAATGCTAAGGCTGAATGTCAATGGAGTATTTGACTCCGAGCTAAACTTTTTATCTAAACTATGTTTCTAAATCGTACCTGCATGCTAAGATATGAGAAAAATAACTAAAGGACATAAAACTGACATGGAACTAAGTGGGGTACTAAGGAGAAACTATTTCTCTCAAGCTAGAACTGAGCGGTTTGGGACGGAGTTGTAAATCCCATAATGCTTTCTAATATCTTAAATGTGTGGCCTTATCTGAGTTGATTTCCCATGTAGTTCCTCCTACTAGCTGAGTGTTCCTTAAAACCTTCACTGAAACGACCTCTTTATTTCCCCTAACTTACGATCTTGATGGTCAAAAATCTCAATTGAAACCTCATTTTAAAAGACATTGTCATACTCACCAACACCTTATCACCCCTTTCCTGCTAAAATCTTTAGATACACCTTGCTAGGTACACTAACTCCTTGAATACCACCACACCATTAAAGTCTATCACTAAAATCGTCTTACGACTCTTCTGCAGTATATACCATCCAAGAATTTCCCTGTCTCTCTAGTAAGAGAAACAACTGCATCTCATGAATTTCTGCCTATGAGCATCTATGGTGTAAATAGAATGTTACCTTGAGTATATATGTTACAACAATCATTCCCGACATAGCTAAACGTACACATGTCTTAGAGTAAGGAATCGCAAGCACGAATCACTCAAGGAGCCTACTATGAGATACATATGATGTTGCATGATTTGCTGAACTAGTTATCTATAACTCTAGGAGTCTGAACATAAGCATAAGTAGAATGTAGCGTAAACTGAATTACCAAAGGAAGCAGTTGAATAGGAAAGTTTGACAACCCATAGTTGTTATTTCTGGAGCCCTTCTACTACAACACTTAGGGATTAATTTGGCCTTCTTAAGTCATCATCTCCCTCTTAGCTAAA
Source organism: Datura wrightii (assembly GCA_035772735.1). NCBI lineage: Eukaryota > Viridiplantae > Streptophyta > Magnoliopsida > Solanales > Solanaceae > Datura > Datura wrightii. The sequence continues at coordinate 166,867,386 of JASDFA010000016.1, forward strand.
AGTCACCATTCCCAAGCTCTTAGATTCTTTCTTACGTCTAGGTTAACATCACTAACTCTTGAATTCTCATTCGTCACGAAAGCTACCACTACAGGCTTTATACTTATAACACTTTCATATCTACCATGGGTTAACTCTCATACTGCCATTGTAAATATATATTTCATACTTTATATCATGGCTCCTAAGCCTAACAATGTGGAACAATCAATGTGGGGAATTCACAACATACCTACTACTATATCAAGAGTTGTCAGCCATCTGCATTGGATGTTGTGCCCTGCTGAGATGGGCAAGTTGCTGGAGTTGCTGGGATGGTGGATTGGGTCATCCCATATTCATCTATAGGGCAATTCTTTACTCTATAGCCCAATTGACCACATTCAAAACATCCTTCCTTACAAAAAAAACATTTTCTGGGGTGGCGTTTCCACATTTCTAGCAAACTAGGTGACTTGACAGGGCTGCAGAAGATATGGTCGGGGTTCTACCTTTGCCCCACTTGGTTGTTGGGCTATCTCTGAGTTTATGGCCTAACTTGCTGCACCAAAAGAAGCCGCCCTATCCAGTTACGCATTCTCCCAAATGGTTCTTCCGACAGCTATTGGGAATACCCTATTTCTCTTGTCTTTCCTCTCTTGCTCCCCTTTTCTTCACTATTGATCCTTCCATTCTCTTTCAGAACATAAAACTCAAATGGAGTCCTTTTTATGAAGTTTCGAACCCTGGTAGCTATTATCTCTTCTGTAGGATTTGCAGGTGTGACTGCCTGCTGCATAACCTGAGTGGTCACGACCCCCATTAACACTCTGAGGGCAGCCTCGAGCTCCGCATCCATCACATGCCCACTAAGGGGGCCTACTGAAGTTGGTGGGGCTAGTGGATTTCTGTTACGGTTTCCTCTTCCACTATGGCTTCTGGAAAGCATTGTTTGCAAATGCGCAACGCACAATTTAGAAGAGAAACCTTAGAGTTTGCACTTTATCACATGATAAGAATAGTGAAAAAAGGGAATTTTCCTAAAATGTCTTGTAGCCTTCTCTTCACAAGTGTTGCATGCTTTACACCCATCAAAAGGACTCTACTTGAAACGACTTTTAGACATCCGAGGATACTCTAAACCTAGGGCTCTAATACCATGTTTGTCACGCCCTAAGTCTATACCCTGGACAGGACATTGTACTTGGGGTCACAAGTAACCCAAGTCAAGACATGGTCTATCATAAACACTTGCATTCAGAATAAAAACATAGAGGAAACTTTAAATAATTAAATCATTCAAGAATACTGAGTTAATAAAAAGTTCATTCCTCTGAAAGATATAACTATACTGAATGTCTGAAACTCTATCTAAAAGCCATCTACTAATGATGAGTTACTGGGAAAAGCCCCCAGCTAACTTTAAAATACAACTAAAAGGAAATTAACTAAAGTAAATAAAAAATATTATCCTCAAAAGATGAGAACCCACCACTGCTGCTATTGAAGGCACCTAAAGAAATCTAGTAACGACGCTGAGACTGAGAACCTGCAGTTGTATTATAAAATGATACAACAGAGGAAGTATGTGTCAGCACTTTGAAAGTACTGAGTAAGTGGGAGAAAACATAACATAATGGAATAAATAGTTGAACTGTAATGACATGCAATGACCAACTGAAATGCAAAAACTGGATAAACAGAAATGTAAATGAAATGGTCAATATGCCCCTATCTAATGGTCATGGACAATGCCCTGAGTTTGAGATACTGAATCTGAACTAATTGTTTTGAACTAATCTGAGTAAACTAAGAGTGATTTGAGCTGAGTCAGGCTGATATTGAACTAACTAGTCTAAAATTGAACTGAGCTGACTAGTCGGAGAGTCTATAACCGACATATAACCAAGTGAGCTAGATGTGGAGTCCGATGTACTCACCCTATTGGTAGGACCAAATATACCTTACCAGGGTATAAAGCCATGGATTGTAAGAACACTGTCTGGGGCCAATGAGGCCAATAAAATTGTAACCTACGGTGGCAGCGTAGTTCTAAGAACTTGGGTGCGCTGGAACCCCAGCCCTCTCAGTGCTAAGTCCTACTCCCATTGGAAAATCCTAAGATGACTACTACTTCCAAGTTGATAACTCAACACTAGGGCCCAAGGCTAAGTTAGGGATACTTATCATGAAGTACCCTTAGAGTCTTATCGGATCGGATCTGGAATATAGTGTTCTAATACTGGTCAGAGCGACTTATCTGGAAGCGTCGTAACCATCTAAAGAACAAACTAGGACTGAAGCTGGTGGTTCTAAGACTGGTCAGAGCTGCATATCTTGAAGTGTCGTAACCATCTAAGGAACCACTAAAATCATGTAACTGATGTTTGAGTCTAAGTACTGATAACAGGGAGGCACCACTGACACCTCAAGAATTTCTATAGTCAAACTGATCGACTGACATTTTTGACTAACACTGGATATTCTAGCATTTTGACTGAAACCAAACTAACAATAGTATGACTGATTTTCAATACAATCAACAACATGGGAGTTCCCAACGCTGATAGAATCAAGCAAAAAATTTAATATGTAAACACTATTGCAAGATTCTAGTTTATCTGTATTCAAGACTAGGGCTAGATTTCACATTACAAGAATAAGCAACAACATAGTCACAAACTGGTGGAAATATATTAACAATTAATATATAATAACACTCCAGGTGAATTAGGAGAAGTTTGACTAATATTTCTTGACAATCAATAATTCCAGGAATAGAACTGATAGAGAAAAGTAAGGAGAAATTTGGGGACAGAAGGGAAGAATTATTCCCTTGTTGAATTTCCACACACCTGGTTGAAGGATTTCACTAAGGATCTTGAAGTTGCTGCACCCTGGAGAGGAACCCTAGTTCTTTAGCCTGGAGAGAAAAAGAGAAACGGAGAAGAAGGATTCGCTTAGTGTTTTAGGATCGAATGAGGGACTAGGCTAGATATTCCCCTTAAAATCGTCCTACTATATACCCAAAATGATGTAGCATAGAAGTTAGGAGCATAGGAAATTACAGACACACCCTAGGAAATTCGTAGGAAAAAGGACCCTGCTAGTCCTCACGAGGCACTCCATGAGTCGTGGGGTCAGGAATGACTTGTTGTGCCAAGTCGTGAAGTGCACTGGAACTTTTCTAAAAAGTCCCTCGAATCTATTGACAACTGACTTCACGAGTCATTGTCTGACTTAACGGGTCGTGACTCCTTCCGTTGCCATTGAAGTCAAAAATCCTGTTCTCTCATCCCACGACTGAAATGATGAGTCATGACTTTCCACGACAAGTCGTCATCTCCCATCATTTCCACTACTGCCTCAAGACTGACATTCTTCTGATGATCATAGCAATGGGTCGTTGCCTCACCTAATGGTTCGTGGTCACCTTCCGTCGTCAGTGAAACCTTAATCCTGCCTTTCCCTTCGACGACTCTCAAGATGACTCATTACTGAACATAACGAGTCATCAAGTCTCCCGTCCCCTAGAGTCTTGACATTTTCGACTGCTGCTCATGCCAAGGACCCCATGAATCATCCCTTTTTTCCATGAGTTGTGAAGTGGGTCGTTACCTCGGAGCTCTAAATAAGGCTTCACTACTACTTGCCAGAAGTCTCATCACACTCATGAAGTCACCTAACGAGTCGTACCACGACTCGTTCTGTGGTGAAATTTTCACCTTCCTTCTGAATTCTTTCTTTATGTATGGGGTATGATCTTAGAAACTTTTGGGGTGTTACAATAACTGAAAGAGCGTAACAGTAGATAACTGAATGTCCTAAGAGGATGAGGACTCACCAATACTAGCTACTGCATACTACTGGAAATCCCCTCAATGGAAACCTACTATGACATGATGTCCCATACAATGAGTCATACCATAACTCGTGCCAGTCCCCCTGACAAGGACCACCCTCACAACAACCCCTTACCACGACTAGTCACACTGACCAATAAGTCGTTCCATGGCTCGTCGGTCCTGGATCTACTAAGCACACTCTCACCATGACATGGACCAACGGTCTGTGGGACCTTCCCATGACTCATTCAACGGGTCGTCCTGTGATATTTTCCCCACTTTTCTGCTAATCTCATCCCCAAATCTCGTGTCTAGTCTTAGATATTTCTAGGGTATTACAATATCTCCCCCTAGGGAGCATCCATCCTCGAATGTGAATGAACACACTAAAAAACTGTGGAAAGCAACTGCCATACCAAATACCGAACATCTAAAGTTGAAATATGATGGAGTGATTGACTCCGAACTAGAATACATGACTAAAAAAAATTCATGAATCACATATACATACATCAACATGAAAGAAACTAGAACACATAAACTGAACATGAAACTTAATAGAATGCTAAGGAGGAAACTAATACCTCAAGCTGAAATTAAGTGGAAGGCAATAGATATGGGTATTTAGCCATTATATCTTCTTCGGCCTCCCATGTAGCACCCTCAATATGTTGATTTTGCCTCAAAACCTTTACTTAAGCTACTTCCTTATTTCTTAGCTTCTGAACCCAACGATCATGTATTTCCACTGGAACGTCTTTGTAGCTGAGGCTATCCTTCACACTTACGATGCTCTACACCGACACAACAAAAGCCAGATTACCCATGCACTACTATAAAAGTGACACAACACTGGATGCACTGAAGCCAATTTTTGAGGGCAATGATCTTGACCTAAGCACCAAGTCCTTTCTGAAATGATCTCCAAAACACGGAGGTATACTGAGTACCTCTATCTGATATGATGGATAAGGGTACTCCATGTAATGGAAATAACTCCTGAATATACAACTTAGCATAATCCTCCGCTAAATTGGTAGTTTTGATCGGTAAAAAGTGAGCTGCTTTAGTCAACCTGTCTATAACCACCCAAATAAAGTCATATAGCGATGAGTACGAGGCAACTATTATCTCCTCCCACATCCAAGTAGGGATAGTAATATCTTGAAGTACACCCCCAGGACTTTGATGCTCAACCTTCACCTGTTGATAATTGAGACACTTAGGCACCAACTCTACTATGTCCTTCTTCATTGATATCACCAAAATTACACCTCACAATTGAGAGATAAGCGGTCGATTGTCAAATATAGAACCCAAAAAAGGTTGAGGTCAATCCCACAGGGAATATAATAAGAACTTAAGCTAATGCGGATAACTATTACTATTGAGTTACTTATTTCCAAAGGGGGAAAATATAGAATAATAAACAAAATAAAATTGTTGAATGCTAAAATCAAATTCGATTTGTATTCGATTAAAGACTTGACTAGGATAGTGTTCCCCAAGATTTCATAACCACAAAGCTTATACATTAGTGATCTATTCCGGTGTTTAACATAAAATATTGGTAAGTTAGGTTCACCTGAAAGGTTGGTCCCCTATCTAGATGATTATCACCACGCAACTTGATCTGTATGCGGGTATACTTAGTTGACCCTTACCCTTAATATCGGATTAGCTATCCCTAAACAAGTTGAAGCTATTAGATGAGGGTTGATAGCCTCAAATCTTCGTTGTTAATCCTTTTTCCCATTCATTACCTCCTTAGTCTAGTAAGTAAGAATAAGGCAAGTCCTAGCATTTGCAACAGTTAAGAATCAATCAAAACGAAGAGAAAAACAATACATGCATTAAACCCCGTTCAAGAATCACTAAGTTTTCAACCTATGTGTGTTAATTCATCTTGGTTCCCACAACCCTAGTTATAGGTTTAGCTACTCATGTTTGTATGATCACAACCACAAATTATTGAATAAAGCATTATTGCAACTTACAAATTATCGTAAGAAAACCAAGCAAACTGAATAAAACTCCAAAATTGATGAACAAAACTCCAAGGATGAATTACTTCTCTAAATATAAGAACAAAAATAAATCTTCATTTCTTGAATCTTAATCGCAGTGAATAACACCCAAAAAATACTATTCTACAACTGTAAAATTGCATAACGTTAAAATAAAACTGAACCAAGTATTTATAAAAATGAAACAAATCCTTCCCTAAATTAACTAGGATTCTAGTGTCAGCAGGTACCACGGTCCATTGGTCGTTTCAACGGACCTTAGAATGGCCCGTTGTTCTAGTCGTGGCTTCCTTCTGTTTTTCTCCTCTCATCATACGAGCACAAACCACGGGTCATTATACAATCCTACGAACCCTTGATCCTGATCATTGTTTCCTAGCCACTTCATCATTATTTCTGAACCTAAATGTACGAGCACTCAGAACAACCCGTCCTTAGAAAGTACGGTCCGTCCCGTTTGCCCGTTGTACACAACCCGATCATGGTCAATTTCTATGATTCTTTCCCTGACCACACAGGATGATCCGTTGTAAGTTAATACGATCCATAGGAGCCATCAGTTGTATGAGACTTCATTTTGACAGCCTTCTCTGTATCTTCCCACGATCGATCAAAATGATTTGTGGTAAGCTACGATGATCCATGGATTTAAGCCGTTGATTGCCGCTCTGCTTATCCTCTTTTCTGAATCTCATCCAACGGCTCAATGGAACGGCTCGTGGTAAAGTCTAACGGTCCATACTGAGGCTTATTTGAGCCATTTTTCTCTGTTTCAAATAGAAGTTATTATCTCAGCAATAGTGTCCCTACCCATGATAAACTAAAATTATTGGGGTCTCCAAATCAGCTCTTTTTCTAAACTTTTAATCCTACGGCCCGTTTTACCTGCAAAACTACCAAAACACATCATATCCACATAAATATACCTAAATTCATGCACTTTCACAAAGTTTAACCATCGGTAGTGCCGTAAATTCATGGCACATCAACACTCTCAACTTAACATGTTTGCATGTCCTCAGGCAAACGAAATACAATCAACCCATGGCAACGCTTAACTAGAGGAAACTTAGGAGATGTATAGCAGTCTAAAGTGTTAAAAAAGATAAAGTGTTCACTCAATCAACCTCCATATTATTGGGTTAAAACAAAACTCAGTGCGACAAATTAGCACTTCTCAACATGACACAATAGGATCAAAGGATGGCATCATATTATCACTACACAACCAAACACACACGACTAGCATTACCCCTAGACAACCAGAAACCAACCCATGTAATCACATGCCCTCACCATTAAGAAGTCCCCCACACACATATGTACATATGATTATGCTAATGTCTATTTTGGGACTGGGAAAGAACTCACTCACACTCACAAGGAAATTCAAATTGTATAAATACAATACCATAAGCTTGCCTTTACTTTCAATACCTCAATTTTCAGATGGTTAGACTAGGATCACTATAGGACTTTTTTTTAAGCTTGAAATGTAGGCTCGGGCTTAGGTATGGTACATATGGACTTAGTAGCTCAACCTTCCTTGGCACTACACACCTCTTGGCTCCACTTTTCACCTTTTTTCCTATTTTCTCCCCTTTTTCCTTTTATTGCTTCTTCATTTCAATGCATTTGCAACTACGGATGTGGTTTCTCTTTATTAAAGCTTTCATTGATGTCACATTTTTCTTTTCTTTTCTTTTCTTGATTTTTGACACAAATTTTTATTTCTTTTTTCATCATGCATATCGCACCTACTCTTTCCTTTTTTTTCATTACCCAATTTTTATTCCTGCCAACTATTATTAATCACCCTTATAGTAGCCACCCTCAACTTAGGCGATTTTCCTAAGTTGAGGTTCACAATGTCCAAGGAGGGACCAGGGCCAAAACAGGTTCATTTTAAATCAAAGCAGGTAGGTGAGTTTGTGTAAACAAAAAGAAAGTTCAATTTTAAGATCAATCATTTGGATCAAGAGATACTTAATCTCTTTTGGTAGGTCTTTTAAGGATAAAGTGGACTCATGAATCAATAATGGCCTATGATCATTTCCTAGTCTCCCATCCTCTATATCAGTACGACTGACCAGGCAAGTTCTAGATTGATATGCACAGCAAAATTCAACTTTTTAACCTCACTCACACAAGCGCTTGATTACACAGCTAAGTTCCAACTACCAGGTTCATGCACAGTGTTGACATTAATTATCCTAGTGATACCTACGATTCCATACAAAGATCCATACTGGTCACACCTCATAGCACAAGTATATTCACACAAAACAATTAGGAGGGATGTAATTTTCACATATTTTGTTTGAATGATCATTTGCCTCCCATTTCCTTCCAGTTAACCAAAAACAAATACAACCTAAATATGTCGGTTTTGCTAGATAAAGAACTCCTGAGGGAAAAGAAATCTAGCAAGAAAAACCCTTGAGTTATGCTCACAAAAATCATAATCAAGTACTACCCTACCCCCATCAAAAAAATCATGTGACGTCCTCGACCCATTTAAAAAGTAAAACATGAGAATAGGTACGTACTTGGGCATCCTAGATGCCAATGGTCTGGTCACCGGGAGCTATAGATGCAACCCTAAAATCCTAAATAGCTGGAGTTTTAGTTATGACTCCAGCCTATGTAGCAACAGTATCAACTGTGGCCTGTGCTTTCTCTGACGTTTTTCACACAGGAGTATTAACTATTTGCCAACTCTCCTCGAGCACATCCGGCGCAATACAACTGCCGAAAGCTTTAACTCGCTCCATTTTCTCTCGCTCATGCATATCGGCAGTCTATCGTATATCCTTAATGGAAGCTTTCAATGCCCGCCTCTCCTTCTACAATTTTCTTCTTTCCTCATGCTCCGCACCTTCAGCGACCCGCTTCTTTTTGGCTTTTTCACGTGAAGCTGGCTCCATGTCAAAGAACTATGGAATCTCCATATCTAAATCCTCATCTATTACATATAAAGCCTACGGTGGTAAAGTGGAGTAGGTCTGGATGACAACTCATGCACTGAGGCTCTCAACACTGCTAGTTCTCTCTCCATGGCGTCCCAATCTTGAGTCTGAGCATCTGACCTGAATTGGTTTAGGCGTAACTCAAAACCATCCAGCCTCATATGTAACCCATGTGTTGCATCTTCTATTTCCTTTTTCACCCATGGCTTTACTTTCTCAAGCAGCATGTCAATCTTGCACTCTACAATAGTCAGTCTCTTGGCCATATTTTGCATATCATTTTCTCGACCAAAAAGTATCCGCTGGGAATGGACTGATTTGAGCTACCTGATGGAATAGAAGTGGCTGCTGCAGCATCATCTACTCGAGTGGACGGAAGCTCCATGGTTTGCTCATCCTGACCGGAAGTGTCACCCTGCTCACTCCCTCTCTGCGTACTCTCTAGCAATTTGGGTCCACCAAATGGAGCTCGCACTCTAGCCACCAGATTCAGGTCATCTTTAATCAATGCTATGTATGTCGTCGCTATTTTTGTAATCATATGATCGATATCTGGGAAGACTAGTACGGAAGACTCCATGCATAACATACATATCAAAATCGGGAACAAAAGTGTTGTGTTTTCTTTGACCACCCGCTCTCAAATTTCTGTGGCAATAATTTGAGGAATGTTTAGCAGATACTCAGACATAATACATGCCACCAATGCTTCCTTGTCTGCACTCAACGCATTATCATTCACAATAGGCGCTAGGAGATGTCGAACGATGGACCACCATGACTTTGCCAAGAAATTCAGAGACACCTTGTAAATCGGTCTTTTTCCTGTGACCCATTCTGCTCTCTCCTTGTCTTCAGCAATAATGTTATCCATGTATTGAAAGTGCAACATCTTGTCCTCAGTACTCAACTTTCTGATCCCCTTCACCGCACCCATGCGGTAATCATATTCAGTAGTTCTGGATGACACTATAAAGTCACCACCCATCAATACTCTGGTGATGGTCCTCTCTGATATATCCACTGGAATCGCTTTTTCCCTAACAGAGTCTAGCACGGGCTCTTTCTTGATTGTCATCTTTGAGGAAGCCTTTTTCTCCAGAGTGCAGTAGTAATTTGGATAGAACTCAAGCACTATCTCCGTATTGTACTTTCCCGGGTTCTTTGTCATCCAATGCATGTTATAGTCCTCAAAGATCCTTTTAAGCCCTGGGACTTTATTTAAGGCATTCATCTAAATTTTTTCTCCTCCTGTATACTGTGGCTGGGGTTTCCTTTTTCAGTGAGATGGAGCCCTGCATAGTACACATCTCTAGAACCCTGTAGAAATCATATCTTGGACCTTTCCTCGGGTGTGATGCCGGAATCTTCTTCCTGCTCATTAGACTCTTCAGCAACACTATATTTATCACTGGACTCCTCCACATTAGTGTCACCTTCCCCTGACTGTGCATCATCATCATTTACTTTTCCTGTATTATCCGCAGGAGGGTTGTCACCATTAGATTCGGCCTCATCACTTCCCTCATTATATTTGGGAGGTGAGGTGGTAGCCGTGGCAGCTTCTTGGGCTTTGGACTTTGACCTAGTGGTCCTCACTAGAGATTCGTCAGAGCTGGTAATGTTTTAGCGCACCTCCGTACCACTAGAACTCTCCGATTCAGACTCGTCATGAAGCTGCCACCTGTTTGCTATTTCCTTTCGTGCAGTAGCTTCCTGTTGCTTCTTGTTTACTGGTGACGTCATTGTACCTGTGAGACATAGTCATTAAATACAAAATTAAACACCAGTTAGCACACTGTGGATTCACAACAGACGACCATCAGTATGAGTCATTGAAGGAAACAACGGCCCGTTCTGAATGGTCATTGATTGCCTTGCTGAAAATTTATATTCTGTAACTTCACACGAACTAATACAATGGTTCATTGTGAGATACAATGACCCATCTGATTGGTTCATGGGAGGGGTTCTGGTTTTAATACTGGGCCAGTACAATGACTCGATCAACGAGCCATTTGTAAAATACAACGGGTCGTTGATTTGAGTCGTGCAACATGACTTCACCTTTTTAAGCCTCAAATTACACAACAGTTTTCACTTTATGTATTGAACCAACCATGTGAGGATTCGCTAACTCTCCACCCATATCAAAATTTCTCAACTTCCTATCAATTAGGTTTCATTGTCTACGGTGCAATTTTCCTTTTACCATTTTGTCGGATTTATCAAATTCTTTGATTTTTATAAGTAGAAAGAAAATTTGGAAATTTCCAATGATTAAATGCCCAGTGATCAAGTTGCCCCCATACGGTTCCTATAATGCCAGCCAATCACAACAAGCAGATAAGAAGAGAAAATTTACAAACTACTTTTTTTTAGTGAAGAGATACTCACTTCGGCAAAAAGACCACACAAATTTACTGAATCAGTTGGGGAAATATGGTGTAATGTTGGTGTCCTTCTTCAAGACGAGAGGGAGTAAGGATTTTGGGAGATTACTTAGATTTTGAATGAATAATGTGGAAAGAAAATCGGGTGTGAGGGTTTTTAAATAATTCGAATATGGGCGAGTCGGGTCGGGTTGAGAAATTACTAATGCTGACTAAGGCTCATTCAATGGGTCGTATGAACGTACAACGACCTATATCAAGTCACCATGGTTTCAGTTTGTAACACTTATCTGAGGAACCCACGGGTAAATAACACGAACTGTTGGTGATAACAACGTCTTATTCTATACATCCGTAGCTTCGTTCAATGCTTGTCAAATCTGCAGGTGTCGTTAAAACGAGCAACTACCACGACTCGTTGGTTCTTAAGACGTCCTGTTCTGCGTGTCCATTGTTTAGACCTAGAAATAGGGCACTCCAGATAAGAAACAACGGTCACCAACCACGGGTCGTGCCTTCTTATAATGGCCCATTCTGAGAGTCGTGGTTGCAGCTTTAAACTGAATCATTCCAATTATCCTTTTCTTTGAACCTGCACATTTCAACAACTGTGAACATTATATTTACATTAAAAGTTTACAAATTGGATTGCCTCCAAAGAAGCGTCTGATTTAACATTGTGGCACGATGTGGATATTTTGGCTAGTCAGACTTCACCAAACACCTCCATGGGTTGCCTCCCATGCAGCGCCGAATTAACATCGTGGCATGACGCAAGTCCTCAGGTTACTTCATATTTCACCCAGAGCCTAGAGATCTACCAGTTTTAGTTCTTCACTTTTCCCATGATATGATTTTACCTGCTGATCGTTAACTTTAATATTCTTTCCTTCATGATTTTCCAGTTCAATTGCCCATGGGGTAATACTTGAATCACGCGAAAGGGTCCCAACCATTTGGACTTCAACTTTCCAGGAAATAAGTGCAACTCGAATTGAACAAGAGCACCAAATCACCCGGACTGAATTCTCTTTTCTGGATTTTCGGTCACGCTGAATTTTCATTCTTAGTTTGTAAATTTCAGAACTCTCATAGGCTTTCAAACGAAATTCATCTAACTCATTCAAATGATCAAGCCTCAAGTTCGCAGCTTCATTCCAATACAAATTCAACTTCTTGAGCGCCCACATAGCTTTATGCTCAAGTTCCATCGGAAGATGGCATGCTCAAGTCATCCAGTGACAACAGATGGAAACATGACCCGTTGTCTTGGGTAACGGGTCATCCTATCCATCCTTTGGAAATAGCCAAAGTTGGTTCAAATCTCTTCCAATGACAACGAGTTGAACTAACAACTTGTTGTTCCATCCCATGAGTCATTGTTCCTGTCTGTGGGTTAAAATCCAGAACCTATTCAGAATGTACAGTAATGATGATGAGTGGTGGCAACGAGTCGTTGGTCCAACCAATAAGTCGTTGGGTCATCCTCGTGAGAATCTAGAAGAGGAAAATTTCCAGAACAAAAACAACGACTGCCACCAACGAGTTGTGGTCTCAACCAACAACCCGTTGTGTGACCCATTGGATCCCGACATGCAGTTTTCCAAACCTTCATCCAAGGGAACTTTTGTAAATTTCATTATTTTAACTCCTAAACTACATCGTTTTGGAGTACTTTTATAGGGTATTAAGTGGGGTTAATCAACCTTCCTCCCTCACTTCTCACTTTTCTCTCAAAGAATTACGTAAAAGTTCAGGACCTTCCTTTCAAGTCAGGAGTTAGGGCATCAATTCTTTCTAAGATTCTCCAAGCAAAATTCTCAAGGACTCTCCAAGAGATATGTGGGAATTCAACAAGGGGATTCTTCCACCCTTGTGTCCCAAATTAATTTTAGAAAAACTTTCTAAATTCTAGTCCCACGGAATATTTGAATCTAGGTTTTTCAATTAGACAAAAAACTCCTTAAATCTTCTTAATTCCCTAACTTTACATGATTATTCCTAGCTGAAATTCATGCGCTAGTTTAATATATTCAGTTTTCTTTCTTAGTCTCGATCTTTAGCATGATTATGAGTAAAACATGTGTGATTTAAAACTCAAATAGAAAGTCATTTTTATGGTAAATTTTACTCAAATCATGAATGATTAGTACAGATACTTGAATAGAAGTTAATTTTTGGTATATTCACTCTTAGATTCTTAGTCAGTACTCAATATACTTAGTATTCTGTAGAAATGTCAACTAATCAATTTGACTATTATTAATCTTTGAGAAACTCAGTAAACTTAGTAGTATCAGTTTATCATCTTGTTAGTCGTTTTTTAGACCGTTACGACACTATCAGATAAAGCTGCTCTGATGAGTCATAGAACATAGTTTCTTTCAGGTCCTTGGACTCACAGAACATTGTCAAATAAGTAGTTCTAACTTAATTCTTAGGACATCAATTTTGAACTATCAGCATAGTTTGACACAGTTAGGATTTTCAGTGGGTGTAATACTTAGCACCGAGCCGGCCGGGGTTCAGCGCACCCAGGTTCCCAGAACTACTTTGCCACCGTAGGTTATTAGCCCGTTGGGCTCCAGACTGTGATCATTCAGTTTAGCTACTATACGCTAGCAAGGTATAGTGGGCCTTCTCCGATGGGGGTTATACATTAGACTTCATATTTAGATCATGTGATTACATGTTAGTTATAGTATCTCCTATAGCATAGTACAGTTCAGTCTAGTTTAGTTGTGATTTCCAGTTCAGTTCAGTTTTCTTCAGATTTTAGTCTATTATTCTAGTATTTCAGTGGAGCTTACTATTACTCAGTATGTGTATGTTTTAGTTCCTTCTCGCATACTTAGTATATTAAAAGAACTGATGCATACTTTCTATGTTATATAATTTTATGATATAGGCTCAGGTTCCCAACCTCAGCACCACAGCTAGTCACTCAGTGATTTCTAGAAGTTTCAGTAGTGAGTCCTCATCTGCCTAAGGCTGGAGTTCCATTTCCAGTTGTTTTTTTTAATTTAGTTTCATACATTGGATTTAATTGGGAGTTTGTCCCAGTAACTCATCAGTTCATTTTTAGAAGGCCTTCAGACACTTAAGAACTCATATGAAAGTTCTACTCATGCTCATGCCTAAATATACTAGTATCAAACAAGTCAAAAGATCTTTCACCTTTCTCTTTTACTACTCCTATAAACTTCTAAAAATTTAAAACTTTACCTTATTCAAAGAGTCGTCCCTTGAAAAAGAAATGGGGTCATTAGAAAAATCAACGGGACTATATCACTAACATAAATAAAATAACACAGAAAAGCTCCCAGATAGTCTTCTCACCCCATAAAAAAATTGTGCTCTATCCTGAATGCAGCAATAAGTAAAAAAAAAGGTACAAAAACACTCTTTGGTAGGTCAAAGGCAAAGCATTAGAAGCTCACAGGGTACTCAAACTTCTTCTAGGTCTGGTCCTTTATGTGGGCATCCTATACTTGGTTTCAACCATCTTGATCACTTTTGCACTCTTCTAATGGTTTTATTTTCCATGCTCATACTCGTATAAAATCAAAAATAACACTACAAAATAATACAATGAGAAATAACTAAATAAACAAATGTAAAAGAAAGTAGTAAAGTTGGGTTGCCTCCAATAAGCACATGATTTGAAATTGCAACACGATGACATCACGATCAGCACTTTTCATTTCACTTTGAAGATATGAATTATACCCCTAATTTTTATACCATTTGGTAGCTGCACTCTTGGGGTGGTGGTGTAAAAATAAAAGAATGAAGAAATAGATATCATATCTTACACTTTTTTCCACTTAAGTGAGGAATGTCATTTTATCTCTTTGTTGCGAAAAATTTTAGAATGTAAAGGCTTTATTCCTCATCTGTACACCTCTTGATAGGTTTGAAAGGCTCGATTCCCATGTCACCAATCAAAGACAATGTTAAAAACTATTTATACTAAGGTCCAACATGCCCCCACTCCAAAACTATATTATGGTTGACATCTTCACTTTTATATACTTTATAAACCTTATGGTAGAATAATTGGCTCTCCATTTTTAGTTTTTCGATTTAAATTGCACTCATTTTAGCCTCAAAGTCATGAATAATATTTCCAAATTAAGTAATCTCTTGTCCTAGCACATCTTTTTTTTATATAAACTGTCTCATGTCATTTATAATTTTCTTATGGAGACCTCATTAGTTCTCTAAGGGCATCTCAAACCCATCTCTATTTCCCATTTTAAATTCTGAATTTAAATTTTAGATTTAGAGTTTAGGGATCCAACTCACCTCTATTTTTATCTCTAAACTCTAAATTAGAGTTAAAAATAAAGTGTGAATAGTGTAACTCTAAATTCGGAATTGGACTACTCATCAACTCTATTTTTTTAATTGACTATAATATTATTATTTTTAATAATTAACACCTTTAATTTAATATAATATAAATTATAAGATCATTAATTAAGTCTCTAATATTCGTATTTATTTTTTTATCTAATATTTTTATCATATTAATTTTAAATTTAAATTAATGTATAATTTTTATAAATTAATTTTATTATATAATATATTATTTAAAATGTAAGCTAATTTTATTTATAATTTATAATTGTATCAAAAAATATAACCAGCACAAAAATAAAATGTGCAAATATAATATTTATTAATAAATAGACGGATCTACTTTAAATAACAGGACAATAAATAGTCAATAAAATCGTGACTAACATACATCAATATTAAAAAAATACAATACACTGCATAACATGATAATCAAGGGTGAGTGTGATCTTAATGCACCAATTCAAGATAATTTGGAAGGTCCAACTCCAACAGTAGAAATGGTAGTAGATGAAAATTATCGGTTGGAATAATTTTTAGCTCGACATAAAAAAATTAAGGATAAAGATACTCATTTTGAACTTCTATTGAATTAATAGAGCATTTATGGAAGCAACATAGTAATCGTGAAAGTCGAATATTAATGCAGAAATTAAAATAAATATTACCATGATATAATATTTATTTAATTGTATTTCATCAATAATTTTATTTTTATTTGAATTTTTCATTAATATGTATAATATATTATTTATTTATAATTTATATTATTTAAAAATATAGAATATAAAATAATTTTACATTAAATGATTATATATGAAAAAGATATGAATTATATAGTATGATTATGTAGAAAAAAGAATCAATAATTTATTTTATGAAATAAGAAAATCTAATAAATGAAATAAAAATAATAATATAATATTAAAGAGAGAGAAGAATAAAAGAAGAATATTCTTTTTTGGAGTAAAAAATAGAGTAGTGGGTTGGAGTTGATTTTGTTCAACTCTATTTTTTACTCTAAAAATTTAGAATTTAGAGTTAAAAATAGAGTTGTGCATCAAAGATGATCTAATAATTATTTGTTAGCATTCATATTTTCAAAAGCAAAAACGTTATTAGAATCATTATAAAAAAGGCTTGAGGAAGGATAACAATATTTAGGATAATTTTATCGATGACCCTCAAAAATATTTCATAATTTATACGGTGCATACAACTCACTCTTGAAAATATATTGTCAATATGTCAACAAGTGAAAACCTTTAAAAAATGGTCAAGGATCACAAAAGTAGAAATACTTTCCATTCCATCATTTTTCATTCAAAGACGACATTTCGAAAAGAATAAAAAATTAGTAAACTAAAAATAAAAATAAAACTTTAATAGACAAAAAGCAAAAAGCAAAAGTTTAATCTAGATAACAAGTTAATTTTTAAGTTCATGAAAACAGATGCAAAAATATGTTTTAATCAAATGCACACGCAAGAATATGTAGTCATACAAGTAATAAAGTGACATGATCAGAGTGTCTAATCCACAATGACCTGTGATTAACTATTTACTAAATTAAACGATTCTTATATCTATATAAGGATTGACTCCAAAAGTCATATTTCTAAACTAAGGAAATTCTTTTAAAAAAATGAATAACTAACTTTAACCAAACGAAGAGCAGATTTTTATGTTATCAATGAGATGATAATGATTTAGGGCTTTGGATTATCCAACAATGACATTATATTCTACAATTTATATGACTTCTTAATTTATCTAAGTTACTATAGCCAGGTTAATATTGACTTATGAGTATTTTTTAAATTGATTAAAATCTATTCAAACTACTACAACACTTATATTCATATGGTCGTCAAAAAATAATATAATTTATTTAAATTTATATATTCAACTAAGTGAGGCTAAAGGATATATTTCTATCCTTAATAGAGAATCGATTCTCTAATGCCCAGTTTCACGAACATACTCTATTTACAATCATAATTTTCTTTTTCAAGTTCATTTATTGAGTCATAGATAGTATTGGATTTGTGATCAAACAATCAAATAATTAAGATATAAAAATTTTTTATAACGCAGTGAAAATAAATTAATCAAACCTGAAATTAAGATCAATGGAAAATTAATAACTCAATTATGATAAATCAGTCAACCGTGATCAATAGCTAAGTTATAATGATCATGAAAGAAGAACAACCCTAGAAGGTGAAGGAGTTCGTCACTGAAACGGATAATCTTTTTTAAAAAGAATTTAAAACGGAAAGTTGTTTTTGGGATTAACTAAAACAGACACCTCGTTGCTAAGGCAACGAGGTTCTATTAAATTTTTTTTAAAAAAAAAATATTGAACCTCGTTGAACAACCAAAGAGGTTCCATTTAATTTTTTTTTTACTTTGAACATGCAAAATAAAATGAACAAAAAAAAAGATATTTGAAGGAACCTCGTCGGATGTCCAACGAGGTTTCCATTAACTTTAGATTGAAATATTACAGTCTTGACAAGTTGATTGTTAATTAAGTATATCAAACATAACAAATAATTCATTCAAGAAGCAAGTTATTTAAATTAATATTAGTATTATTGTTGTTGTTGCAGTAGTAGTAGTAGTAGTAGTAGTAGTAGTAGTAGTAGTTGTTGTTGTTGTTGTTGTTGTTGTTGTTTAAGTTATTATTATTGTTGTTGTTGTTGGTGGTGGTGGTGGTGGTGGTCGTGGTGGCGGTTGTGTGGTGGTGTTTAAATTATTATTGTTGTTGTTTAAATAAATAATAATAATTACTATTATATTATTATTATTGTTTAAATTATTGTTGTTGTTTAAATTATTATTATTGTTGTTTAAATTATTATTATTATTGTTAAATTTATTTGTTATTATTGTTTAAATTATTATTACTATTGTTTAAATTATTGTTATTATTGTTCAAGTTATTGTTGTTGTTGTTGTTGTTTTTGTTGTTGTTATTATTATTATTATTATTATTATTATTATTATTATTTAAATTGTTATTATTATTATTATTTTTATTTTTATTTAAATTTTTATTAAAATTATCATCATCATCATCATCATTATTATTATTATTATTATTATTATTATTATCATCATCATCATCATAATCATCATCATCAACAACATTATTATTATTATTATTATTATTATTATTATTATTTAAATTTTTATTAAAATGATCATTATTATTATTCTTATTATTATTTAAACAACTTGCTTTTTGAATGAATTGTTTATTATGTTTGATATACTTAATTCGAAATCACCTTTGGCAAGAGTGTAACATTTCAATCTAAAGTTAATGGAACCTCATTGGGCATCCAACAAGGTTCCTTCAAATATATTTTTTTTTTGCATGTTCAAAGTATAAAAAGAAAACTAAATGGAACCTCGTTGGCTGTCCAATGAGGTTCAATAATTTTTTAAAAAAAATTTAATAAAACAGCAACGAGGTGTCTGTTTTGGTTAACTCAAAAGAAACTTTTCATTTTGAAATTTCTATAAAAAAATTTGTTCATTTTGGTGGCGGACTCGAACGTGAAGTTTACTTCCACATAAACGTGAAAGAAAAATAACAAGTCATCCAAAAAAAATATAAAACTAATAATATGGAGAAAGAAAAGGTAAAAATAAATAAACTCCAACCTCCGTAGCAGCGGCTAGCTCTCCACATGTTAAAATTTCTCTAAAAACTGTGTTTCGACTATATTTATAAAGTATAAAAAGGTTTGGACTCTTAAAACTAAATCAGAACAGAAAATAGTACCGACGTTGCGGTAGTCGTGTTGCACTGATGGCGACCTGAGAAAATTGAGATTCTAATCTAGACACAATTTTGTCACAATGCATGCACATCGCATGCCTATTTTTAGCAATTTAGCATTCGATTCTTCACGTCATTTGTTGTTGTCCTCCTATGTTCAAATTGAATTCTTTACTTCTTCCAATCACTGTACAATAATGTTCCCTATTGTTAGATAATCATGCCATCTCATATTATTTCGTCTTTCATTTTGTTTTTAATTTCTACAGTTTTCACCCATCATTAGGTTCAAATCACTATGATTAATACTTAAAAAACAATTATAAATATCAAAGGTGAGACAAATAATAGCTAAATATATATTTTGGTGTCGAATATCATGGACTATCAATCTTTGTGAGGATATTTATTTCATGATAAATAGGTAAATTTACCAGATTTCTATGATAGAGTAGGTGAGTGAACTTGTATTTGAGTTGAATATAGGGTCTCTCCTTGAGGTTAGGAGGTTATGAGCTTGTTTTTTCTTTATCCTGAAATTTTTTTGGTATATGTGTATGTGTGTAAGATCTTCATGAATGCTTCATGAATGGGAAAAGATGTTTTGGTGATATTTTAATAGCCTAATTAGAGGTACCAAACAAAGTCATAGATTCTAGAAAGTTTTTAAGTCAAGATCTAGTTGCACGATAATTGTGATTGTAGAGTGTACGGATTTGCTTGAGGACGAGAAAATGTTCAAGTGTAGGGTTGTGATCGACAATTAGAAGTACATGATTTAATTTATATTTTGGCTCACAATTTGATCACATTACTCGTTTTAAACATGATTTCATTTGTTTTATACTTAATATGCATATTTTGTTGTCTGAGAGACGATTTTGTGGAAAAGAGACAATTTGGCACTAAATTGAGCAATAAAAGACTTTGAAGTCTAAGTGAAAGTCTGAGGCATGGAAGGATATGAATTTGAGCACATTAAATGATATGGATCTAAATCATATCACATATGCCTTCAAAGCCTAAGTAAATGTTAAAAAAGAATGATTGTGATTAAATTTGGGGTTCATGTAATATCCCGAAAGTGCGTAAGAATAGACCCGGGAGGTTGAAAGTTGAAAACTGCAGAAATTGGAAAAAAGTTGCAGGACGGGTCATGGGACGACTCGTGGTACCAAACCACGAGTCGTTGCATGCAGTCGTGGTTAGGATCAGAGGTGGCAGTGTAAACCACGAGAGCCATGACGATTCGTTGTGGGAAACAACGAGTCGTGTTAGCAGTCATGGGAAGGAGTTAGGTTCTTCAGGAGGCATCCAATGGGCGACCTAATGACTCGTTAGGAGAAACCACGAGTCGTTGGTTGTAGCCATTGTTGGAGGTTAAGAATTTCCAGTGTAGGTGACTGGTTGAGACCACGATGTGTTGGAAGTAACCATGAGTCGTGGTGAGGCTCGTGGTAAGTTGGGTTCAGATTTTTATGATAAGCAAACAACGGATGGTGTAATAGATCGTGGTTTCCGAGGACGAGTCTTCCTGTCCGTCCGTTGGTTAGTTCCTAGAAAAGACATTCAGCATTCCATTCAACGAGGGACATGTTGGGCCATTGGTGGTTCCTACGACCCGTTGGTACCACCCGTGCGTTCCATCCGGCCACTTTTCTAGATAGGTTCATTAAGGGTATTTTTGACATTTTCATGATATAAGGCCCTAAACTACGTCGTTTTGGCTTCAGAAAGATGGGTGTTCAAGAGAATGACCTATTCTAAATCTCATTCATGCATGCAAGGACTTTTAGAGGTGATTCACGGGGATTTTAAGATTTTCTCTTCAATTCTTCCAATTTCACTCTTAGGCTTCTAAGAAGAGTTAGGATTTCATTATCACAGGTATATAAGGTCATTAATGGGTGAATTCTTCCACACCCATGCTCCTACTCTATGATTTTTCTTAAAATTTATTAAAAACTCATGGGGTTTTGTATTTTATTTATATAAAAACTAATGATCTAATTATGGGTTTTTTGATTTTGAAATATTATCAAAATCTACTGATTTTGATCACCTTTTTGAAATTTAAATTGATTATAATATTGTTGACTTTGAATTTCTAAATAATTAAGCTTGATTATGCATGCCCCATTAGGAATCGATTTATGATCCAATGATGTTTTGATAAGCCCATCATGAATTATTAATTTATTTATGAATTTATTCTATTACCTATTATGATCTTATGAAAGTCAAGCTATATGCATGATCTACAAGTATGTATGAATTTTATAATTCATGAATTATGTTTTGGCGACTGACGGGCTTCAAGTCATGGCTAGTTCACATATGTTCAACTATGTTTACGATTACCATGATTTAAGTAGGCATGAACTCATGTATGTATTATTATGAGCACTATATATATTTTGGGAGTAGTATCAACCACCGAGTAGGTTTAGGGCTCAGGCTAAGTCCCGGATCTCATGAACTACGTTCCACCACAGGTACATTGGGACTCCTTTCATGTTTTTCCCTGTACCAAATCGCCCTTTTCATGTGTAATCACGCCCTTCATGGTTCCTACCCTTGGCAAGATACGAACACCCTTCCGACTAGGGTTACAAGTTCGGCTTCATGTGTGCTCTTATGGGGTATCTCGGTTAAGAGAATCTCCCACTTTTCCTCATGATTTATGCATGTCATGATTATGCATGTTGGCTCAAGCTATGTTAAGTAAAGCTCTTGTGTTATGATTATGACCACGTTTATATTACGAATGTGTTTGAAAATCTTGAGTTGTATGATTTTTAATAACAATTTATGGTACAAGCATGCTGCCCTACTCTTATGATCTTTTATGAACTTTATATACATTTTAAATATCCATTTTAATTACCTTGCATACTCAGTATATTCCACGTACTGACCGCATACTTTCTATGTTATATCGTTTCATAATAAGGTCCCAGTTCTCAAGCTTATCATCACCTATAGCTAGTTTCAGCCTTGCTCTCAGCATACTTGGTGAATCCTCATGTTCCAAGGACTACATGTTCACACTCTATGTTATTTCTTTCAGTTTCTGGACATTGGATTAGTTGGGGAGTTGTCCCGTCAATCCGCCTTTCATGTGTAGAGGCTTATCAGACTACGAGTTGTATTCCACTGTATTGTACAAATCTTTTACTATTTTTCCCTTATTCTATGTTATAATTACATTCTTTATGTTAAGTCTTCCACTCGTGTGATCGAATAAGATGTACGCTCATGCCATGGGTCGACTTGGGGTCTCCCAGAGCTCCTTGTCTTATGTCTACGATCTGGGCGTATGTTTGGATCGTGACAAACTTGGTATCAGAGCCATAGGTTTTGAAGTGTCCTAGGAAGTCTGAAAGCTACGTTAAGTAGAGTTTTTTTCATGGGTGTGAAGTGCACCATACTTATGATGAAGAGGCTACTAGGCATTTAGGAAATGTTCCCTTCTTTCATGATCTATGTCTTGCGATGAACGTCCTTTTCTCCTCTAGTTTGTGCTATTCACGTTTGTAGAATCATGCCCCCATGTCGAGTAAATTGTAGGCGGAACAGAAATGGTAATGATCATGAGGGTGCCCATGATGGTGAGCATCAGCCAGCTCCACTCGTTCATGTGGAACATGCACCAGAGCTAGCCGCCCACGCTAAGTTTAGGGAGGTGATTCAAATGCTAGCACAGGCCATGATAGCTTAGGTTCAGAGTCAGACTGTGGCACATTATCCGCAAAATGGGAATGCGGCATCTGCTAGGGTTAGGGATTTCTTGAGGATGAGCCCTCCAGAGTTCACAGGGTCTAAGGTGGACGAGGATCCACACGATTTTATAGAGGAGATTCTGAAAATCACCTAGGTTATGGGGGTGAACAACGGGGTATGCATTGAATTGACCTCCTACCAACTAAAGGGGGTAGCACATATATGGTTTAATCAATGCATAGATGCCAGGGCGGTGGGTGCAGGCCCAATATATTGGAATGAGTTTCACATTGCATTTATGGATCTATTCTTCCCTCGGGAGATGAGGGAGCTTAAGGCGATCGAGTTTGTTAATCTGAAGCAAGGTAACGTGTCGGTCCAGGAATATGCATTGGAGTTCACCCATTTATCTAATTATGCTCCGGAGTTGGTGGCGGATCAGCGGGCTCGGGTTAGCCGCTATGTGCATGGAGTAGAAAATTACTTGGACAAGGATTGTCGGATTGCCATGATTCATCGAGACATTGACTTTCCCTGTATCTTATTTCATGTGCAACAAATGGAGCCGGTCTATAGGAGGTATAGAGAGGCCAAGAGGGCCAGAACCGATAGCTACGGGATTTATCAAGAGAGGTCAGGGGGTGGACCACGTCATCAGTCCCAGCACAAGATTGCTCTAGCTCCATCATCGGCCATCACACCATCCAGGTTCAGGGGAGACCAGAGGAGCAGGGCTACAAGCTCGACGGATCATGGTAGCATGCAAGTGGAGCGCACATTCCCAGCTTGTGCAAAAAGCGGCAAAAATCATCTCGGGAGGTGCCTAGTCGGTGCGGATGCCTGTTTCGGGTGTGGCAAACCCGGGAACAGGATCAAAGATTTCCCTGCAGCCAGTTCTACCGTTCCAGTAGCACGACCTCCTCAGAAGGGTGCCTCCACTAGTTCAGTAGGTGGTCAGTGCCGAAACAAGGTTTTATGCCATAGTGCCTCGCCAGGAGAAGGCGGCTTCGCCAAATGTGATCATAGGTTTTTTGCAAGTCTTCCATATTGATGCTTATGCTTTGTTCGATCTAGGAGCTACCTTGTCTTTTGTGACCCCTTACATTGCTAGTAGTTTTGGAGTTAGTCTTGAAATTCAGTCAGAACCGTTCTACGTATCTAATCTAGTCGGTGAATCAGTTGTAGCTAGGTGGGTATGTAGAGGTTTCCCTGATACAGTGTTGCATAAGGTTACCTCCGTTGGCCTAGTATAGTTGTCCATGACGTACTTTGATATCATCTTGGGTATCGATTGGTTGTTTGCATGTTATGCTTCGATTAATTGTAGGACCCGTGCAGCGGAATTTTAATTTTCGGGTGAGTCAGTTTTGGAATGGAAGGATAATTCCGTTATACCAACTGATCAGTTTATTTCATACCTTAACTATAGGAAAATGACCTCTAAGGGTTGCATGTACCACTAGTTAGGGTTACGGATGTAGAGTACAAGACCCCGACTATTCAGTCAGTTCCAGTGGTGTGTGAGTATCTGAAGGTATTCCCCAATGATTTTCGAGGTGTCCCTCCCGAGCGGGAGATTGATTTCGGTATAGATCTTCTTCCCGATACGTAGCCTAAATCTATTCCTCCTTACAGGATGGACCCATCCGAGCAAAAGGAGTTAAAAGAATAGTTGAAGGATTTGTTGGATAAGGGTTTCATTAGACCAAGCAAGTCTTGATGAGGTGCACTGGTTCTATTTGTTCGGATGAAGGATGGATCCCTTCGAATCTGTATTGATTATCGGAAGTCAAATAAGGTCACTATCAAGAATAGGTACCCCTTACCTAGGATTGATGATTTATTTGACTAGCTCCAGGGTACCAGGTCTTTCTTAAAGATAGATCTAAGGTCTGGGTATCATTAGCTCAGAGTGCAGGAGTATGACATCCCAAAGATAGCCTTCAGGACCCGGTATGGCCATTATGAATTTGTAGTTATGTCATTTGGATTAACCAATGCTCCTGCAGCGTTTATGGATCTAATGAACAGGGTGTTCAAGGCATATTTAGATATGTTCGTGATTGTGTTCATTGATGACATCCTTAAATACTCCCCGAGCGAGGAGGAGTATGCCGCTCATTTGAGAGTAGTGCTTCAGACCCTCAAGGATCGCAGTTGTATGCGAAGTTTAGCAAGTGTGAATTTTGGCTAGACTTGATGGCATTTCTAGGCCATGTGGTGTCGAGTGAGGACATAAGGGTGGACTCTCAGAAAATTAAAGTGGTGAAGAATTGGCCTAGAACGGTGAATCCTTCAGAAATTAGAGTTTCTCAGGCCTAGCCGGTTATTACCGAAGATTTGTTGAGGGCATTTCATCAATTGCAGCCCCATTGACCATGTTGACTCAGAAAAAGATAAAGTTCTAGTGGTCGGAGGCGTGTGAGAAAAGTTTCCAGGAATTGAATACTCGACTCACTTCAGCACCAACGTTAACTTTACCTGAGGGTACGGATGGCTTTGTTGTGTATTGTGATGCTTCGAGGGTCGGTCTAGGATGTGTGTTGATGCAGCATGGGAAAGTAATAGTATATGCCTCTCGACAACTGAAAGTTTATGAAAAGAAATACCCGACCCATGACCTTGAGTTGGTCGCGGTGGTGTTTGCATTGAAGATATGGAGACATTACGTGTATGGGGTCCACGTGGATGTATTCATAGACACAAGAGCATGCAATATGTGTTCACACAGAAAGATCTCAATCTTTGGAAAAGGAGGTGGTTAGGGTTATTAAAAGACTACGACATGAGTGTTCTTTACCACCTTGGCAAGGCTAATGTGGTGGCGGATGCACTTAGTAGGCTCTCTATAGGGAGTATTTCCCACGTGGATGAAGGAAAGAAGGAGTTGGTGAAAGATGTTCACCGGCTCACAATGTTGGGAGTTAGATTGATCGACTCGACCAATGGCTGCGTTGTTGTGCAAAATGGATCAAAATCATCCTTGGTGGTGGATATCGAATCTAAGCAAGATGAGGATCTGATTTTTAGAAAGTTGAAGGAAGTGGTGCGGAGTCAAATGGTGGAGGTTTTCTTCTAAGGGGGAGGGTCGGCTATGTGTTCGTTGGACGTTGATAATTTGAGAATTCGGATACTGCATGAGGCACACGATACCGGATATTCTATCCATCCGGGAGCCACAAAGATGTATCGGGACTGGCAAGAAATCTATTGGTGGGATGGTATGAAGAAGGATATTGCGGAGTTCGTAGCCAAATGTCCAAACTGTCAGCAAGTGAAAGTCGAGTATCGATGACGGGAGGCGTACTTCAGGGTATTAGCATTCCCACATGGAAGGGGGAAGAGATTAACATGGATTTCATTACAGGCCCACCTCGTACCCGGCAACACTATGATTCCACTTGGGTGGTGGTAGACAGGTTAACCAAGGCTGCACATTTTCTACCAGTCAAGACCACGGATTCAGCGGATGATTATGCCAAATTATATATTCGGGAGTTGGTTCGACTTCATGGAGTGCCCTTGTCTATTATTTCAGACTGAGGTACTCAGTTTGCCTCCCAGTTCTGGTGGTCTTTTTAGAAAGGGCTTGACTCAGGTTAAGCTCAGCACAACATTTTATCCGCAAATG
This sequence comes from Datura wrightii, assembly GCA_035772735.1. NCBI lineage: Eukaryota > Viridiplantae > Streptophyta > Magnoliopsida > Solanales > Solanaceae > Datura > Datura wrightii. The sequence goes on from JASDFA010000016.1 coordinate 166,894,108, forward strand.
GATGACCAAGCTGAACGAACAATACAAACTCTTGAGGACATGTTAAGGGAATGTGTTATGGATTTTAAAGGTGGTCGGGATGATCATCTACCCTTAATCGAGTTTGGTTATAATAACAGCTATCACTCTAGTATCCAGGTGGCACCGTTCGAGGCTCTTTACTGGCGGAGGTGTATATCTCCCATCAAATGGTTTTAGGTTGGTTAGGCAGCTATGATAGGGCCAAATTCGGTTCACGAGGCGATGGTGAAGGTTCATTTGATAAGGGACCGATTGAAAATCACTCAGAGTCATCAGAAATCATATGCTGATGTGAGGAGGAGAGATTTGGAGTTTGAGGTGGACGATTGGGTATTTCTAAAGGTATCTCCCATGAAGGGAGTCATGCGGTTCGAAACGAAAGGGAAACTCAGTCCCCACTATGTTGGTACCTACCGGGTTGTGAGGAGAGTTGGTAAAGTGATGTATGAGTTGGACTGGCCCTCGAAGTTATCTTCAGTTCATCTTGTGTTTCATGTGTCAGTTTTGAAAAAGTGTTTGGGTGATCCAGCCTTACTAGTCCCGGTGGATAGCGTTGGTGTAAAAGACAGCCTCAGTTATGAAGACGTACCCGTGGAAATATTAGATCGTCAAGTCTGTAAGCTAAGAAACAAGGAAGTAGCCTAAGTTAAGGTTTTATGGAGGAATCAGCATGTTGAGGGAGCTATGTGGGAAGCCAAAGCAGATATGATGGCTAAATACCCACGTTTATTCTCTACCGGCTCAGTTTCGATTTGAGGTATCAGTTCTACTCTATGATTCCATTTAGTATTCATGTTTAGTTCATGTGTTCAAGTTTCTTTTATGTGTATAAGTGTGTATATGAAGCATGAGATCAGTTCAACTATATGTTATGAATCGGGGATAGTAATTTGGTAAGGTTTCGGTTTAAATTTCAATATTTGCGTATGATAATTGCATGTTCTGTTTTCTTCTTATTTTATACATTCGGGGATGAATGATCCCAAGAGGGAGATATTTTAATACCCCGAAAGTGCATAAGAATGGACCTGGGAGGTTGAAATTTGAAAACTACAGAAATTGGGAAACAGTTGCAGGACGGGTCATGGGATGGCTCGTGGTACCAGCCATGAGTCATTGTATGCAGTCGTGGTTAGGATCAGACTTGGTGGCAGTGTAAAACACGGGATACATGATGATTCATTGTGGGAAACAACGAGTCGTCATTAGCAATCGTGGGAAGGAGTTAAGTACTTCAGGAGGCATCCAACGGGCGACCTAACGACCCGTTAGGAGAAACCACGAGTCGTTGGTTGTAGCCATTGTTGGAGGTTAAGAATTTCCAGTGTAGGTGACGGTTTGAGACCACTATGCATTGGAAGTAACCACGAGTCTTGGTGAGGCTCGTGGTAAGTTGGGTTCAGATTTTTATGATAAGCAAACAACGGAGGGTGTAACGGATCATGGTTTCCGAGGACGAGTCGTCCTGTCCGTCCGTTGGTTAGTTCCTAGAAAAGACATTCAGCAGTCCATTCAACGAGGGACATGATAGGTCGTTGTTTGTTCCCACGACCCGTTGGTACCACCCGTGGGTTCCATTCGGCTAGTTTCCAGGGAAGGTTCATTAAGGGTATTTTTGACTGTTTCTTGATATAAGGCCCTAAACTATGTCGTTTTGGCTTGGGAAAGCTGGGTTTTAAAGAGAATGACCTATTCTAATCTCTCATTAATGCATGCAAGGACTTTGAGAGGTGATTCAAGGGGATTTTAAGCTTTTCTCTTCAATTCATCCAATTTCACTCTTGGGCTTCTAAGGAGAGTTAGGATTTGATAATCACAAGTATGTAAGGTCATCAACGGGTGAATTCTTCCACTCCCATGCTCCTACTCTATGATTTTTCTTAAAATTTATTAAAAACTCATGGGGTTTTGTATTTAATTTATATAAAAACTAATGATTTAATTATGGGTTTTGTGATTTTGAAATATTATCATAATCTACTGATTTTGATCACCTGTTTGAGATTTAAATTGATTATAATATTGTTAACTTTGAATTTCTAAACAATTAAACTTGATTATGCATGCCCCATGAGGATTCGATTTATGATCCATTGATTCATTGATGTTTTGATAAGCCCAACATGAATTATTAATTTATTTATGAATTTATTTTATTACCTATTATGATCTTATGAAAGTGAAGCTATATGCATGATCTACAGGTATGTATGAATTTTATAATTCATGAATTATATTTTGGCCGACTCACGGCCCTCAAGTCATGGCTAGTTCACGTATGTTGAAGAATGTGTACGATTATCATAATTTAACTAGCCCATGAACTCATGTATGTATTATTATGAGCACTATATATGTTTTAGGAGTTGTATCGTACACCGAGTAGGTCCGGGGCCCAGGCTAAGTCCAGGATCTCATGAACTACGTGCCACCGAAGGTATGTTGGGACCCATTTCATGTTTTTCCCTGGCCCAAATGGCCCTTTTCGTGTGTAATCACAAACTTCATGGTTCCTACCCTTGGCAAGGTACGAACACCCTCCTGACTAGAGTTACAAGTCGAGCTTCATGTGAGCTCATATGGTGTATGTTGGTTAAGAGAATCTCCCACTGTTCCTCATGATGTATGCATGTTATGAATATGTATGTTGGCTCAAGTTATGTTAATTAAAGCTCTTCTATTAAGATTATGACCATGTTTATGTTACGAATATTTTGAAAATCTTTAGCCATACGATTTGTTATAACAATTTATGATACGAGCATTCTGTCCTACTCTTATGATCTTTTATGAACTTTATATATGTTTTAAGTGTCTGTTTTACTTACCTTGCATACTCAGTACATTCCACGTACTGACCGCATACTTTTTATGCTGTATCGTTTCATGATACAGGTCCCAATTCTTAATCTCATCCTCACCCGTGGCTAGTTTCAGCCTTGCTATCAGCGTACTGGGTGAGTCCTCATGTTCCGAGGGCTACATGTTCACACTCTATATTATTTCTTTTATTTTTTGGACATTGGATTAGTTGGGGAGTTTTCCCATCAATCCTCCTTTCATGTGTAGAGGCTTATCAGAGTACGAGTTGCATTCCGCCGTATTATACAAGTCTTGTACTGAATTTCCCTTACGCAATGTTACAATTATGTTCTTTATGTTATGTCTTTTGCTCGTGTGATTGAATAAGATGTACGCTCATGCCATGGATCGACTTGGGGTCTCTCGGTGCTCCATGTCCTGTGTCTACGATCCGGGTGTACGTTTGGGTCGTGACTGGTTAACGCTGAGCGTGTACAACGTTGACAACAAGAGTACAATCCTAAAATGTTGCCCTGGTGCAGGGAACCACTTAGCAATCCTTGTGGGGCAAAATCCATTTTTTGTCCTGTTTGACAAAATTCAAGTCTCTAAAATTTTGGCTTAGCACTACGCTAGACACAACTTGCTAGGTGGTGCAGTAAGTTAATTGTGTCCCATCTTAATTCGTTTTAGTTTAGGAGATGCATTTGAGCCCTAAGGTGTTTTCTCACATTATAAATACATTTTATGCATGTTTTTAGAGAATATCATGGAGATTTTGTATGAGAAAAGTCATATTAGAGAGAGACTCAAGGAAATGAACAACTAGATCCACATCAATATAAGTTTTCTTTTATCTCATCTCTTGTAGTTTGTTTGTTTATTGGGTCGTGGTGATACTTGATTGATTATATTATTTATCGCATTGAATTATTTATTCAATCTTGTGGTTTATTATATAATTATCTATTCAATAATTGAATACTATCTACAAATCTAGGATTTAACTCGGGAAAGAAAATCCTAGAGTAATGCAATATGATTGACTAGATAAGGAAATGTAGGTTTTTAGTTGTTAAGAAATGAATTACTTAGATTTAAAAGTAGACTTAAATATAATAAAGATTAGATGTAATTTTATCAATTGGTTTAAATGATTAACTAGAGTTAATTGGAGAAAATTATTTTTGAAAATTACCATATTAGATCAAGAGATATTTGTGATAAGAAAAAACTCACAATTGATAGAGAATAGTTCAGCGACATTATGGTTAAAATGTTAAGAGTTTATTCCTATAATTGAATAAATCATCATTCTAGGTTTTTCATTCTCGAACGATCTTTGATATATTCATTTGATAACTTTATCACTCTTGTTATTTTCTAGTTGTTAATTTATGTTACATGTCACCCCCACCTTGGGAGATGTAATTGGTTTCTGATATCACACTGGACCCTGAACTGACCTAGTTAGACATATACACCTTTGGTGCATACCATCCACATGCAACAAAGAAAATAATCAAATATATCTTGACGTAAAGAACCCCTTGAATGGCAAGGCTTCAATACAAGCACCTATGTAGATAATCAACAGGCCTAGTAGTTCATTGTAACAATATAATTCTATGTGAGTTGATGAAACCACCATGTTATCTAATATCACATTTCTCTACATGGGCCGACAAGACCACTATAGTATCTAAGATCAGATAACATTGAGAGTAAGAATATATACATATATATATATATATATGTGTGTGTGTGTGTGTGGGATATTGAGGCTATCAAACTGTCGATACAAAATAACAAGTCCAATATGGCCAATAAAAATAGTCTCCAAGCCTTTAAGAGTATAAATATTTGGTTAGGAAAATACCCCAACCTACCGAACTAACTATACAATAAAATACAAGAAAAACTCTAAAATACAGCAAATCTGCAAGAAAGGTGCTATCCAATTTGCTCTATTGAGGATGTCTCTGTACCTGTTTGTCAGAACCTACATGCAAGAGTGCAACACCCGCAAGCTGAAGGCATCTGTACATCAATGCATTGAGTATGTAAGGTGTTACACCCTGAATATTTTTTAATGATTATTTTATGTTTGTATGATAAGTTAAGGGATGTACGGGTTGTATGTTAGGCGTAGGTGAGGAGGGAAACATGTTCAAAGGGAAAAGGGAAGAATATGCAAAGTTCATGAATAAGGATCAAATTTAAACGATCATATCTCCTGATCTATAATGAGTTAGAAGTCCCATGACCTATCAAATTAAACATAATTGAGTCTAATTTTCAAAACATCAAACTTCTCGTCAATCGGAGCTCAAAGTAAAAAGTAATAGGCATTTTATCGAGGCACTGTCAAGCAAGTGACATGCCACCACCTTAAAAACCTTCACCGCCCTACCCCTTGTATATTGTGTGTTAAATTGATTTAGTTTATTTCATCCTTGACCCAAAAGGAGTAATTGCTAATATAACATATTTTCTCTATTTTTCCAGCAAACAAACCATGGAGCAAGAGGAAAACACCAAGCCAAGCTAAGTGAAGAAGCTAATCACAAGATTGTGTGTAGTGTGTTGGTGGCTATTTTTCTGCATTTTGGTTAGACTGGTTGTTGTGTTTTTGGAGTAAAATCAAGCTATACTAGGCTTCCCTTTTGAACTTGCTTAAAACCTAGCAAAAAACTAGAAATTGGAGGCCAGACTAGACTGCCTTTTTCATGTAATTTCATTGAAGGTTACTACCTTATTTTTTGCAGTGAAACTACTACATCTGGAGAAATTTACGCTACTAAGATAGTCCATTGTATTAGTATTTCAAGTCAAGAAGAGGGTAAGTATCTCTATCTATTAAACTTTCAAGAATTTCTTGGTTAAAACTAGAAGTTGAAGTTGATTTTGTGTCTCATTTTTAGTGTGTTATTGGGTGAAGTTTCTACCTTTTTTGGTGGTTGGTACAACTGTGTTTTTCTTAAAATACACCCATCTTATGGTGGAAATTGATCATAAGAAAATCTAGATAAGTTTCTCCTTTCATTTCCCCTTCTAAGTTCTGAAAACAAGCTAGAACAAAAATTATTGAAATGTTGCCTTGTTTGGTTGTGTTGTTGTTTCCATTGGAGTGATGTTTTGGTTTGGATAAATTAGCATAAACTAGTCTTGTCACTTCATTGTAAGCTCTAGTAATTGAAGAGGCTAAGGACTGGTTGTTGAACAAAAGAATTGGCTAAAGAAACACGTCGAAATAAGGTATATAAAGGTGTCATTGTCCTTGTTTTTCAAGAACGACTTTGTACCATAGAAAGGACCAATTTTATAGCGTATATGAACTCATATAAAGGCATGTACGATTCCGTTCAAAGGGTTAGAGGTACTTGGTCTTAATCTTGAATGGTAAAATATTTTTTAACAATCAAATATAAAGTGAAAGACGCATTATTTATGATTGTGGTTATAGTTGTAAATCAAGTGTGAAGTCCCTCCATGAGTTGGTCCTTTACAATATGTTATATATATGTGTGCGTTTGTGTGCACGTGTGATATTAAATTTTTTTAAGGTCTGGTTTCTACAAAAAGTGATAAAAGAGCTAAGGCGATAACGCACGAACGGACCTAAGCTAAGGAAATGATGTCAAGCTTGGTAAGGGAAAATGAGTTTATCAAAATGAAAATGTCTTAACATGGTTGTCTAACGTTTCATGTATATGTTATAAGATACATGAGACTGAGGGGAGATTTCCTAATCCTTCTTCTTTAAGCTAAGAGATAAGTTACCGGGTCTCTGAGCTCTAATGTCTCTTTTAACATGGTCCATAAATCTTGATGAAATTGTTATGCAGTCTATACCTTCTTATGATGAATACGAGTCTTGAATATATGAATTTAAGTTCTATTTGCTCTCTTTACATGTTATATATGCTAGCTTACAGTTGTGTGTTATGAAAGAGGCCTACACAGCCCACAAATTTAGAATTTATCATTTCAATGCTATGTTTGGTAGATTGACTTAGTGTAAGCCCTATTGGCTTCATTTATAATTATGATTGAGACTTCTGACCTACCCTAGTGCAGTACACCAACTGGAAGATTTTATCCCAGTGTGGTACACCGGCTGGACAAATTTTACATGGAGTTTATGATCGGCTAGACGCCAACACTATAGTTATAGTTTATTCTTATGCATTACTTGATTGCATTTGCACCTTAGTATTGATTTATTATTAGGTTTTGGTTTCTAGGATTTCAGGTTGTTATTATTCCTTATTTCTTGCTCAGTTATCATTATTATCTAATATGTTTACAGTTTCAACCTGATGACATCCAAATCCAATCCTTGATAGGAGAAAGTGTAAATGATCATCGCAAGAATTACAACTCATGAGTTGGGGTCGAATCCACAACAAATAGAGATTGATGACACAAAAGTTGTATATTGAATTGAACTAAATTACATCACTGCATTAAAGATAGAAAAGTAAATGTTGAGGGAAAGTAGGATAACAATTGGAATTCAAGTCAACAACCAGTCAATAAGGCAACCAACGTTGAAGTAACAATATGAGTAATGACTAGGGGTGTTCTATTGACGAGACATTAATAGGATTGGAGCTAACTAGCAAGTTGAAGTATTACTTGCAAACATAAATAGTCGTGGATAAGGAAATACTCTATATTTCTCAACCACTTGAGTATCTTTTGCCTCAGGTTTTCTCTAACCCCAGGGTCCCATACACATCAACCACTATGACTTGGGCAAGAGTCAAGCTATTTCGAACCTCAATTATTTAATGGGTGTATAAATTTTGGCTATCTCTAGCCCAACCCCACACAATCAAAACCACACCCACCATTGTTTTCTCACCCATATTCTATTACTCTTTTCAAGCAACAACAGAATAAATAAGTGTAACCCATATTTGCAATTAAGGATATTTCAATTATAATTTAAAGAAAACAATAGATTTATGCTAAAGAAGTAATTCTAAGATTAAACTAGCAACACCCAATCCAATCTAGCCCATATCATGCACACACCCCTAGCAAGAAGTTTAACTACTCATAGATGAAGAAAAAGAGATTATATTAATAAATAAATCCATATCATTCATTAATAAGAGGAAATTTGAAGCTCAAGGTTGTTTTTATATGGAGGTTTTTATCTTATGGAGGAAGAAGAAGATGAAGAAAAGCTCTCTATCTTTTTCTCTCTCTAGAAATCCAAAACAATACAATATGGAATACTTTTTACAAGAATCTTTTACTTTTTATAAAAGGCGTGCCAATTAGGGAAAGTCTACTCTCTTTTCTTGTGCATTTTCTTCCCATTTTTCCCTCAGCAGCCTCCAAAATGTCTTTGTGCCGAATCTGGATATTTTACCTTCTTTGGCGCTACCTTACTTGCGAGGCACCTGTGTTTTGCAAGTGCCCATCCGCAGAGCGCAAGTCTCTCACAAGTTAGGACCAGACTCCTGACATGCTCCTGCTTTTGCAATTTGCATTTTGCAGGTGCTGACCTGAATTTTGCAGGTACTCTTTTAGCCCCGGACCAGTGCATTTCTGCGTTTGACCTGTGTTTCACAGGTTTCCTCCTGTGAAACGCAGGTCCTCTTCTTTCAGCTTCATGCTTTTTGTCCAATTCTTCTACTTTACCTATTTAAGTTCAATACCTGCACAAACCAAAGAGAAAGGGCGTACAACCTTCCCAAATGATTTGAAAACCAAGAAAAAGCTTATTCTTAAAAGCCTAATGAGTTAGTGAATTACTAACTCATCAAACGCCTAACCTTGAACCATTGCTTATCCTCAAGAAAGGCATTTCTTTACAACTGAACAATTGAAATAAGCATTTCACACCACATGAGATTTTGCACTAGGGACCACTAGGACTAAGACAACCCCAAAATCACACACCTACTCAATGAAAAGAAAAGACTTAACACTTCTACACATTCTCCAAGAAGTACCACAAATGATTGGCATCATTCACAAATGTTTGTTTTATTCAAAAAGGGGCATGGTTTGTCAAAACAAGCTTACATAGCATCTTGAGTCATTACAAATTCACATTCAAAGCATACGTTATAGTTCACTAAACTCTTGTCTCAATCACATCTTTTACTTTGAAAACATTCAAACATGTTCCCCAGAGAAGTGATGCCACTCACATCAGAGAGAATTCCATTTAATTTTCAAGAAATTCACAGACAAGAGGGATTATGGAATAAGGCAAATATACTCACTCCCACAACAAAAGTCTCATGCATACTACTTGACGCATAGGCTTGCCCTTCGTGTAACTCTCCACTAATGTAGAGTTACTACACTAAAAATCAATTAGGACTTGGGGGTCATAATGAAGGCTAAGGGTAAAGGGAGGATAACTTTTTAGTTCTCGTTACTAGAACCTCCCTAATGCCCTTTTGCGAACACTTTTGCACACTTCATTTTTATATTGATATTAGCCCACCTTAAATCTCCTTTATTAACATCTTCAACATTTTTTTCCTTCTTGGCTCTACTTTTTTCCTCATGTAAGAAAGCGGTAGTACCTTTCATCCATCCTTTCTCTTTTAATTCATTCATTTCTTTACACTTTGGTGCTACCTCACATTGGAGCTCCCATACATTTCCTATTTCCTTTTTCAAAACCCCAAACATAGGCTTTTGCCTTATTTCTCTCTTGTCATTCCCCCAATATTTTGGGCATCAAGCCCCAATTTTTCACTTTGTTTAAAAATTAGAACTAGGGAGGATGGGTGCCAAAAGAGGCATTTCAAAAGGATAATAGGCTTGTAATGAGGTTCTCTAAAAAAGGTTAAAGGGTCAACATTGGCTAGCAAGGATGAACGTTCAAGGAGGTAATATGAGTGCAGTGACTACCAAAAGAAAGCCTAAAATCATGTTTTAAGTGTAGCAAAATCTAAAATTTCACTTTAGATCACACTTAGTGCAAGTTCTAGACTCTGACTCTCCCACTCCAGTCATTGCTTTTCTTTCTGTTACTTCGAAAGTAGCTACTTCAGCAATCATTCATGCATGAAAATTAAGCTAAAAGCCTCACCACACAAGGAATCACATTCAAAGGAGTTCACATAATTCATACAACCACGTCAATAATATAGACAAGATAGCCTATGAATCAAAAAGCCAAAAAAGGAATGTGCAACTCATCATAAAAAAAGTGCTCATCTTTTAGATTCAAGTGCCCTTTTTTTCCTCAAAAATCATTTTCAATGCCATTAAAATTTTTTGGTGGGCCCTCTCACAAGAAAGTGCAACAACCAACACAAAAGACTCTAAGCTCGGCATTTTACCTTAAGAAAGTATAATACCCTGAAAGTCCCTAAGATCGGACCTGAGCGTTCAAGCAAAGAAAGTAGGAAAATGTTGTCCAGGTCACAGGACAAGTCATCTAGTGACTCATGGAGAGACCACATGAGTCGTGAAGTGCTCATGAAGTGAGAAAAAATTGGCGAAGACTCATGGTTTGGGGGTGACCACGAAAGGCAGCCACGAGTCGTGATCTGACTCCACGACTCGTGGAGTTGGTCACAACTAGGCGCTGAGTTGGAGATTGAATTTTAGTAGAAGACTTAACTACTGCGACTCAACAACTCTTCAACTTAACCACGAGTCGTGATGTCACTCGTGGTGACTAGTAGTGTCCATTTTTCCCCCATTTTAGTAAGGGGTTTTCGTAATTCCTAACCCCCTAGGTCCTAAACTATATGGTTTTAAGCTCAATTAGAAGGGTTTTAAGAGTACTTAACCTATCATAAGTCTTTCCATTCTATGCATGCAAGACTAGAATGCACCATTGGAGATCAAGCTTGAGATTCCCTAGGTTCTTCCTAAACTCTCTTGGGCAATCAATAAAGGGTGTTAAATCAGATTTATCCAAGTATGTAGGGTTATGAATGGGAGTATTCCTTCACTCCCATGCCCAAATACTCTTCCAAATTCATTAAATTCAAGGTTGATGAATCTATGGGGTTTTAACCCAATTTGTGAAATTCTTTAAGTATCTATCATGTGTAAATTCAATTCATGTTTTTAATGTTGTTTTAAGATTCATGGGAATATTTTATAATGATTTCAATAATAAATTTATGATTTCAAAGTCTTATAATTATGATGCCCAATTATGAAAGTTCATGAGGATCTGAGATTATGATCTATGTTTTCGAGCATGCTAAAATGTCTACGATGAAAGTATGATTTCAAATTACCCATGTTTATGTCCATGATTTTGACTACCAAGTCTATTTCAAATCATGTATATGTTTGGGCAAACCCATATGATCAAGTATGTTTCATGATTTTCTTCAATTTCATGTTATTAGCTTACAACATGGTTTTGGAGTCTAAACTCCCACTTTTGAGCTTGTGGTATGGTTTTAGTCGAGGCTCCTCATGATATGTTTTTAGATTATACATGTACTATAATGATTCATCTTCTTCGCAAGACAATGGTTCATCTTCATTGAAAACGATGGAGAGCTTATGCATATTTTTTAGAGTACTATCTAGCACCGAGTAGGCTAATGGTTCAACTAACCCTGTGTCTTAGAACGACATGCCAATATAGGTTTGTTTAGATTCTTTGGGACCTCCCTTGTGAGCTTTCCCTGCCCCTGAGGGGCCTTCAGCTTAATATCGATATCATGGTCGCGCCCTTAGCCCTGACAAGGCTTTGGACGACTTAGCCCACTTGAGTGTAATAGTCATGATGATGTAAGCTCTATCATGGTAATGTCAGTTATATGATGAGTCTCCCATTGTTCCTCATGATTTCAGTTATGCATGTTCATCAGTCATTATATTATGTTTTCAGCAGGTTTGACCCAATGTTCAATTTTACTTATGAATATCAGTTTCAGCATTGGGTCATTTAAATCAATTATGATATTCAGTCATGTTTACATAATGTTTTCAGATAATAGCATGCAAGCTTTACTCTCAGAATCTTATGTTGAAATGTTTTATGACATGCATGATTTCAGTTTTACTTATTCAATGCTTTTACTTACCTTACATACTCGGTAAATTCCAAGTGCTGACCGCATACTCTATGATGTATCTTTTTATCAGACATGCTCGGACGTTCAGGTTCAATCCTGCTGTTTGCTAGATTCTCAAAGTTAGCATCTCTCAGCTTGTTGGTGAGTCCTCATCCTTCGAGGACTCTCTCATCAATTTATCATCAATATTTTCAGTTTCAGTTTATTAGTGAGTTAGTTGGGGTCTTTTCCCATTAACTTATCAGATTTACAGGCTTATCAGGCATAGTATATATTCAACTTTGAATCAGTGTTATATATTCCGTTGTTAAGATATTATAGTTGTTCAGACTTCTGCTATTTCAAATGTTAGATTTCTGCATTTATTATCTTGAGTTTTAGTTTTCATGTATATGTCATGGTCGACTTGGAGCCATTTATGATTCTAGGTTGCATGTTTAGATCCGGCCTATGTTTGGGTCATGACAAAAAGTCGCCTCTCAATCTATCATTGGAAAAAGTCACCCGGTTCGATACTAAAAGAAAAAAGAAAATCACTCCTTGGGAAAAAACCATGGGACAGAGAAAATTCTTGGAGTTTATTTTCTAACTACTATGAACAAAAGGAAATTGTTAAGACTTGGGTCAAAATATTTGGGAATTTAAAATGGATCCAGCACTAGCACTAACAAGCCGCAAAGAAAATTTTCATTCATCAAAAAGCCCGAAAAGGGCATTCAACCCATTAGCAAAAAGTAGAACTAGCAACAACCAAAGCATAAGAAATTCAGCCCGACATGGGCAAAAAACATCAATAATATCCCACCCCAACTATAGAAACATTGTTCCAAATGTAAACATAAAGAACAAAGGATGGTAGGAGCTCCCTGATGTGGCTACTCTTTATCATCATCATTATCCGACTCATTTCCCTTATCATTGCCATCATCCCCAAAGTTTTCTTTGTCCTCTACCCCAGGCCCTCAAATAAATCATTATTGGGACCTCGGGCAGTGGGTGGGGCAGCCATGGCTTCATCAAGTAAGCTAATGTTGGGGTCCACCCTTGGTGCTCGGTTCATTATCTCTCTTATCTCAGCACGGAGAGAGGAGACTTCTTCCTCGACCACATCCACTTAGGAACATAACTTGCTTAAGATATCAAACATACTCTTCATCTCCTTCATGACCGTCTTGATGATAAGGGCCGAAAGACTTTTAGGTAACTTTTGGAGTTGGTTCTTATGAGACTGTGGTCATCTCGTCCAACTTGTGGAGGCCTTTTGTTCTTAATGAAGTTGGAGGATGTGAATACTTGTGGAGTGGTGCTGCTCCGGAAGCATGCCCTGACATCTCAGGGTTTGGTATGTTGAGGTTGAGAGCAATAGGAGTCTCATCGATGCCATGACAGGTGGAGCCCTTTATTATCCCCCATGCTTGCAACCTCTTCCTTTTGTTTTGGGGAGCATTGGTATCCCTCCTCTTGTCGATAGTTATGACACCCATGGATGCACTACCTTGTTCATCGAGGAATAGCGGAACACCCGCTTTGAGACATAGCTGACTAATAAGAACAACATAAAGTAGGGAGGTTGCTTGTTTCCATGCCTTCCTCTTTATCGTGGTAGCCACCACTTCACCAAAGTTGATTGGAACGTCGGATATGATGCAGACAATGAGGATGTCCGTCTTGAGATTCACTAGTTGATCATTCTTAGATGCCATGAGGCGGCTGCATACAAACTCAAGCCATAGTTTGGCCTCAAACTTCATGTCTCTCCTCAGAATACCGCCCCCCATGGTGGTGCATAGAGGTTGATCAATGGAAATAATGCGGGCCACCTAGCCAAACTGGTGTTCTTTTGGTTTCCACCTTCGTCGTAAAATCTACGCCAGAGTCAATCTCATCCTCCCAAAATAGAGAATTAATTGCGTCATAAGTGATGTCTACCTCTACTCCAAAACCATGACCATAGGGAGACAAAGGAAAACATCAATCTTCCCTTTGTGTTTCATGGAATCCTGCTTTGCTAGATAGGAAGCAAGAACTCTGGGACAAGGTTGGGGTAGTAGGTAGGGAGGAGCTCCGCAAACATACGCCACTGCATGTCGTTGAATTGGGCATTCATGTTGGGGAATTCATTCCACAACCCCTCCAAGTTAAATTGCTTCTCAATGGTGAAAGACCTCCCTGTGCATATGAGTTAATGAGCTTTCATGTTGAGCACAAAAACAATGATCGCCTCCCTATTGTTGACGGAGGCTGAGGTTGCTTTGGCCTTCCTCTTTCCTTTGCTCTTGGATGAGGCAGGGGTTTTTCCTGTGTCTGCTTTCGTTGAATAAGTCAGGATTCTACAAAAATAATGTTAGTGCAACAAGCTACCATTATTTTTGTGTTTTTGATAATATGAAAGTAAAAGATACTAATAGACTAAGTTAAGAAATAAAATCTACAAGTTGGATAAATCAAGTTCAAAATTACATCTTGCGTTGCACCTGCGAAATGCAGGTGGACACTCATGAAGTGCAGGTGAGTCGCAGGAGGAAGGCAGAAAACTAGGCCAACTGGACTTGCACCTGCACTGAACCTATGTTTTGCAAGTCTTGATCCACGACTTGCAAGTGTAGCACAGGTGGGTGGCAGTGGCCTGAAGCCTCAATCCACACCTACCCCCCAGCTTGCGTTTCTTAGAACTCGACCTGCGACTTTTCAGGTGTATGGCGGTGCCTAGAATCAAATTTACAAGCCTAGATTTTTGTCGAACACTAAAAGAGAATTACTCTGCTCACTCACACATCACATTTTTTCCCATTACAAGTAGAATATGTTTAACCCCTTTAAAACACCTCTTCAAAGCTTAAAACAATGTAGTTTACCGCTTAGGAGCTTAAAAATTATGAAAATTCCCTTAATGATTTCGCAGGAAAACTGATCCTGTCAGCTATCACGATTTGTAGAATGAGTCGTACAATCCTCCTACAACTCGTGGTATCTTCTCATACTGACCAAGTTCAAAACCTCCAATCCTCTGGATCTTTCCACGAATCCTACTACTACCCGTAACAGCTATCACGAGTCATACCAACACTTGTACATCCAGCATCTAAAAAATCCCAAGTACTTGTTATGATCTGTACCACGAGTCATACCAACACACTATGACTCATAATGGGGACTCATGGTCTGGGGAAAGAAATCTATCAACTGAACCACGGGTGTTTCCATGACCCGTACCACCAACCTACGACTCGTAGGTTGAGTCATACTAAAGAAATTCTCCAACTTTTTCTGCTAATGACATTACAAGTCTCGGGTATAGTCTTAGGAACTTTTGAGGTATTACGATATCTCCCCCTGCGAACATTCTTCCTTGAATGTGGGTTAAACATACTGGAAGGCTGGGAAAAGAAACTGCAATTCCACATACTAAACATCTGAAGCTAAAAACTGACAGAGTGACTGACTCCATACTAATACACATGACTGAACTCAATTTAAGAATCATATGTACATTCTAAAAGATGAGAGGAATTGAGAGACATGAACTTGACATGAAACTGAATAGAGTATTAGAGAGGAAAGTGA
The DNA here is from genome assembly GCA_035772735.1 of Datura wrightii. Classification (NCBI taxonomy): domain Eukaryota; kingdom Viridiplantae; phylum Streptophyta; class Magnoliopsida; order Solanales; family Solanaceae; genus Datura; species Datura wrightii. Next base: position 166,909,524 of record JASDFA010000016.1, read on the forward strand.
TACCTCAAGCTGAAATAGAGCTGGAAGGATGTAAATACGGGTATTTAGCCATCATATCTACTCCGACTTCCCATGTAGCTCCACCAGCAAGTTGGTTCCTCTACAAGACTTTCACTGAAGCTACTTCTTTTTTCCTTAACATCCGAACCTAATGATCAAGGATCATAACCGAAACCTCCTCATAGCTAAGGTTATTCTTAACACCTATGCTCTCCATCGGAACAACCAAAGTCGAGTTACCAATGCACTTCTTTAATAACGATACATGGAAAACTGGATGTATCGAAGTTAAATCTACTGGTAGCTCCAACTCATAGGCCACCTTACTAACACGTCTCACAACTTTGTATGGACCCACATATCGGGGACTAAGATTCCATTTCTTCCCCAACCTCATAACTCCATTCATGGGAGACACTTTCAAAAACATTCAATCATCAACTACAAACTCAAGTTCTCTCCGCCTAACATCCGCATATGACTTCTGGAGACTCTAGCGTGTTTTCAACCGTTTCCTAATAAGTTAAACTTTCTCTCATGGTCTCATCAACTGAATCTGGCCCTATCAACGTAGCTTCACCTACCTCAAACCAATCAATAGGAGATCTACACATCTGTATATAAAGAGCTTCAAAAGGAGCCATCTGAATACTAGAGTGGTAACTGTTGTTGTAAGAGAACTCGATAAGAGGTAAATGATCATCCTAACTACCTTTGAAGTCATCACACAACTTCTCAACATTCCTCAAGATTCTAAATGGTCTGCTCGGCCCGACCATCTGTCTACAGATGAAAAGTTATACTAAGCTTGACCTGAGTACCAAGTCCCTTCTGAAATGATCTCCCAAACTTCGAGGTATACTGAGTACCTCTATCCAAAATAATGGACAAGGGAAATCCATGCAACCGACTAACTCTCGAATATATAATCTAGCATAGTCCTCCGCTGAATAAATAGTTTTGACTAATAGAAAATGAGCTACTTTCGTCAACCTGTCTACCACCACCCATATAGAGTCATACTATCAGTGTGTGCGCGAAAACCCTGTGATGAAGTCCATATTAATATCTTCTCACTTATAAGTGGGGATACTAATGTCCTGTAGCATACCTCCAGGTCTCTGATGCTTCACTGTCACTTGTTGATAGTTCAGACACTTAGCTACAAACTCTGCTATGTCCTTCTTCATGCCATTCCACCAATAAACTTCATGTAGGTCATAGTACATCTTTGTGGCACATGGATGTATAGAATATTGGGAACCATGAACCTCATGCAATATCTATTCTCTCAAATCATCAACATCCATAACACATAAACGTCCCTGATATAGAATTACACCATCTCCCCCTTGGGAAAGACCTCCACCTTCTGGTTTTGAACCTCTTCTTTCAACTTCACAAAAATAGAAAGCTCATTTTTCCTAGCCTTGACCTCATTCGCCAAAGAAGATTCTAAACCATTATGAACAAAGACACCACCATCTGTCGAATCCACAAGGCAAACCCCTAATCGTGTAAGCTGATGCATATCCTTCACCAACTCTTTCCTTCCATCATCCACATGAGAAACACTCTCCATGGAAATTCTACTAAGGGCATCTGCCACTACATTGTCCTTTTCGGCATGACAAATGACACTCATGTCATAATCCTTGAGCAGCTCTAACCACCTCCTTTAAATTCAAGTTCTTTTGAGAGAACACATACTGAAGGCTCTTGTGATCTGTAAACACATAAAAATGGACCCGATACAAGTAGTGTCTCCAAAATTCAATATAAACACCACCGCTGCCAATTATAGGTCATGCATACATTAATTTTTCTCATGAATCTTAAGCTCTCTAGAGGCATATGCAATGACCTTACCATGCTGCATTGACACACAACCCAGACTAACCCTAGAGTCATCACAATACACAACGAATCCATTCGTTCCCTCTGGTAGGGTCAATACTGGGGCTGAAGTGACTCAAGTCTTTAACTCCTAAAAACTCTTCTCACAAGCATCGGACCACTAAAATTTGACTTTTGTCTGGGTCAACTTAGTAAACGGTGCATCAATGGATGAAAATCCTTCAACATACTTCTTGTAATAGCAAACTAAACACAAGAATCTCTTGATATCCGATGGATTAACTGGTCTAGGCCAATTCTTTACAGCTTCTATCTTTTGAGAGTCCACCTACACTCCTTTTCTTGACACCACATGGCCCAAAAATGCTACTGATTTTAACCAAAACTCATAGTTGCTGAATTTAGCAAAAAAATTGGCATTCCTTGAGAGTCTGTAGCACTACCTTCAAATGAGCGGCATGCTCCTCCTCGCTCTGAGAGTATATGAGAATGTCATCTATGAAGACGATCATGAACGTGTTCAAATATTGTTTAAATACCCTGTTTATCAAATCCATAAAAATTGTAGGAGTATTCGTTAGTCCAAAAGACATAGCCACAAACTTATAGTGACCATACCGAGTTCGAAAAGAGGTCTTCGAAATGTCACTCTCCCTAACTCTGAGTTGGTGATAACCATATTTGAGGTCAATCATTGAGAAGCACTTAGCACCTTGAAGTTGGTCAAACAAGTCATCAATTTGGGAGATGAGAAACTTGTTCTTGATCGTAACATTGTTCAACTGTCAATAGTTAATGCACATACAAAGGACCCATCCAAATTTATAACTAAGAGAACTGGTGCACCCCACAGAGATTTACTAGGCCTAATGAAACCATATCTAGAAGATCCGTCAACTAGTCTTTCAATTCCCTTAGCTCAGCTAGAGACATTATGTAAGGAGGAATAGATATAGGTTGCATATCGGGAAAAAGGTCAATACAAAAGTCAATCTCTCGCTTGGGAGGGACTCCTAGTATATCATTTGGGAAAGCCTCCAAATACTCACATACTAAGGGATAGACTAAAGAGTCGGGGTCTCGAACATAGCATCCTTAACCCGAATTAGATGGTACATGCAACCCTTAAAAATCATCTTTTTGGCCTTAAGGTTGGAGAAGAAATGACCTACAGGAACAGTTGAACCTCCCATCCATTCTAGGACTTGCTTACTTGAAAACTGGAATTCTACCGTACGGGTTTTACATTTTACTAAGGCATAACATGCATTGTTACATCCCCTAAGTTTCTATCGTTTGACCAATGCATACATGCGTATGTTAAGGATTTTGGAGTATAATCATGTAAGGAAGGATCGTGGAGTGAGAATACAAGCACGATGTCGAGCGAGTAGGAGGCCAGGATGAAGGTTGGGCACCCTGGGCGCCATGCCACACTGCCTGCCTGGCGCCATGGCTAGCGTAGCACCCCTGGCCTGGCGCGATGGGTTGCGCAGCTGCCAACAACCTTATATATATATATGTGTGTGTGTGTGTGTGTGTATATATGTATGTATGTATATATATCCTTCATGTTTAAGTGATTCATTTCAATATTTCTTAAAATAGATGAGTGAGCCTTGAGCGACAATTTTATCCAATTTTCACTGAATTACGCCGTTAAACTCCGTTGAAATGCAAATTCATCTTGGATAACAAGTTCCAGGCCTATGAGGAACGTCTCTACGAAGTTATTTCTTGAAATTTTGCTTGGATTGTCGAAACGCCGATGAGTAAAAGTTGTAGAAATCACTTCTATTTGAGTCCTAAGAAATTATAAGTGATAGGTAAGAATTTCTACCTTCTAAACTCTCAGGAACTTGTAAGCTTTCGACCGAATGAGACAAAGTTGGATTTGTAGTTAATGTCTTTGAAAGATATTGTTATTTGTTGATTCCTAGTATTGAAATAACTTTATTCTCTCAGCATAAGGGCTGCGAATTAGAGGAATCAGCGGCTTTAGGCTGGAACTGTCTAGGTGAATGGAAATAAACAATTGAGGTATGTTAAGGCTAACTTCTCTCGGCAAGTTACTCCTGTTGTTTAGATGATACAATCAAATCCCATGTAGTATCTTGCGCTTATTGTGTGGTAGCTGGCCGCTACTAGATGAATTGAGGTTATAGTATATTATCCCTTTCTAGGGAGTTTGTATTCAGTTTTGATTGTCACCAGAGGCGACGAAGGGATTCCCTGTTCAGTTATTTACCAATTAAGAAGACTAGTAAATGCGTTGTTACCATATTGAGGCCATAGAGGCCTGAGGGTAGCTGTTAGCGTACCTTGCTAAGTTAGACACCGTAAGGCTTAGTTGGGCGATAAAATGTAATGTTCTACACCTATACATATACAACAGAGCTCGCTTACAAACCATTGGTGTATCTTGACGCCTACAAGACTAGATCATGATAAAATGACCTTATTTCCCTATAAGTGTCACTAGGGTTGCCAAATGGACCATGTGATAGTTTTTAGGTAAACTACTTACTGCTGGCGATTATATAGATCCTTTCCACTTATAGATGCAATACAGGAGCCCAAATAGCTCAGATACAGTTACAGGAGCCCAGATGGCATAGATACAGTTATAGGAGACCAGACAGGAAAGATACAGTTATAGGAGCACAGACTGGAAAGATATAGTTGTAGGAGACCAGACGGGAAAGATGTAGTTATAGGAGCCCAGATGGCTCATATATAGGTACAGGTGCCCAGATGGCTCGAATATAGCTACAGGAGCCCAGAAGGCTCAGCTATAGCTTCAAAGGTCAAGTATACCATAGTTATAACTCGCTATGAGCCTATAGTGGTACAGATAGGAGGAGTATGATTGCTTTCACTTACCGAGGCTTATAGGGGCCCAGGAAGGTTATTTTGTGTTTTTCGAACCTTCCAGGCTTATAGGGGCCAGGTTAGGTTCTTGTTTGTACATTACCTGGTAGCTATATTCTATATTGTGAGATTATGCAGGTTAAATTTTGGTGCTTATTACTGATTACTTCCAGTTCCGAATCAGTTTCATTCAATAATTATTTATTGCCTTATATATTTGGTACATATTGTACTAACGCCTACGCATGGGGCACTACATACTTGCTTGTAGGTCAAGAAATACAGGGCTCAGGACCATCTCAGCAGCTGTTCAGATCCATTAGATTAGCTATTTCCTTTCTTCCAAAGTTACGAGACAGTTAAGGTTTGATTTTCTTTTGTTGTGTAGCTTTGGGTAGGTCAGGGCTCTGTCTCGACAATATTCTACTCTTAGAGGCTTGTAGACTACAGTTTTTGGGTTAGTTATGTGTTTTTGGTCATGTGTGGCCTATATACAATATAATATGTGTTGATGGCCATGTGGGGCCTAGATATGTTATCTGATAGGAGCATGGTGGTCTTGTCGGCCCGCATAGGATGATATTACTATTGCTGTTGGGTTAGATGATTTACTGAAGGTGTTGAGGGGTGGACTTGTCGGCCCAGGGTTGTGTTTACAACCAAGATATAGTTGTTGTTTTCTTCATTATGTGATGCAGGCGTACACTAGAAGTGTAGATGCCCATCCAGGTTAGGTAAGAGTCTAGTGTGGCACGAGGTTCCACTTACGTCCCCCAAGGTGGGGCATGACAAACTTGGTATTAGAGCAAATGTCGTATCCTAGGAGTCTACAAGCAATGTCTTGTAGAGTGTTTTTATAAATGTGTTGTGCACCACATTTTATAAGCAGGAAGCTACAAGGCATGATAGTATGGTTACCCCTCCTGCTTCTTAGATCATGTTATAGAGCCGAGTTATCTAGGGTTGAGCCCCTAAGTTTATATTGTTATGTCTGTCTATAGAGATGTAAGATATAAGGTAGACCACAACAATTCATGAGCTAGGCACTATAGCAGGAGAGGGTACCAACAAGGTGCCGTAGTTAGGGATAGCCCAGCTTGAGGATGAGAGAGAGACATCCTCTCGATCTCCCCAACATCGCCCAGGGCACCAGGAACCTCCGAGGGTAATAGAAACATCGAACTCACTTCCAGTTCATCCTATACCCTCAGATCAGGATGTTAGAAGTGTAGTACGTATGTTGGTTCAAATGATGGTTGCCCAGCGTCAGCCTCAGCTAGCAGTACGAACTATTGTCGAGACTACTAAGGGGCCTGGGAGTTCGAGAGTCCACATGTCCTTGCCTTGATTCCTCTGCAGTTTACAAGAATAGACCATAGAGAGGACCCTCAGAATTTTAAAGACCAGCTACAGAGGAATTCAGGGTTATGCATGCTTCATCCGCAGAATCAGTTGAGTTAGCAGTGTTCTGATTACGAGAGATAGCAATTTTTTTGTATGAAAAATGGGAAAGGACCAGAGGCCAAGATGCACCTCCACCTACATGACCTAGCTTCTCTGAAGCCTTCATAGACCACTATTTTCCCTAAGAGATCCAGTAGGCCAGAGTAGAGCAGTTCTCACATCTGGAGTAGGGCAGAATGAGCGCCAGAGAATATGTGTTGAGATTTGATTCCTTTGCTAGATATGTGCCAACATTTGTTGATACTATGCCATCCAGGTACATCGATTTATTTTAGGGCTTGCACTGGAGTATGTATAAACTTGTATAACTAACACATTATGAGAGGATATGGATATCTCTCGAATTCAGGCCTTTTCTCAGAACATAGAGGGAATCAGGCAGCATCAGTATGTGATTAACAGGGCAAGTCAGGAGCAGCACCGGAGGGCTAGACCTGCTGACTTTCGAGAAAAAGTTTAGAGTGGCCTAGGCCTATTTTTCAAGTAGGACACTTAGGCCCCCATTTCAGCAATAGCAGGGCATCAGATCAAATCATCATGGATAGTCAAGTCCTAGCGAGAGTTTACGAGCATCAGACTCATAGCAGCAGAGGGGTCCAGATCAGATGAGACCAGCTATACCACATTGTAATACCTATAATAGGTGACATATAAGGGATGAAGATATGGCTGCACCGCCAGTTATTCCTATGGAAATGAGGGATACATGATGAGGGATTGTCCGACTAGATATCAGGGTGATCAAGACCAATAGAATAGGTCCTCAGTAGGTTCATATGCCCCAGCACCCTCTGCAGGGCGTAGTCCCTCAGCTCCAATAGGAAGAGGCAGAGGTAGATTAGGGGCATCCAGTTTTGGCAGTGATTCAGAACGTACTTATGCACTATTAGGGTGACAAGACTCTGAGGCGTCGCCAGCTATTGTGATAGGTACATTGAATGTCTACTCCTATTTAGTTTATGATTTGATATATCCAGGTTCTACATTGTCATATGTTACTCTGTTAGTGGCATAAGAGTTTGATATAGTTCCAAAATACTTCATTGACCGTTTTTTTTGTCTACACCTGTTGGTGAATCTATTATCGCCAGAAGTATTTATCGAGGTTGTACAGTAGAAATTATTGGCCGCCAGAACTCTGGGGACCTAGTAGAGCTGAAAATGATTAATTTTGATGTAATCATGGGCATGGATTAGCTAGCTCTATTTTATTCCATTGTTGAGTGCTAGATAAAGACGTTAGATTCCACTTTCCAGGAGAAGTAGTATGGGAATGGAAAGGAGATGCACCTATAACGAAGGGTAAGTTTATATCCTATCTTCAGGAATGAAAGTTGATTGCAAAGGGCTGTAATTACTATGTTGTTAGGGCTCAACATATATAGGAAGAACCCCCGACTCTTTAATCTATTCTTATGGTTAGTGAGTTCCCAGATGTATTTCTGGATGACCTTTCTGGTATTTCCCCACAACGGGAAATTTACTTCCCCATCGACACGCTACCGGATTCATAATCCATATGTATTCATATGTACAGAATGGCCCCTACCGAGTTGAAAGAATTGAAGGATCATTTGAAAGACTTGTTAGATAAAGGCTTCATTAGGCCTAGTGCTTTTCAGTGGGGTGCTCCAGTCCTATTTGTGAGAAAAAAGATGGTTCGCTGCGAATGTGTATAAATTAGCGATAGCTAAATTAAGTTACTGTTAAGAACATGTATCCTTTACCGAGAATAAATGATTTGTTTGATTAGTTGCAGGGGGGCAAAATACTTCTCAATGATTGACTTGAGGTTAGGGTACCACCAGGTACTGATTCAGGAGAAAGATATTTCAAAAACGGCCTTCAGAACCACATATGGCCATTTTGAATTCCTTAGTATGTCTTTTGGGTTGACAAATGCCCCAATAGTATTTATGGATTTGATGAACAGTATATTCAGGCCAAATCTAGATTTTTTTGTGATAGTGTTCATTGATGACATTTTGGTATGTTCACGTTCAAAAGTTGAACATATATATCATCTACGAAGACTAGTCCAGATCCTCAAAGATCACAAGTTTTATGCAATGTATTCAAAATGTTAGTTTTGGTTAAATTCTGTGGCTTTATTGGGCCATATTGTATCATATGCAGGCATTCAGGTGGACTCGAAGAAAATTGAGGCTGTAAAAACTTGGCCCAGACCCACAACTCCAATTGAGGTTCGTAGCTTCTTGGGATTAGCCAGGTATTACAGAAGGTTTGTGGAACGATTCTCTGCCCTTTCAGCTCCATTAACGAAGCTGACTCAGAAAGTAGCTAAGTTTCAGTGGACTGAGGCTTGTGAACAAAGTTTCCAGGAATTGAAAAACAGGCTGACTTTTGCACCAGTATTAGCCCTGCCAGAGGGTTCAGAGGGACATGTTGTGTATTGTGACACTTTAGGTAGTAGGTTTGGATGTGTTCTGATATAACATGATAAAGTAATTGCCTATGCTTTGAGGTAAATGAGGAAACACGAGAAAAATTATTCCACCCATGATTTAGAATTAGCTACAGTTATTCATGCTTTGAAAATTTAGAGGCATTACTTATATGGTATTCATGTAGAAATCTTTTGATCACAAAAGTCTCCAGTATGTTTTGACGCAGAAAGTCATTAGTTAGAGTTATTGAAAGACTACGATGTGAACATTCTCTATCATTAAAGAAAAGCAAATATTATTACCGATGCCCTCAATCGCAGATCCATGGGAAGTTTAGCATACTTAATGCCAAAGTAGTAGGGAATAGCTTGAGAGCTGCACCAGTTAGCCAATGTAGCAGTCTGAGTGGTAGATTCAGAGGATAGCGAGGTCGTGATTCAGATACAACATTATCGTCTCTAGTTGTAGAGGTGAAGGAGAAATGGTATGAGGAACCTAGCCTAGTGCAGCTCAGAGACAAGGTTCAGCAGGGTGAACTATTAGCCTTTGAGTTAACAGGAGACGGTGTCTTGAGATTCACAGGTCGACTCTATGTTCCAGATATAGTAGGGCTTCATCAGCAGATTATGGTAGAGGTACATTATTCTCGCTACACTTTTCATCTGGGTTCGATGAAGATTTACCATGATATAAAGGAGATATATTGGTGGCTTGGAAAGAAGAGAGGTGTCGATGAGTTTGTAGCACAGTGTCCTAATTGCCAGCAGGTAAAAGCTGAACATCAGAAACCTGGTAGGTGACTTAAGAGATGGCCGTGCCGATGTGGTAATGGGAAGCAATCAATATGGATTTTTTATTGGGTTACCTCACACCAGACGTAAATTTGACTCTATCTGGGTCATTGTCGATAGGCTCATGAAATTAGCTTATTTCTTGCCAGTCAGGACTACATTTTCAGCTGAAGATTATGCTAAGTTGTATATTGAAGAGATAGTCCGACTGCATGGTATTCCAGTGTCTATCATTTCTAACAGAGGGGCCCAGTTTACAACTAGGTTTTGGAAGTCATTTCAGAAAGGTTTGGGGACGCAGAAAAATTTGAGTACAGGTTTTCATCCCCAAACAGATTGACAGGCAGAGGGCACTCTTCAGACGCTTGAAGACATGTTATAGGCATGTGTGCTAGATTTTTAAAGGAAGTTTGGACGAGCACCTACCTCTTATTGAGTTTGTGTACAATAACAACTATCATTCCGTTATTCAAATGGCATCTTATGAGGCTTGTATGGGTGAAAATGTAGGTCCCTCATAGGATGGTTTGAAGTAGGAGAGTCAGGGTTGATTGGACCAAACATGATACGTCAGTCAGAAGAGAAAGTTAAACTTATTAGAGAACATTTATTGACAACCCAGAGTCGTCAGAAATCCTACTCTGATGTATCGCGTAGTGATTTAGAGTTTGATGTCAATGACTGGGTATTTTTTAAAGTTTTGCCAATAAAGGGCATCATGAGATTTGGCAGGAAGGGCGAGCTTAGCCCTAGATTCATTAGGCCATAATGGATTCTCCAGAAGATAGGCCAAGTGGCTTATGAGTTAGAATTGTCTTTGGGGCTAGAATTTATTCATCCAGTCTTTCATGTATCAATGTTACGAAGTGCTAGGATATCCCTCTTGAATTTTTCCAATTTAACAAAACCAAGTCATGATAAGTGGTTCTAATTCACCTCCTTTCTGTTTCAAGTGTGATTCATGATGGTTGTTAACATTATTCCTTTTTTCTACTATAAATTCTGATTATGCAGCAGCTTCATTATCTTTTTTTATATGGTAAACTCTGATTATTGTGCACTTAATTGATTATTTAGAGGACTTATGAGAATGATTATTCCTTTTCCTTAAACTGATTTATCATGGGAATGATTTGACTATGACATTTGAGGAAAATAGACTTTTCATATTGATCTTTTCTTAATAATATGCAATACTACTACTATTTGATTAATTATGGTAAATTTAGATTTGATGTGTTTGTCCCATAATCATCAGTTTTTTTTTCCTTTTCTTTATTCCCTTAATTGATTTTCTTTGAATATTTCTTTTCTCTTTTTTTTTATTATTCTTGGTATATGAGTAATAACAATAAAATCTGTTATGATTTGTGCCCTCCTTCAATTATCCCCTCAAATGATTATGTGACAACCCTAATATTTATTTATTTTTGAGGATCCAGACATGTCTGTACATAATTGATCTACTATGCTAATTATGGTAAATATATATTTGTCTTACATATAACATGTTTTTTAAGGAGGAATCCGGGTGATTGAGGATTCTCCTCCATCTCTTATGCTATGATTAAATATTTATCTCTATTATATAAGAATTCACCTCTTTGATTTATAAAAAGATCGAGACCTGAACTCTTCTTGAGAGAGACAATTTTGCTTTCTCTTTATTTTCACACACAAATATAATCTTCTCTCTAACAATATTACTACTCCCTCTTCTTTGGCACTCAAAGTTTCCTTATTATTCAGTATTCAGACTCGATAATTCTCGCAGTACTTCTTATTCTTGATTCGCCCTGAACCGATTAGCTCTTTCAAATCATGTGGTTCCATTTATTTTTGTGTAATACTCATTGTATATTGTTGGATGTCTCACTAATTGTTGATAGTTATTCTTGATTCGTGTGTGCTTTAACATATCGTTTAATATGAAATTTCAATCATTTATTTATTTATTTTGTGTGTATCTATTTTGGTTCAAATGTTAAAGGATTGATGGGTTTTGATAGTTACTATTTATGCATATAGACATGCTACTTGAGTTTGTTTATTGTTTGATAACTGGTATTCCTTCCCATTAGTTCGAGATAATGAAGAGTTCGCTCGAGCTTGGAATGGAGAACGGAAAGCCATTTAGCATAGATTTATTTTATTTATTCATTTTTAATTATTTATTTGTTACGCATTGGTTTGTTAAGTATTTGAAAAGATTGTATAAAAATTAAATATAGTAAAAAGGGAAGGTTAAAGGGGGTTGGGGAATTATGTGTTGTCTGTTAGAATATTTCGTTTCTTTAAATTATTTTAAGCATTACATCTTCTTCTAAAATTTCTTTTCCTCACATTTTTAAAAAAACAAAAAAATAATAATAAAATAAAATAAAGCCACTGCCTGCTTTCTCTTTTCAACTAACAATAGGCAGTAATGTTTTACAAATAGTTAAATAAATGCTATCCCTTAACATATAATTATTGAGAATGTAATGGAATTACGATGTCTAATTTCAAATTTTTAAAAACTAAGCTGACCATTCCTCGGAAGTAGCACCAACCCAAATTTTCAAAGGCTATTATGTGTATTTAAATACTACTTTTGCATATATTTAAAATTCAAAATTTTATTTAATCTTTTAAAATATGTTATTATACTTTCAACTTAAGACCAACCTCCAATTAATTTGTTGCTAAACATGAAGGTCACGATTCATAATATCGTATAGCCATCCCTACAAAGCAACAAACAATTTTTAGACTTTTAACTTTTTTTAGATTGTCTTATATCTGAAAATGTTTAATTTATTGCAAAAGTATGTCCTTATTTTATTTTGTTTGGGTTAATTAAGATCTATATGTTGCGAGTTAGTAGATAAAAATATCGTTTACCGTATTTCGTTTATCTTACTAAATTTCTTTATCCTTGCGTATCTAAATAATTTAGATCTTTTAATTAATCATGTCCTTGTCCTTCGAATCATCCGCTTATTCAATAAATATGTCGATATTTCCTTAAGCACTTAGTATCATTAAAAAAATGGGGTTTAAAATATATAATTTCTTCCTTTTGAGCAAAAGTATTTTATGTTTCGTAAATAGATTTTTGTGTTGAAATTGTTTATCATTTAAGTTTTATATTGATCAGTGTATTGATTTAAATTATATTAAGATACTCATTTATTTTTTTAAATAAATTTTATATGACTAATTAGAAAATAACTTAACTATTATTTTTTCACATAATTTTGCATTAATTTGATAAATGACTTAATTTATGTTTAATTTATTTATGTTGTGATTTAACTGTCTTGGCTACTTAATATTTATTGTATTTTTGTTTTGATAAGTTTGCATTATTTTATCACTTAAGTTGCATGTAACCATAAATTAATTTAGTTCATGCATGAATATTTATTTATATTGAAATAAGTTTTTTTTTTATATTTTTTGATTAAGTTTAGCTATATCTTATCATTTAGTTTTCACATTAATTAGTAAACAACTTAACTCATATATTAATAAAAGTTCATTTATCCAATCACGTAGTTATATTAATAATAATTAACTATTCTCTCATCACTTAACATCCCCACATAATTAATCAATCCGGAAGGGACCCACAGTTATGGATCTTGAAAGGTGCCTAACGCCTTCCTTTCGAGGTAACTTGAACCCTTACCTGACTCCGGCGACCTAGGCTAGTTCAAAAAAAGATTTTTTGTATAAAACGGTGCCCTAACGCACCTCAATTTGTTAGGTGGCGACTCTTCATTTAAATTAATCCTTCAAGAGTTGTCACGCTTTCCGCGAGGAAAATGAAGCGCGACAACACGACGACTCTGCTGGGGAATACCTAGGTTCTAACCACTACGGATTTGTGATTATGTAGGATTTTGTGTTTGTGATTGCATTTTTTGATTTATTGTCTCTTCATTAATTTAATTCACTTCTTTTAACTTCTTTTGTATTTTATTTTGTGTGTTCTATTTAAATTTATTCCATGATTGGTTGATCCCTTTAATTAGTTTCTAAAATGATTAATTTTCATGTCCATTTGTTTCATTTTCATGTTGTTTATCTTGTTTAAATAATTAATCTTTGTATTTATTCCTTTTCTCTTTCTTCTAAATCATTTGTTTCACTAAAAACCTAATGAGTTGACATTTGTTTTAAATTTATCTCCGTTGATTCGATTACTATGTTTATTTGCCCCCTTTACTTATTTTCCTCTTCAGTTAATTTATTTCCTTATTTGATTAGTATTTTTTTAAATTTGCTTACTTATTTAAAGTGATTTACTCATATCATGTCTAATGATTCATTAATTTTTTGATTAAAATTTCTTAATTTTCTCTAGTTGATCTCTTTTATATTTACCTTATTTGTTTACTTATTTATTTGTGATGCACTTTCCATATGCATTACTTTTCCCTCATCTCTTTTATTTCTTGGTTTATTGCATGCAAAAAATATTCTTGTCTTTATTTAGGTATTTCTTTGATCTGTTTTACCATCATTTTTAAAGATATTTTATACTTTTAATATGAACTGTGTATTTCATTGCTAGCTTCTGTTATTTGTTAAATATTACTATTTTATCTTAAACTGCTATTTTCATTCATATTTTATTGCGCTTGAAATTTCACACACTTGATAAGGTTGCGTGGTTTCAAGGCCGTTCACTATTATAACACCTCTCGAGGAATGCCTCATGATTTGGTCGATCAGCGGTGCGGCGACGGTCATGAGCTTCTTCACTCTCAAGTTGTCCGCTTGACGGAACCATTTCTTTAATAAGCCTTTTTATCATGCATGTTTATTTTTCAATAAATTTCATGTATATCTCTTTCTCCTTATTCTCTTTATTTGTTGTCGTACTTAGATAATTTTTCTTCCATGATTAACTTCTTACCTTTCACCTTCTATTTTTTTCTTTAAATAATCAATCTGCTTCCATATCAATCCCCTTCCTTTCCCTTTACTTATTTCCTTAAAAATATTAATTTCTTTCCATGTGTGATTTGTTTACTTGTTTGATTTAATTATTCTCTCTTCCTCTCTGATGTGTTTCGTTGCTTAATTTATATTTATTTCATGTATATTTTTTCCCTTTCCTTTATGTTCTTTCTTATGCGTATTATAATTATTCTTATCTTTACTTGCATATTATTTTTATGACTAACCAATGTCTTTTAGTATTATTTTATTTCTTAATTGCTTTATTTGATGTATTTCATTTAAACTGTGTATTTTATTATTGCTTTTTATTTCGTGTTAAATGTTATGCTTTTTAACTGTCATTCCACTCATATTTTCCCCCATTTGTGAACCTCTCACTATCACACACTTTACACGCGAGTTGTGCGTTGCACTTCTCCAAATTTCATTCAAACACCTATTTAGAGAGTTGCCATATTCGTAGGGTGAATGGATAGTTTTACTACCATGTGACCACGTGCTTTCTCGTATAAGAAAATTCTTTAGTCGGTGTCTACCCACTCTTAGAAATCTATGTAAAATCATGCATGCATTACCCCTAGGAGGTCTCGATATCCTTGGTATTGAGATCATTAGTTTGAATTTTCCCAAAGTCCAAAGAGGTTTGCAATCTCAAAAGGGACATTATCATATTTATTTGCATATTTTTTTAGAGTTGAATATGCCTAAAATGTAGACTATTTGCTCTTTAGGTGGGAAGGATAAACTAATGTTTTTATGATGCAAGTGATTACGAAAAAATCGAACATAAAATTTTATATAAGCTATGAAGAAATCAAAAGAAGGAGGGGCGTTTCATTTAGACAATAATTTTATTTTTGTTATAAACATATTTGTATTATAATGAATGTCTATAAAGGTATTTGTATTGTACTGGATACATGTGTTTATATTATAGTGAAAGTCTATCTTTAGGAGAAAAGTTAGGAGGAATTGTCACTATAAATAGATGGGTTCTCCTTCATTGTATTTCATCCAATCAAAAGAAATAAGAGCTTCTCTCCTTCTCTCTTTCTATACAATATTCTTGTTCTTTCTTTATTATTCATAACATGTTATCAACACGAGTCTCTGCCTTGAACACTCACTTTGAAAGATCTGAGATAAGAAAAATTAAAATTTCTTTTTCGAAAGATGTATTAGTTAACAACAGTGATATTCCTTTGGTGATATTGTTTCTCTACGATTCTACTGTCTCAAAATTTGAAGGCCAAGGTATTATTTTTCTCTTTCTTTTAATATGGCTAACCTTACGAAACTTGATTTCGTTGCCCTTCAAAGTTCAGGAAAAAACTACCTTTCATGGGTGTTGGATGCTGAAATCCATATAGATGCAATGGGTCTTGGAGACACCATTAAAAGTAAAAATAAAGCATCAAATCAAAATCGTGCTAAGGCTATGATATTCTTGCGTCATCATCTTGACGAAATTCTTAAAATTGAATATCTCATGATTAAGGATCCACTTGTTTTGTGGAATAGCCTAAAATAAAGGTATGACCACCTAAAGATGGTCATCCACCCAAAGGCACGATATGATTAGATCCATCAAGACTATAAGTCTGTTCATGAGTATAGCTCATCAATATTCAAAATTATTTCAAAGTTGAAACTATGTGGAGAAAATAGTAATGATGTTGATATGATTGAATATGTGGTAGTACACAATTAATTGAGAGCTCCGGAAGAGCTAATGTATTACTACCTGAAGGAATGAAATTATTGTAGTAAGTCTCAAAAGGAAACTTATAAGTTTCAAGGACATTAAAAAAAATTGAGACTATAAATTATGGGAATATCTAATATCTTCATGCTACTACAATTGAAACGGGTTATAAATATTTATGTAAAAGATTACCCGTTATTTTTTTATTTGTAGTACATAAATATGGGTATGATGATGAAATCACATACAAAAGTCAACTAGAAGTTTACTTAAATAAGTTAGCATAACTGGTTGGCCATCCCGGTTCAAATGTGATGCAAAAATAATTGAGAATTCACGTGGCTATATGTTGAAGAAATAAAAGATTCTTCAAGAATTCTCTTGTGTTGCTTGTTCTCATGATAGAATGATTTTGATCAGCTAAGATTGGAATTATATTCCCTGAAATTTTGAAACTTATAAAAGGGTGAATATGGGCCCGTTCACCTAACCTGTGAACCATTTTCTAATAGATGCATCTATGGTATGGTCACATGTGTTTTGATTTCAATTGTCAATTGATTTTTGTAAGATTGTTGCTCGAATTATTAAATTAAGAGCATAGTTCCAAATTATAAAATCATGTTGATAATGCTGATTTATATATATGTTGCTTTAGCAAAAATTATATGCCTCCAATTATAGTCAAATCATTGGTTATGAGAATAAAACTCTCAAATAAAATTTGGTATGAGATATGTTTATTCAACATATAGCAACACTTGAATGCATCAAGCCAACAAGGTTTCCCCTATCACAATTGGTTCAGGGTCAGGAACCAAATAATTCCATCTAAAAATTTGGATGTGTGATATATGATTCAATTGCTCCACCACAATGCACAAAGATGGGTCCCCAAATGAGCTTGGGGGATAAATGTTAGTTTTTCTAACATTAGGGGGAGAAGTAATTAGCAACTGAAAATTGAGTGTGGGATGAATTATCTAGATCCTCGGGAAAAAAAAAGTGAACTTAAAGTTCAATAGATAATTCACTTGCAAAATATTGCAAATCAATTGTCAGATATATTTGCTAACTCTATTTTATAATTCAGTTGCAAATGCTCCAATGAAAGGTCCTTGAAGAACAGGGTCTCTGAGATGCCTGAAGCGTGATACACCAAACGGTTCCAAATATAGAACTCCTTGAAGAAGGAGAGGTGCAAATGATTAAAATATTCATAATGATGAGGCAAGTTCTTTAAGAAAGCACCACGACATAACACTTCATAAAACCTTGGCAAAGGTTCATGTACTTGAAAATGATAAAATGAAGAGATCTCAATAAGTTATGTCGCATTGAAACTGATATCAAAATGATCATCGACGATACCTTTGATATAATGTAGCGCTCAATATTATAAATATTGACGAGGATCTTGAATTCAAATCTGTCAAAAAGTATGGACAGATAAATGATTGGCCAATTAAAAATACGCAATTCAAGTATAATGCCAGTGGATATAAATGGATCCTTGTGGCATAAAGATTTTTCGTAAATTCTGACATTATTATATGGAGAGGTACTCTTGTGGTGGATGCAATTATTTTGAGGTTCCTCATAAATCTAGCAATATATGAAAAACTTGATATGCGCATAATGAAATTATTTTCATGTCAAGAGAGACTGAAAGATATATGAAAATCCTTGAAGGATTTAAAAGAACGAGGAAATTCTTGGTCTTGAAGATATAGTCTGCTCCTACTAGGAGACATTGGAATGGGATCAAACACATAATGCGGTATCTAAAAGGGACTATCGATATGAGCTTATATTATTCTAACAATTGCAGTCCCAATCTTGTTGGTTATGTTAATGTTGGGTATTTATCTGACCCACACAAAGCTCGATCTCAAACTGGCTACGCGTTCATATGTGGAGGTACTGCCATATCTTGGAGATCTACAAAGCAGTCTCTCGTAGCTACTTCATCAAATCATGTTGAGATAATAGCTACTCATGAATCAAATCGAGAATGTGTGTGGTTTAGGTCCATGATACATCTCATTTGAGAAAAATGTGGTTTGAAATGTGATAAATTACCCACAATTTTATATGAAGATAATGTAGCATGCATAGCATAACTAAAAGGAGGATTCATAAAAGGAGATAGGAGAAGCACATCTTGCCAAAGTTCTTCTACACACATGAGCTCCAAAAGAATGGTGATAATAACGTGCAATAGATTCGTTCAAGTGATAATGTGACTGATTTATTCACCAAATCTCTACAAACTGCAACTTTTAAGAAGATGGTGCACAAGATCGGGATGCAAAGATTCAAGCATGTTCTAATTAGGGGGAGTTAATACGCGTTGTACTCTTTTTCCCTTATGAGGTTTTGTCCCACTGGATTTTCCTTATAAGGTTTTTAATGAGGCATCCAAAATGCATATTATTAGATATGTGTACTCTTTTTTGTTCACTAGATTTTTTCCCACTGGGTTTTTTCTAGTAAGGTTTTAGCGAGGTACATTATCTATCAAATAGACATTCAAGGGGGAATGTTATAAACATATTTGTATTATAGTGAATGTCTATAAAGGTATTTGTATTGTAGTGGATACATGTGTTTATATTATAGTGAAAGTCTATCTTTTGGAGAAAAGTTAGGAAGAATTGTCCCTATAAATAGATGGGTTCTCCTTCATTGTATTTCATCCGATCAAAAGAAATAAGAACTTCTCTCCTTCTCTCTTTCTCTATAATATTCTTGTTCTTTCTTTATTATTTCATAACAATTTTGAATATTTCATTTTTGTAAAATGAGATTAAAAAAAAGTTATTTATAATTTTAGGGGAGTAAATAGGATGATACATTATGGAACTTTCGTCTCTCACTAGGCCCATTTCCTGCACAAAAGAGGTCACAATACATTAGGATGCGCAAATTATTTGCTACATTATATATATTATTGTTTTAATTACTTGTATTTGTTTTGCTTTCTAATATCTTAGACAATTCTAGAATTATCTCTTGCTTGTACTCGATCTATCTTATATTCTATATATACACCTTACGTTTTAGGCCCAAACCATAAAATCTTGGAGCCTAATTCGCATTTTGGTTTTCCTTCAGCAATATCATTTCCTATGTGTCTTCCAAAAACATTCTCTTCAGTATGTTTTTCTCGCAATAAATTAACTATTTTTCTAGTTTGGGTCCAAACTTCTCTTTAATTTATCTTCTGGCTTTTAAGGTTTCAATATTGGCATCGAATCTTTCATAACTACAACTCTTTTCGATAATTTTTATCATCACATATTTCTTCTACTCCAAAGGTTGACTAAATTTAAACATCAAAACAGATCAAATGGCTAGCAAAAAAGTGTTTATCGACCTTGTCGACAATGAAGCTGAGCACCAAGATTTTGGGACGCGCCAACATGAAGTTATTCCATTTGAGGCAAGCATAACAGGCATGGAAAGGAAGATAGGTCGAATAAGAGGTCTGGTTGTTGACCTTAGAAACTCATCCGATGTGCCACAATGTTTTCCAGAATCAATGTATAAGAATCACTTTGCTGCTCCCGTCCATACTGTGGCACCTCTCATACTGCCTACCTCACTCATACAGAATGCGCAAGATGGGTCAAGCTTATATTCGCTAGCGCTTCGAAAAGCACTCGATGGTTTGGAAGGAATGTGCAAGGGAAAGGAAAGAGGTGATAAACTCTCAAGATACATGGCCGGATCTGGCCAAAAAATAGAGATGGGTAAATTGGCTGAACTAATGAAGGATGGAAAGAAAAACCTTGATTTTCCATTATTTGATGGGTTTGGAGATCCTCGTTCACATTTAAAGGCATACCTTGACAAACTAGTGAGTATTGGACAAAGTGAAGATCTCAAGATGAAACTGTTTGTTGAGACACTCATTGGATCAGCCTTGATGTGGTATGCCAAGAAAGACACAATAGAATGGGCTTCTTGGAACCATTTGGCTAACAGCTTTTTGAAATAGTATGACAGCAAAATGAAGGGGAAGATAATAAAGCCGGTCATAGAGGAAGTGATGATGCACAACAAGTTTTGTCTGGCCAAACCACTATCCAAGGATAAAAGGAAAGTTATGATCAAACCTCCAAAGTTGAAAGCAAGGAAACCCCAAGTTATGACTCAGTTGGCCGAACCACCTGCAGTTACTTTTGAGATGTTAAGGTCACATGAAATTTTACAGCCAAAGAACGATGACATCCCTAATCCTCTAGGCAAGGTCATGATATAAATGAGTGCCGTCATTTAAAGGAAGAGATACGAAAGTTGATAATCAGTGGTAAGATATCACAAAGACTGCGCGCTCAGCTTATATGGTATCAACCCCCAGAAATCATTCCAACATCAAACTATACTCCAACATATCACCTACCCTTCACCATGAGGCCTCCAGTCCAGACTATGTGGTATCCGCCTTCAACAATTTCTCCAACATCACATTATATCCCGACATCTTACCCATAATTTATGGCCGCAACCTATCCCCACTACCAAGAAACCATGCCAAGGGCAACCGAGAAATAAGTGCAACCTTCAATTAATAGAATTGGAAACAAGGCATTTGAGGAAGAATAAGAGATGACATCTATTAGTTTGCAAAGGCTGCCTTTTCTCTTTGCTTTTCTTTTTCAGCTTTCCGCATTTTCCATATTTATTTGTACTATGAACTATGATTGACCTGATTCCTCATCCGGGATACGTAGAAGCTCATTTAATGAGTTGGTTCTCACCATAATAAAACCTTATTTTCCCCCAAGTTCCCTAAAACTCCACAAGCAGTTTTCTGAAGATGAAACTAGGCTGACAAAGTGATTCGGTAGCAACAATTGAGGATATACTTTAAGCCAAGAGCATGATGTTCAACATAAGTCGACCTTGTTTATTATATCGACTTGCTAAATTCTTTAGCATTGTCACTACTCATCCATTCAAATCCTATCTCTTTAGCACTTGTCAAATGTTACACCTTTCGTTCTACACTGTTGCACGCTTCGTGCTCTCGGATGTTTTCATTTAATTTGGAAGTTGATTATTTTCCCTTTAATTAAATCTTCATTTTGATGTTTATAATCTTATCATTTTGTTCTTATTTGTGTTGTATGTAACTGATGTTTGTATTCGATTTATCTATTTTTCTTAAAGGTTGTCAGGTATTTAAGCATCGATTCAGCTGAGAATCTGCAACTTGACAAAAATGTCCAGCATCCCGAACAATCCTAACCCTCTTGTTAACACGAAATTTGGTCCTCCTCCAACACAAATTGTACCTCTCCGTCCAGCCCCTACTCATACACTCCCTCAATAGATTCTTTGAGTGCACACCCTTCTTGGCACTTTGCAAGACATGGTAACATCCGGAGACTAGCAGACCAAGCTCATGGCACTACAGAAAGAGCTCAATGATTTGGAGAAGATTGTGGATGAGAAATTACACACCAGAAATATTCCAAATCTAAGATATAAAAAGTTATGTATACATCCAAGTGTTAAGCTACCACCGGGATACAAGATCCCAAAATTCAACATCTTCGATGGGCATAGAGACCCAATTGAGCATTTGAAAGACTATTACGGCAGATTGGTCGGATTGGACACAATGAAGCTCTTCTAATGAGATTATTATGCAGAGTCTGTCGGGAATAGAATTCACTGGGTATGTCATACAAGACTTTAACAAATGGCACATATGGGAAGATATGGCTAGAGATTTTGTAGAGCAATACAAGTTTAACACCAAGATTGATCCGACATTTATGGATTTTCTCGAAGTAAGGAAAATGGGTCATGAATCTTTTGAGGAATATGTGATACAATGGAGGAAAGAAGCTTCCAAAATACGTCATTCACTATCCAAAGAAGAATTAGTCCAATTTTTCATCATGTCGCTAGATGGCATCTACCATAAATACTTGTATTTCACAATAATCCATAGCTTTGCAAGCCTGATTCGGATTGGAAAAGAATTGGAGTGTGGAATTCGAATAGGGAAAATTACCGATATAACCGCAATGCAGGCAAGTTTTCCAACACCAGGAGGGCCTTTGAACAAAAGGAAAGAAGGAAACTCAACCATTACATCTCCACCACAACATCATCAAGATATACAACAAGTACACGCCATTATTGACTCTTGCAATATGCAAAGTTCTCAACACCAAGTTTATTATACATCATTTGATTTTAGCCAACATGATTCTTACTACCAGGCTCATCCCGTACAATCTAGTTTTAGTAAACCAAAAGGAGGGAAGTCTTGCACATTTACCCCTCTAACTAAACCTTTGACAAGAATATTTGAAAGGTTGAGGGCCCAAGGAATTTTGAAACCAAGGGGTGGATGGATTCCCAAGTATCCGTCCCTATATTTTAATCCTTCCAGGAGATGTGCATACCATTCAAATATTCAAGGCCACAATACTGAAGAATGTGCAACACTAAGGTACAAGATTCAAGATTTAATTGAGAATAGAAAGATAATAGTTCATCAAGGACCATTGAACTACGGCTACATCACTCCTGGAGCGATCATAGTCAAAGGAGATCCTACAAAGATAGTTCGAAGATATTTGACAAGGAAGCGTAAAAGGAACTGACAAAGATGAGACCGTCGTAAACAAAGTGCCTTTATTCTCCATTTCCCCACTCTATAGCTTTTTCATATTTATTTGTACTCTAAACTACGTGTGACCTGATTTCCTTTATGGATACATAGGTAGCCCACTTATGGGTTTGGTCTCAATGAAATAAAACTTTCTTTTTACCATAGCCAAATATCTTGCTCACATCCAAATATGAAATCCATGAAAATTTTGTTCGACCCTTAAACGACAAATGTGAATTCAAAATTGAATCTTGATGTTCAAATAAAAGATAACCATTTCTTTTAAACTAATGATCTTCTCTGAGTGAAGCAGGAATACACAGTCAAACTGGGGCAGAATATTTAAGGTGTCCTTAAAAATTCCACTAGCAGGCAACAAGGGGATGCATAAAGTAGTTTTGCATTCTAAACTGGGGCAAAATTTTTTAAGGATCCCTCAAAAATTTCACCAAGATGAATTACAAAGCCTTTAGAGGAATGATAGACAATGCCAAATATATTCTTGTAATGAAAAATGACCAATGCTTCATTCTCGCAAATTCAACACATATCGCAATATGTTTTTGCTAGACCTCTATCGTGATACCCTCAGATGATTATCGAAGTTATTATTATGCCACTATCCCTTGCTAGTATTGTGTTACCGAGTTCGTATTGTGCTACTATTCAAGTTATTATTATGCTGTATCATATTGCTATTATGTTAATCCACCAGGCCAATATTATGTTACCATCAAGCTGTTATCGTGTTATTGTTAGGTCACTATTTTTCTACTATTATTTGATCAGCCCCGTATTATGCTGCTATCAAGTTGCTACCATGTTATTATACCGCTATCTGCTACTATTATGTTATTTAATCAGGCCCGTGTTATGCTACCGTCCAATTTCTATCATATTATTATTATGCACTATCACGTCACTGTTCAAATCAAGCCCGTATTATGTTACTGTAAGGTTATTCAATCAGGTTGTATTATGCTACGTTCAAGTTACTATTTTTCCATTACTGTTGGGTTTTTCCATCCTATAATAGGACAATTGGGCTTGTCCACCCTAAAATAGGACAATTGGGTTCATCCCCCTGCAATAGGACAATTGGGTTTGTGCACCCTACAATTTGACAATTGGGTTTGTCCGCCCTAAAATAGGATAATTAGGATAGTCTCCCCCAAAAATAGGATAATTAAGTCGTAATTTATATTTTGAGCCCGTGAGTTATAATTTTGTGCCCGAAATTTATATATAGAGCCAGTGATTTATAATTTGAGTCCGTGCTTTATAATTTGAGCCCGTGATTTATATTTTGAGCCCGCGATTTATACTTTGAGCCCGTGATTTTATTTTTTGAGCCTGTAATTTGAAGTTTAAGCCCGTAAATTTATATTCAAGACAGAATAATTGGGGTTATCCGCCCTAGAACAGGATACGTCTATCCTAAAGAAATTTTATTTTTATCTGAGTACTAACGAACTTATCTAGTTTTGTAGGTATAACCCTTAGAAAGCTGGAATTGGGACAAACATTTTGAAGGTGCTGATTTCGAGACAATAAAACTCTTTCATCGAATTTAATCGATTTTCTCTTTAACTCCTACTCTCGATTTCCTATCCTCTATATGATACCGAAATAATGCTTTGTGCATCTTCATCTCTTGATTTTTATCACCTCGTGCCACTTTTTCTTTATTTAGGACTCATTCGATCAATTTCTTTAGGAATTTCGGTCATCCCTAAATTCTAGAACTACACACGGCCTGATCTCGTGAAACTCGAGATATGTAGGCGACTTGAAATTGAAGTCTCGGCCGCGATATCTTCATAACTCCATTTCCTTTCATCCAGCCTCGCCGAAAATTTTTTTGTTGGTTGGACAAAATTTGCCGCTAGGTCAATGTTCTTTGCTCGATAATTCATCCTTCATTCCCGAGCAAAGAAGGGGCAGTTGTTGACACCCAATTTTGACCTCCCTATTCCCGTCGTATGATGCTTATATATGTATATTTTTAGTCGCAAATGTTTGACTTGCATTCATAATTTTTAAATAATTGGCTATCACAACTCTTTCATAATTATTCCAAATTACATAATTATTTTAAATTATTTATTTTAATTAATTTTTTGATATCACGTAATTATGTCATATATAGTATATTTCGTGATAATATACATACCTTTAATAAAGCAAGATTTTATTTGAAAATATCTTTTTTTACTTAATTTCTATCAATAATTTACATGATAATAATTACATAATTTTACTAAGATTTATAAAATATTTATATAATATTACTTGAGTTTACTTAAATTTATAAATTATTTATGTTGATAATAAAGTTTATATGATTTTTGGTAAATTAATCATATTTCTTATTCATTGAATTATTTACAAAAACATAGTATTTTATTAATTATGTAGTAGCTATTTTCAAAATATTTACATGATTCTATTTAATTTTATAATTTATTTATATTGATAATAATGTTTATATGATTTTTTAGAATTTAGAATATTATGTTACCTATTTTGTTAAATTATTTACAAGTATAGTAGTTTATTAATTATATAGTAGCTGTTTTTAGACTAATTTATTTAAGCTTTAACCACTTTCTGTCTTAATTTATGTCAATTCTAGCCACTTTTGTCAAATCTGGCCATATTTTAAATCCTAATTAAATTCAATTTAAATCCTACCCATTTACCCTACCCACGACCCTCGGACATACCCTAACCTGACCCATTTGCCTAAAAAATTAATCCTAGCCATTCATCTATTTTAATATAACGGCTCACAATAAATCCTACTATTTTCCTGTAATATTCCCTTTCACCCCCAAACCCTAATCTCTCATTCTTTTCTCACTTCCTAACACCAACACCTCCCTCCTCTCCTCACAGACCTAGCGCCGCCCACACCCCCTCTCCATTTTTCTGGCGAAAAACCAGTTGCACCGTCGCTGCTCCGGCGGATAGCCTTCTCCCTTCTCCGTCTCTTCCTCTCCATCGTCACCTTTACTACACCAATGACCGCCGCACTCTCTCTCTTCTTCTTGATAGTGCAGAGACTACAGTAACACCAAAACGACACCGCCTCACCCCGTCAGCCTCCTCTTCTTCTACCACCTGTACCCTATCAGAAACCGCCAGATCCTCCATCTCACCAATGATGTCAGAATATCCATCACAGCCACCCGATCTCCCTCTGCTTTCTCCTCTCTTCTTCACACACAAAAACATATTCTCCGGTCACCAGGCCTCCAATTTCCGGCACCAATAGTCCCTCTCTCTCCATTATTTTCAGCAACCGCCGAAGACTAACAACCATACCCGGAACTCCATCCTTCACTCCCTCCTCCTCCCGTCACTACCCTTCACGGATTTCAGATATTATTACCTTTGAATGGATTATATGTCCTTAACAGTTTTATTTATTTATTTATTCATTTATCATTTTTTATTTGAGTTCTGTGAATTTTGAATGTAATTTATGTTGTAATTTTCATAACATAACTTGTTTGTTCCCTGTTCCCTATTCATGATGTCTCTCTTAACAAGATTTCTTAGATTTGAAATTGGGGCTAGCCTATGTGCTAACTTGGTTAACTATTTGTGATTGTTAACCAAACTCTAGTCCTTTGACGAACCCGATCATGTTATGCACTTATGTGATGAAATTTATTCTTGTGTTTACTTGCTTGCCTGCTCTAATTTTTAATTTGAGCATTTGGCGAATTCTGTTAGGGAACAAATACTTGCTCAATTTTTGTCCATTTTCTTATGTTTGGTTTTAACAAAACTAAGTCATGATAAGTGGTTCTAATTCACCTCCTCTCTGTTTATAGCATGATTCATGATGGTTGTTAACATTATTCCTTTTCTACTATAAATTCAGATTACGCAACAGCTTCATTATCTTTTTTTATATGGTAAACTCTGATTATTGTGCACTTAATTGATTACATAGAGGACTTATGAGAATGAGTATTCCTTTTCCTTAAACTGATTTATCACGGGCATGATTTGACTATGACATTTGAGGAAAATAGGCTTTTCTTATTGATCTATTCTTAATAATATGCAACGGTACTAGTATTCGGTTAATTATGGTAAATTTATATTTGATGTGTTTGTCCCATAATCATCAGTTTTTTGCTTTTTCTTTATTCCCTTAATTGATTTTCTTTGAATATTTCTTTTCTATTTTTTATTATTCTTGGTATATGAGTAATTACAATAAAATCTATTATGATTTGTGCCCTCTTTCAATTATACCCTCAAATGATTATGTGACAACCTTAATATTCATTTATTTTTGAGGATCCAGACATTTCTGTACATAATTGATCTCGACTATGCTAATTATTGTAAATATATATTTATTTTACATATAACATGTTTTTTTAAGGAGGAAACCGGGTGATTGAGGATTCTCCTCCATCTTTTATGCTATGATTAATTATTTATCTCGGCTATATAAGAATTCGCCTCTTTGATTTATAAAAAGATCGAGACCTGACCTCTTCTTGAGAGAGAAGATTTTGCTTTCTCTTTTCTTTCACACACAAATATAATCTGCTCTCTAACAATATTAGTAATCCCTCTTCTTTGGAACTCAAAGTTTCCTTATTATTCAGTGTTCAGACTCGATAATTCTCGCAGCACTTCTTATTCTTGATTCGCCCTTAACCAGTTAGCTCTTTCAAATCATGTGGTTCCATTTATTTTTGTGTAATACTCCTTGTATATTGTTGGATGTCTTACTAATTGTTGATAGTTATTCTTGATTCCTGTGTTCTTTAACATATCGTTTAATATGAAATTTCAATCATTTATTTATTTTGTGTGTATCTATTTTGGTTCAAATGTTAAAGGATTAATGGGTTTTTATAGTCACTATTTATGCCTATAGACATGCTGCTTGCGTTTGTTTAGCCTTTGGTCACAGGTATTCCTTCTCATAAGTTCGAGATCATGAAGAGTTCGCTCGGGCTCGGAATGGGGAACGGGAAACCATTTAGCATAGATTTATTTTATTTAATTATTTGTTTGTCACTCATTGGTTTGTTAAGTATTTGTAAAGATTGTATAAACACTAAATATAGTAAAATGGGGAGGTTAAAGGGGGCTGGGGAATTATGTGTTATCTGTTAGAATATTTCATTTCTTTTAATTATTTAAGCATTGCATCTTCTTCTAAAATTTCTTTTCCTCACATTTTTAAAAAATAAAAATAAAAAATAAAATAAAATAAAGCCACTGTTTGGTTTCTCTTTTCAACTAACAATAGGCAGTAATGTTTTATAAATAGTTAAATAAATACTATCCCTTAACATATAGTTATTGGGAATGTAATGGAATTACGAGGCCTAATTCAAAATATTTAAAAACTAAGCTGACCCGTTCCTCCGAAGTGGCACCAACCCAAATTTTCAAAGGCTATCATGTGTATTTAAATACTTATTTGCTTATATTTTAAAATTCAAATCTTTATTTAATCCTTTAAAAATATTATTATACTTTCAACTTAAAACCGACCTACAATTAATTTGTTGCTAAACATGAAGGTCACGATTCGTAATATCGTATAGCCATCCCTACAAAACAACAAACAATTTTTAGACTTTCAACTTTTTTTTAGATTGTTTGATATCTGAAAATGTTTAACTTATTGTAAAAATATTTATAAATTAGAGTTTTCTTGTCCTTCGTTTATTTTGTTTGGGTTAATTAAGGTCTATATGTTGCGAGTTAGTAGATAAAAATATCGTTTACCATATTTCATTTATCTTACTAAATTTCTTTATCCTTGCGTATCTAAATAATTTAGATCTTTTAATTAATCATGTCTTTGTCCTCCGAATCATCCGCTTATTCAATAAATATGTCTATATTGCCTTAAACACTTAGTATCATTAAAAAAAAGGGTTTAAAATATATAATTTCTTCCTTTTGAGCAAAAGTATTTTATGTTTAGTAAATAGGTCTGTGTGTTGAAATTGTTTATCATTTAATTTTTATATTGATCAGTGTATTGATTTAATTTATACTGAGATACTCATTTATTTTTAAATTAAATTTTATATGTCTAATTAGGAAATAACTTAACTATTATTTTTTCACATAGTTTTGCATTAATTTGATAAATGACTTAATTTATGTTTAATTTATTTATGTTGTGATTTAATTGTCTTGGCTACTTAATATTTATTGTATTTTTATTTTGATAAGTTTGCATTATTTTATCACTTAAGTTGCATGTTAACCATAAATTAATTTAGTTCATGCATGAATATTTATTTATATTGAAATAAATTTTTATATATATTTTTTGATTAAGTTTAGCTGTATCTTGTCGTTTAGTTTCCGCATTAATTAGTAAATAGCTTAAATCATATATTAAGAAGAGTTTATTTATCCAATCACGTAGTTATATTAATAAATAATTAACCATTCTCTCATCACTTAACATTCCCACATAATTAATGAATCCGAAAGGGACCCACAGTTGTGGACCTCGAAAGGTGCCTAAAACCTTCCTGTCGAGGTAACTTGAACCCTTACCCAACTCCGGTGACCTAGGCTAGTTCAAACAAGATTTTTAGTATAGAACGGTGCCCTAACGCACCTCAATTCATTAGGTGGTGACTCTTCTTTTAAATTAATCTTCAAGAGTTGTCACCTGTCGAGTTCCGCTTTCCGCGAGAAAAATGGGACGCAACACCACCTGCTGATTGACCTGGGTGGTCAAGCCCTGGGCTAACATCTGAATAGCTGCCCTGAACTCTGCGTGGGCAACTGACTCAGGTACATGTTTCTCATGGGCTGGTGGGGCTTGTTGGTGCCCATCTCGACGACCATTCTCATGGACATTCCCATTTCCGTTTCTCCTTCTATTAACTCTGAGGGGAGGCATAATTCTGCAAACTCATATAACATGAGTTAAAAGGACTGAGAGATCATTCATCACATGACATAGATCATGAAAGAAGGGAACATTTCCTAAATGTCTCATAGCCTCTTCATCATAAGTGTGGCGCGCTTCACACCCCTGAAAAAGACTCTACTTAATGCGGATTTCAGACACCCTAGGACACTTAAAAATCTAATGCTCTGATACCAAGTTTATCATGACCTGAAGATAGGCCTGGATCGAGACACGGGACAAGAAACCCTAAGAGGCTTGAAGTCGAACCATTGCATAAACATACATCTAACTCAATCAAAGATAAGAGGAAGATCATCGTAAATAACATAGTGGAAGTCTAAACATCGTAATACATCTGAGTAAATACATAAGTATAAAGCTGACTACAAACTATGTCTGAAAAACCTCTAACACTGACAAGTTGATGGGACAAGAGCCCAACTAACTCACTATAGTCTAAAAACTGAAAATACTAAACATGTCTGAATAGAAAGGCCCTCGAAAGATGAGGTCTCACCAACTCTGATCGGGAAGTGCTAATGTTGGAAATATGGCTATTGGCGGGACTAAGCATGGATATCGGAGCCTGTATCATGAAATGATACAACATTGAGTATGCGGTCAGTACGTGAAATGTACCGAGTATGCAGTTTAAGTAAAACTGCGAAGCAATTAAAATCATTAATCATGCATAGTATAGAACATAAATCAAGATAAGATTTTGAGAGTAAGGCTTGCATGCTATTTTCTAAAATCATGATTTGAACATAACTGAACATCATAACTAAATCGAATGACCCAATGCTTAAAACTAATAATCATAAGTAAAATTGAACATTAGGTCAAACTTGCTTAAAACATAATATCATGACTAATGTACATGCATAACTTAAATCATGAGGAACAATGGGAAACTCATCATATAACCTACATTACCACGATAGAGCTTACATGGTCCCGACTATCACACACAAGTGGACAGAGCCATCCAAAGCTTTACTAGGGTTAGGGACACTACCGTGATATTGATATCAAGTTGAAGGCTCCTTGGGGGAAGGGGAAGCTCACAAGGGAAGTCCCGAAAAATTTGAACATACCTACGTTGACACGTAGCTCTGAGGCATAGGGTTGACTGACCCTTAGCCTACTCGGTGCTATACACTACTCCCAAAAACATACATATACTCTCCATTTTTTTTTCAATGAAGCTGACCATCGTTTAGTGAAGGAGATGAATAACAACATACATGCATGATTCTAAAATCATAGCATGAGGAGCCCTGGCTCAAACCATACCACAAGCTGAACATAATTGGGAGTCTTGACTCCAAAACCATGTGGTAAGCTAATTCATGGAATCATAAGAATATACTTGATCATATGGGTTTGCCTATTACTTAACATGCTTGAAATCAACTTGATTTACTTTGAAAATATGAACATAAACACGGGTATTTCGAAATCATACTTTCTTCATAAACATCTCATCATACTTGAACACATAATCCATAGATGTCAAATTTCATGGACTTTCATGGACGGGCATCATAATTTAGAAAACTTGAAAACATAATTTATAATTTAAAATATTGTAAAATCTGCCCATTAATCACCATTCACATTCAAAACATGCTTAGGTCATACCCATGATAAATACTTAGGAAAAATTCACACATTGAGTGAAAACCCCATTGAATCATCAATTAGAACATCATGAATTGAGAGGGAATTGGGCATGGGTGTGGACTATTGCACCCATTTATAGCCTTACATACCTAAAGAGGTCTGATTTTCACACTTCCTTGATTGCAAGAATAAAATTAAGGAAGAACTTTGAAGAAACTAGCCTTTATCACTTCTCAAACCTCTAAGCTTGCATGCATGAATTAGGATAGTCTTAGAATGACTTAACACTTCTTAAAACACTCTATTTTAAGTTTAAAATAATGTAATTTATGCCTTAGGAACATAGGAATCACGGAAAAGCCCTAATTAAATTCACAGGGAAAAACATACTGCCAGTCCCAATGAGGAATTGGATGAATCGTTGTTAGTGACCACGGGTCATGGTCACCTACCGTCACCTTCACTACCACATTTCTTCGGGGGGTCACCGGAGGGGACACCACGACTCATGGTGTACCTAACGAGTCATGGTGATGACCCATTAGGTACAATGTCAAATTTCCTTCATCCTTCAATAGCCCTTGGCCACGACTAACATGATGAGTCATGATCTGACCATGACTCGTGGTCAAATCTGTGGTAACCAAAAAAAACAAAATTTCCAACAATGTCCCAGCCTTTCCGCACGGATCACCTAACAACTTGTGGGGTTCCTAATGGGTCACTAGACAACTTGTCCTTTGACCTGATGCAGAAATTCTTTTTTTCTCTGTTTCAACTCTCGGGTTTGATCTTAGGGCTTTTGGGGTATTACAGGTGTTCCTAGATGTCTACTAGGAGTCCTTCCGGAGTGAGAGATTGACTTCAGTATTAGCCTTCTCCCTGGTACGCAGCCCATATGCATTCGTCCTTACAGAATGGCTCCATTTGATCTAAAGGAATTGAAAGAGCAATTGAAAGATCTCCTAGATAAGGGTTTCATCAGGCCTAGTGAATCCCAATGGGGTGCTCCAGCTCTCTTTGCCCAGAAGCAGGATGGTTCACTTAGGATGTGCATTGACTATCAGTAGTTGAACAGTGTTACAATCAAGAATAAGTATCCCCTCCCCAAGATTAATGATTTGTCTTTCCATCTTTAGGGTGCTAAATGCTTTTCAAAGATAGACCTCGGATCTGGCTATCACTAGCTCAGAGTTAGGGAGAGTGACATCTCGAAGACAACCTTTAGGACTCGGTATGGTTACTTCGAGTTCATACATATATCTTTTGGAATAATGGATGCTCCTGCAACTTTTATGGACTTGATGAATAGGTGTTAAAGTAGTATTCTAATATGTTCGTGATTGTCTTCATAGATATATTCTCATATACTCTGGAAGCGGGGAGGAGCATGCCACTCATTTTAGGATTGTGTTTCAAACTCCCAAAGATCCACAACTTTTTGCTAAATTCATCAAGTGTGAGTTTTGGCTAAACTCAATAGCATTTTGGGCCATGTAGTGTCTAGCGAGGGTGTACAGGTGGACTCTTAAATGATAGAAGCAGTGAAGAATTGTCCTAGACCTGTCAGTCCGATATATATTAGGATCTTTTGGGTTTAGCTGGCTTCTATAGGAGGTTCATAGAGGCATTTTCATCCATTACAACACCATTGACTAAATTGACCCAGAAGAAGGTCAAATTTTAGTGGTCGGATGATTATGAGAAGAGTTTTCAGGAGTTGAAGGCTCAACTCACTTCTGCCCCAGTATTGACCCCACAGAAGGGTTGGTCTCAATTGCGTGTTGATGCTGCATGGTAAGGTCATTCCATATGCCTCTAGACAACTTAAGACTTATGAGAAGAATTATCCAATGCATGAGCTATGTCACGACCCGAATTCACACCCTAGCCGTAACACAGGAAAAGGAACCCTGATAGGCTCCAAGTCGACAATGGAATAATCATAGCACAACACTTAACATTAGAAATGACCAACAACATGGATAAGATGAAGCTAATACAACACTTAAATACAATGCTGAATCCATCAAGACAAATCTAAAAGCCGTCTACAAAACTGATAAGTTGCTGGGACTAGCCCCCAGCTAACTCCTAAAGTTTGAAAACTAAAAACATAAGAAAATATGAACATAAACCACATCCTTGGAAGATGAGGACTCACCACGAGCAGTTGAGAGAGGGCGAAGCGTATCTAACAACGAGGCTGAGCCTGGAGGCCTGAATCTATATCATGAAACGATATAGAACATAAAGGAGTGCGGCCAGTACTTGGAATGTACTGAGTAAATAGGAGACATCAATAAATTGAACATACAATTATACAAGAAGGACATAAATCGAATAAACATTAATAGTAGTGTAACTGAAAGGAGATACAACAGCCTTATATGATATATATATATATATACACACAGTGTAATGTAACAACTTTATAAGGGAATTTATTGAAACATGATCAACTGATGCACAACGGTTATAAATTGGACCAATACAGAGGACCAAAGCCGTGACTGATATCATAGAGGGTCCCTGACTGTCTAAGGGAGAGACCCTTACTTTCGGAGGGAGATTCCATGAATGTCAAAGGGAAACGTTCTTGGCTAGAGAAAATCCCTGACTATTGAAGGGAGTGCAATCTCTAATATGAAGAGTCACTAACTAATCAAAGGAAACATTCTCAGCTAATGAGGGTCCCGACTGACTAGGTAAACATTCTCAACTAATGAGAGTTCCGACTGACTAGGGAAACATTCTCTCCTAATAAAAGTCCCGACTGATTAGGGATAACATTCTATACTAATGAGAGTTCCGACTGACTAAATCTAATCTAAATTGCAACAGTTAATCAGAGACAAGAACATTTACTGATTTCATAATACAACAACCTTTCCGATAGGACTGGGGCTATTTTCTAATAACAACAAGCCCTACAGTTTGAAATATCATTCTCATGCTTTATTTTCATAATTCACCTCATCATGGAGTCAAATCAATAATTGCCTCAAGCATCTTACACTAACGAGCATTCTATAGATACACACTATGCATTATACTTTCACAATATTTCGAATTCCGAATTCATCTCATTCAACATGTAGCAAAGGGTCATGCATGGTTTATAGATCCAATTCATACTTTATCAAAGATACATGGCTTCATTTATTTAGATTTACGAACAACCTGTACATTTAACTCATACCTCACCATTTACAACATAAATCATGGGAGGAGCACACACTTTCATTTCATGAGACCCATTTCATAATTTACTCCATTTTATGAAAAGGATGCAACAATTAGGCCATTATCATAGATTCACCTCATACCCAATCAATTCCATTGCAAGCATAGTGATAATACATGATTTACTTTCAATTGTTCAAACCCATAACTCCAACTCATCTCAACATAGCTATTAAAGGCATAATTGGGTTATTAGGGATAGTCATACAATATTCACATAGTAAAATCATGGTCATGAATTACTACGATAATTAATTGAGCAATAACAAAGTCTCATCAATACTCAAGCCAATTTATGAAGAACATTCTACATTCATACACTTCCATCATCTAACCCACAATTCAAGATAACCCATTAATTTATATCCCGATTTAATTCATAATCGCAGTAGATTTTAGCATTTAAGAAAAATATAGAAGAATTTACCAATCACACAAACCCTAGGTCATGATTTTCTAGATTGTTGAAATCTAGTTTTTAATAAAATATTTTGGGGCACAAGGATGGAAGAATATCCTTATTGAAAAACCGAGATACCTGGTAGAAGAAACCCCACTTGAAATTGCACCTTGAAGGTTAGAGGATAAACCTTGGGGAAACCTTGATATTGAGAGGAGAGTTGAGAAAAAAAGAAGGTTTAGGAATGAAAAACTTTTTAAAATGTCCCCAAAGACACCTAAAACGATGCCACTTAAGAACTGGAAGCATCGAACTTTACCAAAATACCTCTGAGAAAACACTTGAAAAAAATACCCGAACTAGAACCACGACCCTCAGGACGAGTCATTGTTCCTTCCAACGACTCGTCGTCCCTATCTGTTAGGTGCACTAAGATCTCCTTCATGGTTTCAGCTTCTCCAAGAAATGATCAACAGGACGAGCCATTGTTCCTTCCAACGACTCATCATAACCATCCATTGGTTGCACTGGTTCTTGACTGGTGGCCCAACAACAACTGATACGATGAGTCGCTGCTAGAACCAACGACTCGTTGTTCCTTCCATTACCCACACTGGACCAACCCTTATGCCCCTTTCAACAATCGATACAATGGACCATTACTCCTTCTAATAGCTTGCTGTCAACGTCTATATGACTGACCCAGGATTCTGAACACCAACCAACGACTACATCTAACGGGTTGTTGTTCCCCATAGCGACTCATTCCCTCCTCTCGTGGTATCAACACATAGTTTTATTCCTAAATCCCGTCAAATGACTGCCTCCAATGATTCGTTAGAGCGACCAACGACTCATCATTGAGTCGTTCTAGAGCATAGTAGAAATTTTCTACTGGGAACATTTTCAAACTCCGATTTCTAAATCTTGGGAACTTTTGGGGTGTTACAATATCTCCCCATTGGGAACACTCATCCTCGAATTTGTTTGAACATACTGAAAAGATAGGGACGGAATTGGCATCCAAACTCAATCAATCACAGCTAACACCAATGGAGTATCTGACTCCAGACCAACCTTATACACCAAAAATGAATATCCACATCGAACATGCATACCATGGCACAAGATAAACCGATGGACATGAAAGCAACATAGAACTAGGCAGAACACTGAAAAGAATTCTTCCCCCCTTTATCCACTGAACTGATACAGACTAAACCTTCGTTCTTGAGTCGCTTCCTAATACTAAGCTAGCATTCATGATATCTAATCTAACAGAGGTAAGGAATTCATGAGCACGAGTCATTCACGACATCTAAAATTGAGCACATACATGAGAAAAATAATATTCTACTGAGTGGTTAAGCAATTTCTAAAGACTGAGTTCGATCTGACCATATTGGAAAACATGGATTAACACACATAACTGATTCATAACATGAAAATGAGCCTAAAGGATTCAAAGAGCAAGACTAGCATCACTGTCTAAAGCAGTTACCTCTAAACCTCAGGAATCTCCACGTAAGGATGGACAAAATTTAACTTCAACTGAAATACAGGGGAGGTTATCTGAACCTTGAAGAGATCGACATACCGCAACTGCTAGGGATAAAACTCCCTTATGGGCATTCTCAAGGTATGACTTATTTCACATACTCACTATTGTTCGGTGTTTTTCACAACTACACGCAAGTGCACGTGGTCAAACAAGTAGTAAAATGGCTTAAGTAAGCCAAGTATCGATCCCACAGGGACTGAACCAAGGTAATAATCATATTAAGTGTTAATGAACTCTAACTCTAAAAATGCAGACAACAGTTTAAAGAAGATTTTGAAGAGTTTGTTTCCTAATTTATACTAATCTAAATCAAAATTATAAAGTGAGTCTGAACTATAATAATGAGCAAGCTGAGGCTAAAACGAACATGCAAGGAAGTAATTTATCGACACAATTTGGTTAATCTTTCCTTTGGTTTCTAGTCAAGAATTATTGCCTATGGACAGAAACTTTCGTATACTACCCAACTTAAGAATCATGAACCTTCAACCTACATTTTTGTGATAAAAGAATTTCATGTTCTAGCCCTACGAAACCAATTCCTTAATTAACTAATACGACTTTCAGATATATTTCTATTCTAAAGGTAAATCAATTCTCAATTTTCCCAAACTAAGAAGAGATAATATCCTACCAATTCACAACATTCCAATTTCTTTCTCTTTCAAGATAAAATTGGATTTTTTAGATATACATTAACATTGGCCAGACATTAATGCAGTAAGAAGAAGAATTGATAGAACAACCATGGAAGAAAAGATGAAAAACCAAAATGATCAACAATTACATTCCACTACAAATGTTCTTAACCTCAACAAGAAGTGAATTTAGCCACTCATTTGTGGATTAAACATCATCAAATGAGTATAAATCATAAAAAAAATTGAAATAAAGGAGAAAGAGTTAGAGAAGAACCCTAAGAATTTCGTCTCCTCAATTGCCTGTAACCCACGTTCTTGCTCAACTAAGTTAGAATAATTAAAAATAAACCCAAGTGTGCTATTTATACTAGTGGAAGTTTTTCCCGGAATAACAAGCAACGTGTCACGGAGTGCATCGCAGAGCACTGCCTCTGTGACACGGTGCAAACGCGGACTCTCACTGGAATTTCATGTTCCAGGTAAATATGGCCAACGTGCCACGACATGCAATGCAGGGCTTGGCCAACGTGCCACGGCCTCGACGCGGACCTTCACTGGAATTTTTCCAAGTAACCCACCCGAGGCAGATTGCCTCCGCGATGGCAGCGTGACACGGCTCCATCGCGGAGCCCCTTTATTTGCTGCTTGTCCTTGACCTTTTCCGCTGCTCGCTTCTAAGTCCATTCTCGATTTTCACCAACATTCAACTTAGCTTCCTAAAATTACATTTTTCCTGCAAAACAACACTAATCATGTTGGTTAGTATAAATTCACATTTTAACTACAAATCACATGAGAATGTACAAATAATGATAGATAAACAAGACGAAATAAATCATTTGAGCATCACTTGGGCATATAATTCTGCCCAAGATCTCTTACCCCACACTTAAAACCTTGTTTGTCCTCGAACAATAATCTAATATCTTATGCAATTGACACCCAGGTATAGCTACTTTGGCTCGACAATTCAAGCTACAGTTATACCAATTATTTAATATAGGAAATCATCAAGAAAACATGCATAGTCTCATAAACACATTGACATTCACCACATTAAGACCTCCTAGATTCAAGAATCGACTCTCGATCTCGGCAAACTCATGCAAATCAGCTGATCAAGACATCCAACACGAAATTCAATCTCTCGTCAAGCATGTGCCCTCACAACAAAGAGAATTACCCCTTTTCCAATCATATGATTTACAAAGCACTACATGTAGGGGTATATAAACACGATTTCGCTCTCTCTCCCAAAGAATTCACATGCATCATGTCATGAACCATAGGCTTGCCTCTAGTGTATTACTCCACTAATATAAGAAAGTGTGATGTAAGATCACGTAGGACTTAACGGGTTGTAATGTAAGCTAAGGAACTAGTAAATACTGGGCTAACCAATAATAGCAACTAGCCTCCTTAAGCGCTTTTCAATACATCCCACCATCATTATAGGCATTGTTTCTTCCTTTATCCTCCCCTTCTTGAAGTCTTTCTTTAT
Source organism: Datura wrightii (assembly GCA_035772735.1). Taxonomy (NCBI): domain Eukaryota; kingdom Viridiplantae; phylum Streptophyta; class Magnoliopsida; order Solanales; family Solanaceae; genus Datura; species Datura wrightii. The sequence continues at coordinate 166,948,110 of JASDFA010000016.1, forward strand.
TTTTGTTCCCATTTGTTTAAGCATTCTCGACTCAATAACAAAGATTAGTTATACATCTTCATTTTATTTATATTCGGCAAGTGCACCTTTGACCTTATCTTCACTTTCACCACTTCTGCTTTTCCTTTCTTTTTCACACTTTTCACTCCTTGACACTGTGGGAAAATTATTTTTTTCTTGAGCACTTAAGAGTTTTGGATCAATTCACGGCTAATGAAAAGAAGGGATTAAGCTCAGTTTCTACTCTTCGGTGAAAGAAAAAAAATAGGCTAAAGGCTCAATGGGGCTAACTAGGATGTACATTCAAGGTAGGTATGATAAGAAAAAAACTTTCAGTGAAATCAAAGAAATGCCTACATCCTTTCCTACACTACACATCCTTCTTTTCATTTCGTACACACACTAGGCAAGTTCTAGACACTTCACAATAGCATGGAAGAATTGAAACCTCACCTCACACTCATTTTGCACATGCTCAGCTCAAGACTTATTCACAGACTCTTCAATCAGCTAATTACAAGAATTCAATATTAAGCCTCAATCACACCGAATCGAACTCTATGGCCTAGGTATCCCAACATGATTCACATTTGCATGCTTTCATACGAATCATCTTTGCATCTTTAATATCATGTACAACACGCAACAAAATTTCAAACCATGAAGTAGCGACACGTTTTGGAAACAAACAAAAGAAAAAAAATAAAAGAAAGAAAAAAAACTACTCCTATCGACTACATTTCCCTTAAGACGGTCGTCATCCATCCATCATAGAGAACGGTCACTATTTACGACTTCGGTTCAATGGGACTATTCTCGGTAAAAGCACTGAAAACAAAGGCCGAGAAACCCAATCATAAAAAATTCAACAAAAATTTAAAAAAATTTAAAAATATCGATAATTTTGATAGAACACCAAATATTTACACAACCAGCTAACAACAATTTAACACAGCACACAACAGCTTAACATTCATTACACACCGAATTACAATACAAAACATACTCACAAAATCACAGGGTCACAATTTTTTCACAAGCACAATAGCAAGACATGAACATAAACAACAACAAAACAACCGGCACCTAACTACTCCACCCCACACTTAAACCGAACATTGTCCCCAGTGTTCATCAAATTCAACATAGCATAGAAGTAGGTGGCAAAACTCCCTGATCAATCGAAGTATTCAACTTCTTCATCAGGTGTCGTTGCCTCATCCCCCATATCTGAATCGCCCCCGCTATCCTCATCTGACTCAACATTTGAGTCATCGCGGCGTGTCTCCTCATCCGTGGTGACATCATCATCAATAGGTTCCACAAAAGTAGGCCCAACTCGGCATAAAGCCCTGGCCTTTTCGCCAAAGGGGTAATCTAGCTCGAGCTGCCATAACTCATCTTCTGTTGCTGGCCTCCCGCCTACGCGCAACTGTAGCATCTGCATCCCGTACATGCGGGCCATATACTGATCATCCCGAGCGTGTTGCTCCGCTAGTGTGAGAATTGGCCCGTGAGTGGTGTCGGGTGCCTTGGTTTTGGTGACGTCCAAGGAACGCCTATCCATCTGTGGGATGTAGTCTAGGGCCTCCTCCTCGATTTCAAGGACCCTCAGAAATGTGATCATCAAACCACCAAACCCATACCTGTGCCCTTGATGCAAACAGGTTCTCTTCATGGCGGAGATGATCACAGCCCCAACATTAATCTCTAGCCCTTTCATCAGGGCATAAACCAAGCACACACGATCCCGAGTGATATCTATCATGTGCACCCCCGGGATCATGCAGGAACACACGATCTTAAGCCAAATCCTGGCTTCACTGTTCATTTGAGAGTAAGGCAGCATCTGATGATAGCCCCTCTCCTTGTGCCTGCTCCACCGTGCTATTGAACAGGCTCCACACAGAGTGCTCTGATAACCGCATAGGGTGGAGTTATGTTCAACTGCCGGAGTACATGGGCGTCTGTGTCCCGCGCCCCCAATATGGCATTCAGGTGATGAGGCTCAAAGGTGATAACCTGCCCCCTTATCTTGATGGTGTGACTGCGGAGTGTCGGGTTCCAGTTTGCGTAGAACTCCCGAATTAAATGGAGATTGAACTCCTTGGGCTCTTCGAAGATGAAGTTCGGCCCGACAGCGTCAATCCGGTGTACTATTCTGGGGAATTCCTGAGCAAGTGGCTCCCTTGCAATGTGCTCCTTAGGGATGTATTTGGTCTCCTTATGTTTGGCATACCATTTCATCCCTTCGTCCGTCACCCATCGAGTTCCGTATTGACGGCGTTGGCCTCGTGGAACCGCTGGTGCTGCTGGGATTGCCATTCCCAGTCTAATTCTTTTTCTCCTGGCGCCTGATGTAGATGCGCCCTTTCCTTTGTCTTGCATGCTTGCCATCGTTCCTGTCAAATCAAACAGACAGTCCCAATGTTATTCAACTCAAAAATTTGCTTCGATTGAGGTTGGGTTGAGTTAGGCCACCCCACACTTAATCTTTAGCCACAATGAAAATAATTCGGCAAGACTATCATTCTTTTCCAATTTTTATCAATCAACATGCCTCGTGCATTCATATAAGTCGATGGAATAATGACTAAGTACTACTCGGACTTCGCACAACTAATCACAATTTCACAATCAATTTCATTACATCACGTAGCACTTAGCCCAAAAATTTTCTCAACAACAACAACCTATACAATTCACCAATTTTATTTTCCCGAAAATTCCCTTGTTTATTTAGCATATTCATCCATATTCACAACATCATTTACATCACCCAACATGAACAACCCAATCATTTTCAAATTTTCAACCGAATTTAGCTTCTTCCTATTCGAATTCCAACCCTAACTACTAATTTCACACAAATTCAATCAAACATGTATTTATCGAGTTCATATAATCATAATGATACTACGAACCTCAATAAACAATAACTTAAATGAATTCATGCTCAATTTACACTTAGGGAAATCTTTAGCTACCTCACATGCTCAAAAATTGCAAATTTCGGCAAATATTGAGGTTAAGTTCAAGAACGTACCTTTAATTCGATGAACTTGAAGAAAAGTTGAGGAAAATTTGATCCTAGGTCTGTGTCACGTTGGGGGAGGGGGGATTTTGGGGAGTTTGTTGCGGAGGGGAGTGAGAAATGGGAAAAATTGGGTGTTTTCGGGGTTAAAAAGAAGGTTTTTCGCGCGGGTCACCTGGAAACCCGGTGTGACCCATCGCGAATTACACTTCAATGTGTCACGAAGAGTAACGCGGAGCACCCCCTCCGTGACACGGAGCCATCACGCAGGGGTTCTGGAATTTGTAAAAAATTCCAAAACACCTTCAACGTGTCACAGAGGGTAACGCGGAGGCCCTCCTCCGTGACACGGAACCATCGCACAGGCTCACTGTTTTGCCACTTTTAATGTTTACTCACCTCGATTTTTTCCTTTGCGATACTTTGCATTTTTGCCCTTCGTTACACCTGAAAATCATCTCACGACAAGAAATTGGTTAGAATTTATAGGTTTCAAACACTAATGAAAATTTTTTTTTTGGTTTTTGTTTTTGTTTTTATTTTTATTTTATTTTATTTTTCTAAACTAATTCTACTCATCTATTACAACAATTTCACGGGTTGCTTCCCGTGTAGCGCCTAGTTTACCGTCGCGGCACGACGTATCAAGTTTCACCACTTTTTCCTCCACCTTGAGGATCTGAATCTCACCCCTAATTTCTTCTCTAATTTCCTCTTATGCTCCAGGGGTGGTGGTGAAAAATTGTAAGGACCAAGCAGTAGATGTTGCCTTTTGAACTTATTGGCCCTTAAGTAAGTGAAGTCATTTTGTCTCTCCGAGTCAGGAAATTTCAAAATATACAGGGCTTGGTCCTCCTCTATACATTTCTCTATAAGCTTGGAAGACTCTATTTCTCGGTTGTCAACCAAACTTAATGTCGAAAAATGCTTCGAGTGTGGTCCAATACACCTCAACTCTGAAACGGCATTGTGCTTGACCTCCTTACTTGTATACACCTTCTCAGCATCGACATCTATCTCTCCATTAATGTCAACTAGGGGATACTCTATCTCTTCTTCCATGAATGTATTTTCGATAAGTGTGAGCCCATCATGGGGACACTCAAGAGATTCTAATTGTTGGGCTTCATCCAAAAATTCACCCTTGTCTTCTTCTTGTAGTTCCTCTTGAGTATCGCCTAAAACTGTTACCTGCAATTTACCACAAGCTTCAGCCTCAGCCATCATCTCCGTGACTTTGACGCTCATTCTTTCTAGAGCCTCTCCATTCTCTTCTTGCTGAATTCTCAATGCTGCCATCGCCTCCTTCATTGCTTCTGTTTGCTCAAGGAGCTGTTTCAGCATGTCTTCTATTCGAGCTTGGCGTCCCAAGTCCTCACTTTCATCATGCCTATATTCAACAAAAAAAACATAAGGATCATAGTAGGGGCTTGGGGGAGGGGAGTATGCATTCGGACAACCATCCCAATGGCCATCTTGACCACCACATATATTGCACGTATTACAGTGTTGCCACAAGTGGGGTCCTCCGCAATTCAGACAAGATTCGCCAAAATATGAGTATCCACCATTTAAACCATTTGTATTCCATGATGTCATGTCAACAAGGGTATCCAAAAAAAATCAAAAAGAATTAAAACAAATATCTACAATTTTTATTTTTATTTTTATTTTTCTTTCAAAAATAAGACTAACACAAGAATTCTATACATACAAGAGAAAGGCTAAGACCAAGTTGTGAGCACTTATATAGAATTTGTAAACTAACACTAAGAAAGTAAATTTACCAATTGCCAGTCCCCGGCAACGGCACCAAAAACTTGTTCGGTGTTTTTCAAAACTACACGCAAGTGCACGTGGTCAAACAAGTAGTAAAATGGCTTAAGTAAGCCAAGTATTGATCCCACAGGGACTGAACCAAGGTAATAATCGTATTAAGTGTTAATGAACTCTAACTCTAAAAATGCAGACAACAGTTTAAAGAAGATTTTGAAGAGTTTGTTTCCTAATTTATACTAATCTAAAACAAAATTATAAACTGAGTCTGAACTATAGTAATGAGCAAGCTAAGGGTAAAACGAACATGCAGGGAAGTAATTTATCGATACAATTTGGTTAATCTTTCCTTCGGTTGCTAGTCAAGAATTATTTTTTATGGAGAGAAACTTTCGTATTCTACCCAACTTAAGTATCATGAACCTTCAACCTACATTTCTGTGGTAAAATAATTTCATGTTCTAGCCATACGAAATCGATTCCTTAATTTTCTAATACGACTTTCAGATATATTTCTATTCTGAAGGTAAATCAATTCTCAATTTTCTCAAACTAAGAAGAGATTATATCCTACCAATTCACAACTTTCCAATTTCTTTCTCTTTCAAGATAAAATTGGATTTTTTAGATATACATTAACATTGGCCAGACATTAATGCAGTAAGAAGAAGAATTGATAGAACAACCATGGAAGAAAAGATGAAAAACCAAAATGATCAACAATTACATTCCACTAAAAATGTTCTTAACCTCAGCAAGAAGTGAATTTAGCCACTCATTTGTGGAGTAAATATCATCAAATGAGTATAAATCATACAAACAATTGAAAGAAAGGAGAAAGAGTTAGAGAAGAACCCTAAGAATTTCGTCTCCTCAACTGCCTGTAACCCACGTTCTTGCTCAACTAAGTCAGAATTATTAAAAATAAACCTAAGTGTGCTATTTATACTAGTGGAAATTTTTTCCGGAATAACAAGCAACGTGTCACGGAGTGCATCGCGGAGCACTGCCTCCGTGACACAGTGCAAACGCGGACTCTCACTGGACTTTCATGTTCCAGGTAAATATGGCCAACGTGCCACGGCATGCAACGCGGGGCTTGGCCAACGTGCCACGGCCCCGACGCGGACCTTCACTGAAATTTGTCCAAGTAATCCACCCAAGGCAGACTGCCTCCGTGATGGCAGCGTGACACGGCTCCATCACGGAGCCCCTTTATTTGCTGCTTGTCCTTGACCTTTTCCACTGCTTGCTTCCGAGTCCATTCCCGATTTTCACCAACATGCAACTTAGCTTCCTAAAATTACATTTTTCCTGCAAAACAACACTAATCATGTTGGTTAGCATAAATTCAAATTTTAACTACAAATCACATGAGAATGTACAAATAATGATAGATAAACAAGATGAAATAAAGCATTTGAGCATCATTTGGGCATATAATTCTTCCCAAGATAAACTATCTCCCCCTTAGCTTAAAGTTATCATTCTAAGGCCCCCAAATCTTTCTTTAGGTCAGGCTAAATTACTAATTCTTAACTTCTCCTTCATTTCTAACCTTCACTACAAGTCTTACACTAACAACTATTTACATCACACATCGGCAATCTCCTCCCACAATCACAATAAAGCTTCTTGGTCAATACTGGGGTTGGCAACATATAAGGGGTAACATAAGATTCACAACATACTTGTGGCCACTATCGGCGCCTTGCCCTTATCCTGGTGTGCTGCTATGGCATAAGAGCCGTTTTGACGATGCCCACCACCCGACTTAGAGGATGCACCCTGCTGAAACGAGCGGGCTATTAGAGCTACTGAAGAGGTGGTCAAGAATCTACTCTCGCCTTGCTTAGCCTCTGGGCAATCTCGGTGCTTATGGCCCACCTTGCCGCACTACAAAAAAACATCTGAGCCGGCCATGCATTCGCCCAAATGGTGCTTCCCACAGTTGATATACAATGGATACGTAATCTCCCTTACTCTAGGTTTGTATGGAACACTAGCTGTTGAAGGTGCTGGGGCCAATGATTTCTGCTGGTATTGTGAGCAATGTCCACCACTCAACTTCTGCTGGGAGAACTCTAAATCTGCAGTCCTAGCCCTCTTGGCCTCTCTCTCTTTTTCTTTCACCGTTCTACTTCCATCTGTTGAATGAATAATACAAACCGTGAAAAGTCTATGTCCCTGTGTAACATGGTAGTCCTGCACTCTTTAACCAAGGATTCTGACACTTCATTCACAAACCTACTCACTCGGGCCCACTAGTCGGCTACCATCTCTGGTGCATACTTGGATAACTGGGTAAATTCCAATGCATACTCCTAGACAGTCATGTCATTCTGCTTTAAGTTAATGAACTCTGCTGCCTTTGCCTCCCTTAACTCCTGAGGTAAAATCCTGTCCAAGAACGCTGCCATAAATTCATCCCAACCTATGGGACCTGCTCCAATCCCTCGAGTGTCTCTCCACTGACAAAACCAAATATAAGCGACTCATTTAAGCTGAAAGGAGGCTAAGTCTGCACTCTCAATTCCCGTCACTCCCATGATATGAGTGATCTTCTGAATCTCTTCTAAGAACTCATATAGGTCCTCATCAACTTTTGACCCTCAGAATTCAGGTGGGTTCATACGGAGAAAATCTCTTTTCCTTGTCGCCGCTTCATTTCCATTCTAAGGGATACGAGCCATTGCCATCTGGTTAAACTAAGTGCTCAGGGCCTTCGCCAACATGTGAAAGGATGCTTAGAACTCAGCATGAGTAACATGATCATCCATTGGGTTTGCCTGGGCTGGTGGTACCTGCAGGCGGCTGTTACCATGTCTTTTTCCATTGGCTCATCTGGGGGGATTATCTGCGAGCACGTAAAGCATGAGTCATGGGAGGAACTATTTAGGGCTTCATACTCTAAGCACGATAAGAATAATGAAGAAAAGGGAACATTCCTATAACGTCTCATACCCTACTCGTCATAAGTGTGGCGCACTTTACACCCATGAAGAACACTCTACGTAATGCGACTTTTAGACACCCTAGGACACTCTAAACTTTTGCTCTGATACCAAGTTTGTCACAATCTGAATTCATACCCTAGCCATAAGACAGGACAAGGATACTCGAAAGGCTCCAAGTTGACCCATGGAATAATCATGGCACAACACTTAACATTAGAAGTGACCAAAAACATGGATAAGCAGAAGCTAATGATACGAATCTACTAGATGCCATAAGTGCAATTATAACAACACTTAAATACAAGATTGAATCCCTCTAGACAAATCCAAAAGCCATCTACTAAACTGATGAGTTGCTGGGACATAGCCCCCAGCTAACTCCTAAAGTTTGAAGACTAAAAACATAAGAAAATATGAGCATAAACCACGTCCTCGGAAGATGAGGACTCACCACTAGCAGCTGAGAGAGGGCAAAGCGTATCTAACCACGAGCCTGAGCCTGGAGACCTGAATCTATATCATGAAATGATATAGCACACAAAGGAGTGCGGTCAGTACTTGAAATGTACTAAGTATGTAGGAGGCGTAAATAAACTAAACATACAATTATACAAGAAGGACATAAATCAAATATACGTTAATGGTAGCGTAACTGAATGGAGATACAACAGCCTTATATGATATATATATACACACACACATTGTAATGTAACAACTTTATAAGGGCATTTACTGAAACATGATCAACTGATGCACAAGGGTTATAAAATGGACCAATACAGAGGACCGAAGCCGTGATTGATATCATAGAGGGTCCCTGACTGTCTAAGGGAGAGTCCTTGACTGTTATAGGGAGAGTCCCTGAATGTCAAAGGGAAACATTCTTGGCTAAAGAAAATCCCTGACTGTCGAAGGGAGAGCAATCTCTGATATAGAGAGTCATTGACTAATCAAAGGAAACATTCTCAGCTAATGAGGGTACTGAATGAATAGGGAAAAAGTCTCTGCTAATGAAAGTCCCAACCAATTGGGGAAAACATTCTCTGCTAATGAGAGTTTCGACTGACTAAAGCTAATCTAAATTGCAACAGCTAATCAAAGACAAGAACATTTACTAATTTCATCATACAATAGTCTTTTCAACACGATTGGGGATGCTTTGTAATAACAACAAGTCCAACAATTTAAAATATCATTCTCATGATTTATTATCATAATTCACCTCGTCATGGAGTCAAATCAATAATTTCCTCAAGCATCTTAACTAACGAGCATTCTATAGATTCAAACTATGCATTATACTTTCACAATATTTCGGATCGCGAATTCATCTCATTCAACATGTGGAACAGGGTCATGCATGGTTTATAGATCCAATTCATACTTTATCAAAGATACATGGCTTCATTTATTTAGATTTATGAACAACCTGTACATTCAACTCATACCTCACCATTTACAACATTAATCAAGGGACGAGCACACACTTTTATTTCATGAGACCCATTTCATAATTTACTCCATTTCATGAAAAGGATGCAGTAATTAGGCCATTATGATAAATTCACCTCATACCCAATCAATTCCATCAAAATCATAGTTACAATTCATGATTTACTTTCAATTGTTCGATCCCATAACTCCAACTCATCTCAACATAGCAATTAAAGGCATAATCGAGTTATTAGGGATAGTCATACAATATTCACAAAGTTAAATCATGGTCATTAATTACTATGATAATTAATTGAGCAATAAAAAAGTCTCATTCAATTCTCAAGCCAATTTATGAAGAACATTCCACATTCATACACTTCCATCATCTAACCCATAATTCATGATAACCCATTAATTTATATCCTAATTTAATTCATAATCGAAGTAGATTTTAGCATTTAAGAAAAATATAGAAGAATTTGCCCATCACACAAACCTTAGGTTATGCTTTTCTAGATTGGTTGAAATCGAATTTTTAATAAAATATTTTGGGGCACAAGGATGGAAGAATATCCTTATTGAAGAAACCACATACCTATTAGGTGCACTGAATCTCCTTCATTGGTTTCAGCTTCTCCAAAGAATGACCAACAGGACGAGCTGTTGTTCCTTCCAACGACTCATCATAACCATCCATTTGTTGCACTGGTTCTTGACTGCTGGCCCAACAACGACTAACATGATAAATTTTTTCTAGAACCAATGACACTTTGTTCCTTTCGTCACCCACACTAGAGCAACCCTTATGCCCTTTTCAACGATCGATACAACAAATCGTTACTCCTTCTAACGGCTCGTTGTCTCTGTCCGTGTGACTGACTCGAGATTCTAAACACCAACCAGCAACTACATCCAACGGGTCGTTGTTCCCCACAATGACTCTATTATACCCAGGGAACACAATGATCAAATCGGGGAGCCAAAATGGTGAAAAACTAAAATTTCACACCAGGTCACAAAACGAACCTTGAAGTGGCTCATGAGGAGTGACCACCAATCGTGAAGTAACTCATGGTCAAGAAGGGAGGAGGATTGTTTTAGGGTTCACCTCGGGCATGACCACCGGTCGTGGTCAGGCCACACGACTCGTAAGGTAACCCGTGGCCTGGACTGGATGCTAGGCAAGGATAGTTGGACAGTGTAGACAACGGATGGTGACCTCATGGTCACTCACCACGATTCGTGATGTCCTCCGTGGGGTCCTAGGGTGAAATTTTGTCAGTGAGAATGATGACTCAAGAATGCGAGTCATGGTCCCTAGCGATGAGTCGTCTAGTCCTTCGTGGGGACTAGCAGTCAGCATGTTTCTGTGATTTAAGTAAGGGCTTTTTTGTAATTCCTAAGTCCTAGGATCCTAGACTATGTCGTTTTAACATTACAAAGGGAGGTTTAAGAGGGAATAGTCTAGCCTAAGTCCTCATTCATGCATACAAAGGTTTAGGAAGGTGAAAGAAGGATGATCTAGGTGATTTCAAGGTGCTCTTCATCAGTTTCTTCTTGGAAAATCTAGGAAAGTTAAGAACCAGTTATTCTTAGGTATGTATGGCTATCAATGGGTGATTCCTTTCACACCCATGCCAATTCTCTACGATTTCATGAAAATTCTATCAAAATTTATGGGGTTTTGAAATAGATTTATATAAAATCTAATGATTGTTAATGGTCTTTGTGATTTTTGAATCTTATCATACTCTAAGGGATTTGATCAATTCTTATGATTTTAATTATTAATAGTTGTTGTCGATTTTGATTTCTTTTGAATTTAATCTAATTATGCATGACTCATGATGAATCGATTTATGATCTACCTTCCTATAATTATATTTACAAGACCAGCATGAATTATGATTTAAATGATGGATTTTATAAATTACTCATCATGATTTTATGAATTTCAAGCTATATGCATGATTTACAAATATGTATGAACTTTAAGATTCATAAACCATGTTTTGGCCGACTCACGGGCCCTATGCCATGGCTAGTTCACCTATATACAGTTATGTTTATCATTATCATGATTTAGCTAGCCCATGAATTCATGCATGTTATACTATGAGCACTATATATGTTTTGGGAGTAGTATCAAACACCGAGTAGATTTGGGGCCTAGGTTCTATTCCAGATCTCAAAAACTATGTGCCACCGTAGGTATGTTAGGACCTCCTATGTGACTGTCCTCATCCCAAATGGCCCTTTTCATGGTGATATCACACTTTCATGGTACTATCCTTGGCAAGGTATGGATACCCTCCTGACTAGGGTTACAAGTCGAGCTTCATGTATGCTCATATGGGGTATGTCGGTTAAGAGAATCTCCCACCGTTTCACATGATTTATTCATGTTTATGACTATGTATATTTTCTCAAGTCATGTTAAATAAGATTTTTCTCTTACAATTATGATTATGATTGTATTATGAATGTTTTGAAAACCTTGAGCCTTATGTTATGTTACGATGTTTATGGTATGAGCATGATGTCCTACTCTTATGATCATTTATGAGATTTCTATTTTACTTACCTTGCATACTCAGTACATTTCAATTAATGACTACATACTTTCTATGTTGTATTGTCTCATGATACAAGACCCAACTCTCAAGCTCACCTTCCTCAGTCGCTTCTCAGAGTTCGCTATCAGCTTATTTGGTGAGTCCTCATGTTCCAAGGGACTGACAGTTTTAGAATTGTTGGGTTAGTTGGGGAGTTGTCCCATTAATTTGTCTTTCATGATTAGAGGCTTTTCAGACTACACGTTGTAATCAACTATCATGTATGATTATTGTGTTGGCTTTCTCCTTTACTATCTCATGATTACGTTTTCCTTATGTTAAGCCTTCCGCTCATGCGAACGAATTAAATGTATTCTCTCTCCATGGGTTGATTTGGGGTCTTTCAGGACTCCTTGTCCCGTGTTATGATCTGGGTGTACGTTCGGGTCATGACAGACTCGTTCCCTCCTCCCGTGGTATCAACACACAACCTTATTCCGTAATCCCATCCAACAACTGCCTCCAAGGACTTGTTAGAGTGACAAATGACTCGTTGTATGAGTCATTCTGGGGCACTGCAAAAGTTTTCTACAGGCACATTTTCAAACTCCGGTTTCTAAATCTTGGGAACTTTTCGGGTGTTACAACCTAGAGTTTGCAGTTTTGTTGTTTAATATTTGGAGGCTCTACTTGAATGGGGAGCATGTGGATGTTTTCAAAGGCCACAAGAGCCTTCTATTAATGTTTACTCAGAAGGACCTGAATTTGCGACAAAGGAGATGGCTAGAGCTTTTTAAGGACTATGACATGAGTGTCCTTTATCATTATTCAAGCAAGGCCAATATTATAATAGAAGCTCTTACTACACTATCCATGGAGAGTGTGTCTCATGTCGAGAATGGGAGATAGGAGGTTATGAAGGATTTCCATAGGATTTCTCATGTAGGGGTTCGCCTTACAGATTCGACATATGGTAATGTTATTGTTCAGAATAGGTCAGAATCTTCATTGGTGACGAAAGTCAAAGATAGGCAAGATAAGGATCCTATCCTAGTGAAGCTGAAAGAAGCTATTTGGAATCAGAAAGTGGAGTTTTTCTCCCAAGGGGGAGACGGTGTACTCCAATATCATGGCCGATTTTGTGTGCCGGCAGTAGATGACTTGAGAGAGCATATGTTGAGTGAGGCTCGTGGCTCTCAGCACTCTATCCATCAAGGTCCCACCAAGATGTACCGTTATCTAGGATCTCGGGCAAAAATAGCATGTCCGAGCGATGCTTTATAACTTAATGTAGTCTTGTTTGTCTAATTTATTTTATACATTTTCATGTGATTTTATATAAATGTGAATATATATGCTAACCAACATGATTAGTCCTTGTTTTGTAGGTTTCAATGATTTTGAGGAACTAATTCATAAGTTGGTGAAGGAGAGGAATGGAGTCGTGAGCAATGGGCGAAAGTCGGCAAGGAGTAGGCCATGGCATGGCTGGCCGCACTAGGCAGCGTGCCACGCTGTGCGCGTGCCATGCCCAACGCCATGCCATGCCTAGGCCAGGCACGCGAGCAGATGCGGCAGGCAGGCAGCACCAGCGTGCCAGCAACGTGCCACGCCGTGCTAGCTCCGCGACAGGGGACTGCCAAAGCACTGCATGAGCAGCGTGTCACGCCGGCAGCGCTGTGAAACTCGGCAGTTTTGGCTTCTGGATGCAATTTCCAGAGAGCCTCCGCGTTACCTCTATTTCACGGAGGCAGTGCTCCGCGATACACTCCGTGACACGGAGCCATTCCACGACAGGCGAAATTATGCACGTTTCTCATTTATTATAAATAGGTCCCTTAGCTCGTAAAACCACTTTGTCACGGTTTTATTCTGGAAAACTACCTAGGAGTGAAGGGAGAAGTGGGAGAACTCATCAAGGGTTTGTCAAATTCCCTTCTCATCTACCAAATTCTTATAAGTATGTTAATTTAGTTGTAGTTTCTTGTAGTTTTACGAACATGAATGGCTAGAACCCTTCCTCTAGGGTTGAAGCCATGAATTATGATTGTGATTCTATGAAATGTTTTCGGAATTAAGTTATTGATTGTTGCTTCCGTCTTGCATTCTGGATTGTTGGTTGTCTTTATGATTGATCACCATGAAAACATATATGTTAGCTTGGGAATAGGCTTGAGAAAGCAGTGACCTAGATCAGAACATGAGAATGTGAGTAGCATGTTTGTATCTCACGATATAATTTCATGTTAGGATAGAAATATACCTACCTTGCTTGGTTGATAAAATGGGGGTATTCACAGACCGACTTAGGATTATCACATCACCACTCGAAGAAGTAGTTGTGAGGCTAAGTTGAGTTAAATGATTAGATGCATGAAAGTCCCTAATCATTTCCACGTAAACCACAACATAATTGATTGCCCACAAACTAGAAGTAGCATCCTCACTAACAATGATGCAGTGAGGCTAGTTTGTCGTGTTTAGATGCTCGGAAGACCATGAACATGCAATTCTAATTATGTGAAACGACAATCGGTAGTTGCATACTTAACCCATTGCAAATCGTAGCATCACATGATTATCTGGTTTTAAATCTATGTTGCTCCTAGAGTGCATTCAGAATATTTCGTTGACCAAATTTAGACTTAATTAAAAATCTCCCTCGAAAACTTCTATAACCAACATTTTTGGTATTTAAGATCACACTTGTAATGGATAGTTAGAGGAATGGGTCCAGTCCCTATGGGTTAGACATTTCGGTTCTTAAAAAGAGCCACTGTATTACTTGCATGACCCGTACACTTGCAGACGCGCGAATAAGGGCACGTCAAATTTTTGGCGCCTTTGCCGGGGACTCGACGAAGTTTTGATAATTTATCTATTTTGGTGTGATTTGTGAATTTCCTAAAGTGTTGAGAAACTTGGTCTTAGTTTGATTATTTGCAGGTGACAGGTTGTCCTGCCGAGCTGGCTAAAAATAGAGAGCTTGTGGAACCGTTGCTTGAACCTGAACGTCCAATCTATTTGCAAAGGAGAGTAGCTCTAGAGAAAAAGTGGAAGAGACTTCAAGAAAAGGTAAAACAAAAACCACCCATGGGACAAGAACAATTGTCATCAAAAGAAATGGCAGCAAGACCAGTTCGCGAAGTGGCAATCCCACTAGCGACGAATGTGACCTCGAGTATCCGTAAACTGGAGCCTGGAGGGAACTTTGAGCTCAAACAGAACATGGTGCAACTGTTACATTCTAGTGGTCAATTCACTGGGATGGCACATGAGGTCCCGCAACAGCACTTACAGAGCTTTCTAGAGATTAGTCACACGTTTGACCCCACCGGCGTGTCCACAGATTATGTCCGATTGACCCTCTTCCTATTTTCACTATTGGGAGAGGCGAAAAAGTGGCTGAAGGTTGAGCCACCGAACTCTATAACTTCGTGGGATGACTTGGCTAAGAAGTTCCTTATCAGATTTTTTCCTTCAGGCAAGACTGCAAAGTTGAGAAGTGAGATATTAAGTTTCAAGCAGAGGCCTGATGAGAATTTATATATGGCTTGGGAAAGATTCAAGTCATTTTTGAGGGACTGTCGCCATCACCAGCAATCAAATGAAGTGCTGGCCCATACCTTTGTAGAAAGTCTAGACCCACACACAAAAATATTACTAGACTCTGCATCGGGTGGGCAAGCCTTGGAGAAGATGTATGATGAGTTGTACACTTTGTTGAACAAAATCGCTCAAGGAAATCCAGAGTGGCACAACGAGTCATCGAGAGGGGTAGGAAAAAGATCAGGGTTGATAGAGGTAGATGGAATGAATGTCTTGGCAGCGCAGTTAGCTTCATTCCAACATCAGATCATGACTCATTTCAATAAACTGAGTACGAACCAACAACAGGGCCAGGTTAATGCAGTTCAGCAAGCTTCGAGTTGGTGTGAAATTTGTGGTAATAATGGGAACAAGGCAGAATCATGTGGAGCCAATCCGGAATCATTCAATTTTGTTGGGAATGTGCAGCGGAACAATCAGAATGTTGGACACAACTACAACAGAAATTGGCAGGGCCACCCGAATTTTTCTTGGGGTGGAAACCAAAAGCAAAGTTATATGCAACCTCAACAATAGCAGTATCAGCAGAATAGGCAGAATGATGGTCAAGCAAGTAGCAGCATTGAGGAAACATTGCAGAAAATCATGGAGACCCAGACTCAGTTAGTGGAAAATCAGACAAGGATGGCAACAGACTTAAAGAACCAGCAAGTGGCCACCCGAAATCTTAAAAAACAAGTGGGTCAGATAGCAGCTGCTCAAAACATGAGATCACAAGGGGGAGTACCAATAGACACAGATCCTAACCCCCAGTAGATCAATGCCATCAGTCTGAGAAGCGGTAAGCAATTAGCTGATGCAGTGCCAAAAGAGCTGAGAAAGGAGGTGCAGCCGGAGTTGGTTAGACAAGTACCATCCATCAACATGGGAGATAATCAAAGTGTTGGGCAACAAAATGCACAATCTTCAATGCAGCCAGCACAAATACCACCACCACCATTCCCTAAGAAATTCAGAAAGAGCAAGGAGGAGGAATGCTTCAAAAAGTTCTCTGAGAGCTTCAAAGAACTTGACATAAATTTGCCTCTTATTGATGTTCTACAAGGAATGCCCAAGTATGCTAAATACTTTAAGGACGTGATGGAAAACAAAGTTAGGTTGGTGGATGTCCAGACTATAGCACTGACGGAGGAGTGTAGTCACCGGGTATTGAGAATGATTTCGAAGAAGCTCAAAGACCCAGGGAGTTTTACCCTCCCCATACAAATTGGTAAAGATGAGGTGCTACGGGCTTTGTTTGATCTATGGATAGTAGTTAACCTAATTACCCTATCCTTATTCAACACCCTGGAGTCGGGAAAACCGAGGCCGACAATGTTGATGCTGCAGCTGGCTAACAAGTCATGAGTGACACCTGATGGTATAATAGAGGACCTTCTCATCAAAGTAGGTAAGTTCATTATACCTGCTGATTTTATTGTCTTAGATTTTCAGGTTGATTACCAGGTACCCCTAATCTTGGGACGGCCATTCTTGGCCACCGGAGGAGCGGTGATTGACTTGAAAGCAGGGACCCTGAAAATGAGGGTTGCGGATGAAGAAGAACTCTTCCGCATTTACCAAGAAATGAACCCATCCGCACACTATAGAAACCTTTTTCAGGTTAGTGTGTTGTCAGAGGATGAGTGTGGGGTGGAGGATTCCACAGGTGCACGACCAAAGGCAATGTCAAGTGTTCAGCCTGAGTCTGATAGAGGACTTCAAATTAAGAAGAAGTTGGAGAAAGAGAGGAACAGAGTGGAGGCTGTTTCCTCTAAACAGCAAAAGAAAAGGAGATGGTTCTCGAACGGGAACCCAGGTATGAGGATGTCCTAAAAAGGACAGTCCACGTCGTACCACGACGTAAAATAAGGCGCTGCTTGGGAGGCAACCCAAGGGTACCTCAGGTACAAATTGTTTAATTTTGATTTTGTGTTGATTTTGTTGTTTTCATTATGTTTGTGTTTTTGGTGGAAAGTTAAGCGCAGATGGAAGGGAAGTCTGAGTACCGAGAAGGAGGAAGCTAAGAAGCATGAAATAGAAGAAGTGTGGGGTCAAACACCCACCTAGGAGAACTTGAAGAAAATCATGCTTTTAGCTTGGTATAGAGGCTCAGGGAGTATTTCTCGTCCTTTAAGTTTTAATTTGATGCTATGAGGACATAACATGATTTAAGTGTGGGGTGAGAAAAATTTCAAAATTTTTGTGCTCAACAAAATTTTTTGGTGAATGTAAAGCTTGTGAGGAATTTGTGAGAAATTTGAAATATTTGAAAAATTTTTATGAGCAAGCATAAATTCATCACCCGTTGATTTTTCTTTTCGGTTCTTTTCCGATGGGGGGTCTTTGAAATGAAGAATAAAAATTTTCTTTGTCTGTATATAATATTTTTAGTCATAGTTAGGGGCGGTTTCCGACGATGGATGGATGACGGCCGTCTTGAGGAAAATGAGTCATTAAGTTTTGGTTTTTGAAACGTAGCTAATCGATGCTTGATGCTCTTGTTATGTGATATACATGATTGTAAGATGCAAGTATGGTTAGTGTTGAAGCATGCAAGTGGTATAACTTTGGTTGAGATACTTAGGCTCTTGAATTCCACTCAATATGATTGAAGCTTAATGTCTAAATTCTTGTGATTAGCTGAGTTAAGAGTCTGCTGAATGTGTCTCGAATTGAGCATGTGCCATGAGTGTAAGGTTTTTGAGCATTCTGTGCTATTGTGGAATGTCTAGAACTTGCCTGGTGTGTTTATAAAACAAAATGAAGGATGTGAATTGTAGGAGATGACTTAGGCATTTCTTTGAATGAACCAAAATTTTATCCCTCATTTTACCTACCTTGAAAAATTAATCCTAGTTAGCCCCATTGAGCCTTGAGCCTATTCTTTGACAGCTGCAACATAAGCTTAATCCTTTTTATTTCATTAGCCTTGAGCTTGATCCAAAACTACTAAGAAATTAAGGGAAAAATATGAAAGAGCAAAGGAGTGAGAAGAAGGAAAAGAAAGGAAAAGTAGCAAGTTGTAGAAGTGGAGAAAAGGACAAAGGTGCACTTGTGTAAAAATGGTTGATTATTATTAAGGAGTAAGAAAACAAATTAATGAAAAATTATTTATAGAGCTCCTTACTAATAAGCTAAAAGTGCCTAAAGAAAGGGGGAACATAAGAGGAAAAAGAAAGCTGAAAGGAGAAAAAGGTGAAGTAAGGGAAGGGAAGTTCGTAATGAGGGCGTAATGTATTATAAGCGCTTAGGGAAGATAGTCATTATTACTGGCCATAATAGTACCTACCCGTCCCTTAGTTATATTACAACCTAACAAGTCCTACTTGATCTTACATTCATACATCCTTAAATTAGTGGAGTAAAACACTAAGGGCAAGCTTATGGGTCATTGCATGATGCATGTGAATTTTTTGTGAGAGTGAGCGTAATTCTATTCATGTACCCACACATGTTGTGATTTAAAAAGTTTTTGTGTGTGAAAATGGGTAAATCTCTTGCCGTGAGGGCACATGTTAAATGAAGGATATAATTCATGTTGGATTTCTTGATCAGTTGATGCGCATGAGTTTGCTAAGATTGAGAGTTGATTCTTGAGGTTAGGATGTCTTGGCAGGGTTGTATTACATTTCAATGTTCAAATCGTGCATGCTCTACTTTTAACTTGCTATCTTAAATAATCATTATAGTCGTAGCTTGAATTATTTTGCTAAATTAGCTATGGGTGAGTTTCCATATGCATGAGATGTAAAAGTTTGTTCGAGGACGAACAAGGCTTTAAGTGTGGGGTAGGTGATCTCGGGAAAAAATAGCATGTCCAAGTGATGCTTTATAACTTAATGTAGTCTTGTTTGTCTAATTTATTTTATACATTTTCATGTGATTTTTATATAAATGTGAATGTATGTGCTAACCAACATGATTAGTCCTTGTTTTTTAGGTTTCAATGATTTTGAGGAACTAATTCATGAGTTGGTGAAGGAGAGGAATGGAGTCGGGAGCAATGGGCGAAAGTCGGCAAGGAGTAGGCCATGGCAAAGCTGGCCGCGCCAGGCAGCGTGCCACGCCGTGCGTGTGCCGCGCCCAGCGCCGTGCCATGCCTAGGCCAGGCATGCGAGCAGATGCGGCAGGCAGGCAGCACCAACGCGCCAGCAACGTGCCACGCTGTGCCAGCTCCGCAACAGGGGACTGCCAACGCGCTGCATGAGCAGCGTGTCATGCCGACAACACTATGACACTCGACAGTTTTGGCTTCCGGAGGCAATTTCTAGAGAGCCTCTGCGTTACCTCCATGTCACGGAGGCAGTGCTCCATGATACACTTCGTGACACGGAGCCATTCCATGACAGGATAAATTATGCACATTTCTCATTTATTATAAATAGGTCCCTTAACTCCTAAAACCACTTTGTCATGATTTTATTCTGGAAAACTACCTAGGAGTTAAGGGAGAAGTGGGAGAACTCATCTATGGTTTGTCAAATTCCCTTCTCATCTACCAAATTCTTGTAAGTATGTTAATTTAGTTGTATTTTCTTGTAGTTACGAACATGAATGGCTAGAACCCTTCCTCTTGGGTTGAAGTCATGAATTATGATTGTGATTCTATGAAATTGTTTTGGAATTAAGTTATTGATTGTTGCTTCCGTCTTGCATTCTGGATTGTTGGCTGTCTTTATGATTGATCACCATGAAAACATATATGTTAGCTTGGGCATAGGCTTGAGAAAGCAGTGACCTAGGTCAGAACATGAGAATGTGAGGAGCATGTTTGTATCTCATGATATAATTTCGTGTTAGGATAGAAATATACCTAACACCTTGCTTGGTTGATAAAACAGGGGTATTCAAAGACCGACTTAGGATTATCACATCACCACTCGAAGAAGTAGTTGTGAGGCTAAGTTGAGTTAAATGATTAGACGCATGAAAGTCCCTAATCATTTCCATGTAAACCACAACATAATTGATTTTCCACGAACTAGAAGTAGCATCCTCACTCACAATGATGCAGTGAGGCTAGTTTTTCTTGTTTAGAGGCTCGAAAGACCATGAACATGCAATTCTAATTATGTGAAATGACAATCGATAGTTGTGTACTTAACCCATTGCAAATCGTAGTGTCACATGATTATTTGGTTTTAACTCTATGTTGCTCCTAGAGTGCATTTAGAATATTTCGTTGACCAAATTTAGACTTAATTAAAAATCTCCCTCGAAAACTTCTATAACAAACATTTTCGATATTTAAGATCACACTTGTAATGGATAGTTAGAGGAATGGGTCCAGTCCCTATGGGTTCGACATTCCAGTTCTTAAGAAGAGCCACTATATTACTTGCACGACCCGTACACTTGCGGACGCGCGAATAAGAGCACGTCAATCTATGAGAAGTCTATTGGTGGAATGGCATTAAAAAGGATACAACGGAGTTTGTGGCTAAGTGTCCGAATTTCCAATAGGTGAAGGTTGAGCATCAGAGACCTACAGATATGCTTCAGGACATTAGTGTTCCTACTTGGAAGTGGGAAGAGATCAGTATGGACTTCATTACAGTATTGCCTCATACTAGCTGATAGTATGATTCTATATGGGTTATTGTGGACAGGTTGATCAAATCATCCTATTTCTTATCGGTCAAAACTACGATTTAGCCAATGATTATGCTAGGTTGTACATTTGAGAGTTAGTTTAGGTGTATGGAGTTCCTTTGTCCATAATCTCAGATAGGGGGACTCTGTTCACCTCTCATTTTTGGAGGTCGTTTCAAAGAGGCCTTGGTAGTCATATGAATCTTAGCACAACTATTCACCCGCAGACAGATGGTCAGGCCAAGCGAACCGTTTAGACTCTTTCGGAAATTTTGGGAGAATGTGTAATTGATTTTAAGGATAGTTGGGATGATAAGTTTCCTTTCATCAAGTTTTCCTAGAATAACGGTTATCACTCCAGCGTCCAGGTGGCTCCGTTAGAGGCTCTTTTTGGACAGAGGTGTTGATTGCCTATTCAATGGTTTGAGGTATCTGAGGTTACATTGATCGGACCAAATTCAGTTCATGAGGCTATGAAAAAGGTTTAGCTTATTAGAGAAAGGATGAAATAGCACAGAGTCATCAAAAATCTTATGTGGATATTAGGAGGAGAGCTTGAGTTTGAGGTGGATGATTAGGTGTTTCTGAAGGTGTCTACCATGAAGGGAGTGATGAGGTTCAGTAAGAAAAAGAAGCTTAGTCACCGATATGTTAGTCCTTGTAGGATTTTGAGGTAAGTTGGGAAGGTGGCATATGAGTTGGAGCTACCAGCATAGTTTGATTCGGTGCACCGAGTTTTCCATGTATCTCTATTGAAGAAGTGCATTGGTGACCCTGCCTTAGTTGTTTTGGTGGATAGCATTTGTGTGAAGGATATCCTTACTTTTGAGGAGGTTCTGGTTGAGATCCTAGATCATCAGGTTCGGAAGTTGAGAAATAAGGAATAGCTTCAGTGAAGGATTTATGGAGGAATCATCTTGTTGAGAGAGCTACATGGGAAGCCGAAGTAGATATGAGGGCTAGATACATGCATCTTTTCCCTTCTGGCTCAGTTCCATCATGAGGTACCATTTTCCTCCTTAGTTCTCTATTCAGAATCATGTCAAGTACATGTCTCTAAGTCTCTTTCATGTTATTGCATGTATATATATATTTCATGAATTGATTCTAGTGATGTTTATCAGTCCGAAGTCATTCACTCCGTCAGTTTTTAGCTATAGCTGCACAATTTTTGGATTGTAGTTCCTTCTCCAGCCTTTCAGTATTCTTAATCTATATTTGAGGATGAATGGTCCCAAGGGAGAGATAATGTAGCACTCAAAAGTCCCTACAATCAGACTCGAGGGTTGAATTAGAGAAAATAGGAAAACCTACACCAAAGTTACAGAACGACTAAAAGCTCAAGTTGTTGTAGGAAACAATGACCCGTTGAGTGCCTTGTTATAAAACTTCAGTCAAGACATCCCAGAAACAAAAGATCTAGAAACGGCTCATATGGTCATTCAATGGGTCATCCTAAGAGGTCATTATGTGGAGATCAGTAAGGGGTCAAAGTTGGTTCAGAGACAACAAACGTATACCCCGGCTCATTATAGAAGGTAGGGACCCGTGGTATGGATTTATTGTAAGAATTTAGGAATCAACGCAGGCGAGGCAGTGATGATGACGAGAGAAGTGATGAGTCATTATTTCATTTAATGAATCTTCCTATCTAATCATTGGTCAGGGAACTAGAAAAGTACCAGAAGTACTCCGAAAATAACGAATGGATCTAACAAGTCGTTAAGTCCAATAATGACTCATTGGATGGGTCATTGCAGCTAACAATCAAGAATTTTATGCGATTTTTCAGGGGTAGTTTTGTTATTCCTAAGCTCCTTTTTGGGATCTTTACTGAGTTTTTTAAGAGGGTTTAACCTAGCCTAGGTCATTATGATCTCATGACTTCATCCTCCTACGAGATCAAGAGAGGGTTCCTTATAAATTTCTTCCCCAATCTTTTTGGGTGTTCAAGTCAAGCTTAGAAATCAAGTTATCTAGGTACGTAGGGCAAGAAATGAGGGATTTCATCAACCCTCATGCCCAATTTCTTCTCTAACTCATGAATTCAAGTCTCTAATCAAGTGTATAGCAATTCTAGGTTTTTAACCCAATTCTATATAAATATCCACGCTATGTCTATAGGTCCAATCCCTTCATGTTTTGATTGATGATTTAAGATTATTGGGGTAGATTTTATTCTTAATTTAATTATTAAACCATGATTTCAATTTTATGAGAATTAATCCCTATCATGCATGGTTTATGAAATTCAAGCTTATGAGTCTATGATTTCAAGTATGATACGTTATCTAGTATACATGAATGTTTATGAATTTTTATCTTATGATTTTTTGACTTTGAATTACGAAGCTTATTTCAAGTATGTATGACTCTATGATTTTGATACACCCTGTAAATTCTTGACATTTAGCTGACCTATTTGCATGATGGTTAAGAGTTTTAGGATTCCATACATGCTAGAAAAAGGCCCGGAGGGAAGACCGGACAAGCGTCGCGTCGAACCATCGAGAGAGGAGGCTGGGCAGACCCCCTCCGTGATGGCCAGCTTGTCATGGAGGGCTCACCTCCACGATGGCCAGCGTGCCACGAAGGTGAGGTTCAGCCTCAACTATATAAGCCTCCCCTTCGGTTTTATTTCATTCTAACTCATAATTTCCAGGAAAAAAACTAGAAAAAAGAGGGCACGAGAGATTTTGATGAAATTCCATCTGTTTACGCTATTAAATGCGGTCCAAACTCGAATTAATCTTGGGTAGTGAAGTATTAAGCTGCAGGGAGCATTCCTGCAGAGTTAGTTTCATGAAATTTGGCTGGCGACCCATCGTCCTACCGAGCTATGGTAAGTGGAATTTCCCCAAATTAGTGTAAATATACTCCTAGCCCTAAAGTGAGTATTTCTCCCTTCTGGACTTCCGAGAAATAGCGAGTTTCAGCTGTTTTTCGATAAGTCAAAATTTGGGCTATATATATATTCAAAGTAGTGTTTTCTTCCGGAATATTGATGGATTTACTTCTAATTACTGTGTATATGAATGTAGTTGGGAGAAATAGTTGGATATTGGCCGAGTTACGTCAGTTAGTCCAGAAGTCAGAAACTGAGGTACGTAAAGCCAGTTTTTTCGGCAAGTTAGAAATATTAGTATAGTAAAATAGAATAAATTCCAGAAGGAGGTTCCAGAAGCCGAGTATTAAGTGATCTCGGGCAAAATAACATGCCTAAGTGATGCTTTATAACTTAGTTTTTTCTTGTTTATCGACTTAATTATACGCATTCTCATGTACTTCTATGTAAATGTGAATATATATACTAACCAACATGATTAGTTCTTATTTTTGTAGGTTTAAAATGAATTTGAGGAACCAATCCATGAGTTGGTGAAGTGGAGGCATGGAATCGAAAGTAAAATGCGAACGTTGGCAAGGAGGATGCGCGAAACAGCCCACCTGCGCATTGACAACGTGCCACGGCAGGCAGGCTACGTGACCATGGCGTGCCACGGCCCCTAACGCGTTGAACAAGCAGCGTGACACGCTGCCAAACGCGGCAAGGGCTGCTTAGGCGACTGTTTTGATTTTCCAGAATGCCTACGCGATGTCTCCGTGTCATAGAGGCATATTGGGGCGATAACCTCCATGACATGGAGCTATTTCATGCCGGGAATGATTTTGTATAATTCTCGTTTACTATAAATAGGTCCCTTTGCTCCTAAAATCATTTTGTCACGAAATTATTCTGAAAAACTACCAAGGAGTGAGGGAGAAGTGGGAGAACTCACCTAGGGTTCATCAATTTCATCTTCTCTTCTACCAATTCTTTTATGTATGTTACTTTAATGATATTTTTATGTAATTATACGAACTTGAGTGGCTAGAACCCTTCCTCTAGGGTTGAAGCCATAAGATATGATTGTGATTATGCGAATTGGTTTTGGTTTTATGTTATTGATTGTTGTTTTGTCCTACATTCTCAATTATGGTTGTTTTTATGATTGATCACCATGAAAACACACACGTTAAGCTTAGGTAAATGCTTGAGAAAGAAAACCTAGGCAAGAACATAAGAATGTAGGGAGCAAGTTTGTATCTTACGATATAATTCGCGGTTAGGATAAGAAATTATACCTAATTTGTCTTGCTTGGTTGTTAAAACGGGATGAACTAGACACCAACTTAGAAATATCACATCACTACTTGAAGAAGTAGTTGTGAAGCTAAGTTGAGTTAAATGATTAGAGGTACGAAATTCCCTAATCAAGAGCATAAACCCCTCAAACCACATCCACGTAATTGAATTGCCCACGAACTAGAATGTCACATTCCCGCTCAACGATGTAGTTGTGAGGCTAGTTTGTCGTGTTTAGAGGCTCGAAAGACCATGAACATGCAATTGTAATTATGTGAGATGACAATTGATAGTTTCATACTTAAACCATTACAAAGCGTAGTATTGCATGATTATCCGGCTTTAACTCTCGTTGCTCCTTGAATGTTTTCAGAGTATTTCGATGACCACCCCTAGACTTAATTAAACTTTATCGAAAAAGTCTATAATCAATACTTGTGGCATTTAATAACACACTTGAACTTTATAGTTAGCTGAATTGGTCCAGTCCCTGTGGGTTCGACATCCGGCTCTTAAAAAGGGCCACTATATTACTCGTACGACCCGTACACTTGCGGGCTCATCAAGTTTTTGGTGTCGTTGCTGGGGAATCGGCGAAGTTTAGTAAATTTTTATGTTTTTGTGTGATTTTTAATTTCCTTAAATGTTGAGGAACTTGGTCTTAGTTTGACTTATTCCAGGTGACAGGTTGTCTTGCCGAGCTGGCTAGGAATAGAGCGCTTGGGGAACCGTTGCTTGAACTAGAACGTCAAATTCATTTGCGAAGGAGAGTAGCTCTTGAGCAAAAGCTGAAAAGACTTCAAGTAAAGGTACAACAACAACCACCCACAGGACAAGCACAATTGTGATCGAAAGCAATGGCAGCCAGACCAGTTCGCGAAGTGGAAATCCCACAAGCGATGAATGTGAACTCTAGTATCTGTAAACCGGAACCTGGAGGGAACTTTGAATTGAAACAGAACATGGTGCAGCTATTCCATTCTAGTGGTCAATTCACTGGGATGGCACATGAGGACCCGCAACAGCACTTACAAAACTTTCTTAAGATTAGTGACACTTTCATCCCCACCGGAGTGTCCACATACTATGTCCGACTTACCCTCTTCCCATTTTCATTGTTGGGAGATGCAAAGAAGTGCTTGAAAGCTGAGCCACTAAACTCCATAACTTCGTGGAGTGATTTGGCAAAGAAGTTCCTTATTATATTCTTCCCTTCAGGCAAGACTGCCAAACTTAGAAGTGAGATATTAAGTTTCAAGCAGAGGCCTGATGAGAATTTATATTTGGTTTGGGAGAGATTTAAGTCATTATGGAGAGACTACCCCCATCACCAGAAATCCAATGAAGTGCTGGCCCATATCTTTGAAGAAAGTCTAGACCCACATATAAAAATTTTGCTAGACTCTGCATTGGGTGGGCAAGACTTAGAGAAGACTTATGATGAGCTGTACACTTTGTTGAATAGAATTGCACAGGGAAATCTAGAATGGCACAGTGAATCATCGAGAGGGGCAGGAAAAAGAGCAGGGCTGATAGAAGTAGATTGTATGAATGCCTTGGTGGCACAGCTAGCTTCATTCCAGCATCAGATGATGACTCAGTTCAATAAACTGAGTATGAACAACAGCAGGGACAGGTTAATGTAGTTCAGCAAGCTCCGAGTTGGTGTGAAATTTGTGGAAATAATGGGCACAATGAAAAATCTTGTGGAGCCAATCAAGAATTAGTCAATTTTGTTGGGAATGTTCAAAGGAACAATCATGATTTTGGGAACAATTACAACAAGAATTGGCAGAGCCACCAAAATTTTTCTTGGGGTGGAAATCAAAAGAAAGGTTATCAGCAACCTCAACAGGAGCAGTATCAGCAGAATAGGTAGAATGATGGCCAATTGAGCAGCAACATTGAGGAAACATTGCAGAAAATCATCGAGACCCAGACTTAGTTAGCAGAAAATCAGGCGAGGATGACATCAGACTTGAAGAATTAACAGTTGGCCACCCACAATCTAGAAAAGCAGATGGGTCCGATAGCAGCTGCTCAAAATATGAGACCGCAGGGAGGACTACAAAGTGACACCGATCCTAACACCCGCCAGGTAAATGCCATCAGTCTAAGGAGTGGCAAGCAATTAGCTGATGCGGTACCTAAAGAGAAGAGAAATGAGGTGCATCCGGAGTTGGTTAGACAAGGACCATCCACTGAAAAGGGAGAGAATCAGAGTGCTGTGAAAAAAAATGCTCGATCTTCATTGCAGCCAGCACAAAGACCACCACCACCATTCCCTTAGAAATTCAGAAAGAGTAAGGAGGAGGAATGCTTCAAAAAGTTCTTTGAGATTTTCAAAGAACTTCACCTAAATTTGCCTTTTATTGATGTTTTGCAGGGAATGCCCAAGTATGCTAAATACTTGAAGGATGTGATGGCGAACAAGTCAGATTGGTGGATGTCCAAACAGTAGCACTGACAGAGGAGTGCAGTCACAGGGTATTGAGCAAAATTTCGAAGAAGCTCAAAGACCCAGGGAGTTTTACCTCCCCATACAAATTGGTAAACCTGAGGTGCTACGAGCTTTGTGTGATCTAGGGCCAACAGTTAATCTAATGCCGCTATCTTTATTTAACACCCTGGGGTTGGGAAAACCGCAGCCAACAAGATTGATGCTACAGCTGGTTGACAAGTCGTGAGTGGCACCGGATGGAATCATAAGGACCTTCTCATCAAAGTGGGTAAGTTTATTATACCTGCTGATTTTATTATCTTAGATTTTCATGTTGATGACCAGGTACCCTTAATCTTGGGAAGGCCATTCTTGGCCACCAGAAGAGAGGTAATTGACTTGAGAGCAGGGACCCTGAAAATGAGGGTCGAGGATGAAGAAAAACTCTTCCGAGTATACCAAGATATGAATCCACCCACGCACTACAGAAACCTTTGTAAGGTTAGTGTGTTATTAGATGATAAGTGTAGGGTGGGTGATTCCATAGGTCCATGGCCAAAGGCAATGATAAGTGTTCAGCCCGAGTCTGATAAAGGGCTTCTGTTTGATAAGATGTTGGAGGAAGAGAGGAACAGAGTGGAGGCTATTTCCTATAAAAATCAAAAGAAAAGGAGATGGTTCTCGAAAGGGAACCCAGGTATGAGGATGTCCTGAAAAGGATAGTCCACGTCGTGCCACAACATAAAATAAGGCGTTGCTTGGGAGGCAACCCAAGGGTACCGCAGGAACAATTTTTAATCTTTGTTTGTGTTGATTTGGTTTATTTTCAACTTGTGTTGTTTTTGGTAGAAAGTTAGGCACAAATGGAGGGGAAGTCTGAGTACCCTTGGAGGAGGACGCTAAGAAGCATGGAATATAAGAAGTGTGGGGTCAAACACCCACTTGTGCAAAAATGAAGAAAAACACGCTGTTAGCTAGGCCTAGAGGCCTCAGGGAGTATTTCTTACCCTTTTTAATTTTAATTTGATGCTATGGGGACATAGCATGATTCAAGTGTGGAGGTTAGGAAAATTTAAAATTTTTTGTGCTTAATGATTTTTGGTGAATTAGTGCTTGGGAGAAATATTGAAAGAAAATTTTTGAATTAAGCATGACTTCACCACCCGTTGTTTATTCTTTTCTGTTCTTTTTCGACGGGGGGTCTTTGAACCGAAGAATAATAAAAATTTTCTTTGTCTATATATAATGTTTTTAGTCATAGTTAGGGACTATTTTCGACGATGGATGGATGACGACCATCTTGAGGAAAATTAGTCAATAGGTTTGGTTTTTGAACCCGTAGCTAATTGATGGCTTGATGTTCTTGTTATGTGCTATACATGATTGTATGATACAAGTGTGGTTAGTGTTGAAGCATGTAAGAATTGTATAACTTCATTTCAGACACTTTAAGCTCTTGAATTTGACTCGATGTGATTGAAGCTTAATTTTGAATTCTTGTGATTAGCTGAGTAAGAGTCTGTTGAATGTGTCTTGAATTGAGCATGTGTTGTGTGTGTAAGTTTTTCGAATATTCTGTGCTATTATGGAATGTCTAAAACTTACCTGGTGTGTATATAAAATGAAATGAAGGATGTGGACTGTAGGAGATGATTTAGGCATTTCTTTGAATGAACCTAATTTTATCCCTCACTTTACCTACCTTGAATGTTGAATCCTAGTGAGCCCCATTGAGCCTTAAGCGTATTCTTTGATAGCTACAATATAAGCTTAATCCTTTTTCTTTCATTAGCCTTGAATTTGATCCAAAACTCCTAAGCGCTTAAGGGAAAAATCCGAAAGAGTGAAGGAGTGAGAAGCGAGAAAAAGAAGGAGAAATAGCAGTTGTGGAAGTTAAGAAATAACATAGAGGTGCACTTGTTTCAAAATGCTGGAATATTGGTAGGGAGTGATAAAATAAATGAATGAAAAAGTTGTTTAAGTACTCCTTACTAATAAGCTGAGTGTGCTTAATGAAATGGGAACAAGAAGAGAAAATTCAAGAGTGAAAAGAATGAGGATGAAGTAACAAAAGAGATGTCCTTAATGAAGATTGAAGTTATTAAAAGCGCTTAGGGAAGATAGCCACTATTACTGACCAGAATAGTACCTACCCGTCCCTTAGCTTACATTACAACCCATTAAGTCCTACTTGATCTTACGTTCATACATCCTTAAATTAGTGGAGTAAAACACTAAGGGCAAGCTTATAGTTCGTTACATGATGCATGTGAATTCTTTGAGAGAGCGAGCGTAATTTTATTCATATACCCATACTTGTTGTGATTTGAAAATTTGTGAGTAAAAATGGGTAACTCTCTTGTTGTGAGGGCACATGTTTAATGAGAGATAACATTCATGTTGGATTTCTTGATCGGTTGATTTGAATGAGTTTTCTAAGATTGAGAGTCGATTCTTGAGGTTAGGAAGTCTTAACATAGTTGTATTTCATTTCAATGACTACATCGTGCGTGCTCTATTGTTAACTTGCTATCTTAAACAATCATTGTAGCTGTAGCTTGAATTGTCTTGCTAAATTGGTTATGTGCGAGTCTCCATTTACATGTGATGTAAAAGGGTTATTCGAGGACGAACAAGGCTTTAAGTGTGGGGTAGCTGATCTCGGGCAAAATAGCTTGCCCAAGTGATGCTTTATAACTTAGTTTTGTCTTGTTTATTGACTTAATTATATGCATTCTCATGTACTTCTATGTAAATGTGAATATATATACTAACCAACATGATTAGTTCTTGTTTTTGTATGTTTAAAATGAATTTGAGGAACTAATCCATGAGTTGGTGAAGTGGAGGCATGGAATCGGAAGTAAAACGTGAATGTCTGCAAGGAGGATGCGTGAAACAGCCCACCTACGCGTTGGCAACGTGCCACATCAGGCAAGCTGCACGACCATGGCGTGCCACGGCCCCTAACACGCTGCACAAGCAGCATGACACGCTGCCAAACGCGGCAAGGGCTGCTTAGGCGACTGTTTTGATTTTCCAGAATGCCTACGTGATGCCTCCGTGTCACGGAGGCATATTGACACGATAACCTCCATGACACGGAGCTATTTCCTGTCGGGAATAATTTTGTACAATTATCATTTACTATAAATAGGTCCCTTAGCTCCTAAAATCATTTTGTCACGAAATTATTCTGAAAAACTATCAAGGAGTGAGGGAGAAGTGGGAGAACTCACCTAGGTTTCATCAATTTAATCTTCTCTTCTACCAATTCTTGTAAGTATGTTACTTTAACGATGTTTTTATGTAATTATACAAACTTGAGGGGCTAGAACCCTTCCTCTAGGGTTGAAGCCACAAGATATGATTGTGATTATGCGAATTTGTTTTGGTTTTATGTTATTGATTGTTGTTTTGTCCTACATTCTCAATTATGGTTGTTTTTGTGATTGATCACCATGAAAACACACACGTTAAGCTTAGGTAAATGTTTGAGAAACAAAACCTAGGCAAGAACATAAGAATGTAGGGAGCAAGTTTGTATCTTACGATATAATTCGCGGTTAGGATAAGAAATTATACCTAATTTACCTTGCTTGGTTGTTAAAATGGGATGAACTAAACACCAACTTAGAATTATCACATCACCACTCGAAGAAGTAGTTTTGAAGCTAAGTTGAGTTAAATGATTAGAGGTACGAAAGTCCCTAATCAAGAGCATAAACCCCGCAAACCACATCCACGTAATTGAATTGCCCACGAACTAGAATGTCACATACCCGCTCAACGATGTAGTTGTGAGGCTAGTTTGTCGTGTTTAGAGGCTCGAAAGACCATGAACATGCAATTGTAATTATGTGAGATGACAATTGATAGTTTCATACTTAAACCATCACAAAGCGTAGTATCACATGATTATCCATCTTTAACTTTAGTTGCTCCT
Organism: Datura wrightii; assembly: GCA_035772735.1. Taxonomy (NCBI): domain Eukaryota; kingdom Viridiplantae; phylum Streptophyta; class Magnoliopsida; order Solanales; family Solanaceae; genus Datura; species Datura wrightii. Next base: position 166,979,564 of record JASDFA010000016.1, read on the forward strand.
TTAATGTTTTCAGAGTATTTAGATGACCACCCCTAGACTTAATTAAACTTTATCGAAAAAGTATATAATCAATACCTGCGGCATTTAGTATCACATTTGAACTTGATAGTTAGCTGAATTGGTCTAGTCCCTGTGGGTTCAACATCCGGCTCTTAAAAAGAGCCACTATATTACTTGTACGACCCGTACACTTGTGGGCTCATCATTAAGCATGTTGTATTATTATCTCATATCCAGAATAAAAGTTAGTAAATCAGTATCAGAAAGGAAGATCTTATCCTAGACTCAGTTTAACTCAGTATTAGATTCAATTTAATTCAGCAAGAGATTCATAATAGAATATCAGAACATGAACAGTATTATCAGATTTATTATACATGTTATATGTGATTATTGTTGTTTGTTGAGACCTGATTGTGTTATGTGGGCACCCTTAGAGCTTCCTTGCCACCCTAGGGTTAATAGCTGTGTCGACTCGCCCGCTAGAGGGTGAGGATATGTCACTCCAAGGAGTGGCATGCCGTCCGCAGTAGGACGAAGATGGGATGCAGCATTCCCCATATTAGGCTGATCAGCATTGTGGCATACCTTGTCGAGCGCTTGCGCAAAGGGCACAGATTACAGATTACAGATACAAATTTCAGATTACAGTTACAAGAGTCCTCCGGACTCAGATACAGTTATAGTGAGGGGCCCAGAGAGCCCAAGCTGCATACCCAGGGGGCCGGCAGGATGCTCGTAGTTATTAGGTTAGTGGAGTGAATTTATTTTTGGATGGTTTTACCCGGGTAGGGGTATATAGATTGCGTGTTGATTGGCACCTTCTGGCTTATGGGGGCTTGTATAGGTTCTTGTATGCTATATATATATATATGTTACTTATTAAGTTGATAAATAGCAGGACGCCGCATTGGCAGGTATGATTCTTATCTTCTTTCTAGTACAGTTAAGCTCGATACAGATTTTTCTATTCAAGACAGTTTTAGCTATCCTTTGTCATTTCAGTAACTATCAGTCTTACTGCTTATCTTCAGATATGTTTGGTCTTCTTTGCATACTCGGTACCAGTGGTACTGACGCCCGCTTGGGGGCGCTGCATTACTTTCCTGCAGGTACTCATAGACGAGGAGTCGATCCCTTGTAATTCCAGCCAGCCCATAGAGTCATCGGCTCCTGTCATCCAGAGCTAGAAAGCTAGAGGTTTATTTCTTTTCTTCTTTGTACAGTATGGGTAGGCCGGGGCCCTATCTCGACCATCTTATCAGTATTCTTAGAGGCTTGTAGATTGTATATTCCCTGTGGTTAGCTATACCGGTCGTGTGAGGCCGTGTGTATGTTTGGGTTTGTTTATGATGGTCATGTGGGGCCTTATCCAATTGGTAGTGGTGACCTTGTCGGTCACGTAGCTGTTTAGCACTTGTTTTCTTGATTCAAAAATAACTAGACAGCATGGTGGCCTTGTTGGCCCGCATAGGTTCCCTATTGATTCAGTTGTTCTGGGTAGCTGTTGCTTTCTTACAGGTGGCTATAGGCCTAATCGGCCGGAGGCTGTATTTACAACCGCTATATAGCCCGTCATTTTCTTGAACCCAAAGTTAGAGTCAGCTTGGCACAGAAGTGCTTAGGCTCAGCTAGTCCAGTAGTCCAGGTCCTAGTAGGGCACCACGTGCCAGTCATGCCTCCCAAGGAGGGGCATGACAGATTTGGGCAATGCTATGCAAAGTGAAGTATGCTTATCATGATTTTAGTCAAGGCTTACAACATCAGTTTATGAAATCTTCTGTAGTCAAGACTCCTAGTATTAAAATTTAAGTTATGTTTTGAGAATATGAATATATGAGAAATATACATGTTTTGGAAGTACTCTCTAGCAACGAGTAGGCAAGGGATTCCAAGGATCCCGGTCTTTGAACTACACACCAACATAGGATGTATTCTTCTGGGGACTTCTCAAGAGAGTGCTTCCCCCACCCAAGGGCACAACCGTGATATTCTCCTCTACATTGGCAAAACATTGGATCACTATTCCATTGGCGAGTCTCCCATTATTCCTCATGATTCCAATTACTCATGTTTAGGACTCACGATATTATGGTTTATAGCTTATTTGACCCATTGATCAGTTTATGAGCTTTTGTTTATGATTTTAAGCATCACAAGTTATATGATTTTAATTTCTAAACTTTGGGTCATTATGTTCAGATTATGATTAATAGCTTATGAATATGTATCAAATTTATCGCTTTTCGCATGCAGTCCTTACTCTCATGAACTTTCTTGACTTATACTCACAATTTCAGCATATCATTTTATTAGCATGTTTTACTTACCTTACATACTTAGTACATTCAAAGTACTGAACGCATTGTTATACCCCATAACATTCCCAACACACAGATGGCCTATTCGCGTGTTCGTTAAGAGTATTTGAAAGCCATACATGCTAGGAAAAGGCCTGGGAAAAGACCGGACGAGAAACCTGTCGAACCATCGCGGAAGGAGCCGGGGCTAAGCCCTTCCGCGATGGCAACGTGTCACGGAGGTGGAGCCTCCGCGTTGGCTCAGTGACACGTTGGCCCTGTCTAGGCCCAACTATATAAGCCCTCCACTTCAGTTTTAAAAGTTATTTTTCATATAATTTCCAGTAAGGTCGAGGCAAAACAGAGGGAGACGAGGGTTCTTGATAATTTCCTTCCGATTACGCCGTCAAACGCGGTCCAAACTCAAATTAACTCCAGATACCGAGGTATTAAGCAGTGAGGAGCATTCCTACGGATTTAGTTTCGCAAAATTCGGCCGGCGAATCGTCGTGCTACCGAACTAAGGTAAGTGGAATTGCTCCAAATTAGTGTCAATATACTCCTAGACTTAAAGTGAATATTTCTCCCTTCTGGACTTTCGAGAAATAGCGAGTTTTTGACCGTCTTTCGATAAGCCAAAGTTTAGACTATAAATGTATCGAAAGTGACGTTTTCTTTCAGAATATTGGTGTATTTGGTTCTAATTGACATGTATATGAATGTAGTTGGGAGAAACAGCAGAAGTACCGACGGAAATCACATCAGTTAGTCAGGTACTCAGAAACCAGGTATGTAAAGCTATTCTTTCGGCAAGCTAGGAAGTACAGTATAGAAAATAAATAGAATAAAGGCTATTAACAGATACCCAGCGTACAAGAACGATTTTAGTACAATTTCCAGCAAGCATGCTAGTATATCATTACATATCATGCGATAGTCAGAATAACGGACAGTCAGATGATTTTAGATAGTAATGTGGTATCCGCTAGTAACCCAACATGTTCTTACATAATACCCAATAATGGAAGTTGTAATAGCAGTATAATGAATTAGCAAGACTATAGATAGTATGTATTACATTTGTTGAGATTGTATCCGGTAATATATGGCACATTTTATATTATTAAGCTATATCCTGTTATAGATGGTATGTTCTAGGTTATTAAGTTATATCCAGATATAATCATATTCGTAATCAGATATACAAATAGCTCCAGATACAGATGTAGCTCCAGAAATAGATATGGCTTTGGAAACTGATATAGCTTCAAATCACGGATAACAATAATCAGATAAATAGATAAAGGCCAGGTAGCAGTTAGCCCAGCAATCAGAAACAATGTAAAGTAGAATATAGCATCAGTTATTTAATACGGACTGGCCTTGAAATAAAAGAAGAGAATATGATTAGTATTTTTCATTTGAGCATGCTCGCTGTTTATGTGTTTTGCATGTTGAGACTTGTTATGGCATGTGGGCACCCTTCAGCATCCCGGCCGCCCCTGTGTTATAGCTGTGTCGATACCAGATTCAAATACTGCCTCAAGCAGGGCGATGCCGTCCGCCTAAAGGACGATGATGGCTGACCACCATAATAATACGGTCCAGATTACCCTGCTTGCAGGAGCAGTTCAATTTACTTTGCGTAGAGCCAAATTACTCTGTTTACAAGGGCAGATTACTTTGTGTGCGCTTGTGGCCGGGGGCAGTTTCAGATACAGATTTTTATAAAATTACCCTATTGCGTGTTTACACCCAGGGGCAGTTTCAGTCACGAATACAACAGCAGATTACCCCGTTGAGCGCTTGCACCCAGAGGCAGGAGTTTTCAGACTCAAACGCAGTTCATTGTCAGAGGCCAAGGCTTGAGCTACGTACCCAAGGGGACCGGTAGGAGGAGCTCACAATTATTAGATGAGTGGAGTGACTTATTTTTGGTTGGTTTAGACCCGGGTAGGGGTAAATAGATTGTTCTGTTGGTTGGAACCTTCCGGCTTATAGGGGTCGGTCAGGTATTGTGTGTATTTATATGTATATCTATATATGCTATTGGATGCTGATAGATAGTAGGACGACGCATCGTCAGTTACGCCCAGTTTAGTTATAGAATAGGTAAATTTTCTCAAGTTATCCTTAGCCAGATAGACTCATCTACTTCCTGCTTATATGTCATGTTATTGTTGCTATCCATTTCAGTTGTGTATTTCAGTTTGCTTTACATGCTCGCTACCTTTGGTACTGACGCCCGTGGGGGCACTGCATTTTGCTTGCCTGCAGGTACACATAGATGAGGAGTCGATCCCTCGTGATCCAGTCAGCAGAGTTATCAGCTCCTATCCTCTGGAGCTAGACAGTCGGAGGTTGCTCCTATTTCCTTTTGATTATAGTTTGGGTAGGTCGGGGCCCTGTCCCAACCATTCTATTATTACTTCCTTGAGGCTTGCAGTCTGATGTTTCCCTATGGTAGTGGAGCCGGTCGTGTGGGGTCGTGCATGTATATATGTGTTTGGTTGATTATGTTGGCCGTGTGCTTAGGCTCACCAGTTAGCAGTCTAGGACCTACTAGGGCACCAGGTGCCAGTCATACCCCCCAAGGCGGGGCGTGACAAACTTGGTATCAGAGCAGTTCGTGTCCCAAGGAGTCTGCAAGCCATGCTAAGTAGAGTCTTGTCTATGGATGTGTTGTGCACCACATACTATAGGCAGGAGACTGCGAGGCATAATAGGATGGTTACCCTTCTTTCATACTCAGTCATGCCATAGCACACTACAGTATAGGGTTGGTTGTTTTGAAACTTACCACCCTCTTTGTCTACCGATACTATGGCAGATTAGTGGCACCCTGCTACAGGCAGGAGATTAGATACGGCGGCAGGTGAAGGCACCAGAAGGATGCCTCACTTACAGCCAGATTGAACCCGGTCTGAGGGCGATGCGGAGGTGTCATCTCCACCCTCCCAGCAGTCTCCGCCTCGCTAGACACCATTTGAGGTAGCACCGCCTCCCATAGCTCCTGCACCTACTTCATCTGATCAGGAGCTACGTAGTGCGGTGGTTATGTTAACCCAGATGCTATCTACTCAGCGTCAGCCAGTACCACCTGCAGCAACAGAATCTCTAGGTGGGCCAGGTAGTTCCAGGGTTAGAGAATTCTTGGCATTGGGACCCCCTCAGTTTACAAGGTCAGATTCAACGGAGAACCCTCAGGACTTTTTGGACCAGATGCAGAGAATATTTAGAGTCATGCATGTAACCCCAGCAGAATTGGTGGAATTAGCAGTGTTCCGGTTAAGGGATAATGCTGTTTTGTGGTACGATAGTTGGGAGAGATCTCGAGGAAGGGATGCAGCCCCTCCTACTTGGTCCAGCTTCTTAGAGGACTTCCTGGACCACTACTTACCCCGGGAGGTCAGACAGGCCCAGATGGACCAGTTCTTACACTTAGAGCAGGGGGCCAGGAGCGTCCATGAGTATTCCTTACAGTTCGACTCCTTAGCCCGCTATGCTCCAGCATTTGTGGACACCATGTCGTCCAGAGTCCATCGCTTTATTATGGGCCTGAATTCAGATTACATAAAGACGTGCATGATGGCTACTTTGAGAGAGGACATGGACATAGCCAGGGTACAGGCCTTCGCACAGACAATTGAGGGCCTGAGACAGCGGCAGCGGGGCGACAGACAGGCGACTTCAGAGCAGCGTCGTAGAAACAGACCCGCTGAGATTCAGGGGGAAATCCCTAGGGGGCCGAGACCACGGTTTTTAGATAGGCCACCCAGATTTTTACCTCCAGTACAGCAGTAGAGAGGCAGATTTGTTCGCCGGAGTCAGTCAGAGTCCGGTAGGAGTTTACAGACAGTAGCATCACCTCAGAAGCAGAGGGCAAAACAGAGTAGATTTGCACCTACCCCTTGTCCTATATGCCTCTGACCCCATTCTGGAGCCTGCAGGCAAGGCTTCTCAGGGTGCTATTACTGCGGACAGGAAGGGCATTTAATGAGAGATTGTCTGGCCAGAGGACAGGGTAGCGGGGATAATCCAGATAGAGCATCAGCGGGGCCACGAGCTCCAGCAGACTCAGCAGGGCGCAGACCCTCAGGTTCAGCAAATAGAGGCCGAGGTAGATCAGGAGCCTCTGGCTCAGGTGCGGGATCCAGCCGTACCTATGCATTACCATGGAGGCAGGATTCAGAGGCATCTCCCGACATGGTCACAGGTATATTGATTATCTTCTCATACCCTGTTTATGTATTGATTGATCCAGGGTCTACCTTGTCATATATTACACCATTTGTGACCTGGAAGTTGGGTATCGAACCAGAATTGCTTCAGCAGCCTTTTTCAGTGCTTACACTGGTCGGTGACTTGATTACAGCTAAAAGAGTTTACCGGGGATGTATGGTAGATGTTGCTGATCGCCAGACCACCGTAGACTTGATAGAACTTGAGATGGTCGACTTCGATGCCATTATGGGTATGGACTGGTTAGTGCCATGCTATGCCAACATAGAATGCTGGACCAAGACGATTCGATTTCACTTTCCGGGGGAAGCAGTGCGAGAATGGAAAGAGAGCACAGCTATGCCAAAAGGTAGGTTTATTTCCTACCGTCAGGCGAGAAAATTAATAGCAAAGGGATGTATTTACCACCTAGTTAGAGTCCAGGATGTTCGGGTGGAACCTCCAACTCTTCAGTCTGTTCTAGTGGTCAATGAATTCCATGACGTATTTCCAGATGAGTTGCCTGGTATCCCTCCCGAAAGGGAGATAGATTTTGCAATTGAATTGTTGCCAGGGACTCAACCTATATCCATTCCCCCGTATCGCATGGCGCCAGCTGAGCTTAGAGAGTTGAAAGGGTAGTTAAAAGATTTGCTCGAGAAAGGCTTTATCAGGCCTAGTACTTCCCTGTGGGGTGCGCCAGTTCTGTTTGTAAGAAAGAAAGATGGCTCACTCCATATGTGTATAGACTACCTGCAGCTGAATAAGGTAACGGTTAAAAACAAATACCCACTCCATAGAATAGATGATTTGTTTGACCAGTTGTAGGGGGCCAAATATTTCTCTAAGATAGATCTGAGGTCCGGATACCACCAGGTACGAGTTCGTGAGAGGGACATTCCAAAGACTGCTTTCAGGACCAGATATGGTAACTTTGAATATCTAGTCATGTCTTTTGGGCTGACGAATGCTCCTACAGTGTTTATGGACCTGATGAACAGCATATTCAGACCGTATTTGCATCTGTTCGTGATAGTATTTATTGATGATATTCTGGTATATTCTCATTCAGAGATAGATCACCAGAACCATTTACGAACAATACTCCAGATCCTTAGGGACCGTCACCTATATGCCAAGTTTTTTAAGTGTGAGTTCTGGCTGAACTCAGTTGCCTTTTTGGGGCACATCGTGTCGGATGCTGGTATATGGGTGGACACACAGAAAATAGAGGCGGTCAAGACATGACCCAGACCTACCACTCCGACCGAGGTCCGCAGTTTCTTGGGTTTAGCAGGGTATTACCGGAGATCTGTTGAAGGATTCTCCACTATAGCAGCACCTCTGACAAAGCTAACACAGAAAGCAGCGAAATTTCAGTGGGCAGAGGCATGTGAGAAGAGTTTTCAAGAATTGAAAGACAGATTGACCTCCGCCCCAGTACTAGCATTGCCAGAGGGAACAGATGGGTATGTAGTGTATTGCGACGCTTCAGGCATTGGACTGGGTTTTGTGCTGATGCAGCATGGGAAGGTAATTGGTTATGCTTCCAGACAGCGGAGGAAGCACGAAAAGAACTATCCGACCCATGACCTGGAACTGGCCGCAGTGATCCGCGCTCTGAAAATCTGGAGGCATTATCTGTATGGCGTTCATGTAGACATTTTTACAGATCATAAAAGCCTGCAGTACATTTTCACACAGAGGGAGTTAAATCTGCGGCAGCGTCATTGGTTAGAATTGCTGAAAGATTATGATGTAAATATTCTCTACCATCCAAGGAGAGCTAATGTGGTAGCAGATGGCCTCAGTCGTAAGTCAATGGGGAGTTTAGCGTATTTGCGACACGAGAAGCGAGAGTTAGCCAAGGAAATTCATCAACTAGCTGGTTTAGCCGTTCGAGTAGTAGAAACAGAAAATAACAAAGCGGTGATTCAGAACTCTACTGTGTCATCGTTAGTTACAGAGTTAAAAGAATGGCAGTACGAGGACCCTGACTTAGTCTAGCTCAGAGATAGAGTTCAAAAAGGTAAGGAGCCAGATTTCCAAGTGACTAAGGATGAAGTGCTGCGTTGTAAGGGTCGCCTATGTGTCCCGAATGTTTCAGGGCTTCACCGGCAGATCATGTATGAGGTACATTACACTCGCTATTCCCTCCATCCAGGAGCAACGAAAATGTACCACGACATCAGAGACATCTACTGGTGGCCAGGTATGAAAGCTGAAATAGCTGAATTTGTATCTAGATGTCCTAACTGCCAGCAGGTGAAAGCAGAACACCAGAAACCGGGCGGTCTGACACAGGATATAGTCGTGCCTTTGTGGAAATGGCAAGCGATAAATATGGATTTTGTAACAGGGTTACCCCTGTTATACCCCGTAGAATTCCCGGCACCTAGACGACCTATTCGCACGTTGGTTAAGCATATTAGAAGGCCATACGTGCTAGAGAAAGGCCGGGAAAAAGATCGGACGAGAAACCCGTCGAACCATCGCGGGAGGAGCCGAGGCAGAGCCCCTCCGCGATGGCAACGTGTCACGGAGGTGAGGCCTCCGCGATGGCTCCGTGACATGTTGCCCAGGTTCAGGCTCAAGTATATAAAGCCCACTTCGGGTTTAAATCATTTAATCCTTAAGAAATTTCCAGGAAACAGAGAGAAAAGTCAGAAAAGGAGGAAGAACGAAGAAAATTAAATAATTTTCGTCCGATTACGCTGCTAAACGCTGCCCAAACTCAAATTAATCCCAGATACCGAAGTATTTAGCAGCAGAGAACATTCCTACGGGTTTAGTTTCGTGAAATACGGCCGACGAATCGGCGAGCCACCGAACTAAGGTAAGTAGAATTGCTCTAAATTAGTGTCTATGCGTTCCTAGCTGAGAAGTGAATATTTCTCCCTTCTGGGCCGCTGGAAAATAGCGAGTTTTCGACCGTCTTTCGATAAGCCTAAGTTTAGGCCATAAACTATATCGAAAGTAACGTTGCTCTTTACAATAAAGCTGTATTTAGTATTAATTGACGTATTTATGAATGCAGTTGGGAGGAATTAGTTGAAGTACCGGCCGAGCTTCGTCCGACGGACGAATAATTCAAGGATAAGGTATGTAAAGCTCGTTCCCTGGGCAAGTTAAGTAATATTGACACAGTATAGTAATTCACAGGCTAGCAGAATGTTCAGAAGTTAAGTGTTGTGTTATTGTGAATGTTGATACTTAGAAGCATTAATTACAACTTATGTAAGACTTACTAGTACGATATAGATTCCAGTATAAGTGTTAGAAACTGCACAGCATGCTCAGTATGTGATGTAATACGAAATGTTAAGATATTATTGTATTCAGTTGAAACCTCGCAATGCAATATCCGTAAAGCACTTCAGATACAGAATAGCAGGCTAAAATGGAGTTTAGAAAGCATGCTAGGAATAGGAAATCATGTTAATACAGAAACTTAGTAAACAATATAGTTTTCAGCAGAAACACTATCTTGTATGACCTTTGCCCCAGTACAGTTTAGCAGGAGACTATATTTATATATATATATATTTACCAGCCTCAGCACGTATCGAATACGTACAAATTATTATTGTTAGTTCAGCATGTAATGTATACGATACCTTACCCCTGTTAGCCTCAGCATGTGAGATACATAGACAGCATTACTAGTTGAGACCGTTGTATTGTTGGGGTTGGACTACCTAGCATCCACGACCTCCCCAGGGTTAATAGCTGTATTGACTCGTCCGCCAGAGGACGAGGATACGTCACTCTACGGAGTGGCATGCCGTCCTGCAAGGGGACGAAGATGGGATGCCAGTTTCCCCATATTTTGCCTTGGTTGGCTTTTATACACCCCCGTCGAGCGGATACGCCCGAGTGTTGATTCAGGAGTCCTTCGGACTCAGGTACAGTTATAGTCAGGGGATCAGCGAGCCCAAGTGCATACCCAGGGGACCGGCGGGATGCTTACAACCACTATAGGAGAGGGGATGACCGGGGTAGGGGTGTAGATTTTGTGCTGGTTGTACCTCCCGGCTTATGGGGGCCGGGTAAGGTTTGTGTGTGCCATGTTATGCTATTCCATGTTATGCCATGTTATGTTAGACACGAGTAGATCAGCAGTAGAGGGATATATCTCCAGATATGACTTCTATTTCTTTCCAGTGTAAATGAGAAAAGGTATGACTTACGTTATCAGGCAGTTAATCTATTTCTTCCCGCTTCAGTTTTACCAGTTGTCTTATTGTTTTAGTTATTGCTTTATATACTCAGTACCAGCGGTACTGACGCCCGGTGGGGCGCTGCATTACTTGCCTGCAGGTACTCATAGACGAGCAGGCGATACTACGTGATTTCCTGTCAGCGGTCGAGTATTCAGGTCCTGTCCTCCGGAGACTGAATTTTAGAGGTGTATTTCAGTTTCTTTTTATTGTATAGTACGGGTAGGTCGGGGCCCTGTCCCGACCAGTTCTATTGCTATTCCTAGAGGCTTGCAGTCTGTATATATACTCCCTGTGGTCAGATGAGCCGGTCGTGTGAGGCCGTGCAGTTGTAGAGCTGTTAGTATTCCTTCTTTCTTTTATGGTGGCCGTGTGGGGCCATAGTTCACCAGTAGTGGTGACCTTTCCGGTCACGTAGCTTTTAGTACTTCATGATTGAGTTGCAGATAACTAGATAGCATGGTGGCCTTGTCGGCCCGCATAGGTTTCCCTGAATTGATAGGTTTCTGGTCAGCTGTTAGTATAGGTACAGAAGGCTATAGGCCAATGGGCCGGGGGCTGTGTTTACAGCCGTTATATAGCCCTTTGTTTCCAGAAATGTGAGTCAGAGCCAGCCAGGCACCAGATGTGCCCAGGCTTAACAGTCCAGCAGGTCAGGTCCTAGTAGGGCACCAGGTGCCAGTCATACCCCCCAAGACGGGGTGTGACAACCCCGTACCAGACATAGACACGATTCTATTTGGGTAATAGTTGACAGGCTAACAAAATTAGCTCATTTCCTACCAGTGAAAGATACCTTCTCAGCCGAGGATTATGCCGAATTATATATCAGAGAAATAGTTAGATTACATGGAGTGCTAGTATCTATTATTTCAGACAGAGGAGCACAATTTACAGCTAGATTTTGGTAGTCTTTCCAGAGAGGCCTGGGGACACAGATTAACTTAAGCACAACCTTTCATCCTCAGACAGACGGGCAAGCAGAACGAACTATCCAAACACTCGAAGATATGGTACGAGCGTGTGTACTAGATTTTAGGTGTAGCTGGGATGAGCATCTGCCGTTGATTGAATTTGCCTATAATAACAGTTATCATTCAGCTATCCAGATGGCACCCTTTGAAGCATTATACGGGCGAAAATGTAGATCACCCGTCGGCTGGTTTGAAGTGGGGGAGACGGCGCTGATTGGGCCGGATATTATTCGTCGGTCAGAAGAGGCGGTGAAGCTTATCAAGGAACGCCTACTGACTGTTCAGAGCCGCCAGAAGTCTTATGCGGATATGCGGCGCAGAAATCTAGAATTTACAGTGGATGACTGGGTATATTTGAAAGTGTCTCCGATGAAAGGGGTGATGAGATTTGGCAAGAAAGGCAAGCTTAGCCTGAGGTTCATTGGACCATATCAGATTCGGTGAAGAATAGGCCAAGTTGCATACTAATTGAACTTGCCTCCAGAGTTAGCGTCTGTTCACCCAGTATTCCATGTATCTATGTTGAGGAAGTTCGTAGGAGACCCTTCCACAGTTGTTCCAGTTCAGGATGTCCAGGTCACAAAAGAGTTAGCATATGAAGAGGTTCCAGTAGCCATCTTAGACAGACAGATTCATAGATTGAGAACTAAAGATATTGCGTCTTTCAAGGTATTGTGGCGTAACAGGAACCAAGAGGAGATGACTTGATAGGCGGAGGAAGATATGGAGACCAGATACCCTCATTTATTTCAAGCCTAGTCGGGCGACAGGTATGTTAGTATTATTATCTTATGTAGTGCCTTATAGTATATATAAATGAGAAGGTCTATTTTAATCCGTCATTTAAATACTATAGTATTATGTGGAGTACCTGTATAGGACTTTTCTGCATTTTAGGTTTTTGGGATAGTCCATATTACAGGGAAACTCTGCCAAAATTTTTCTAGAAACAAGTTGAGTAAGTTGAGAAGTCCTCTAGATAGAAGTTTACATTCGAGGACGAATGTTCTTAAGGGGGGAGAATGTTATACCCCGTAAAATTCCCAACACATAGATGGCCTATTCGTGTGTTGGTTAAGAGTATTTGAAAGCCATACATACTAGGAAAAGGCCCGGGAAAAGACCGGATGAGAAACCTGTCGAACCATCGCGGAAGGAGCCGGGGCAGAGCCCCTCCTCGATGGCAACGTGTCAGGGAGGTGGAGCCTCCGCGTTGGCTCCGTGATAGGTTGGCCCTGTCCAGGCCCAACTATATAAGCCCTCCACTTCGGTTTTAAAAGTTATTTTTCATATAATTTCCAGTAAGGTCGAGGGAAAACAGAGGGAAAACAGAGGGAGATGAGGGTTCTTGATAATTTCCTTCCGATTACGCCGTCAAACGCGGTCCGAACTCAAATTAACTCTAGATACCGAGCTATTAAGCAGTGAGGAGCATTCCTACGGATTTAGTTTCGCAAAATTCGGCAGGCGAATCATCGTGGTACCGAACTAAGGTAAGTGGAATTGCTCCAAATTAGTGTCAATATACTCGTAGCCTTAAAGTGAACATTTCTCCCTTCTGGACTTTTGAGAAATAACGAGTTTTTGACCGTCTTTCGATAAGCCAAAGTTTAGACTATAAATGTATCGAAAGTAACGTTATCTTTCAGAATATTGGTGTATTTGGTTCTAATTAACATGTATATGAATGTAGTTTGGAGAAACAGCAGAAGTACCGTCGGAAATCACATCGCTCAGTCAGGTACTCAGAAACCAGGTATGTAAAGCTATTCTTTCGGCAAGCCAGGAAGTACAGTCTAGAAAATAAATAGAATAAAGGCTATTAACAGATACCCAACGTACAAGAACGATTTTAGTACAATTTCCAGCAAGCATGCTAGTATATCATTACGTATCATGCGATAATCAGAATAACAGATAGTCAGATGATTTTAGATAGTAATGTGGTATCCGCTAGTAACCCAACATATTCTTACGTAATACCCAGAATGGAAGTTGTAATAGCAGTATAATGAATTAGCAAGACTATAGATAGTATGTATTACATTTGTTGAGATTGTATCCGGTAATATATGGCACATTTTATATTATTAAGCTATATCCAGTTATAGATGGTATGTTCTATGTTATTAAGTTACATCCAGATATAATCAGATTAGTAATCAGATATAAAAATAGCTCCAGATACAGATGTAGCTCCAAAAATAGATATGGCTTTGGAAACTGATATAGCTTCAGATCACGGATAACAATAATCAGATAAACAGATAAAGGTCAGGTAGCAGTTAGCCCAACAATCAGAAATAGTGTAAAGCAGAATATAGCATCAGTTGTTTAATACGGACTGGCCTTGAAATAAAAGAAGAGAATATGATTAGTATTTTTCATTTGAGCATGCTTGCTGTGTATGTGTTTTTCATGTTGAGACTTGTTATGGCATATGGGCACCCTTCAGCATCCCTGCCGCCCCTAGGCTATAGCTGTGTCGATACCAGATTCAGATACCGCCACCAGCTGGGCGATGTCGTCCGCCTAAAGGATGATGATGGCTGACCACCATAATAATACGGTCCAAGCAAGGGCAGTTCAATTTACTCTGTGCAGAGCCAGATTACCCTGTTTACAGGGGCAGACTACTCTGTGTGCGCTTGTGGCCGGGGGTAGTTTCAGATACAGATTTTTATAAAATTACCCTGTTGCGTGTTTACACCCAAGGGCAGTTGAGAGCTTGCGCCCAGAGGCAGGAGTCTTCAGACTCAAATACAGTTCATTGTCAGAGGCCAAGGCCTGAGCTATGTACCCAAGGGGACCGGTAGGAGGAGCTCACAGTTATCAGATAATTGGAGTGACTTATTTTTGGTTGGTTTAGACCTGGGTAGGGGTAAATAGATTGTTTTGTTGGTTGGCACCTTTCGACTTATGGGGGTCGGTCCAGTATTGTGTGTATTTATATGTATATTTATCTTGGGTAGATTTATATGCCCAAGTGATACTCAAACGTATCATTTTCGCCTTGTTTATTGTGCAATGTGTATACAATTTCATGTAATTGGTAATAAAATGTGAATTTATACTAACCAACATGATTAGCATTTGTTTGCAGGTAAAATATGATTTTTAGGAGCTAAAATGCATGTTGGGACAATATCGGAGTTGGACTTAGATGCGAGCACGGAAAAGACATTGGAATGCACAATGTAAAGGGGCTCCGCGATGGAGCCGTGCCATGCTACCATCACGGAGGCACACTGCCTGGAGGGTGATTTAATTGGCAATTTCCAATGAAGCCTCGCGACAGCTCCGTGGCACGGACATAAGCCTCCGCGTTGGCCTCCGTGCCACGTTGAGGCTATATTCCCGGACCCTGGATTTCCAGTGAGGGTCCGCGTCCACGCCGTGTCACGGAGGCAGTGCTCCGCGTTGGCCTCCATGACACGTTGCTTGTTATTCCGGGAAAAATTCCCAATAGTATAAATAGAACACTTAGGCTTATGTTTAATTAGTTCAGACTTGGTGGAGCAAGGACGTGGGTTAGAGGCAGTTGAGGGACGAAAAAGCTAAGGGATTTTCTCTCTTCCTTTCTTCTTTCAATCAATTGTATGTATGATTAACACTTGTTTTAGGATGATTAATCCATAAATGAGTGGCTAATTCTCTTCCTTGCTGAGGTTGTGAACAATGGTGATGAATTTTGATTATTGAATTGTATGGTTTTTCATCTTCTTCTTCCATGTTGTTCTATTAATTCTTGTTTCTACTGCATTAGTGTGTGGCCGACATTAATGTACATCTACAAAGTCCAATTTCACTCGAGAGAGCAAGACATTGGAAAGTTGTGAATTAATAGGGTATTGTTCTTAACTTGATTTGGGAAAATTGGGTTTTGATGTGCTTTCCTGATAGAAATATACTTGAAAGCCGTATTAGTCAATTTAGGAACCGGAATTATAGTGCTAGGTCATAAATTGCATTTGATCATAGAAATGTAGACGAATGGTTTATGATTCTTAAGTGAGATTAAATACGAGAGTTTTAATCTCTAGGCTAATGTTCTTGGCTAGCAACAGGAAGAGAAGAATAACCAAATTATGATTATAATTAAGTTCATTACTTGTTCTTACCCTTGGCATGCTCATATCCATAGTTTCAATTCACAGTAAATATTTGTTAATAGTTTTAGTATATAATTTATAAACAAAAATTATTTAACTTTTGGTTACGTTGTTGTCAGCATAATTAGAGGTAAGCTAGAATATAGTATACTTAAGCAATTTTACCTATCCAGAGTCTCCTTGGTTCGATACTTGGCTTACTTAGCCACTTTATTACTTGTTTGACCACGTGCACTTGCGTGTCGGTTTTTAACACCTATAGCAAACACCCGAACAAGTTTTTAGCGCCGTTGCCGGGGAGACTAGGCAATTGGTGAAATTGTGTTAAGTGTAAATTTACTGTATTTTTGTTTTATTTTCTTAAGTGTTGACAACTTGGTCTTAGCCTGTATTTTGCAGACTTGATTTCTGTGAACACTGGCAAAGGACAAGGAGCTGGTGGAATCTTATATAGAGCCTGAACGTGAATTTCATAGTAAACGCAGAGAAGCTCTACAAAAGAAGCTGCAGTTGCTCAGACAGTCTATTATGGAGCAACAAAATCCACCGGTTGTTAGGGCAGTGTTAGTGCCCGATGAAGCAGCAGCAAGGCCGGTTCGCGAGGTGGCAATCCCACATGCCAACAATGTACATTTGAGTATCCGCAAACCAGAGCCTGGAGGGAGGTTTGAATTGAAGCAGAACATGGTGCAACTATTGCACACAAGCGGGCAATTTACCGGTCTCCCTCATGAAGACCCACAACAACATCTCCAGAATTGTTTGGAGATAAGTGACACTTATATACCCGCTGGAGTGTCACCTGATTATGTTCGACTCACCCTATTTCCGTTTTCCTTACTTGGTGAAGCCAAGAGGTGGTTAAAAGCTGAACCACCAAATTCTATATCAACGTGGGATGATCTTGCACGGAAGTTTTTGATAATATTTTTTCCCTCTGGTAAAACAGCCAGACTTAGAAGTCAAATTCTAAGTTTCAAATAGAGGGAGGGAGAAAATTTCTATCAAGCCTGGGAAAGATTTAAATCCATGTTGCGGGATTGTCCTCATCATCATCAGTCCAATGAGGTGTTGGTACACACATTTATTGAGGGTTTGGAACCCCATACTAAAATTTTGTTAGACTCAGCAACTGGAGGGCAAGCGTTGGAAAAGACTTATGAGGAGCTGTACACTTTGCTCAACCGGATTTCACAGGGCAATCTAGAATGGAATGCTGATTCATCTCGAGGTGGAGCAAGGAAAGCAGCAGGAGTGCTGGAAGTTGATAGATTTACAGCTATCGCTGCACAGATAGCTGCCTTGCAGAATCAGTTAAACAACCACTTCAGCAATATGAACTTGAACCATCCTTCAGCTTCAGTCAATGCGGTCCAGCAAATGTGGTGTGAAGTGTGTGGTAGCAGTGAGCATTCAGCTGAGTGCTGTGGAGCAAACCCAGATTCTGTTAACTTTGTGGGCAATGCACAAAGAAATCAGCAGCAGTTTGGTAGTGGCTACAACTCAAATTGGAGGAACCATCCAAATTTTTCATGGGGTAGCAACAACCAACAAGGCCAAAGTTCGGGTCAGGGTATGCAGAGAAATCAAGGAGGGCAACAAAACTACAAATCCCAATTTAGAAATCACAATGCCCCTCCTCCACCACCATCACCGAGCATTGAGGAGATGTTCAAGACCATGATCGCTAATCAAGCGCAATTGCAGGCTGACTATGTTAAATTGGCAGCCGAAGTGAAGAATAATCAATTAGCGACCAAGGCTCTTGAGTATCAATTTGGGCAATTTGCTAGTGCCCAAAATACAAGGCCCAGAGGAGGACTGCCTAGCGACACGGATCCTAATCCGAAGCAGGTAAATGCAGTGACCACGAGGAGTGGTTTGCAGTTTAAGGAGGTGGAACTGGAAAGACCGTCTCAAAAGTCAGGAGCAGCAGAAGTTAAGGAGGAACAAAGTTCTGATAGGGGGAAGACCAAAGAAGCTGAATCAGAAAGGCCTCCACCCCCGTTCCCTCAACGACTCAAGAAACACAAGGAGGAGGCGTGTTTCAAGAAATTTATGGAGGTGCTTAAACAGGTACATGTTAATTTACCTCTTGTTGATGTCTTGCAGGGAGTGCCAAAATATGCTAAATATATTAAAGACATCGTGGCCAACAAAAGTCGTTTGACTGAGTATGCCACGGTAGCTTTGACGGAGGAATGCACTTCCCGGATCCAAAATAGACTGCCTATGAAGCTAAAAGACCCTGGAAGCTTTACTATCCAGCTTACTACCGGGCAGAGTATCCGAGCTCGTGGATTATGTGATTTGGGGGCGAGCATAAATCTGATGCCATCTTCGGTATTCAGAAAGTTAGGTCTAGGGAGTCCTAGACCTACAACCGTAATCTTGCAGTTAGCAGACAGATGCTTAGCTAGGCCGGATGGCATTGTTGAGGATGTGCTTGTGCAAGTGGGCTCCCTCATTTTTCCGGTTGATTTTATTGTTCTGGATTTTGAACCAGACGCTGAAGTCCCATTTATTTTGGGACGACCCTTCTTGGCAACCGGAAAAGCATTAATCGACGTGGCTGCGGGTCAACTTACAATGCGAGCACATGACAAGGTAGAGGTATTTGATGTGCTAAAAGCCATGAAGCTGTCGGCTATAAATGAGGAGCTTGCGGAAATTAGTGTAGTTGAACATGAAGAAATTATACAGGTTGTTGAATCTCAAGACCCATTGGAAAGAGCGTTGACGCATTCTGATCATTTTAGGGATAGAGAAGATTGTGGATTGGTCCAATTGTTGAATGGAGCACCTAATCATCCGAGGAGACAGGAATTTCAGTCATTGATAAGATCTCTAGAGCCTTTGCCGAAACCATCCGTTGATGAGGCACCGAAATTAGAGCTGAAAGAATTGCCTCCCCATCTAAAATATATCTTTTTGGGGGAGGGGGAGACGTTACCAGTTATCATCTCTGCAGACTTAACGGAGGAACAGGAAAAGGCAGCATTGGGTGTCCTCAGAAAGAGGAAGAAAGCAATGGGTTGGCAAATGTCTGACATTCAGGGTATCAATCAAGCTTTCTGCACACATAAGATATTCATGGAGACAGGAGCCAAACCAACCATTCAGCCGCAACAGAGACTTAATCCAGCAATGAAGGATGTGGTAAGGAAAGAAATATTCAAGTGGCTTGATGCAGGTGTGGTCTACCCAATTTCAGACAGTGAGTGGGTCAGCCCCGTTCAATGTGTTCCTAAGAAAGGGGGTATGACTGTAGTCACCAATGAGAAAAATCAGTTGATCCCTACTCGAACCGTCACAGGCTGGCGGATTTGTATGGACTATAGAAAGCTAAATGAAGCCACGAGGAAAGATCATTACCCCATCGCTTTTATTGATCAAATACTTGATAGGTTGGAAGGACAGGAGTATTATTGCTTCCTTGATGGGTACTCTGGCTATAACCAAATAGCCATAGCTCCTGAGGATTAAGAGAAGACTACTTTCACCTGTCCTTACGGGACATATGCTTTCAGGCGGATGCCATTTGGGCTATCCAACGCACCCGCCACATTCCAGAGATGCATGATGGCTATTTTCCATGACATGGTTGAGGATTTTGTTGAGGTATTTATGGATGATTTTTCTATTTTCGGTAATTCGTTTGCTACTTGTTTGCAGAATCTTGACAGGGTGCTGGCTCGATGTGAAGAATCCAACCTTGTGTTAAACTGGGAGAAATGCCACTTCTTAGTGAAGGAGGGGATTGTCCTGGGTCACAAAGTATCTAAAAAGGGGTTGGAAGTCGATCGTGCTAAGATCGAGGTTATTAAAAAATTGCCACCACCAGTGTCAGTGAAAGGTGTACGCAGTTTTCTGGGGCATGCAGGATTCTACAGACGGTTCATCAAAAACTTTTCCAACATTTCTAGACCACTATGCAGACTGCTAGAAAAGGAGGTAAAGTTTGAGTTGAACGATGAGTGTGTTACAGCATTTGAAAAGTTGAAGCAGAAATTGATAGAAGCACCTATACTTACTTCTCCTGATTGGGAACAACCATTTGAGCTGATGTGTGATGCAAGTGATGTGGCTGTGGGAGCCGTATTGGGACAAAGGAAAAATAGAGTTTTTCATTCTATTTATTATGCAAGCAAAACACTGAATACGGCTCAGAGCAACTACACAGTCACAGAAAAGGAAATGCTAGCTCTGGTGTTTGCATTTGATAAATTCAGGTCCTATTTGGTGGGTTCGAAAGTTGTGGTGTACACCGATCATGCAGCTATTCGGTACCTATTCAACAAGAAGGATGCTAAGCCCAGATTGATTATATGGATCTTATTGCTGCAGGAGTTCGACCTTGAGATCAGAGACAGAAAGGGGAGCGAGAACCAAGTAGCCGATCACCTATCACGACTGGAAAGTCGGTCGCATGTGATGGAAAGTGATAGCATAAATGAAGACTTCCCAGATGAGCAACTCTTGGCAGTGGGAGAAGCTGAAGTTCCCTGGTATGCAGACATAGTCAACTTGCTAGTGAGTGGAGTCTACCCACCTGAAACAACAGAACAGCAAAGAAGGAAATTGAGGCATGACAGCAGGCATTATGTATGGGATGAGCCACATTTGTTCAAACAGGGACCAGATCAGGTGATGAGAAGATGCATCCCAGAGAGTCAGATAGCAAAAGTGTTGAGGGGCTGCCATTATTCGCTGTATGGAGGGCATCACGGAGGTGAGAGAACAGTCACAAGGTTCTACAGTCAGGTTTCTTTTGGCCAACACTGTTCAGAGACTCTATGGCGTATGTCAAAATGTGTGATAGATGTCAGCGTACAAGATCAATTGGCAGAAGACAAGAAATGCCTTTGTAGAACATATTGGAAGTTGAGCCCTTTGATGTATGGGGCATTGACTTCATGGGTCCATTCCCACCGTCATTTGGTAATCGTTACATCTTGGTGGCTGTAGATTATGTATCAAAATGGGTGGAAGCAATAACTTGCCCTAGAAATGACAACAAGGTAGTAACGAAGTTTGTGAAAAAACACATCCTCACAAGGTTTGGGACACCCCGAGCAATTATCAGTGATGGAGGGGCTCATTTTGTCAATGCAAGTTTCAAGAAATTACTAGCCAAGTATGGGGTACGCCATAAAGTGGCAATAGCATACCACCCCCAAACTAGTGGGCAAGTAGAGGTGTCAAATAGGGAGGTGAAGCAGATTCTTCAGAAAACGGTGAATACACAACGGAATGATTGGTCAAGAAAACTCGATGATGCGTTGTGGGCCTACCGAACTGCCTATAAGACACCGATTGAAACATCACCATACCGACTGGTCTATGGCAAGGCATGTCATCTCCCGGTGTAATTAGAGCACCGAGCTTTCTGGGCTGTCAGAAAGCTAAATATGGACTCAGAGCTGGCGGGCAAAAAGAGACTAGTGAACTTGATGAGTTCCGTTGGCATGCCTATGAGAGTGCTAAGTACTATAAGGAAAGAACCAAAAGATGGCATGACAAGCATGTAGTGCATCGCATTTTCGAGCCGGGACAGAAAGTTTTGCTCTTTAATTCGAGATTAGAGTTGGTTCCTGGTAAGCTAAGGTCTAAATGGTCGGGACCCTTTGAAGTGGTAAGAATGACCCCTCACGAGGCCGTAGAACTGTGGGAAGAAGATCGGAGTGCTACGTTCTTGGTAAATGGGCAGAGATGTAAGCACTACTGGGGGGAGGACAATGATCGTGAAAAATCGTCCATCACCCTAGTGGATAATTGAGCATAAAGGACGTCGAGCCGCGACGGTAAACCAGGCGCTGCACGAGAGGCAACCCGTGAAATTTTTTTTTTCTTTCTTTTGTAAAGTGTAAATAGTGTTATTTTATTTTTCTCTTTTTTCTTGAGTTGGCATAAATTTTTCGTTTTAGTTAATATTTTTCATTTTAGTTAGGGAAATCTATTAATCTAACCAATTTTGTTTAGTAAGGTGATTTTCAGGTCAACCGGAGAAAAATATGCATGGAGTCGGGAAGGAAAAGGCAAGGTATGAAAAAATGAATAAAATGAAGAGACAGTGCACTGGGGCGTTGGCTCCGTGTCACGGAGGAAGGGCTCCGCGTTACCTCTGTGACACGTTGAGGTTAAATCTGAATTTTTTAAAAAATTCCAGTGAGCCATCGCGTTGGCTCCGTGTAACGGAGGAGGGGCTCCATGTTACCCTCCGTGACACGTTGCCCTATATTCAGTGTCGGGTCACACCGGGTTGCCGGGTGGCCCGCGTGTTTTTCTTCTTTTTAACCCCCAAAAACCCCTCTTTTCCTTCATTTTCTCTCTTCTCCGCGACCAAACACCTAAATTCCCTCTCCCAACCAACGTGCCACGCTACTAAGCAAACAATTTGTCAAGTCTCTTCGGTTATTCAACGTAAAGGTATGTTTTCCTCGTTTCTCTCAAGTTTTTGGCGATTTTAATCGAATTTGAGCACGTGAGGTGAGATATATCATCCTAAGTAGAAATTTAGCATGATATTGAATTATTCTTTGATTGATAGATGTTCGGAATGTTGTAATTAGCGTTTGAACTTGTCGATTGCGTGAATGATTCGAATGTGATTGTAAAATTGAATTCTAGGGCTTGGGTTGTTGAAATCGAATTGGGTAACTTGCTAAATTGGTGAATTATATACCGGGGTGTGTTTGTGAATTGAGATAAGTCGTTGTAAATATTGTTAGAGTGTAAAAGACGACGAATTCTCGAATTTTTGGGAAAAGGTGAAAATTGTTCAAATTGGTTTGATTATTTGGATTCATATGTATATAGAATTTTTGTCGTTGTTTTTGTTTGTTGTTTTCGTTGCTAAGTGCGATGGTTGAATTGCTAGCGATGGTAGGATTGGGATTAGCTGTATGAAGTCTGAGTAGTACGCTAAAAGTTATACTGTCGAAAATTTTTTTGTGAACGCACTAAGCATAAATTGTATAGTTGTTTGTGTTTGGGTTGTAAATAAAGTAATCCTTGCCGTAGTATTGTAAAAGTAGCTAAGGACTAAGTGTGGGGTAAACTTAGTTTAACCCGACCTTAGCCGAAGTTAACATGTTTTAGCTTGACATTGTGCTTGTTTATTTATGTTGACAGGTACAATGGCTAGTAGGCAGGATAAGGGTAAAGGTGCTTCTACTTCAGGCACCGGGAGAAAATGAATGAGATTGGGCACCGCAGTCCCAGCTGCACCAGCAGTTCCACGCGGCCAACGCCGCTAATATGGAACGAGGTGGGTAACCGATGAAGGGAAGAAGTGGTACGCTAAACATAAGAAGAATAAGTACTTCCCTGAGGAGCATATTGCACGGGAACCACTAGCACAGGAGTTCCCCTGTATTGTGCAGAGAATCGAGGCAGCTGGGCTCAGCTTCATATTTCAGGAGCCCAAGGAGTGCAACCTACATTTAGTCCGGGAGTTCTATGCAAATTGGAACCCGGCCATCAGAAGCCACACAATAAAAATCAGAGGGCAGATTGTCACTCTGGAACCCTAGAAATTAAATGCCATCATTGGAGCGCGGGACACAGACGCCCACGTTCTACGCCAGCTGAACATCACCCCCACCATACGCCGATATCAGACGCACTTTGTGTGGGGCTCGATCCACAGCCCGATGGAGCAGACATAAGGAGAGGGGATACCACCAGACTCTGCCTTATTCGCAGATGAACAGGGAGGCAAGAATTTGGCTGAAAATAGTTTGTTCGTGCCTGATCCCGGGGGTTCACATGACGGATGTGACCCGGGACCTAGTGTGCCTGGTGTATGCCCTAATGAAAGGGATAGAGATTAATGTTGGGGCAGTTATCATATCCGCCATGAAGAGAGCCCGACTACACCAGGGCCACAGGTATGGGTTCGGAGGACTTATCACCACATTTCTCCGGGGCCTAGACGTCGAGGAAGAGCCTTTAGACTACATCCCGCAGTTGGAGCTGAGGGCCCTTGATGTGACCAAAACCAAGGCCCCCGACACCACACACGGGCCGGTGCTGACACTGGGCGAGCGACATGCTTGTGACGATCAGTACATGGCTCGGATGTTTGGTATGCAAATGCTTCAGCTCTGGATTGGTGGGAGACCAGCCACGGAGGATGAGTTATGGCAGCTGGAGCTGGATTACCCATTTGGCGAGAACGCCAGAGCTTTGTGCCGAGTGGGACCATCCTTCATTGAGACCACTAACGATGATGTCCCCACGGACGAGGAGACACGTCGGGAGGACTCCGATGTGGAGTCCGATGACGACGATGGAGGTGACTCGGACATGGGCGATGAGGCAGCAGCACTGGATGAAGAAGTTGAATATTTCGACTGAACAGGGAGTTCCACCACCCGAAATTTTGTGATTTGTAATTTTTGTGAACACTGGGGACAGTGTTCGATTTAAGTGTGGGGTGGGGAGTAGCTAGGTGCTGGGACCTGGGCTAATCTGCTGTATGTTCTTCCTTTGTTTTGCATGTATGTTTTTATGTTTCCCTGTGGTTGTGAACTGATTTGTGTTGTATCTGTATAGGTACATATTTTTGTGGTAAATGATGTGTGTTGTGAAAGGTTGTGGTTGCCAGTGCAAAATATTTTGTAAATTTTGTAAATATTTTTTTTATCGAAATGATCGATAATTTTAAAAATTTTGCGAAAATATTTTGTAAATATTTTTCCATCGAAATGATCGATGTGTTGCAAAATTTTTCGATTTTTATTTTTGGGTTTCTCGGAGTTTGTTTTCGGTTCTTTTACCGAGAATAGTCCCATTGAACCGATGTCATAGTTAGGGACCGTTCCCTATGATGGATGGATGACGACCGTCTTAAGGGAAATGTAGTCGATAGGAGTAGTGATTTTAATTTGCTTTCAGTTTTTTCTTTGGTGGATTGCATCACTGAACCTGTAGTTACTATATGGTTGGGAAATTTTGGTTGCGTGTTGTAACTGATATTCAAAATGTAAAAGTGATTCGTTTGAAAGCATGCAATTTTGTAAATATGTTGAGTTACCTAGGCTGTAGAATTCGATTCGGTGTGATTGAGGCTTCATTTTGAATTCATGTGATTGGTTAATTAAAGAGTCTGTGAATGTATCTTGAATCGAGCATGTGCATAAAGTGTGAAGTGAGGTATTGTTATTCCATGCTATTGTGAAGTGTCTAGAACTTGCATGGTGTGTGTACAAAACGAAATGAAGGAAGTGTAGTGTTGGAAAGGATGTAGGCATTTCTTTGTTTTAACCGAGAGTTTCTATATTTTTTTCTTATCATACTCTACCTTTTTATGTGACTGTATACCCTAGTCAGCCCGTTGAGCCTTTAGCCGATTATTTCTTTCTTTTGTCGAAAATTGTATAAACTAAGCTTTATTCCTTCTTTTCATTAGCCGTAAAGTCTATACAAAACTCTTAAGCGCTTAAGAAAAGAAAAATTTTCCCGAAGTGTCAAAGAGTGAGAAGAGTGGAAAGAAAAGAAAAGCAGAGTGAGGCAAGAAAAGAAGAGGTTGAAGAGGCACTTGTTATAATGAAATGATAATGAAGGTGCATGAAAACCCTTTATTGTTGTGTCAAGTTTGTTTGATGAAATGGGCCATACGAAAGTAAACAAGCATGAATGGGATGAGAGGAAAAAGAAAAGAGAGAAACAATGTTCATGAGTTTAGGGGAATGTGTTGAAAAAGCGCTTAAGGATGCTAGTGACTATTATTGGCTAATCCAATATATACTAGTTCCATAGCTTTCATTACAACCCATTAAAGTCCTACTTGATCTTACATTGCATTTTTTTATATTAGTAGAGTAATACACTAAGGGCAAGCCTATGGGTCATGACATGATGCATGTGAATTCTTTTGGGAGAGAGAGTGAAATTAATTTTTACATGCCCCTACTTGAATGTTTATGTGTTGCATGAACATAAAGGGGAAGATTCTCTTGAGTTGTGAGGGCACATGCTTGATGAAAGATTGATTTTCGTGTCGGATATCTTGATTAGCTGATTTGCATGAGTTTGCCGATATCGAGAGTCGATTCTTGAAGTCTAGGAAGTCTTGATGTATTAAAGGTCATTGCATTGTTAAGACCATGCATGTTTTCTTGATGATTTACAATATTGAATGATCGGTATGACCGTAGCATAAATTGTCGCACCATAGTGGCAAAGGTTGAGATGTAATTTGCATGAGTTGTGTATGTGTTGTTCGAGGACGAACAAGGATTTAAGTGTGGGGTAAGTGATCTTGGGCAAATTTATATGCCCAAGTGATACTCAAACGTATCATTTTCGCCTTGTTTATTGTGCAATGTGTATACAATTTCATGTAATTGGTAATAAAATGTGAATTTATACTAACCAACATGATTAGCATTTGTTTGCAGGTAAAATATGATTTTTAGGAGCTAAAATGCATGTTGGGAAAATATCGGAGTTGGACTTGGATGCGAGCACGGAAAAGACATTGGAATGCACAATGTAAAGGGGCTCCGCGATGGAGCCGTGCCACGCTACCATCGCGGAGGCACACTGCTTGGAGGGTGATTTAATTGGCAATTTCCAGTGAAGCCTCGCGACAGCTCCGTGGCACGGAGATAAGCCTCCGCGTTGGCCTCCGTGCCACGTTGAGGCTATATTCCCGGACCCTGGATTTCCAGTGAGGGTCCGCGTCCACGCCGTGTCACGGAGGCAGTGCTCCGCGTTGGCCTCCGTGACACGTTGCTTGTTATTCCGGGAATAATTCCCAATAGTATAAATAGAACACTTAGGCTTATTTTTAATTAGTTCAGACTTGGTGGAGCAAGGACGTGGGTTAGAGGTAGTTGAGGGACGAAAAAGCTAAGGGATTTTCTCTCTTCCTTTCTTCTTTCAATCAATTGTATGTATGATTAACACTTGTTTTAGGATGATTAATCCACAAATGAGTGGCTAATTCTCTTCCTTGCTGAGGTTGTGAACAATGGTGATGAATTTTGATTATTGAATTGTATGGTTTTTCATCTTCTTCTTCCATGTTGTTCTATTAATTCTTGTTTCTACTGCATTAGTGTGTGGCCGACATTAATGTACATCTAGAAAGTCCAATTTCACTCGAGAGAGCAAGAAATTGGAAAGTTGTGAATTAATAGGGTATTGTTCTTAACTTGATTTGGGAAAATTGGGTTTTGATGTGCTTTCCTGATAGAAATATACTTGAAAGCCGTATTAGTCAATTTAGGAACCGGAATTGTAGTGCTAGGTCATAAATTGCATTTGATCACAGAAATGTAGACGAATGGTTTATGATTCTTAAGTGAGATTAAATACGAGAGTTTTAATCTCTAGGCTAATGTTCTTGGCTAGCAACAGGAAGAGAAGAATAACCAAATTATGATTATAATTAAGTTCATTACTTGTTCTTAACCTTGGCATGCTCATATCCATAGTTTCAATTCACAGTAAATATTTGTTAATAGTTTTAGTATATAATTTATAAACAAAAATTATTTAACTTTTGGTTACGTTGTTGTCAGCATAATTAGAGGTAAGCTAGAATATAGTATACTTAAGCAATTTTACTTATCCAGAGTCTCCTTGGTTCGATACTTGGCTTACTTAGCCACTTTATTACTTGTTTGACCACGTGCACTTGCGTGTCGGTTTTTAACACCTATAGCAAACATCCGAACATATATCTATATGTGCTATTAGATGCTGATAGACAGTAGGACGACACGTCGTCCCAGTTTAGTTACAAAATAGGTAAATTCTCCCCAGATAGACTCAGCTACTTCCTGCTTATATGTCATGTTATTGTTGCTATCCATTTCAGTTGTATATTTCAATTTGCTTTAGATGCTCGGTACCTTTGGTACTAATGCCCGTGGGGGCGCTGCATTGCTTGCCTGCAGGTATACATAGACGAGGAGTCGATCCCTCGTGATCCAGTCAGCAGAGTTATTAGCTCCTATCCTCCGGAGCTAGACAGTCGGAGGTTGCTCCTATTTCCTTTTGATTACAGTTTGGGTAGGTCGGGGCCTTGTCCCGACCATTCTACTATTACTTTCTAGAGGCTTGCAGTCTGATGTTTCCCTGTGGTAGTGGAGCCGGTCGTGTGGGACTGTGCATGTATATATGTGTTTGGTTGATTATGTTGGCCGTGTGGGGCCATAGTCTGATAGTAGTGGTGACCTTGCCGGTCACGTAGTTATTCAGTATTCTATTGTTAAGTTACAGATAACTAGACAGCATGGTAGCCTTGTTGGCCCGCATAGGTTTCCCCTTTGTAAGTATGTTTCTGGTTAGCTAAAGTTTTATACAGGTGGCTATAGGCCCAGTCGGCTGGAGGTTGTGTTTACCACTGCTATATAGCCCGTTGATTCCAGAAATCTGAGTTAGAGCTAGTCAGGCACCAGATGTGCTTAGGCTCACCAGTTAGCAGTCTAGGACCTACTAGGACACCAGGTGCCAGTCATACCCCCCAAGGCGGGGTGTGAAACGCATACTCTATGTTACATCATCTCATGATATAGGTTCAGGTGATCTAACTCAATCTCACCGATAGCTTTCTCCTGATCAGTTCAGTCCTATTCTCGCTTTGGTTAGTCCTCATCCTCCAGGTTCGTTACCAGTTTTATATTTTCATCATGACTTTCAATTTCAGATCTAGTGAGCTAGTTGGGGGCGTTTTCCCATCAGCTCATCGTAGTAGTAGAGGCTTTCTAGACAATCATGTATAGACAAGTTCAGCGTTGTTGAGTTGTTTTTACACTATGTCCTTATGAAATGTATACTTCCACTTATGTCATATTTATGCTTTAATTTGCACTTGTTTATCCTCTTAAGTCATTCTATGTATGTACCATGGGTTAGCTTGGAGCCATTCGTGGTTCTAGGTCCCATGTGTCTGTCTAGGGTCTAAGCTTGGGTCGTGACAACATACTCTTATAGAGAGACAATATACCATGGTAGTAGCAGAACCTATTTGTCTATGTACTATATGGAGTTCTTAGCTACTAGGGTCGTCTATGTGTACCTAATGAGGGTGAGCTATGGGAACAGATTATGAGTGAAGTTCACTATTCTTGATATTCAATACACCCACGTGCCACAGAGTTGTATCATGACCATAGGCAGCTATATTGGTGGAAAATTATGAAAAAGGAAATCATAGGTGCTATACACCAAAAACTCTAAGATCAAACCCTACGGTTGAAACAGAGAAAATAGTTTTTTCTACACTAGGTCACAGGCGAGTCGTCTAGTGACCAATAAGGTGCACCACAAGTCATTAGGTGACTCATGGAGTGAAGGGTGAGTTGGTTGGATTTTTGGTCTGGGGGAGGATCTTGGGAGAAGCCACAAATCATGGTCAGGACCATGAGTCATTAGGTTGGCCATGGTCAAGGAGCCGACATGAAGGATTGGATGATTAGTAGTGTCCATCACGGCTCATCACCATGAGTCGTTAGGTGAACCATGAGTCATGGTGTCCCTCGTGGTGACCCCCAGAGGTGTGAATTCTAGTATTGGCCATGGAAGGCACACCACCACTCGTCCCCTAGGCAACGAGTCATCCAATCCCTTGTTGGGACTAGGAGTGAGTATTTTTTTGCAAATTTATTAAGGATTTTTCCATAATTCTTAAGTTCCTAAGACCTAAACTACATCATTTTAAGCTCAGATATGTGTGTTTTAATAGGGGTTAACTCATTTTAAACCTATTCCCTTCCATTCATGCTAGCCTAGTAGTTTCTAAGAGTGATCAAGCTTAGTATTCATCAAGTTCTTCCCCAAATTCCTTTGGGCATTCAAGAGGGTTGTGTTAATCAGAATTTCCCAGGTATGTAAGGTTATGTATGGGTGTATCCATCCACTCCCATGCCCAATCCCTCTTCAATTTCATGTTATTTCTAAGATGATGAATCTATGGGGTTTAGACCCAATTTGTGAATTCTCTAAGTATCTATCATATGTATTCTCTATGTATGTTTCTAATATTGAATTATGATTCATGGGCATGTTTTATAATATTTTTAATTACAAATTATGATTTCAACGTTTTACAAATAAGATGCCCATCTATGGAAGATCATGAAAAGATGAGATTATGATCTATGCATCTAGTTATGATGAGATGTTCATGATGAAAGTATGATTTCGAATTACCCATGTATATATTCATGTCTTGAGTAATCAAAGTCTATTTCAAGAATGTTTAAGTATTGTTCAAGCCCATATTATAAAGTATGTTTTAGGATTTATCTAAGTTTCATGTTATTAGCTTACCACATGGTTTTGGAGTCTAGACTCCCACTCTTTTCAGCTTCTGCTATGGTTTGAGCCCAAGGCTCCTTATGTTAACATTTCGGACTATACA
Organism: Datura wrightii; assembly: GCA_035772735.1. Classification (NCBI taxonomy): domain Eukaryota; kingdom Viridiplantae; phylum Streptophyta; class Magnoliopsida; order Solanales; family Solanaceae; genus Datura; species Datura wrightii. The sequence continues at coordinate 167,009,771 of JASDFA010000016.1, forward strand.
TTTATGTTATGATTCAGCTTCGTTGAAAAATGATGGAGAGCTTATACATGTTTTGGAGAGTAGTGTCTAGCACCGAGTAGGCTAAGGGTAAGTCAACCCTACGCCTCAGAACTACGTGCCAAAGTAAGTATGTTCAGATTATTTTGGACATCCCTTGAGCTTCCCTTGCACCCAAGAGGCCATCAGCTTGATATCGATATCATGGTAGTGTCCTTAACCCTGACAAGGCTTTGGACGGCTCTGCCCACTTGAGTGTAATAGTCCAAACCACGCAAGCTCTATCATGGTAATGTCGGTTATATGATGAGTCTCCCACTATTCCTCATGATTTTATGCATGTTTATCAGTTATGATATTATGTGTTTAGCAGGTTTGACCCAATGTTCAGTTATACTTATGATTATCAATTTTCAGCATTGGGTCACTCAATTCATTAATGATATTCAGTTATGTTTAAGTCATGTTTTTAGATAATAGCATGTAATCCCTACTTTCGGACTCTTATGATGAAATGTTTTATGATATGCATGATCTCTATTTTTAATTTCTTAGGGGTTTTACTTACCTTGCATACTCGGTATATTCTACGTACTTACCGCATACTTTATGCTGTATTGTTTCATGATACAGGCTCAGATATTCAGGCTTAGTCCCGTCACTAGCTAGATATTCAGTGTTAACATCTTCCAGTCATTGTTGATGAGTCCTCATCTTTTGATGATCCTTCTTATTAGTTATATTCAATATTTTCAGTTTCAGACTTTAGTGAGTTAGTGAGGGTCTTGTACCATCTACTCGTCAGTATTAGAGGCTTATCATACGTAGTATGTTTTTCAGTTTCAGATTGTGTTAGACTTCCACATTTCAAATGTTGCACTTAGATGCTATGTTCATGCCATGGGTTGACTTGGAGCCTCTCTGGGTTCTTTGTCCCGTTCTCAATTCGGGCCTATGTTCTGATCGTGACAAACTTGGTATCAGAGCATTAGGTTTTGAAGTGTCCTACGATGTCTGAAAGCCGTGTTATGTACAGTCTTTTTCATGGGTGTGAAGCGCACCCAAACTTATGATGAAGAGGCTACAAAACGTTTAGGGAATGTTCCCTTCTTTCATGATCTATGTCGTGCAATGAAATGTCTTTCTATCCTTCTAACTCATGCTATGCGCATTTGGCGAATCATGCCTCCTCGTTTAGTTAACGGAAGAAGAAATGAAAATGGAAAAGACCATAAAAATGGCAATGGGTATGGGTATGGGCACTAGCAGGCCCCACCATCCCCCAAGTATCAATGCCTGAATAGGTTGCCCACGTAGAGTTTAGGATATACATACACATGCTAGCTCAGGCTTTGACCGCACAGGTCAACCAACAGGCGGTAGTGCATGTCTCTTTGAATGGGAAAGCGGCAGCAACGAGAGTTAGAGACTTTCTAAGGATGAGTCCTCCGAAGTTCCTTGGCTCAAAGGTGGATGAGGATCCACATGAGTTTATTGATGAAGTTTTGAAGATCACCCAGATCATGGGGGTGACTGGGGAGGAGTGCGCACATAACGCTCAGGCAATGGAAGGATAACAGTACAATTAGAGAAGGCCCCATTGGTTGGGATGAGTTCCACACTGCATTTATAGATTGGTTCTTCCCTTATGAGATGAGGGAGATTAGAGCAGCTGAGTTTGTGAATATAAGGCAGGGTAACATGGCGGTTCAGGAGAATGCTCTGGAGTTCACTCACTTGTCCAAGTATGCACCTATGATTATGACAGATCAAAGAGCCCGAGTGACTCTGTTCGTGCATGAGATAGTAGACTATTTGGTCAAAGATTTCCAGATCGCTACGCTTTATCAGGACATTGAATTTTCTCAGATAATTCATATGCCTAGCAGATAGAGGAGGTATAGGTGAGTGAGTGGGAGAGGACGGCTAAGAGGGCCATGACTGATAGTTTTGGATTTTCCCAACAGATACCTGGTGGTGGGCACCGTCAGCAGTCCCAACAGAGATCATTAGCCTCAGCGCCATCATTTATTAGTGTGCTATCCAGATCTAGGTGTGACCGGAGGGGACGAGCATCAGGCTCTCGAGGTTAGGGGAGCAAACCTGTAGAGTCCAGCATCCTAGAGTGTGGCAGGTGTGGCCGAGACACACCGTTCAATGTTTAGATGGCTTAGGTGCTTGTTTTGGGTATGGGAAGCCCGAACATATGCTCAGAGATTGCCCAACAACCAGATAGGGCAATGATAGGGGCCGAGACCCAGCCATTAGCTTACCAGCCCCACCAACATGCTCAGCTTAGTAGGGTGCATCCACTAGTGTAGGTGGTGGTCAGTAGTAGAAAAGATTCTATGCCCTAGCATCTCGTCAGGAGCAGGAGGCCTCGCCAAATGTAGTCACTAGTATGTTACGAGTGTTCCACCTTGATGTATATGCATTGTTAGATCCAGAGGCTACTCTATCTTCTGTGACGCCCTATGTTGCTAGTAGTTTTGGAGTAGTCCCGAAATCCTATCAGAACCCTTCTAATTCTCTACTCCAATTGGTGATTCAGTTATAGCTCGACGGGTATATGGAAATTTCCCTATCACAATCCTTCAGAAAGTTACCTCAACAAATTTAGTAGAGCTAGCTATGACCGACTTTTATGTTATTTTTGGCATGGATTAGCAACATGCATGTTATGCCTCAGTAAATTGTAGAACCCATGAGGTAGAGTTCCAATTTTTTGGTGAGCCAGGCCTAGAGTGGAAGGGTAGTTCAACTAGGCCTGTAGGTTGCTTCATTTCCTACCTTATGGACAGAAAGATGATTTTTAAGGGTTGCATGTATCATATAGTTAGCGTTAAGGTTGTTACGTATGAAACCCTGACTATCCAGTCAGTTCCTGTAGTGTGCGAATATCCATAACTGTTTTCTGATGATTTACTGGGAATTCCTCCTGATCTTGGGCAAATTTATATGCCCAAGTGATACTCAAAGGTGTCATTTTAGACTTATTTATCTATCAATGTTTATACATTCTCATATGAATGATAATAAAATGTGAATTTATACTAACCAACATGATTAGCGTTGTTTTGCAGGTGAAATATAATTTTGGGAAGCTAAAATGCGTGTTGGGAGAGATTGGGGTTAGACTTGGATGTCAACAAGGAAAAAATGCAAAACTTGGCCTGTGGTGGAATAGCAACGTGTCATGGAGGCAGTGCTCCGCGATACACAACGTGTCACGGAGGCAGTGCTCCGCGATACACAACGTGTCACGGAGGCAGTGCTACGCGATACACTCCGTGACACGTTGCTTGTTATTCCGAGAAAAATTTCCACTAGTATAAATAGAACACTTAGGTTCATTTTTCAATATTCTAACTTGGTGGAGCAAGAACGTGGGTTACAGGCAGTTGAGGGGACGAAATTATCAAGGTTTTTCTCTCTTTCCTTCTCCTTGTATTCAATTGCTTGTATGTTTAACACTCATTTAACGATGTTTAATCCGCAAATGAGTGGCTAATTCCTCTTCTTGCTGAGGTTATGAACACTTGTAATGAAATGTGATTATTGATTCTTTGGTTTTTCATCTTTTCTTCCATTGTTGTTCTATTGATTCTTGTTCTTACTGCATTAATGTGTGGCCTACGTTAATGTACATCTAAAAAGTCCGGTTTCACTCGAGAGAGCACGAAATTGGAAAGTTGTGAATTAATAGGATATGATCCTTTCTTGGTTTGGGAAAATTGGGAATTGATTTACTTTCAGGATAGAAATATATCTGAAAGTCGTATTAGTCAATTTAGGAATTGGTTTTGTATGGCTAGAACAGGAATTGCATTTAATCACAGAAATGTAGGTGGATGGTTCATGATTCTTAAGTTGGGTTAAAACGAGAGTTTTAATCCATTGGCAGTAGTTCTTGACTAGAAACCGGAGGAAAAGACTAACCAAACGATATTGATAATTAATTTCATTACATGTTCGTTAACCTCAGCATGCTCACATTCATAGTTCAGACTCACATTAGATAATTGTTTTAGACTTAGCATAATTATTATACATTAAAATATCAAACTCTTGGTTACACTGTTGTTTGCATTGTTAGAATTGAAATATAGTACACTTGAGCAGATTGCACTTCATCCCAGTCCCTAAGGGATCTATACTTAGCTTACTTAAGCCATTTTACTACTTGTTCGACCACGTGCACTTGTGTGTAGTTATATACCCATATAACGCGAACCGAACAAGTTTTTGGCGCCGTTGCCGGGGATTGGCAATTGGTGAATTTTTCTTAAGTGTTAATTTACTATATTTTTTTCATAGTGTTGACAACTTGGTCTTAGTGTTTGTTTTAATTCTTTTATATATATATATATATATATATATATATATTTTGGATACCCTTATTGACATGACATCGTGGAATACAAATGGTTTAAATGGTGGATACTCATATTTTGGCGAATCTTGTCTGAATTGCGGAGGACACCACTTGTGGCAACACTATTATACGTGCAATATATGTGGTGGTCAAGATGGCCATTGGGATGGCTGTCCGAATGCATATTCCCCTCCCCCAAGCCCCTACTATGATCCTTCTGTTGTTTTTTCTGAATATAGGCATGCTGAAAATGAGGACTTGGGATGCCAAGCTCAAATAGAAGACATGCTGAAACAACTCTTGGAGCAATCAGAAGCAATGAAGGAGGCGATGGCAGTATTGAGAATTCAGCAAGAAGAGAATGCAGAGGCTCTAGAAAGGATGAGCGTCAAATTCAAGGAGATGATTGCTGAGGCTAAAGCTTGTGATAAATTGCAGGTAACAACTTTAGCCGATATTCAAGAGGAACTACAAGAGGACGACAAGGGTGAATTTTTGGATGAAGCCCAACAATTAGAATCTCTTGAGTGTCTCCGTGACGGGCTCACACTTATAGAAAATCCATTCATGGAAGAAGAGATAGAGTATCCCCCAGTTGACATTAATGGAGAGATAGATGTCGATGTTGAGAAGGTGTATACAAGTAAGGAGGTCAAGCACAAGGCAGTTTCAGAGTTGAGGTTTATTGGACCACACACAAAGCATTTTTCGACATTAAGTTTGGTTGACAACATAGAAATAGAGTCTTCCAAGCTTATAGAGAAATGTCTAGAGGAGGACCAAGCCCCGTATATTTTGAAATTTTCTAACTCAGAGAGACAAAATGACTTCGCTTACTTGAGGGCCAATAGGTTCAAAAGGCAACATCTACTGCTTGGTCCTTACAATTTTTCACCACCACCCCTGGAGTATAAGAGGATATTAGAGAAGAAATTAGGGGTGAGATTCATATCCTCAAGGTGGAGGAAAAAGCGGTGAAACTGGATACGTCGTGCCACGACGTAAAATTAGGCGCTGCTTGGGAGGCAACCCAAGGGTACCATGGGTACCATTTTAATTTCTTGCATTTAAGTTGATTTTATTTATTTTTTATCTTGTGTTGTTTTGGTGGAAAGTTAAGCACAGATGGAGGGGAAGTCTGAGTACCCGTGGAGGAGGAAGCTAACAAGCATGGAAGAGAAAAAGTGTGGGGTCGAACACCCACTTGTGCAAAGTTGAAGAAAGGCATGCTGTTCGCTAAGCCTAAAGGCCTCAGGGAGTATTTCTCACCCTCTTTAAATGTTAAGTTGATGCTATGGGGAAATAGCATTATTCAAGTTTGGGGTGAGGAAAATTTTAAAATTTTTGTGCTTAACGATTTTTGGTGAATATATTGCTTGTTAGAAATATTTGAAAAAAAAAATTTTTTTTTTGTGAGTCAAGCAGGACTTCATCACCCGTTGGTTTTTCTTTTCGGTTCTTTTCCGACGGGGGGTCTTTGAACCGAAGAATAAAAATTTTTTCTTTGTCTGTATATAATGTTTTTAGTCATAGTTAGAGACTGTTTCCAATGATGGATGGATGACGACCGTCTTGAGGAAAATTAGTCAGTAGATTGGTTTTTGAACCCGTAGCTAATTGATGGCTTGATATTCTTGTTATGTGCTATAAATGATTGTAAGATGCAAGTATGTTTAGTGTTGAAGCATGCAAGTGGTATACCTATGTTTGAGACACCTAGGCTCTTGAATTTGACTTGATATGATTGAAGCTTAATTTTGAATTCTTGTGATTAGCTGAGTTAAGAGTCTACGGAATGTGTCTTGAATTGAGCATGTGCTGTGAGTGTAAGTTTTTTGAATATTCCGTGCTATTGTCGAATGTCTAGAACTTGCCTGGTGTGTATATAAAACGAAATGAAGAATGTGAATTGTAGGAGATGATTTAGGCATTTCTTTGAATGAACATAAATGTTATCCCTCACTTTACCTACCTTGAATATTTAATCCTAGTTAGCCCTATTGAGCCTTGAGCCTATTCTTTGATAGCTACAACATAAGCTTAATCCTTTTTCTTTTATTAGCCTTGAATTTGATCCAAAACTCCTAAGCGCTTAAGTGAAAAAATTCCAAAGAATGAGGGAGTGAGAAGCGTGAAAAAGAAGGAAAAGTAGAAGTTGTGAAAGTTGAGAAAAGGACAAAGGTGCACTTGTGTAAAAATGGTTGATTATTAGTAGGGAATAAGAAAATAAATGAATGAAAATTTTTTTTGCTTAAGTACTCCTTACTACTAAGCTGAGTGTGCTTAAAGAAATGGGAACAAGAAGAGAAAATTCAGGATTGAAAAGAATGAGGGTGAAGTAAGGGAAGAGATATCCTTAATGAAGGTTGAAGTTATTAAAAGCGCTTGGGGGAAGATAGTCACTATTACTGGCCAGCATAGTACCTACCTGTCCCTTAGCTTACATTACAGCCCATTAAGTCCTACTTGATCTTACGTTCAAACATCCTTAAATTAGTGGAGTAAAACACTAAGGGCAAGCTTATGGGTCATTACATGATGCATGTGAATTCTTTGTGAGAGTGAGCGTAATTCTATTCATTTACCCATACATGTTGTGATTTAAAAATTTGCGTGTGAAAATGGGTAACTCTCTTGTTGTGAGGGCACACGTTTAATGAAGGATATAATTCATGTTGGATTTCTTGATCAGTTGATTTGCATGAGTTTGCTAAGATAGAGAGTCAATTCTTGAGGTTAGGAAGTATTAACATAATTGTATTCCATTTCAATGATTAAATCGTGCATGCTCTATTTTTAGCTTGCTATCTTAAACAGTCATTGTAGCTGTAGCTTAAATTGTCTTGCTAAAATTAGCTATGTGTAAGTCTTCATGTGCATGAGATGTAAAAAGTTGGTTCGAGGACGAACAAGACTTTAAGTGTGGGGTAAGTGATCTTGGGCAAATTTATATGCCCAAGTGATACTCAAAGGTGTCATTTTAGCCTTGTTTATCTATCAATGTTTATACATTCTCATGTGATTGATAATAAAATGTGAATTTATACTAACCAACATGCTTAGCGTTGTTTTGCAGGTGAAATATAATTTTGGGAAGCTATAATGCGTGTTGGGAGAGATTGGGGTTGGACTCGGATATCAACAAGGAAAAAATGCAAAATTTGGCCTGTGGTGGAACAGCAACGTGTCACGGAGGCAGTGCTCCGTGATACACAACGTGTCACGGAGGCAGTGCTCCGCGATACACTCTGTGACACGTTGCTTGTTATTCCGAGAAAAATTTCCACTAGTATAAATAGAACACTTAGGATCATTTTTCAATATTCTGACTTGGTGGAGCAAGAAGGTGGGTTACAGGCAGTTGAGGGGACGAAATTATCAGGGTTTTTCTCTCTTTCCTTCTCCTTGTATTCAATTGCTTGTATGTTTAACACTCATTTAACGATGTTTAATCCGCAAATGAGTGGCTAATTCCTCTTCTTGCTGAGGTTATGAACACTTGTAATGAAATGTGATTATTGATTCTTTGGTTTTTCATCTTTTCTTCCATGGTTGTTCTATTGATTCTTGTTCTTACTGCATTAATGTGTGGCCTACGTTAATGTACATCTAAAAAGTCCGGTTTCACTTGAGAGAGCACGAAATTGGAAAGTTGTGGATTAATAGGATATGATCCTTTCTTGGTTTTGGAAAATTGGGAATTAATTTACTTTCAAGATAGAAATATACCTGAAAGTCGTATTAGTCAATTTAGAAATCGATTTTGTATGGCTAGAACATGAATTGCATTTAATCACAGAAATGTAGGTGGATGGTTCATGATTCTTAAGTTGGGTTAAAACGAGAGTTTTAATCCATTAGCAGTAGTTCTTGACTAGCAACCGAAGGAAAAGACTAACCAAACGATATTGATAATTAATTTCATTACATGTTTGTTATCCTCAGCATGCTCACATTCATAGTTCAGACTCACATTAGATAATTGTTTTAGACTTAGCATAATTATTATACATTAAAATATCAAACTCTTGGTTACACCGTTGTCTGCATTGTTAGAATTGAAATATAGTACACTTGAGCAGATTGCACTTCATCCCAGTCCCTGTGGGATCGATACTTGGCTTACTTAAGCCATTTTACTACTTGTTCGACCACGTGCACTTACGAGTAGCTATATACCTATATAACGCGAACCGAACACCTCCTGAGCAGGAGATCGATTTTGGTATTGACCTTCTTCCCGATATGCAACCTATATCTATTCCTCCTTATAAAAAGGCTCCAATTGAGCTAAATGAGCTAAAGGAGTAGTTGAAAGATCCTTTAGACAAGGGTTTCATTAGATCGAGCAAATCCCCATGGGGTGCACCAGTGCTCTTTTTCTGAAAGAAAGATGGTTCTCCTCGGATGTGCATTGATTATTGGTAGTTAAACAAGGTTACAATCAAGAACAAGTATCTTCTCCCCAGGATTGATGATTTGTTTGACCAGCTTCTGGGTGCTAAGTGTTTCTCAAAGATAGACCTCACATCCAAATACTATTAGCTTAGGATTCGAGAGAGTAATATTTTGAAGATGGATTTTAGGTATCGGTATGTCTTTTAGACTAACGAATGCTCCTACAACTTTTATGTATTTAATAAAAAGGGTGTTCAAGCCATATTTCGATATGTTCATGATTGTTTTCATAGATGATATTCTCATATACTCTCGGAGCAAGGAGGATCATGGCTCATTTGAGGGTGGTACTACAGAATCTTAAGAATTGCCAATTATATGCTAAATTCAGCAAGTGCGAGTTTTGGCTAAACTCAGTACCATTTTTGGGTCATGTTGTGTCAAGCGAGGATTTATAGGTGGACTCTCAGAAGATAGAAGTTGTGAAGAATTTGCCTAGACCAATGAGTCCTTCGGATATCAAGAGTTTATTGGGCTTAGCCAGTTACTACAGGAGGTTTGTGGAAGGATTTTCATCCATTGCAGCACCATTAACTAAATTGACCTAGAAGAAGGTGAAGTTTTAATGGCCAGAGTCCTGTGAGAGGAGCATTCAAAGAGTTGAAGACTTCACTCACTTCAACACCAGTGTTGGCCCTACCTGAGGGTACCGATGGGTTTGTGGTATATTTTGACGCCTCAAAGATTAGGTTTGGTTGTGTGTTAATGCAGCACCGTAAAGTTATATACTATGCTTCTAGGTAGCTGAAGGTCTATATAAAGAACTATAAAACTCACAACCTCGAGTTGGCTGCGGTAGTATTTGCCTTGAGAATTTGGAGACACTGTCTATATGTGGTCCATGTAGATGTGCTTACAGACCACAAAAGCCTATAATACATGTTCACATAGAAGATAGTTGGAGCTTCTTCAAGATTATGATATGAGTGTCCTTTATCATCCGAGTAAGGCAAATGTGGTGGAAGACGCTCTTAGTTGTCTTTCTAAGGAGAGTGTGTCCCATGTAGATGAAGAGAGGAAGGAGTCGGTGAAGGATGTGCATTGGCTTGCACAGTTGGGAGTTCTTCTTGTTGACTCGGCAGATTGTGGTATCATTGTTCAAAATGGATCAGAATCATCTTTAGTGACTGAGGTCAAAGCTAGGGAAAACGAGGATCCTATCTAGTTAAAGTTGAAGGAAGTCGTTCAGAATCAGAAGGTAGAGGTTTTCTCCCAATGGGGAGATGGTGTACTACGATATCAAGGTCATTTATGTATACCGGGAGTTGACGACTTGAGGGAGCAGATGTTGCATGAGGCTCATGGTTCCAGATATTCTATTCGTCCAAGCGCCACCAAGATGTACCGTGACCTATACGAAGTCTATTGGTGTAATGTCATGAAGAAGGACATAGCAGAGTTTGTGGCTAAGTGTCTGAATTGTCAACAAGTGAAGGTTGAGCATCAAAGACCTGGAGGTGTGCTCCAAGATATTAGTATCCTACTTGGAAGTGGGAGGAAATAAATATGGACTTCATTATAGGGTTTCCTCGTACTCGTCGATAGTATGACTCTATTTGGGTTGTTGTAGATAGGTTGACAAAAGCAGCTCATTTTCTACTGGTCAAAACTACCGACTCAACGGAGAATTATGCTAAATTATACATTAAGGAGTTAGTTCGGTTGCATGGAATGACCTTTACCATTATATCATATAGAGGTACTCAATTTACCTCCAAGTTTTGGAGATCGTTTCAAAAAGGACTTGGTACTCAGGTCAAGCTTAGCTCAACATTTCACCCACAAACAGATGGTGAAGCCGAGCGGACCATTCAGATTCTTAAAGATATGTTGAGGGCATGTGTGATTGATTTCAAACATAGTTGGGATGATCAATGATAATGTCCAAAATATATCCTTCATGCAAAAAATATACACGGTTGAAGTATCAAAACAAGTAACCCGACGATTGTCGGGGTCGAATCCCATAAGAACAAGTGAATGATAGTTACAAGTGTCAGTTGACAAATTGAAGTTGTCTTGCACCACGTAGAGTTAACAATAAAACAAATAAAATTGGGGGGGGGGGATTAAAATTTGTAGTGAATTGTATTTGGTGATTTAGTGGAATAAAATAGCAAGATCAACAAAGTTGTCAACACAAGTGTGAAAGACTAGAGGTGTGGTGTAGATGATAAACTAACTAGATCGGGACATGCTAGGTCATCTTATGAGTTCAACAAGTGTAAATAATCTCGGGAAGTGGGTAATTATAGCTTTTCAGTCTTCTAACTACCTCTTAATAGAGTTTTGTCAAACCTCTAGCCACGATTTGGCTCAACCCGATTAGATTTGGGTTAGCAGTTACACTAATTTCTAGCTATTAGCTGCTAATAAGGAATGAGACTGCAATTTTAGCTATTTCTATCCCAATTTCACAATCTCTTATCCATGCCGACTATTAAATTCTCTTCCAATACTTAATTATTCTTTTACAAGCAACAATCAAGCAAGAATAAAATAAACCCATATCATAATCAATTGATCTTCTTTTATAGATTGAAGAGAATCTAATAGATTTACACTTAATTGAACTATATGAAAATGACTCTAGCAATACCCACTCAAATTAAGTATTCATCACCACACACCTCTAGTTAATAATTTTGCTACTCATAATTAAGAAATTCAAAAACACATTCATCAATAACTTCATTGAATTTAATAGCAAGAGTAGTAAAATCAAACTCACAAAATAGTCTCCAACAATGGCTGAAACTTACTATTACAAAGAATAAATAGAGAAGAGTATTTTTTCAAGTTTACCAATCATAATCTCCCTATCTCTGCTAAGAGAATATTCTGAAGCTCAAAAGAGAAACAATGATGTGATATATGTTGCTCTCTCTCTATATCTCTCTATCTTTCTATCTATTTCTCTATATCCATACACAGTACTTTATCTGCTATTTATATCCTAAGAAGTAGGGCACTTTTTATCTCTTTCCCTGTGTTGGACAATTATACCATTGAGCACCATTCTGGAATCGGCAGTTCACCGATCCTAATTCATGAACCGTCGGGTGTCTTATCTAGGCCCTTACTCAACTCCAGTGAGCATCGGTGGTTCATCCGGTGTTTAGCTGATACCAATCCGTGAACAGTCGGATCTTCATGCTACTTTCCAGAAACTTGGGTGTCTTTCGGCGACTGGACCGGCAGGTCGCCGTTGGCAACTCGCTATTCGCTGGTGGTATTATTCCTTGGAGGCAGTGATAATTGGCCTTTGGTCGGTATTTCACGATCTTTATCGGTGGACCGCGCTGATTTGCTCTGACTTCCTTCTTTTTGCTTCATTTTTGCTCTTTTTTCTAGATTTATTCATCTGCACACAACAAAAGAAAAAAGGGCATAAAATCCATATAATCAACTCAAGAACTAAGCAAAAACTCAAGTTTAAGAGCCTAATGAGTTGGTAAATTACCGCCTCATCAAACCCCCAAATGTGAACCATTGTTTGTCCTCACGTAATGCAGTACTCATTTATTGAAAAAATATTCCACCTCTATTCAAACGTAAACATCACCAATCACTTGAATTATGAAAACCCAAAAATATGATCACCGAAAAAGAGAAGTAAATACCCCAAGAGACCAAAATAATGAAGATGTTTCAAGCAGGCTACCACTTAACACCAAAAAAGCTCATAAAATGATTCATTTAGTAAAACAAGGGCATTCTCATGTAATAATCAGTGCACATTCAAAGCTTGTCTTAGAGTTTACACTCCTCATGCCCTATTCCCACATTAACTCTGAATGCTTTTGTGCCCCCAAAAAGGAATGGTGCCACTCACCAAAATAAGAATCCCTATTCTTTTTTGTCATATGATCATTTGAATGCACACAAGGGATTGATTGGAAGAGACACTCACACCCACTCTCTCAAAAGAAATCTTCATATGCACCTTGACTCATAGGCTTGCCCTTCATGTAATTCGCCACTAATGTAGAGTAGCTGCACTTGGAATCATTTAGGGCTTGCAGTTTATGATGTAGTCTCGGGGTAAGGGTAGGAAAAAATTTTGGTTGTAGTAACTAGATCCTCCCTAATGCTTTTTGTGAACATACCTTACATCAACTCCTTCCACTCACTTCACTTTGTTTCACTTAATTTCCTTGTTTCTAACTTTCATTTCTTTAACAACCCTCCTTATAACCCCTTTGGCTTTCACAACTAGCCTTATCACCTTAAGAGGAAGCACCGGTTCACACAAATTGTTTTTCTCTTTTTGATTTATCCTTTGGTGCATTTTGACACAATGTGGTGCCCACCTCAACTAAAAAATTTATTTTCCCATTTTGCACACCCCCATACTTAGGCTTTTGCCTCATTACTCATTTTTTTCACTCCCTATTTCTTAGGCTTAAAGCCTCATTTCATAACTATCTTGTCAGTAGCATTTAAGGAGAATGAGTGTCAAAAAGAGGTATAAAGAATGGTCTTAAGGCCTGTAATGTGGTAGCCAAAGAAAGGGTCTAAGGCTCAATGTTGGCTAACAAGGATCAATGCTCAAGGAGGGTATATGGGTGAAGCTAGACAAAGAAGAGCCTAAACTCATGTTCAGGGAAAAACTACATCTAGAATTTCTCCTTGAATCACATTTGAGGCAAGTTCTAGATAAAATGTTATGCATGAGATTCATCAAAAATTTCTTTACTACATAAGGCATCACCCTTAAAGGGTCTACAAGAGTCATTCTCAACACAAGATATCAAATTAGGACATTAAAGCAGGTAAACATCATAAGTCAAGCAAAGAATTTATAACGTATGACAAAGAATGCTAGCTATAGTGCCAACACTTGCTCATTATCTTCATTTTCATGCCCTCATTTTAAAAATCCATTTCAATAATTTTTTTCGATGGTGCCTCTCAAAATAACTTCATAAAAGACTCAAAACAACATGACATTTTCCCTTGAGAATGTCGCCACTTAATCTATCATCGGGAAATGCCAACTCGGTTTGAAAACGAAAATAAACAAAAATAAAAGAATGCTCCTCAGGAAAGAACCATGGTGTAAAGAAAATCTTCGGAGTTTTAATTACTAAACTACTATTTACAAAGGCAAAAAAGGAACATGACTTTGGGTCGTTTCATGAAAAAATTCACAATTCAAAACAAATACCCCATTTAGTCACTAACCATCAACCATCAAAACTAAACTAAGTCATTCATTCATTTTTTTTTAAAACAAAACACGCCCGAAAAGGGAAATCATCAATTATTAAAAGAAAACAACAGCCTGAAAAAGGCTCTACTCAATCAATTTACAAAAAAAAAAACATAAAAACAACCAAAGAGTCATCCATCCCTTCCCCATCATCAACTGTGCTCATCCCTTACCCACCTAAGAGAGTACATTGTCCCAAATATAAATATGCAAAAGGGAAAGGGACAAGAAACTCCCTGAGTGAGTCATTCTTCTTCATCATCAGCCTCTGTATCACCTGCACCACTTCCACTAGCCTCACCTAGCACAACAAAATCATCTCTCAGGCCCTCGAAGAGATCATCAATCGGACCCTGAACTACAGAAGGAGTAGTCATTGCAGCATCCAAGGCGCTCATATCCGACACTTTTGTTGAAGTCCGATTCTTCCACTCATGTACCTTAGTCTAGACGGAGGTGACTTCCCCTTCAACCGCATCCACCCTCTTGCATAGCGTGGTGACACTCTCATATAACAACTTGAGCTCCATTTTGATGGTTTGGGAAACGAGTGCAGGAAGGCTGTTAGCCAATCTCTAAAGTTGGATTTCGGTAGAGTTTGTTATCTCCACATGTCTATGGAGACCACTTGGTTGAGAGGATTGTAGAGGAGGAGATGCTCCCTGTTGAGGCATGTCGCCTGACGCTTGTCCTAACATTTCTGGTTGGTGCATGTTTGACTCTGGGGCTTGTGGTGATCAGTCTGACCCATGGGAAAGGGATCCTTCCTGCACTCCAAAGGCTTGTAGTCTCTTTCTTTGCATTGCTGGTGCCTTAGCATCTCTCCTCCGATCGATATTTATCTTTCCTAGAGTAATGAAAGGAGTTTCATTAGGGAATAGAGGCACTCCATCTTGTGAGCAAAGTCGGGAAATCAGAATGTGTAGGGCATTGAAGTGCTAGACTGCCGACCCTTTTTCTTCATCTATTAAGCAAATATTTCCCCGAAGTTAATGGGGACTCCGGTCATTATTCAATCAATAAGAATAGAGTTTCTAGGCTAACCCTCAGCTCATTTTTTGAGGGGATGATCCGAGCTCAAATAAAATCCAGCCACATCATGGCCTCGAACATCAAATCGTGGCGAGAGATTTCGCCACCCATTGAGGATTAGAGAAGAGTGTCAACAACAATAATGCGAGCTACCCAAGCAAATTGATCCTTCATATCAGCTACTCAGGCCATATACTCTGTACCAGATTCAACTTCGTCTTCCCAAAACAAGGAGTTGATGGCCACTGGGGTAATGTCAACTTCCACCCCCCTTAGCATCATCGAAGGCAGGCACGAAAAGTCATCGACCTTGCCCCTATGCTTCATTCTATCTTGTCGGGCCTTATATGAGGCGTAGAATTCCTTCACCAAGCTAGGATAGTAAGGAGGGAGAGGGTTGGCAAATGCGTGCCATTGTCTTTCTTTGAATTGTGCGATAACGTTGGGAAGATCACCCCTCAATCCCGCCAAATCAAACTGTTTCTCCACTGTGATGGATCGGCCCTGGCAGATGACATAGTGCTCTTACATGTTGGGGACACAAAAGATTATTGCTTCCTTGGTGTTGGCAATCGGTGGAGCGGCCTTTGCTTTGCCCTTTCCCTTACTAGAAGATGAGGCAGGGCCTTTCCTTTTCCTGTATTCCTGGATGAGGACATGGTTTGTCTGCAAGGATGATGTTAGTGACAACTATTCCAAGAGGAGATTCAAATAACAAAAACTAGTCTAAAGGTAAAGTGAGAAACAACGGTAAGAAAACATCATTTAAAGAACCAACAGTATCGACGAGCTGCATGAGCAATTTGCAGACCGCCGCTTTCACGCTGACGCATAACAGAAAATTGGGAAACTAAAGGGTATATCAGCGATTAGGCGGTGAATCACAAGTCCAAATTCGTGAACCACCGATATAACGCGGGATCCACTCAGTGGATTGAAGCCAATTTTAAGAGTGAACCTGCGTTCCATTAGTGATTTGCCGAACCTGACTGGAGAAACGCCGTACCCCATCCCCCCAATTTGAATTTAAACAAATCAATGGAACCCATTAACACACACCCACACACAACATGATAAAATCACCACTACTACATTTAAACACAATCTCATGATGGTTTTCCCTTAAGAATGGCATCACCCGATCTATCATCGGGCAAAACATTGCATCTTATTCCGACTGGTTACTTAGACTTCACCCATTTCAAAATTTCACACATATAAACACATATTTTCCATTTCGTTCAAAAACTTGAGAATATTCATGAGTTCAAGGAAAACAAAGTATTAACACTAAAGAATTAAGTACCAATGAGAAAATAAAGACAAGGGAAATAAAACTTTTACTACAATGTAGGACAGCTTGCACACTTGCACTTCAAAAGCTTAAAGAATTCTCAACAATGGCACTTTAAGAGATGTGTAGTGGAAGAAGGAATTTTTAGTGAACTGAGTGTGTTAGTGAAAGGATGGAGAGGATTTTATAGGTGAGAGGTGGAAGATTGATAGGTTGAGGGGAAGGTTGAGAGGTAATGTTGGTGTGTTGGTGGGAAATAGGTAGATGTAAAGGTGGGAAAGTGTAAAGTTTGAAAAGAGAGAAATATGGGGAAGTGGGAATGTTGGGTAATGGAGAGAGAAAAATGAAATGGAAAAATGGTGAAAAGGGGGAACTAAGGGAATATTTACAGAATAGGGCGGCTTATCAGGTATTTGGGATTTGGTGGGTCCACTCTTTAATTTTCATTTTGAGACAAATTCATACCTCGACTGATGCTACATCGGTAGTTTGCCTTAATCACACTAACGTTCCACCACTTTTATTTTTCTCTTCCATGTATTTGTGCCTAGTTCTCTGTTTCTCGATTGGCGATCCACCGACGGTTCACGTATCAAATCGATGATCCACCGATGACCCGCCGCTTAGGTGCCAAAGCTTTAGGTCCTCTGTGTTACATCGGAAACCCACTGATGGTCCAAGATTTTTCTTTGGAAGTTCACTAATGGGTTCGGTGGTCCATTAATCCTAGCCCCATCCTTCTATTTTGCACTCGTCTTGAATGGTGGTTTGCGCTTCTAGACCGGCGATTCGCCGGTTCAGCACCATTCCTCTCTATGTGGCTTGTTCCTTCCTTTATTCCTCACTTCATAGCTCCTGCAAAAACAAAAACAACAAAGACATAAAATAATTAACTAAACACTTGGGTTGCCTCCCAAGAAGATCTTTAGTTAACATTGTTGGAGAACATAGATCTCATTCAATAACTCTTTTCTGACAAGTCATCAGCCGACTCCATCTCCTTCAGCTCCAATCCCTTGTCCTCCTTGTCATTTTGCAACACTTCTATCACCTTGCATTCGGGGGTGTTTCAGCTGGTGTACACACCTTCAAGGTGACTTCCTCACTTCCAACTCAAAATTTTAGCTCCCTAAGCTCTACGTCCACCACGGCTCTCCCCGTAGCTAACAACGATCTTCCAAAATTAATGGGAACCTCCACATCTATTTCGCAATCAAGGATAAAAATATCAGCAGGTAGAATAAACTTGTCCACTCTTACCAATACATCTTCTAACTTCCCCCATCGGTCTTTTTATGGACCTATCTGCCATGAGCAGCCTCATCAATGTCAACTTTATGCTTTTGAGTACAAATTTCTTAAAAATAAGAAGGGGCATTAAATTTATGATGGTGCCAAGATCACATAGAGCTTTTTTAAACACACATATCCCAATTTCACAGGGGATTGTGAAAGCTCCTGGGTTTTCCCATTTGGGGGCAAGGTTACTCATCATCACCGCACTTGAATGGTGTGTTTTCTCCAAACTACATGGATCAACCACCTTTTTCTTCTTCAGTAGTTATTTCATTAACTTTGCATAACCTGGATTTTAAACCAAAGCATCCACTAACGGTATATTTAAGGACAACTTGCTAAACATGTCAACTAACTTTTTGAACTGGTCATCATTCTTTTTCTTGGCCAAACGTTGTGGATAAGGAGGTGAGATTATTGAATAAACCTTGTCATCAATTGGGGACTTCATACCCTCCTCATCGTTATAAGCATGTGAGAGGATTTGATACTCCTTCCCTTCTCCTTTCTCTCAATCTTTTCCTCACTTATTAGTGTCATTCTCATTTTGTTGACTTCATCTTCTTCATCCGATTTTGGGTCGTTAACCTCTTTGGGATTCACCGGTGCATCTCCAATCATCTTGCCACTCCTAGTGACAATAGCCATGCATTGACTATCTTTCTTTGGATTAGGCATTGTGTCACTAGGGAGCGTTCCGTTCATCCGAGGGTTCATTTGAGCTGACAAGTGATTCATTTTGTCCTCTAAATTCTTGATGGAGGATGAATGTGAACTCACTATTTGGGAAAGGTTAGATACCTTACCTCTTAATTCTTTAACCCTGCTCTCAGTTGACTCCACTTTCTTTAGAACTCTAAATAGCATTTCATCAATTTTCGAGCTACCCGCATCACTCACGCCCGACTGGCTATGGGAGTTCCCAACATTTGGAAGGGGAACATATAGATTCAAACTTCGGTGATAGCGATCACCCTCTTGATTTGGGTCCCTATTACCCCACCTTTCATTTCTTTCTGGCCATTCCTATGGCTCACGATTTCTCCAACCTTGATTGCATTCGTTGGGCACCATAGGCCTTGGTTTTCTCCTTTGAGTCCAAGTCCAGGACCTCCCATTTGGTTGCCCATGTATTGAAATTCTTCTTTATATCTCGGCAGTGATGATTCTCCATCATATTGCAAGGGATCTTGCATTCCCACCGCATTTACCACCTTGGGCCCTGCTCCTGTTACATGTTTTGTCATCAAATCCAACTGTGACATCATCTTGGCAAGATTCTGATCCTGCTCTTGATCTTTTTATGGCAATTCAGTTGCCAATGCACTTGAACTGATCTCATGGATGGACAAATTTGTTTCTCTCGTGTGCCAAGCCCTATTGGTCTTTTTCATTCTTTCTAGATGGGATTTGGCCAACTCATATGTTTGATCCATAATAGAACCACTAGCTAGGTTGTTCTCCATGGACTTGTTGATGAAATCAAGGGCCCTGTAGAAGCTTTAGAAGAGCATTCCATCTAGCAGTCCATGATTTGGGCAAAGAGCAACCTTCTTTTTAAACCTTAACCATGCCTCGTGCAAAGGCTTTCCCGGTTCTTGCGTAAAATTTGTGATGTCATCCCTCAGCTGCAGTATCTTTGATGGAAGGAACAATCGATCCAAAAAATCCTAGGTTAACTCTTTCCAAGAAGTAATACAACTTGGAGGGAGTTCCTCCAGCCACATTGTTTCCTCCCCCGTCAGTGAGAAAGGAAGGAATCTTAACCTGATTGACTCTTGACTAATATTTGTAATATTGAAGGGCTGCATATCTCCAAGAAGTTTCTCGAATGCTGATTTGTGTCCTCACTTGATTTCCCACCAAAGAGTCCCTTCATTTGAAATAGATGCAATATGGTGCTTGCTACATGTAATACCGCATTCCCTACCTTTGGTGGTAGGCGAATGGCTTTCGCCGTTTCTGGCATCACCGGATTATCCTCATCGTGTTCCATGTTACTTTCCAATGAGCTATCCCCTTCTTGGGAGTGATGATTCATGTAGTTGTGAGATCCTAACAAACACAGAAAACTCACATAAAGTACCTACGATGCAAAACTATTTAAACTAGCAATCAACACAAGAATATCTAGTGCTAGTCCCCAACAATGGAGCCATTTTTGATAACGTCCAAAATATATCCTTCATGCAAAGAATATACACAGCCGAAGTATCAAAACAAGTAACCCGTCATGTGTCGGTGTCAAATCCAACAAGGACTAGTGAATGATAGTTACAAGTGTTGGTTGAGAAATTGAAGTTAGCTTGCACCATGTAGAGTTAACAATAAAAAATAAAATTAGGGGGGAATAAAATTTGCAATTAAATGTATTTAGTGATTTAGTGGAATAAAATAAAAGGATCAGCAAAGTTGTCAACGCAAGTGTAAAATACTAGAGGTGTGGTATAGATGATATAGTAACGACATCTGGACATGCTAGGTCATCTTATCAGTTTAACAAGTGTAAATAATCTCGGAAAGTGGGTAATTACAACTTTTTGGCCTTCTAACTACCTCTTACTAGAGTTTTGTCAAACCTTTAGCCATGATTTAGCTCAACTCGATTAGATTTGGATTAGAAGCTACACTAAATTCTAGCTATTAGCTGCCAATAAGGAATGAGACTGCAATTTTAGCTATTTCTAGCCCAATTTCACAATCTCTTATCCATGTCCACTATTAAATTCTCTTCCAATACTTAATTATTCTTTTACAAGCAACAATCAAGAAAGAATAAATAGAGCCATATCATAATCAATGGATCTTCCTTCATAAATTAAAGAGAATCTAACAGATTTACACTTATTTGAACAAAATGAAAATGAGTCTAGCAATACCCACTCTAGTTAATTATTCATCATCACATACCTCTGGTTAATGATTTAGCTACTCATGATTAAGAAATTCAAAAACACATTCATCAATAACTTCATTGAATTTAATAGCAAGAGTAGTAAAATCAAATTCACAAAATAGGATCCAACAATGGCTGAAACATACTATTACAAAGAAGAAATAGAGAATTGTGTTTTTTCCAAGTTTACCAATCAAAATCTCCCTATCTCTGCTAAGAGAATGTTCTGAAGCTTAAAAGAGGAACAATGATGTGATACGTGCTTTGCTCTCTCTCTATATTTCTCTATCTTTCTATCTATCTCTCTATATCAGTACACAGTACTTTATCTACTATTTATATCCTAAAAAGTAGGGCACTTTTTATCTCTTTTTTCATGTTGGACAATTATACCCCTGAGCACCGTTCTGGAATCGACGGAGATACCGGTGGTTCGTTGGTCCCAATTCATGAACCGCCGACTATCTTATCTGAGTCCTCACTCAACTCCAGTGAGCATCAGTAGTTCACCCGGCATTTAGCTAATACCAATCTATGAACCACCGGATCTTCATGCTACTTTCCAGAAAATTGGGTGTCTTTTGGTGACTGGAACAGTGAGTCTCTATTTTCAACTCGTGATTTGTCGGTGCCATTCTTCCTTAAAGGCAGTGATAATTTGCCTTTGGTCAGCGTTTCGCCGTTCTTAAATCGGTGGACTGTCGATTTGCTCTCACTTCCTTCTGTTTGCTCTATTTTTTCTATTTTCTCCACATTTAGTTATCTGCACACAACAAAACCAAAAAGGGCATAAAATCCATATATTCAACTCAAGAACCAAGAAAAAACTCAAGTTTAAGAACCTAATAAGTTGGTAAATTACCGACTCATCAATTATTTACCTCACATTAAGTTTGCATATAACAATAACTACCATTCTATCATTCATATGGCTCCGTTTGAGGCTCTCTATGGGCGAAGATTTAGATCGCCTATTGGTTGGTTCGAAGTCGGTGAAGCTATGATGATAGGACTAGATTCAGTCCATGAGGTTATGGATAAATTTTAGCTTATAAGTGACAGGTTGAAAATAGCTCAGAGTCACCAAAAGTCCTATGCGGATGTGAGGAGGAGAGAGCTTGATTTTGAAGTTGATGATTGGGTATTTTTGAAGGTATATCCCATGAAGGGAGTGATGAGATTCGGAAAGAAAGGAAACTCAGTCCCCATTATGTTGGTCTATATCGGATTGTGAGAAGGGTTGGCAATGTATCATATGAGTTGGAGTTGACCTCAGAATTGGCTTCAGTACATCCAATGTTTCATGTGTCGCTTTTTAAGAAATGCATGGATGATCCAGCTTTGGTTGTACCAATGGAGAGCGTAGGCATAAAAGATAGTCTTAGCTATAAGGTGGTTACGATGGAGATACTTGATCATTAGGTTTGGAAGCTAAGAAAAAAAGAAGTAGCCTCAATACAGGTATTATGGAGGAATCAGAAGTTTGGGGGAGCTACGTGGGAGGCCGAAGAAGATATAATGGCTAAATACACACATCTATTCCCTTTCGGCTCAATTTCAACTTGAGGTATCAGTTTCATCCCTAGTACTCTATTCAGTTCCATGTTCAGTTCATGTACCCCGATTTCTTTCATGTCAATGTATGTATGATTGATGAATTTAGTTAAGTCATGTATTCTAGTCTAGAGTCAGTTACTCCGTCAGTTTTTTGCCTTAAAAGTTCAGTATGTGAGAGGTCTGTTATTTTTCCCCAGCTTTTCAGTATGTTCATTCACATTTGAGGATGAATGTTCCCAAGGGGGAGATATTATAATACCCCTAAAGCTCTAAGATCATACTCGAGGGTTGAAATGGAGAAAATAGGTTTTTCTACACCAAGTTCCAGTACGAGTGGTCCAGTGACTTGTGAGGTGCACCACCAGTCGTTAGGTGACTCGTGGAGTGAAGGGTAAGTTGGTTGGATTTTTTGTTTGGGGGAGGACCACGGGAAAAGCCATAATCATGGTCAGGACCATGAGTCATTAGGTTTGTCGTGGTCAAGAAGTCGACATAAAGGATTGGACAATTGGTAGAGTCCGTCACGGCTCGTTACCACGAGTTGTTAGGTGCACCATCAGTCATGGTGTCCCTTGTGGTGACCCATAGAGGTGTGAATTCTAGTATTGTCCATGGAAGGTAGATCACGACTCGTCCCCTAGGCAACGAGTCATCCAGTCCATCGTTGGGACTGGCAATGTGTATTTTCCTACTAGTTTATTAAGGATTTTTCCATAATTCTTAAGTTCCTAAGATCTATACTACATCGTTTTAATCTCAGATAGGTGTGTTTTAAGAGGGATTAACTCATTCTAAACCTATTCCCCTCTATGCATGAAAACCTAGTAGTTTGTAAGGGTGATCAAGCATAGGATTCATCAAGTTCTTCCCCAAATTTCTTTGGGCATTCAAGAGGGTTGTGTAATAAGATTTTCCCAGGTATATAGGGTTGTAAATGGGTGTATCCATCCACTCCCATTCCCAATCCCTCTTTGATTTCATATGATTTCTAAGTTGAGGAATCTATGGTGTTTTAACCCAACATGTGAATTCTCTAAGTATCTACCACGGGTATTCTCTATATATGTTTCTAATGTTGAATTTATGATTTATAGGAATATTTTATAATGTTTCCAATTACAAATTATGACTTCAATGTTTTACAAATACGATGCCCATCTATGGAAGTTCATCAAAAGATGAGATTATTATCTATGCTTCTAGTTATGATGAGATGTTCATGATGAAAGTATGATTTAAAATTACCCATGTCTATGTTCATGTATTGAGTAATCAAAGTATGTATCAAGCATGTTTAAGTATTGGGAAAGCCCATATTCTCAAGTATGTTTCAGGATTTATCTA
Source organism: Datura wrightii (assembly GCA_035772735.1). NCBI lineage: Eukaryota > Viridiplantae > Streptophyta > Magnoliopsida > Solanales > Solanaceae > Datura > Datura wrightii. Next base: position 167,033,235 of record JASDFA010000016.1, read on the forward strand.
AATTTCAGGTTATTAGGTTAAGAACAAGGTTTTTGAGTCTAGATTCCCACTATTTTCAGTTTGTGGTATGGTTTGAGCCCAAGGCTCCTCATGTTATGATTTTAGACTATACATGCATGTTATGATTTAGCTTTGTCACTAGATGATGGTCAGCTTTGTTGAAAAGTGATGGAGAGCATTTGTATGTGTTTGGGAGTAGTGTCTAGCATCGAGTAGGCTAAGGGTCAGTTAACCCTATGCCTGAGAACTACGTGCCAACGTAGGTATATTCATATTATTTGGAACCTCCCTTGTGAGCTTCTCCTACCCCCAAGGGGCCTTCAACTTGATATCGATATCATGATAGCGTCCTTAGCTCTGGCAAGGATTTGGACGGCTCTGCCCACTTGAGTGTAATAGTCGGGACCACGTAAGCTCTATCATGGTAATGTCATTTATATGACCAGTCTCCCACTATTCCTCATGATTTTATGGATGTTCATCAGTTATGATATTATGTGCTCAGCAGGTTTGACCCAATATTCTTTTATACTTATGATTATAAATTTTCAGCATTAGGTCACCCAATTAATTGATGAAATTCAATTATGTTTAAGTCATGTTTTCAGATAATAGCATGTAAGCCCTACTTTCATACTCTTATGATGAAATATTTTATGATATGCATGATCTCTGATTTTACTTTCGTAGAGGTTTTACTGACGTTGCATACTCGGTACATTGCATGTACTCACCACATACTCTATGATGTATCATTTCATGATACAGGCTCAGACATTCAGGCTCAGTCCCGCCGTTAGCCAGATCTTCGGTGTTAGCATCTCCTAGTCAGAGTTGGTGAGTCCTCATCTTTCGAGGGCCTTTCTTATAAGTTTTATTTAGTATTTTTAGTTTCAGACTTTAGTGATTTAGTTGGGGTCTTGTCCCATCAACTCATTAGTAGTAGAGGCTTATCAGACATAATATGTTTTCAGTTTCAGATTGTGGTATGTATTCAGTTATTTGATGTTATCAAATTTTCAGAGTTCCTCTATGTTATATGTTAGACTTCCGCATTTAAAATATTGTGCTTAGATATTATGTTCATGCTATGGCTCGACTTTGGAGCCTCCCGAGGTTCTTTGTCTCGTGTCTAAATCTTGGCCTATGTTTGGGTCATGACAATAGGTTGGTAACTTTGTGTCCTAATTAGTAGCAGCTGAGGGTCGAGAACCAGAGACCTAGAGGCCTGATGCAGGACATATAGATTTTGACCTGGAAATGGGAGGTGATCAACATGGATTTTGTCATAGGATTGCCTCGGACGAGCAATAAACATAATTCTATTTGGGTGATAGCTGGCAGATTGACTAAATTAGCTCACTTCTTGCCAGTCAAGACTACTTATGTTGTGGAGGACTATGCTAGACTATATATATGAGAGATACTTCACTTGCATGGCATTCCCTTATCCATTATTTTAGACAGAGGCGCTTAATTCACCACAAACTTTTGGAAATCATTAAATCCTAGGCACTCAGGTTAATCTCAGTATAACATTTCATCCTCTGACAGATGGATAGACTGAACACACCATTCAGATGCTCGAGGACATGTTGCGTTTCCTGTGTTCTAAATTATGGTGGGAGCTGGGATGACTATATCCCTTTGACAAAGTTTGCCTATAATAATAGCTACCAGGCGAGTATTCAGATGGCATCGTATGAAGCTTTAAATGGGCGGAAGTGCAGATCGCCAATGTGCTAGTTTAAACTCAGCAACACAGAGCTATTGGGACTAGATTTGGTATAGTAGGCTATTGATAAAGTGAAACTTATTAAAGACTAAGTTCAGACAGCTCAAAGCTGACAAAAGTCTTATACAGACATAAGTCGTCGAGCACTAGAGTTCACAGTTTGTGATTGGGACTTCCTGAAGGTGTCTCCTATGAAGGGCATTAAGCATTTCAGTAGAAAGGGAAATTGAGCACTAAATATGTTGGGCCTTATAAAATCATCCATAGGATAGGCAAGGTGACCTATGAGTCAGATTTACCACCAGAGATAGCAGCAGTATATTCTACATTTCATGTTTTGATGCTACAAAAGTGCATCGGATATCCATCTCGTATCATTATTGTTGAGGATGTCCAAATCTTTGAGGAGATGACCTATACAGAGGTCCCAGTTTCCATTCTTGATCGTAAAGTTAGGAAGCTTCTGATTAAAGAAGTTGCCTCAGTTAAAGTATTGTAGCGGAGTAACAATATCGAGGAAGTGACTTGGGAAGTAGAGGAGGAGATGAGGAAGAATTATCCTCACTTATTTAAAACATCAATGTGATATTGAGGTATGTATTTGATACTTAAGTTATAGACTATGTACTTTAAAGGAATATCAAGTGAAGTTAACCCTCATTTGAGGATGAATGTTTTTAAGGGGAAGGGGATGTTAAACCCTGAAAAAAATTTTGATGACTATTTGATGTTTGTATGCTATGTTAAGGGAAGTGGTATGTATCCACACTGTAAATGAGGAGGGAAACATGTCCAAAGGGAAGAGCGAAGAGTATGTGAAATTCATGAATAAGGGTCAGCTTTAAATGATCATATCTCCCGATCTATAATGAGCTAGAAGTCCTATGACCTATAAAATTAAAGGTATTTGAGACTAATTATTAGAATATTAAACCGTTAATCAATCATAGTTCAGAACAAAAAAGTATAGGAATTTTACCGAGGCACAGTCAAGCAGGTGAAGTGGCCATCGCCTTAAAAACCTCCACCGCCCCACCCCTTATATGTTAAGTCTAAAGTGATCTATTTCATTTCATCCTTGACTGCAAAGGAGTTTCTTGCTTATAGAACATATTTTCTCTATTTTCCAGGAAAAAATCAAGGGGAATATAGAGGAAAACATCAAGCCAAGTTCAACCAAAAGACAAGCCAAGTGAAGAAGACTATTTTCAAGACTGTGTGTAGTGTCTTGGTGGCCCTTTTGCTGCATTTTGGGAGGGTTGGTTATTGTATTTTTGGAGTGAAATCAAGCTATATATCTGCTCCATCTTAGTAGGAGTTGAGAACAAGCAAAAGGTAAGAGTTTCTAGTTATTAAACTTTCTTAAAATTTAGCAAAAAACTAGAAATTTGAGGCTAGACTAGGCTCCTTTTTGATGTATTTTCGCTGTAGGTCACTACCTTGTTTTGAGCAGTGAAGCTGTGGAGAAATATTAAGCTGCCAAGATACTCCATTTTAGTAGGAGTTGAATGCAAGAAGAGGGTAAGAATTTCTAGCTATTAAACTTGCAAGAATTCCTTGGCTAAAACTAGAAGTTGAAGTTGATTTTGTGTCTAATTTTTGGTGTGTCACTAGGTGAAGTTTCTTCCCATTTTGGAAGTTGGTACAACTTTGGTTTTCTTCAGATACAGCCCTTTTATCATGGGTGTCGATCATAAAACAATCTGGATAAGTTCTCCCTTTTATTTCCCTTTGAAAATTGTGGAAACAAGCTACAACAAAACTATTGAATTGTTGCTTTGTTTGATTGTGTTGTGACTGCCATTGAGGTGACATGTTTTTCTGGATTAATGGGCCTAAACCAGAATTGTGACTTCTTTATAAAATCCGGGATGGAAGAGGCTAAGATATTGTTGTTTAATGAAAGAAGTGGCTAAAGTAACACGTCAAAATAAGGTATGTAAATGTGTCATTGTCCTTGATTTTCAAGCACAACTTTGTATCGTTGAAAGGAACAATATTTCCGTGTATTTGAAATCATATTGAGGCATTTAATATTATGTACAAATTAAGGGTTCTGTATACTTAGTATTAAGCTTGAATGGTTAAAATTTGTTGGAACAATCAAAGGTTAAAGCAAAAGATGCATTGTTTACGATTGTGGTCAAAGTTGTAAATCTAGTCTGAAGTCCCATTATCATGGGTACCATGTATTTTTCCTTTAAATTATTTTATATTTATGTAATTTTAAATTTGGTTAAGATTTGTTTGCTAAACAAAAATGGTAAAAATACTAAGACGATAATGCATGAGCAAACTTACGCTAAGGAATAATGTCAAGCCTAGTAAGGGAAAATGAGGTTATCGAAATGAAAATTCCTTAGCATGGTTGTCTATATTTTCATGCATATATTATGGGATACATGAGTGAGGGGATATTTACTAATCGTTCTCCCTTAAATCGAACGATAAGCTACCGAGTCACCAAGTTGTAATGTCTCTTTGAACATGGTCCATAAATATTGATGAAACTCTTACGTCCTCTACACATTCTTATGATGTATATGAGTCTTGAATAAATTTATTTAAGTGCTATTTCTTTCTTTATATGCTCTATATGCACACTTGCAGATATGTGTTACGAAAGAGGCCGATTTAGGCCACAAATTTAAAATTTATCATTTTTATTCTATGTTTGATAGACTGACTTAGTGTAAGCCCTATCTACTTCATTTATGATTATGATTGAGATTATTAACTTACGTTGGTGTGGTACATCAACTATAAGAATGTTATTCTAGTTTGGGACACCAGCTGGATGGATCTTACCCCAGAGTGCTATTCCGACTGAATGGACTTTATATGATCTTTACGACTAGCTAATAACTAGAACTACACTTATAGCTTTTTCTTGTGCATTACTAGATTGCATTTGCACCTTAATGTTGAGTTATTATCATATTTCTGCATATTTTATTCATATTGACATTGCTTTGCTAGGGGACCCCCTTCTTGGAATCATGTTGTAGGTAAAGGCAGAGACTTAGATAGGTAGATGCAATAGGAGCAAAATTTCAGCGGAGTAGCGGTATGCTCCTTTCTTTTAGGAGTCATGTCCTAGTTTTGATCCTTTTGAGTTTTTTGTACAATATGGGTAGGCTGGGGCCCTCTCTAATGCATTTTAGTTTTGCTTACTCTTTATAGGCGTATGTGGACTAGTTTGTATAATTTTTCTTGGTTGTGTGTCCTTGATGAATTTCTAGCTGCTTATTTTTTATTGTCGAGATCTTATAGGTCCAGCATCTAGTTTAGTTGATTGTGGTAGGTGGTATGGCTGGCTTCAGTGTTACAGTTATAGATGTTATATAGACAGCTTCTCAATCGATCTAGAACTGAGTCCCAGTTGAACCTTTCCCCAATTTTGGAGCATGACATAAGGCAATAAAATTGAAATTAGAGATGATAATGAGAACAAAAGGTAATCAGTTATAAGAGTTAGAGGATAACCTAAAAGATATCATTAATCTATAATGTAAATTTAACAAGAAATAATCAAACAAGAACATAACCCGAAACTCATAAGCTTGGTAGGTACAAAAAACAAGAAATTACCTACTTGAGCCCCCATAAGCCCTAGAAGTACCATTCAATCTATATACCCCTATTGGAAATACTATAACTCTGTGCACAAGTTGTAATTGTATCTCGAGCACACTTAGCTCCTAGTCTGTATCTTGAGCTTCTGGGCTCCTGTATCTGCACACCAAGAACACATGGCTCTACTAAGGGTCAATAATGTCAACTTAAGCATAAAGAAAGTCCATAAGTGAATAGACTTCAGTGTATATCTGTAAACCTCAATATAGTCTTTTTTGACGTTTAATAGCTCTTATAAGCATAGTATAGCTGTAACAACCCTCAAAAGTCCCTATGACTAGACCTTAAAATTGAAGTATAAACCAGCCAAAAAGGGACAAAAATGTCATAGGTCGAGTTATGTAACGACTTGTGTTGAGTAATGACAGATCATGACATGACCTGTGGTGAGAAATCAAGTTTTCAAGACTTTGATCCAATGAGACATATGAAGACTCATTTCTTAATGTGATGACTCATCCTGTGGAGTCGTGTTATTGGATTCAGATATTGCTCAAACCATATCCAGTAGTAATGGAATGATTTCACGAGTCCTACGACCTAGTATGACTCGTACTATCTACTTGTGACCTAAAGATTAGAAACTCACTAGGAGGATTCAGTGACCACAAGAGGTCACCATGAGTCATGGTGACATATGACGACTCATGCTACGACCCATCGTCACTGGGAAGGAGAAAAATCACAAATGAGTTCCTAGTAAAAATTTAGTAAATTCCTATTTTATTTACGTTTTAAACTAGAGCATTTTGGGATTCCTAAAGAGTATACTTAAACATTTATATAGTCTAAACTCTTATTCCTTCCATTAGAATGTGAATTCAAGATCATTAGTTCTCAAATTCATCAAGCAAGCTAGGAAGTCTTCTTTCCCAAACTAGGGTTCTACAATCTTGAGTCTAAGCTTAAAATTTCAGGTATGTAAGGCTAACCAAAATAAGGAATGCTAATCATCCTTATTCCCTAAATCTATGCAATAGTTCATTGAGATTTAAGCTAGAGTTTTTTACTAAATTCTTGTACTGTCTTCTTCCCTATTTAATGAATAACTCATTGTTGAATTCTCCATAATGAATTATATTCATTGTATCTCTTTTCTATTGATTATTTTGGTCTTGATGTTATTGATGATATTCTCTTGAATTCTTGAGTTATTTATTGAGGATTGGTTCATGTGTCTTATCGCAAGAAGCCAATTGCATAAAGTCATGATTTTGAAAAGTATTATTTTGATAGCATTGGGTTTTAAATGAAGGCATTGTTTTTCACAAAGTTGAGCATATTTTAAAGAGAATTTTATAAAGATATTTTAAGAAAGAAAGCATAATTTTGAGTATGATTTTTAAAACCAAAGTGAAGTCTTGTTTTTGAAACTCATGAGATGATTTTGAGCATAGAGCTCACATGTTTTCAAAAAGATGGTTTGAGCATGAGGTCTCCCATGTTTTTAAGAATGTTTTGAGCAAAAATATCTAAATAGATTTTAAACATCTATTATATCTATAGCTAAAGTTCTTTTTAAAAGGTGTTTTTAAGATGCCGCATATAGGCATAAGTATATGAGCACAAGTTTTTAAAAGATTATTTAGCACCGAGTTAGGTGAAGAGTTCAGATAACTCTAAAGCCCCAGAATTATGTAGTAACCATAGGATAGGATCATTCCATTAGTTTGGGTGACTCCTCAAAGATAGTCCCCAGTAAGGACTTAAGTTATGGATCCAAGATTGATCGTTCTCTACCCTAGTAAGGCATTGCGTGGCTCTGCAAACTTGAGCGAGATAGTTGGGCATCATGTGCTCATTCTTGACTTTATCAGTTCTGAGAAACTTCCCAAGTAAAGTAATGCATTTGTTTATGTATTTTTAGAGATTGTTTTGATGCACAGTTTTATTGCATAACTATTTTACTCATTGATTATATTGAGGCTTATGCATAATTCATAGTTTTAAATTTATTTATGTTACTTCAGTCAGTTTACTCTTTGAGTTCATATACTCTCACTTAAATGTAGTTTTATTTAGCCTTATTACATATCGTATATTTGTAATGCCTCAGATTTTTGGGCTAAGATTGAAGGTGGTGGATAGACCCAAACCTATTTAATTTTATGGAAACAATGGATAGACCCAAACCTAATTAATTTTATGGAAACAAAGTGTTAACATGAATTATTAAGTGTTATAAGTGCATTGATATGAATTCAGGTCATAAGGAACCTCTAGCATACAGTTGAGTTCAAAGCCTTTTTACCGATTGAGTTATCATATAAGTTCTTAAATGCTTAACTTTAAACGACCATTAATCCCAATTTATGAAGTATATTTGGGTCATTCAATCCATAAAATTGAATCTCTTTGAGTCTTATTTTCAACTCATCTAATCTTGCATCAATTGAAGTTCAAAGTAAAAAGTTACAAGCATTTACTGAAGCACTATCAAGTGACACGTCGTCACCGGATGGGTCAAATTCACAGAAGGGATTCTAGGGTTATTTTAGTGATTTCCTATGTTTGAATAACTTAATGCAAAATGTTTTGTGATTTCTAAATATTATATTTAAGGGTTTAATTAGTCTACACTCTTATTCCCATTCCTTACAACTTGAATTCAAGATCAGTGGCTTTCAAGTTCATTAAGCAAGATAGGAGGTCATCTTCTTCAACCTAGGGTCTCTTCAAGCTTATGTCTAAGTTCTTCATTCCAGGTATGTAAGGCTAACCTAAGTGAGGATTCCTATTCATCCTTATACCCTACATCTATGCAAAAATTCATTGAGATTAAAGCTACGGTTTTTACCCAATTTTTGAATTTTCTTTTCTCTATCTATATATGTCAAATTGCCATTATTGAATTCTTCATAATGAGTTGTTTATTGATTCATTTTGATTGTAATCCTACTCTATTGATAGTTGACCATACTCTCATGATTCTTGATCCTTGATTCTTGATTCTTGATTCTTGATTCTTGAACCTTGATCCCTGATTCTTGATTCTTGATCCTTGATACTTGATTATTTATTATTGATTTGTGATTATGGAACCTTGATTCTTAATTCTTGATTAATTATTGTTGAGGTTGGTACATGTCTCTTATCCCATGAACCCAATTTTATAAAGGTCATGATTTTGAAAGCATTGTGATTTAAGTTTAATTGCACTATTTTCATAAAGTAAGCAGATTTTTTTAAAAAAAATTCATGAAGTGATTTTAAGAAATAAAATGTGACTTTTTACCATGATTTTCAAAAGAAAAAGTAACATTTTATTTTGCAAATTAAGAGTTTGCAGCATAGAAGCTTCCAAGTTTTTAAAGAGATTTTGAGAGAAAGGCTTCACATAGATTTTAAAATATTTATTATATTTATGGCTAAAGTAATTTATAAAAGATATGTTTAGTTACCTTATATAGACATATTTATATGAGCATATGTTTTGGGGGAATTATCTAGCATCAAGTTGGGTGAACGGGTTCATACAACCCCTAAGCCCCATAATTGCGTAGCCAGCATAAGATAAGCCCCTAGTATGGACTTCAGTAATAGATCCACATTTCAGATTTTTCCTCATCCCTGGCAAGGCTATGGATAGCCCTCCTCCATGTGAGCCAGATGTGGGATCACCATTCACTCATTCAAGATGGTTGTCAGTAATGCAAAACTCTATATTTAAAGATTTACATTATTTGCATATGTATTTATAGAGGTCATTATGATTCATGAGTTTTATTACATAAACTATTCTACATATTGATTATATTGTCATATTGTGTCCTATGCATCATTGAAAGTTTTAGAGTACAGTTTCAATTTATTGACTCTAGTTATGTCCTTCAATTACGACATTCTTGCTAATGTTGTTTCATTCAGCTATTCTACATACCATACATTTCATGTACTGACGCCCGTTGGTTGTATCGTATTATGACGTTGATTCAGGTAGACAAGATTAGCAGGATATGTTTTATTAGGATCTCACTTCATTCATCTTTGGTGAGGCCTTCTACTTTTGGAGAATCCCAGACTTATTGAGTTATTTTATTTTAGCAAAGCTTAAGGTAGAAGGGGAAACTATGTCCCAGCACCTATCTTTAGTTACAGAGGATTCATAGATAGAGTTAGATTTAAGTCAACAATGTTACATTACAACATTAATTTTAGTTTAGTTAATAATTTTAAATTTATAATATTGAGCCCATTATGGCTTTAGCTTATGTATTACTTTATCGTGTTCTCAGCTAGTAGTAAGCCAGTCCTAGGGTTCACTTGGATCACTAGATGGTCTGAGTGTCGGTTGAGCCCACGATGTAGGCTTAGGGCATAACAATGTTCAACATAGTAATGCCATTTGGCGCTGCATCTTGTTATGGTGCAGACTACGGTAGACAAGATCAGCAGTAGTCGCAATGCTAGGACGTTACTATAATTCAGCTATTGATTAGGCCTCCTACTTTTAGAAAGTCCTAGTCATTGAGTATTTTATTTTATTTTATATAGCTAGAGGTAGCCATGGGAGCTATGTCCTGACATCTATTCTTCAATTATAGAGGTTTCACAAATAGAGTTAGAATTTAGTCAATAATGTTACATTATAACATTAACTTTGGTTTCAGTTGATAAATCTTAGTTTATTTATTGAGCCCATATAGCTATTACATCCGCTATGTCTCAATTAATAAATCATAGTTTATTTTATTGAGCCCATATAATTATTACTCCCACTATGTGTTACTGAGAACTAATTGATAATAAGCCAGTCCAAGAGTTCACTTTGATCATGAAAGTGGTCTGAGTGTCAGTTGACGTCAAGGGTGTAGGCTCGGGGTGCGACAAATTTGTTATCATAGTTTGAGGTTTTTAAAGAGTCCTAGAATGTCTATGAAGCCATGTATAGTAGTGTCCTTCTTATAGGTGTGAAGAACGCCACATCTATAACAAAGAGACTATGAAGTGTTAGAAATTACTTCCCTTCTTTCAAACTCTAGATCGTGCAATAGAGTTGAACTGTATAAAGACTTCCTCCTAACTCGTGTATTTGCGTGGTTCAGGTCATGCCTCCTAAGAAAACTGCCAGTATGAGGAATACAGCCAACTGCCTCCATAGACTAGGATGCAGACCCAAAATAGTCCATGCACTCCAGATCAGGGGTCCATTGTTGGAGTCTAGGATGGACCAACCACTAGCGGCAGAATCCCAGAGACCCCATATGCTAAGCCCCCTAGTATGGGTATTTTAGAGGTAGAGCTTAGAGGGCCTATTTCAGATGCTCACTTAGTTGGTGGCTGCCCAGTCAGGTTGTCAGAACTCAACAACAACTAGTTTTAGTTCTCACGATTTAGGAGCATTAAGAATAAGAGTGTTCTTGAAGATGAATCCTCCTATATTTACAAGATCTAAGCTTGATGAGGATCCTTAGAACATTATTGATGAGATCTCAAAGATTCTAAAGGAAATTCATGCCACAGAGACAGAGGGAGTTGATTTTACTTCTTATGACCTCAAGGATGTAGCTAATGGGTGGTATGACTAGTGAGAGCAAAGGAGAGGTGATAATGCAGCTCCAGCCACTTAGGATAGTTTTGAGGAAGCATTACTAAAACACTTCTTCCCTTGGGATCTGAGAGAGGAAAATGCGGAGGAATTCGTTAACTTAAGGAAAGGAACTATGAGCGTGAAAGTGTACAGCCTCAAGTTCATTCAACTATCTAAAAATGCTTCAAAGATTGTACTTGATATAATGGTCAGAATAAGGGAATTCATTTTTGGATTGGGCAAGAACGTGAAGAAGGAATGCAAGGGATCTTTATTGATTGGTGACATGGATATTTCTAGACTCATGGTCTATGCCCAACAGCTAGAAGAAGATAAGCTAAAGGACCGAGAGGAGCATTAGAGTAAGACGGCTAAGTTAGCAAGTAATGAGACTACACAATAGAGGAATGAAAATGAAAATAGGTCATTATTCAAAAAGAGGTCCTCGGGACCATATAACCAGTTACTTATGCTCCAACTACTGGAAACAGGAACAATTTGAGGTCTCAGGCACAAGGAACTCCATGACACCGAGCTTGTGGTAAATATAGAATGGTCCAATTAGGTGAGGTTGTGTGGGTAAAAATGGATGTTATGGATATGGCTAGTAGGGCCATTAATTGAGAGATTTTCTATCTCGACAGGGTAATGGGGGTATAGATCTTAGTCTACTCCCTCAGAAGGTAGAGTTTCCTAGAAGAGCAATAATTCAGGAACATGCATATGTCAGAACCGTCTGTATATAATATCTAGAAAATAAGATTTGGAGAACTCTCCAGACACTGTCACCGGTATGTTAAAAGTCTTATCAATTGATTTTTATGAATTACTTGACCTAGGAGCTAATTCATCTTTTGTGACTCCTTATGTAGAAACTAAGTTTATGATTTCCCTGGAACAACTCTATAGCCTTTCATTGTTTCTACTCCTATCATTGAGTCTGTCCTAGCTAAGAGAATCTACAAAGATCATACAATTTCAATCCATCATAAAGAGACCATAGCTGACCTAGTAGAGCTAGATATAGTGGACATTGATGTTATCCTGGGCATGAATTGGTTATATTCCTATTATGCGATAGTTTACTATAGGACTTGAGTAGTAGAGTTTCGGTTTTCAAATGAGCCACTCCTAGTTTTGGAGGGTATTCCCATTATTCCTAATAGTCATTTCATTTTGTAGATTAGGGCTAGAAAGTTAACCTCTAAGGGATGTCTTTTTCATTTAGTAAGAGTGAAAGACTCTAATGATGAAATACCATCCTTTCAATTAGTTCCAATCATAAATGAGTTTCTAGAGGTCCTTCTAGACAATCTTCTTAGAGTCCTTCTAGATAGGGAAATAGATTTTAAATAGATGTTCTATATTATACTCAGCTTATCTCCATTCCTCCATATAAATGGCTCCAGTCGAGTTAAAAGAGTTAAAAAAGAAGTTAAAGGATCTTCTAGATAAGGGTTTCATCCACCTTAGTGTTTCATATTGTGGTGCTCCAGTCCACTTCGTGTGTAACAAGGATGATACTCCTAAAATATGTATTGATTACCAATAGTTGAACAAGGTTACCATAAAGAATAAATATGTAATACCCCCGAAAGGCTTAAGAATAGACCTGGGAGTTTAATTTGAAAAATGCATAAAATTGGAAAAAACATAACATGACGGATGACTCAACGACTCATGTGTGGATACCATGAGTCATCAAAAGCAGTCGTGGAATGGGGGTTCAGGGAAGCTGTGGTGACAACGGATGATGTAATGAATTGTTTTCAGGAACAATGAGTCATTATTACTAGAAGTTAGAAGGACCGAGCTTAGGCTGACAGACAAACAATAGGGCATCCCACGATTCATGGTGAGGAGGAACGACCCATTGTTTCAAGCCATTTCTTGTGGGTTGAGGTTTCCAGTGCATTCAACGGATGGAGACCATGACTGATTGGAAGGCACCACAAGTCGTGGTGAGGCTCGTGGAAAGGAAAGTTAGATTGGTCAAGGAGTTGGCGACTGTCGACTCAACAACCCGTGGTTTGAAGTAACAAATCGTCCTTATGAGTTGTTGGAAGGATCTAAGATGTGTTATGAGGCAGTGGACCTGAAAACTCGATACCACGAGTTGTGGTATGTTGCCACGACCCGTTGGGCCGGTCATTGGTTCATTCGGGACAATTTTCAGGGAAATAATTTAAAAGGAATTTTCTACTTTTTCATGCTTTTAGACCCTAAAATACGTCGTTTTGAATTTTCTTAGTATGATAAGATGAGTTATGTCCTTTATGCATGCCTATTCACATGCAAAAACTTTAGAGATATTTTTGGGAGACTCAATGTGTTCTTCCTCAAATTTTCATCAATTTCTTTGTGGGTATTCAAGGAACTTTGAGTCAATCCATTCTCAGGTATGTAGGGTTTTAGAATGGGTGAAATTCTTCCATACCCATGTCCAAATGTCAATTTAAATCATGAATCCTCCTATTCAAGTCTATGGGATTTTACTCAAATGCATGAAAATGTGAATTCTCTTTATGGGTATGATTTAATTGAGTTTTAATTATTGACTTATGAATGATGGACAAGTTTTATTATTATTTTATTTAAATCATGTTTCATGCTTTTAAATCCAAAATGCCCATTTGATAAAAGTTCATGAAAGTTATGATTTATGATGAATACTCTATAATTTGAGTTTATTGATGATGGAAAAGCATGAATTTAGGTTACCCATATTTATGACCATGTTTTCAAAGAATTGAATATGATGAAGTATTGGGCAATGCCCACATGTTGAAGAATTTATGATTTATGAAATGAATGTCACGATTTATCTATTTATGATGTTGGGAGATGAAAAGGGCCTATGATTCTTGGCTAAGCAAGTTTCAAAGGGGATCAATGATGATAAATGTTAAATTTTTGCCAATGAATCTTAATGCATGATGTTATTGATTTATGTATGAGCCTATATGCATGTTTTTAGGAGCCGTGTCTAGCACAAAGCAGTTCGACATTCAAAGGACTATGCTAGTATCTCACAACCACGTGCCACCGTGGGTTTCTAATGATATATTGTATTGATAATGATCCCCTCAAATTTTATATCACGCCTAATCCACGACCCTCGCCTAGCAAGCCAGGGTCGTCTCTGCCCACTTGAGTGAGATAGTTGGGGCATCATGAAAGGCTCTACCATGATGGTGTCGGTTATGATGAGTCCTCCCATTGTTCTGCATGTGTTATGTGCTATTATATTTATGTTATTGGCTCAAGTTATGTTTTGATAATTTTTACTTACGATTATGATTATGAACGCTTTACGAATGATTTGAAAGCCTTGAGCCTTATGTTTTCTACAGAGTTTATGATATCTGCATGATGTCCTTCTCTTACATTTACTTATAAGTCTTATTTTACTCATAAATGTCCGTTTTACTTACATTTCATACACAGTACATTCCACGTGCTGATTGCATACTTTCTATGATGTATCGTTTCAGGATATAGGGTCCGAATCTCAGGCTCATCCTCATCCTTAGTCCATCTCAGCTTATGTTCTTAGCTTATTGGTGAGTCCTCATGTTCCAAGGGCTGTTTGACAAACTTTTGTGTTATCTTACATTTCAGTATTGTTCGGGTTAGTTGGGGATTTTGTCCCATCAACCCATCATATGTAGTAGAGGCATTCAGATCATGTGTAGTATTCAGCTTATGTGTACGTCTAGTATTTTCTAATGTTATGCTATGATTACATTTCCATTGTGCTTTTATGATTATCATTCTGCTTTTTTGAATGAGATTAGTTGTACGCATGAGCCATGGGTCGACTTGTGGTCCCTCGGGGTACCTCGTCCCGTGTCTACGATCAGGGTGTACGCTTGGGTCATGACAAACTTGGTATCAGAGCCATAGGTTTGAAGTGTCCTAGGGTGTCCGAAAGCCACATTAAGTAGAGTCTTTTTCATGGGTTTAAAGCACGCCACACTTATGATGAAGAGGGTACTAGACGTTTAGAAAGTGTTCCCTTCTTTCATGTTCTATGTCGTGCGATGAAAAGTCTTTCCATCCTTCTAATTCGTGCGATTCGCGATTGCAAAATTATGGCTCCTAGAAGAATGAATGGAAGAAGGAATGGAAATGATGAAGGCCACAGAGATTGCAATTAGCATGGGCATCAGCAAGCCCCACCTGTTCAGGAGCCCCAAGCACCAGAGCCAACTGCCCCTACTGAGTTTCGGGTAGCTATTCAAATGTTGGCACGGGCCTTGATCGCTCAGGTCAACCTGTAGGCTTTTGCGCAGGTCCCAAAGAATGGCAATGCAGCGGCGGCTCGGATTAGAGACTTCTTGAGGATAAACCCTCCTGGGTTCACGAGATCAAAGGTGGATGAGGATCCACACAAGTTTATTGAAGGGATCTTGAAGGTCACTCAGGTTATGGGGGTGACAAATTAGGAGTTTGTTGACTTGGCCTCTTATAATCTAAAAGTGGTCACTAATATTTTGTACAATCAATGGAAGGACAGCAGGGTAGCGGGAGCGGGCCCTATCAGCTGGGATGAGTTCCACATGGCCTTTCTCAATAGGTTCTTCTCTCGGGAGATGAGGGAGTTGAAAGAAGCTGAGTTTATGAACCTCAAGCAAGGAAAGATGATAGTGTTGGAGTATTCACTTGAGTTCTCTCGCCTGTCAAAATATGCCCTAGAGTTAGTGATGGACCAGAGGGTGCAGGTGAGCTGATTTGATCATGGTGTGGCCGGTTATTTAGACAAGGATTGTAGGACTGCATCGCATAGTGGTGTACGCCCAACAGATGGATGCGACTCATGTGAGGGAGAGGGAGGCAAAGAGGGCTCGGACGAATAGCCGTGGGTTTTCACATTAGAGGTTCGGCGGTGGCTACCGTCTAAAGTTTCAATAGAGGTCACTAGTCCCAGCACCATCATCAGCTAGTATTCCATCTAGACCAAGGGGTAATCAGAAGAATAGGGCTTCAGGGTCGAGGGATCAGAGGGGCACCCAGTTAGAGTATGCCACTCTAGCCTGTAGGAAGTGCAGCAAGAGTCACACCGATGAGTACCTGCTCAACATAGATGTCTGCTATGGGTGTGGTAGATCTGGGCACATGCGCCGAGCATGACCATATGCTAGAAAGGGTGATGATACGGGTCGTGCATAGACCACCAAGACAGCAGCAGCTCCAGCCCATTCTGCTCCATAGGGAGCATCAATTAGTGGAGGTGGCGGACAGCGCCAAAATCGATTCTATGCTCTTAACTCGCGTCGGGAGCAGGAGACTTCACCAGACGTGGTCATTGGTATGTTGCGTGTCTTTCATATTGATGTTTATGCCTTGCTAGATCAGGGAGCTACCTTGTCTTTCGTGACTTCTTACATTGCTAGTAGCCTTGGGTTAGTCCCGAGACCTTATCAGAACTATTTTCAGTTTCGACCCCTGTTGGCGAATCGGTCATAGCTAGACGAGTATATAGAGAGTTCTTGGTCACTGTGTTCCATAAGGTTGCCTCTGCAGACCTTGTAGAGTTAGTCATTACTGACTTTGACATTATTCTTGGTATGGATTGGTTGTTTGCGTGTTATTCTTTGATTAATTGTAGGACTCGTACGGTGCAATTTCATTTTCAGGGTGAGTCAGTGTTGTAGTGGAAGGGTAGTTCGGCGGTACCAGCAGTTCAGTTTATTTCCTATCTTAAGGCTAGGAATATGATCTCTTAGTTTATTTCCTATCTTAAGTCCAGGAAGATGATCTCTAAAGGTTACATGTACCACCTAGTTAGGGTTAAGGATGTGGAGTCCGAGACCCCGACTCTTTAGTCAGTTCCGGTGGTGTGCGAATATCCGGAGGTGTTTCCAGATGATTTGCTCGGTGTTCCTCCGGAGATGGAAATTGATTTCGGTATTGATCTATTACCCCATACAAAACCTATCTCTATTCCTCCCTATAGGATGGCCCCAACCAAACTAAAGGAATTGAAGGATCAGTTAAAGGATCTGTTGGATAAGGGCTTCATTAGACCAAGCTAGTCTCCATGGGGTGCACCAGTTCTATTTGTTCGAAAGAAGGAAGGTTCCCTTCGTATGTGTATTAACTATCGGCAGTTGAACAAGGGTACCGTCAAGAACAGGTACCCCCCAAGATCAATGATTTGCTTGACTAGCTTCAGGGTGCCAAGTGCTTCTCCAAGATTGATCTCAGGTCCGGGTATCACCAACTCAGATTTTGGGAGAGTGACATTCCAAAGACCACTTTTAGGACTCTGTATGGTCACTACGAATTTGTTGTTATGTCTTCCGGACTAACCAATGCCCTTGCAGCTTTTATGGATTTAATGAACAGGGTGTTTAAGGCATATCTGGATATGTTCGTGAGCATGTTCATAGATGAAATTCTTATATACTCCCGTAGCGAGGAGGAGCATGCCACTCATTTGCGAATAGTGTTGCAAACCCTCAAGGATCGTTTGATGTATGCATGGTTTAGTAAATGTGAATTTTGGCTAAACTCAGTAGCATTTCTGGGTCATGTGGTATCAAGCGAAGGCATAATGGTGGAATCCCAGAATATCGAGGCGGTAAAGAATTGGCCTAGACCGGTGAATCCTTCCAAAATTCAAAGTTTTTTGGGTCTAGCCAACTACTACCGAAGATTTTTTGAGGGTTTCTCATCTATTGTAGTCCCACTGACCAGGTTGACTCAGATAAAGGTGAAGTTTCAATGGTCGGAGGCTTGTGAGAAAAGCTTCCAAGAGTTAAAGACCCGACTCACTTCAACACCGGTATTGACTTTACCCAAGGGCACTGATGGCTTTGTAGTGTATTGCGATGCTTTGGGAGTCGGACTGGGATGTGTGTTGATGCATTGTGGGAAGGTGATAGCACATGCCTCGAGACAAATGAAAGTTCATGAAAAAAATTACCCGACCCATGATCTTGAGTTAGCCGCGGTGGTGTTTACATTGAAGATATGGCGACATTACTTGTGTGGGGTCCAGGTGGATGTATTTATGGATCACCAAGAGCTTTATATATGTGTTCACATAGAAAGATCTAAACCTTCGGCAAATGAGGTGGTTTGACTGACTAAAGGACTACGGCATGAGTGTTCTCTACGACCCGGGCAAGGCTAACGTGGTCGCAGATGCACTTAGTAGGCTCTCAATGGAGAGGGTGTCCCTTGTGGGCGAGGGAAGGAAGGAGTTGGTGAAATATGTACCGACTTGCAAGGCTGGGAGTTAAATTGATCGACTCGATCAATGGTGGTGTTGTTGTACATAATGGGTCAGAATCATCCTTAGTGGTAGATGTTAAATCCAGGCAAGATGAGGATCCAATTTTGAGGAAGCTGAAGGAGGTAGTGCAGATTCAAAAGGTGGAGGTTTTCTCCCAAGGGGGAGATGGTCTGCTACGATTCTAGGGTTGGCTATGTGTCCCAAATGTCGATATTTGAGAGTTCAGATATTGCATGAGGCACGTGGTACCAGATATTCTATTCATCCAGGATCCACGAAAATGTATCGGGACTTGCGAGAAATCTATTAGTGGATGGACTAAAGAAGGATATTGCGGAGTTTGTAGCAAAATGTCTCAACTGTTACCAAGTGAAAGTCGGGCATCAAAGGCCGGGAGGTGTACTTCAGGATATTAGCATTCCCACTTGGAAGTGGGAGGAAATAAATATGGATTTCGTTGCAGGCGTACCTCGTACTGCCGACACTTTGATTCCATTTGGGTAGTAGTAGACAAGTTAACAAAAGCTGCACACTGCCTACCGATCAAGAACACGGATTCAGCAGATGATTATGCTAAGTTGTATATTCGGGAGTTTGTTTGACTTCATGGAGTGCCCTAGTATATTATTTCAACCGGAGGTACTAAGTTTACCTCTCAATTCTGGTGTTTTTTTCAAAAAGGACTTGGGACGCAAGTTAAGCTCAATACAGCCTTCCATCTGCAAACAAACGACCAGGCAGAATGAACCATTCATACCCTCAAGGATATGTTGAGGGCATGTGTTATGGATTTCAAAGGTAGTTGGGATGATCATTTGCCCTTAATAGAGTTTGCCTATAATAACAGTTATCACTCCAATATCCAAATGGCACCGTTCGAGGCTCTTTATGGGTGAAGGTGTAGATCTTCCATCTGATGGTTTGAGGTTGGCAAGGTAGCTCTGATAGGACCAGATTCGGTTTACGAGGCGATGGTGAAGGTTCAGATGAGAAGGGACCAGTTAAAAACCACTCAGAGTCATCAGAAATCGTATGCGGATGTGAGGAGAGGGAATCTGGAGTTTAATATGGATGACTAGGTATTTCTAAAGGTATCCCCCATGAAGGGAGTCATGCGGTTCGGAAAGAAGGGGAAACTTAGTCCCTGCTATGTTGGTCCCTACAAGGTTGTGAGGAGAGTTGGTAAGGTGGCGTATGAGTTGGACTTGCCATCGGAGTTATCTTTAGTTTATCCTGTCTTCCATGTGTCAATTTTGAAAAAGTTCTTGGGTGATCCAACTTTAGTAGTCCCGATAGATAGCACTGGAGTAAAAGACAACCTCAATTATGAAGAAATTCCCATTGATATCTTGGATCATTAGGTTCGGAATTTGAGAAACAAAGAAGTAGCTTCGATTAAAGTTTTATGGAGAAATCAGCATGTTGAGGGAGCTACGTGGGAAGCCGAAGCGGATATGATAGCTAAATATCCACATTTGTTCTCTACCAGCTAGGTTCCGACTTGAGGTATCAATTTTTCCTTTATGAATCTATCTAGTTTTCATATTCAGTTCATGTGTGCAAGTTTCTTTTATATTTATGAATGTGTATGTGAAGTATAAGATCAGTTCAGCTATGGGGTCTTATTCGGATGTAGTCATTCCGTGAAAATTTCGGTTAAAATGATCAGTATATAGTTGTGATAAATTATATATTTCTATTTGCTGCTTGTTTCCTACATTCGAGGAAGAATGTTTCGAAGGAGGAGATATTATAACACCCCGGAAAGGCCTAAGAGTAGACCAAGGAGTATAATTTGAAAAATGTAGAAAACTGGCAAAAACATCACAGAACGAATGACTCAATGACTTGTGGGTGGATACCAAAAGTCGTCAAAAGCAGTTGTGGAATGGTGGTTCAGGGGAGCTGTGGTGAAAATGGATGGTGTAACGACTCGTTGTCAGGAACAACAAGTCGTTGTTACTAGTCGTTAGAAGGACTGAGCTTAAGTGGAGGGAGAAACAACTAGGCATCCCACGATTTCTGGTTAGGAGGAATGACCCGTTGTTTCAAGTCGTTGCTTGTGGGTTGAGGTTTCCAATGCATTCAACGGATGGAGACCATGACTCGTCAGAAGGCACAACGAGTAGTGGTGAGGCCCGTGGAAAGGGAAGTCAGTTTGGTCAAGGAGTTGATGATGGTCGACTCAACGACCCGTAGTTTGAGGTAACGACTCGTCCTGATGATTAGTGGGAAGGATCTAAGATGTGTTATGAGGAAGTGGACCCGACGACTCAATACCACGTGTCGTGGTATGATACATGTTGGTCGGTCGTTGGTACATCCGGGATAGTTTTCAGGGAAATAATTTTAATGGCATTTCTGAATTTTCTATGCTTTTAGACCCTAAACTACGTCGTTTTGGATATTTTCTTAGTCTGATAAGATGAGTTAAGTCCTTTATGCATGTCCATTCTCATGCAAGAACTTTAGAGAGAATTTTGGGAGATTCAAGGTCTTCTTCCCCAAATTTTCATCAATTTCTTTGTGGGTATTCAAGGAGCTTTGAGTCAATCCATTCCCAGGTATGTAGGGTTTTAGAATGGGTGAAATTCTTCCCTACCCATGTCCAACTCTCAATTTAAATTATGAATCCTCCTATTCAAGTCTATGTGGTATTACTTAAATGCATGAAAATGTGAATTCTCTTTATGAGTATGATTTAATTGAGTTTTAATTATTGACTTATGAGTGATGGATAGGTTTTATTATTATTTTCTTTAAATCATGTTTCAAGCTTTTGAATCCAAAATGCGCATTTGATGCAAGTTCATGAAAGTTATGATTTATGATGAATACTCTATAATTTGAATTTATTGATGATGGAAAAACATGAATTTAAGTTACCCATGTTTATGACCATTTTTTGAAAGAATCGAATATGATGAAGTATTGGGCAATGCCCACATGTTGAAGAATGATTTATGATTTATGAAATGAATTTCACGATTTATCGATTTATGATGTTGGCTGATGAAAAGGGTCTATGATTCTTGGATAATCTTGTTTTAAAGGGGATTAATGATGATAAATGTTATATTTTAGCCAATGAATCTTAATGCATGATGTTATTGATTTCTGTATGAGCCTATATGAGTGTTTTTGGGAGCCGGGTCTAGCACCGAGCAGCCCGGCGTTCAAAGGACTATGCCGGTGTCTCACAGCTATGTGCCACCGTGGGTTTCTAATGATATATTGTATTGATAATGATCCCTTCAAATGTGATATCATGCCTAATGCACAACCCTCTCCCAGCAAGCCAAGGTCGGCTCTGCCCACTTGAGTGAGATAGCTAGGACATCATGAAAGGCTCTACCATTATGGTGTCGGTTATGATGAGTCCTCCCATTGTTCCGCATGTCTTATGCACTGTTATATTTATATTATTGGCTCAAGTTATGTTTTGATAATTTTTACTTACGATTATGATTATGAACTCTTTATGAATGATTTGAAGGTCTTGAGCCTTATGTTTCCTACGGAGTTTATGATATATGCATGATTTCCTTATCTTATGTTTACTCATGAGTCTTATTTTACTCTTAAATGTCCATTTTACTTATCATACTCAGTACATTCCATGTACTGACCGCATACTTTCTATGTTGTATCGTTTCATGATATAGGGTCCGGATCTCAGGTTCATCCTCATCCTTAGTCCATCTCAGCTTACGTTCTCAGCTTATTGGTGTGTCCTCATGTTTCGAGGGTTTTTTGACAGACTTATATGTTATCTTACGTTTCAGTATTGTTTTGGTTAGTTGGGAATGTTGTCCTATCAACCCATCATATGTAGTAAAGTCTTTCAGACCATGTGTAGTATTCAGCTTATGTGTACGTCTAGTACTTTTTTATGCTATGCTATGATTACATTTCTGTTGTGTCTTTATGACTATCATTCCGCTTATTTGAATGAGATTATTTGTATGCATGAGCCATGGGTCGACTTGGGGTCCTTCGGGGTCCCTTGTCTGGTGTCTATGATCCGGGTGTACGTTCGGAACGTGACAAAATATCCCCTTCATAGAATTTATTACTTGTTCGACCAACTTTAGGGTTCCAAGTGTTTCTCGAAGATAGATCTCAAATAAGGGTATTATCACTTAAAGGTGAGAGAATGTGATATCCCCAAGATAGCTTTCGAACCCGCTGTGGTCATTTTGATTATGTTGTTATGTACTTTGGCTTGACTAATTCTCCTGCAACATTTATGGATCTCATGAATAGAGTATTTAAGCCATTCTTGGCAATGTTTGTTATTATGTTCATTGATAAAATCTAGGTTTATTCAATGAGTGAGGAGGAGCGTGCTAATCATCTCACAATGGTCCCATAGAACCTTAAGGACAAGGAATGATTTGCGAAGTCCTCTAAGTGTGAATTTTTTCTTGAAGTCAGTCGCTTTCTTAGGTCATATAGTTTTCAGCGAGGGTATTACGGTTGAGTTTCAAAAGATTGAGGCTGTGAAGAGTTGGGCCAAACCCATAACCCCAAGTGACATCAGAAGTTTGTTGGGTTTAGATGGATACTACAGGAGATTTCTAGAAGGATTCTCAACTATTGCTACTCTATTGACTAAGTTTACCTAGAAAAATGCAAAAATTTTAATGTTTCAAAGCTTCTGAGAAAATATTTCGAGAATTAGATTCTCGTTTGACTATTGCTCCAGTATTGACCCTACCAGAGGGTACAAATGATTTTGTTGTACATTGTGATGCATTCAAAGTAGGCGTTGGTTATGTACTAATGCAAAATTGCAAGGTTATAGCCTATGCCTCCAGACAACTTAAGACCCATGAGAAGAACTATCTGACTCATGATCTTGGGTTAGCAGCTGTAGTATTTTCTTTGAAGATTCGGCGCCACTATCTCTATGTTGTGCATGTTGATTTGTTCACAGAACACAAGCGCCTGCAGTATGTATTCGGACAAAAGGAGTTGAATCTCAAATAGAGGAAGTAGCTTAAGTTGCTCAAGGATTATGACATGAATATTCTCTACCACCCTGGTAGTCTAATGTAGTTGTTGATGTTCTTAGTAGGCTATGCATGGAAGCACTACTCATATGGAGGAGGAAAAGAGAGAGTTGGTGAAGGAGGTGCACAGACTCTCATACATGGTAGTCCATATCGTAGAATCCGAAGAAGGTAGTGTGCTTGTTTAGAATTGGGCCGAATCATCCATAGTAGTAGAAGTTAAGGAAAAGCAAGACAAGGATCCCCTCTTGCTTCAGTTAAAGGTAGATGTTCACAAACAGAATGTATTGGTTTCCGCGCAAGGGGGAGATGGTTTCCTAACATATCAAGGTAGACTATGTGTCCCATATGTAGATGGTCTGAAGGAGAGAATTATGGTAGAAGCACACAGCTTCAAGTACTCTATTCACCCAGGTTCCACTAAGATGTATCATGACTTGAGAGAAGTATATTGGTGGAATGGTATGAAGAGAGACATTGCAGACTTTGTGTCTAGATTCCCAGGTTCTCAGAAAGTTAAGATTGAGCACCAAAGAACTTATGGTGTAGCCCAAAATATAGAATTACTTGAGTGAAGTGTGTCATGACCCGAGTCTACAACTTGGACACGACATGATGCCTAGAGCCACAAATGACCCCAAGCTAACACATGGCATTTTCTAAAATGTTGTAAGTTATAAGAAACTCTAAATGGAAGCTATCTGTAAATAAGATATTCCTTAAGTATTAAAAGGGATGTAATTTGATAAAAAGTTGATGTTTTAAAACAATACTGGAACCAAAGTTTAATTTAATACGCTCTATCTGAAAGCCTTCTAAAACTAATGATCTACTGGGATAAGCCCCCAGCTAACTCCAAAGTTTGAAAAATTGAAAATGAAAAACAAATGAAATAAAGATACTCTAGTCCTTGAAAGATGAGGACTCACCACTGTCAGTCTATTAGATGTCACCAGCCTGTATCATGAATCAATATAGCATAGACAATATATGGTCAATATTTTGAATGTACTAAGCATGTAAGATATGCAACTAAAAACATAGATATACTAGTAGAATCTGAAGGTATAGCTGAGCTGACATGAAATAACCCTATATGAATGCATAAATACTGATAGTAGCATGGAAATCTGAAAATACTACAAATTCTAGTAAAAACTTGTTTTAGGGCCATGCACATATACTGAAGACTGGAAACAATGACTAAATTGAATACTATAAATGAACTAAGCCGTGGAAAAGTATGTTAATCGATATATAACCATGTGAGCTAAACGTGGAGTTTGATACATATGCCTTATCGGTAGGACCTAATATACCATACCATGGTATTAAGGTAGGGCTGAGTGATCACTAAACTGAGGCCTATTTGGGATAATAACCTATGGTGGCATGTAATTTTGGGAACTTGAGTGCGCTGAACCTCAGCCCACTCAGTGCTAAGTAATACTCCCAACTGAAGACATCACTATATATAAGTATACTAATAGCTGAAAGTGTGATGTCCTAAGAGTAAGTCAAATTTACTTATCTGAAAGTGTCCTGAGAGTCTAAAGGACCTGATAAACTAATAATATATTGTTATTTTTGATAACACTATATATACTGAGATTATTGATAATACTGT
Source organism: Datura wrightii (assembly GCA_035772735.1). Classification (NCBI taxonomy): domain Eukaryota; kingdom Viridiplantae; phylum Streptophyta; class Magnoliopsida; order Solanales; family Solanaceae; genus Datura; species Datura wrightii. The sequence goes on from JASDFA010000016.1 coordinate 167,058,021, forward strand.
TGATACTATGTATATTGAGAATGTTGTAAATACATAAGGCATGGATGCATAATTCTTTGAGAAACTCATGTATAGTTTGGCAAATAATGCTAAATTAAGATAATGCAAATTTTTGAGTAAATTCTCTTAAAACAATTAAAAACTCGAAATCATGTGAAGTCACTATGAAATCTGAAAATAACCTCATAGATATAACATAATTCTAATCATGAAAGCATGAAATCATAGGGGAATAGAGAAATCCAACAATTAGAAGAAAACCATAAGTCATTATTTCTAGAAAACTTCAAAACTAGGGTTTAGTAACAATCTTGGGACACAAGGGTTGAAGAAGACCCTTGATAAAGTCCCACATACCTGGAGATGAAAAACTCTAGGATAGAGCTTGAATCCCTAAAGATTTAAGAAGAACCCTAACTTGGCTTTTAGGGAGACCTTGAACTTCTACTGTTGTTCTTGATATTTTAAGAGAGAATGAGAGGAGAATGCCGACTAATCCCCCCTTAATTCCTATCTAATATCCAAATACAATGTAGTTCAGGAATTAAAAGCATAGAAAATTACTAGGATGGCCTTGAGAAAATAACTTGGAAAATAAACTGCCAGGCCTTACAAGTCATAATACGCTCGTAGAACAGTACCACGACTCATACTGAGTCTCGTGGCTATTGATATTTCCCTGGAAAATACTCCGAACCCCATTCCTATGCCTTTTTTAGTATGGTTCGTACCTTGGTGGTACAAATCATGACTTCCTTCCGTGGTAGAAAGAGAAATGTTGACACTTCTCTGAAACTCATCTCACAACCCATCAGTACAATTTGTACCATGGTGGTACATAGGCAGACATGGTTTTATAGAAAATATTTTTGTTGCTCCTCTGAACTTCATGTTATGGGTCCTGGTACGACTCATACCTCCGAGTAACGAGTCGTGCTGAGACTCGTACTGAGGGAAAAGTTCAATTTTTCTACAGGTCAAATTTCCAAATATAGGATCTAGTATTAGGGACATTTGGTTTGTTCATTATCTCCCCTATGGAAACATTTGTCCTCGAGTGGATACTAACTAAGCTGGAATAGTAAGGAAAGAGCTACAACCCCAAAACTAAAAGCAATAAGCTGAGTACTAATGGAGTGACTGACTCTGAGCTGAGATACATATACTGAACTGAATCCATGAAATATACATACATGCTAGGACATGAAATAAACTGAGAGACATAACAATAACATAAATCTGAATGGAGTACGATGGAAGAAACTAGTGCCTAATACTGAAGCTAAACTAGAAGGGAAAAGATGAGGGTACTTAGCCATTGTATCTGCTTCTTCTTCCCAAGTAGCTCCCTCTATGAGCTGATTCCTCCAAAGTTCTTTCACCGAGGGTACCTCCTTATCCCTCAACTTACAAACCTGACAGTCGAGAATCTCAACTGGGACCTCTTCATAAGAGAGACTATCTTTCACTCCTACACTTTTGAATGGCACAACTGAGATCGGATCACCAATGCACTTCTTCAACAAAGACACATGAAACACTAGGTATACCGATGCTAACTCTATAGGAAAATCCAACTCATCGAGTACCTTGCTAAAATGCCTCATGATCCTATAGGGACCAACATATTTGGGACTAAATTTTCCATTTTTCCCAAACCTCATCTCCCCTTTCGTGGGCGAAATTTTCAAGTAGACCCACTCATCAAGAACAAACTCAAGTTCTCTTCTCCTCACAATTACATACGGATTTTGGTGGCTTTGAGCTATTTTCAACCTTTCTCTAATAAGCTGAACTTTCTTCATAGCCTCATGAACTAAATTTGTCCCTATCAAGGTAGATTCACCAACCTTAAACCACCCTAAAAGAGACCTGCATCTCCTACCACAGAACGCCTTAAATGGGGCTATCTGAATGGTGGAGTGGTAGCTATTATTGTAGGCAAACTCTATGAAATGTAGGAAATCATCCCAACGACCCTTGGAATCAATCACATAGGCTCTCAACATATCCACTACGATCTGAATAGTCTACTCAGCCTAACCATCTATCTGCAGGTGAAAAGTTGTGCTAAGCTTAACCTGAGTGCCAAGCCCTTTCTAAAATGACTTTCAGAAATGTGAGGTAAACTAACTACCCCTATATGATATGATGGAAAAAGAAACCCCATGTAAACTGACCAACTCTCTAATGTAAAGTCTAACATAATCCTTAGCTGAATCTGCGGTCTTAAATGGTAGGAAATATGTTGACTTAGTCATCCGATCTATAACTACCTAAATTGAATCACGCTTTCAGCGTGTACAAGGTAGTCCTCTAATGAAATACCTGTTTATCTCTTCCCACTTTCAAGTAGGAATGCTGATATCCTAAGTCATACCTCCCATTCTCTAATGCTCAACCTTCACCTTTTGGTAGTTTGGACAATTAGCCACAAATTCTGCAATGTCCTTATTTATGCCATTCCACCAATAGACTTCCCATAGATCACGATGCATCTTGGTGGCACCTTAATGGATATAATAACGAGAGTTGTGAGTTTTCGTTAATATCCATTAACTTAAATCATCTATGTCTGGAAGACACAACCTACCCTCATAACGAAGCACACCATTTCCCCCTTTGGAAAATGCTTCCACCACTTTCTTGGGGACTGCTTCCTTCAACTTAAGCAATACTGGGTCATCATCTTGCCATGATTTTACCTCCAAAACAAGAGAGGACTCTAATCCATTTTGGACCACAACTCCACCTTCTGCCGAATCAACTAAATGAACTCTTAACTGAGCCAGCCTATGAAAATCTTTAAACAGCTCTATACTATCATCCTCTATATGAGCAACACTATCCATCAATAATTCATTGAGGGCATTGACCAATACATTGGCTCTACTCGGGTGGTACCAGACACTTCTGTCTTAGTCTTTAAACAACTCCAACCATATCTTCTAATGAAGATTCAGGTCCTTCTAACTGAACACATATTATAGGCTTTTATGGTCACTAAACACGTCGACATGCACCCCATAAAGGTAGTGCCTCCAAATCTTCAAGAAAAATATTACTGTTGTCAGCTCAAGATTATGAGTCGGATAGTTCTTCTCATGACCTTTGATCGGTCTAGAAACATAGGCTACAACCTTGTCATGTTGCATCAGAGCACAACAAGGCCAATTCTGGAGGCATCGCAAGGAATCACAAATCCATCTGAACCTTCTCGTAGATTCAAAATCGATCATTAGTAAGCCAAGTATTCAACTCCTAAAAACACTTCTCACAAGAATGGGACCACTGGAATTTGACTTTCTTCTAAGTTAATCTTGTCATAGGATAGGCAATAGAGGAGAATCCTTCCATAAATCATCTATAATACTTAGCTAGACCCTAGAAACTCCTAATGTCTGAAGGAGAGGTGGGTCTCTGTCAGTTCTTAAAAGCTTCAACATGTCGAGGATCTACCTATATACCCTCACTGGAAATGACATGACTAAGGAATGTTACTGATTTAAATAAAAATTCACACTTGATGAACCTATCGAATAACTGACGGTCCCTAAGATCCTACAAGACTATTCTAAAATGGTCTGCATGCTCATCCTCACTTCAGGGTTAGAAAAGGATGTCATCTATGAAGACGATGAAAAACATGTTCAAGTACTATTTGAACACCCTATTTATCAAATTCATGAAAGCTATAGGAGCATTCCTTAGTCCAAAAGACATAATAACCAATTTATAGTGACCATATTGAGTTTCATAAGTTGTCTTTGAAATGTTACATTCTCTGACTCTGAGTTGATCATAGCCTGATTTGAGGCCTATCTTTGAGAAGCAACTAGCACCCTGATGTTGGTCAAACAAGATATCAAGGTACTAAGTAACCGAGCAAGTTCTAGATCATCTGCACAGTATTAAACTAAGTAAGAACTCACTAACACATGTTACAGGTTTGCATCACACACTACTAATCCAGTTCATGCCGCACTTATGCTATAGTTGCTTATGCTAATCCCTCAAATGCCATAAAAAGATCCACTATATGTCATGATTTGCAGTAAACTAACACAGCAAATCATAAAAGTTTCAAAAAGGGTCATTTTTTCAAAAATATCAAAATATCAAACACATGTGCATTCTTATTGGTTGTTAAGTACTTCTAAGCTACTTCTAGATACACAAAAAAATATTCTAAACATGTTAGTTCTTCTAGATAGCATATCTGATGGAAAAGAAACGCGATAATAAAAACCCTCGGATGAACCAAAAAAAACAAATAGATACACACCCCCTTTAAAAACATTCTTTGTCCCCAAATCTGAGAAATAAGAACTCGGAGAGGGACATAGCTGCGGCACTCCAAGCAATCCTATTAGCTACCCAAACTTCACCGACCATTCATGGGTTGCTTCCTATGCATGAAACTCAGACTCCACATCAATTATTGAGACTACACGAAACTTGTTTGGATGCTTCATTGACCTACAAACATTAAAGGTGACCTTTTCTTTGTTCAGCATAAACTTCAGTAGGCCAGCTTCAATGTCCACTAAAGCTCTCCCAGTGGCAATGAATGGTCGCCAAAAGATGACGGGGACCTCAAAATCTACCTTGCAATCCAATATCACGAAGTTAGCTGGGTTGATGAACTTGTCCACTTTCACTTGGAAATCATGGAGTACGCACACCGACGTCTTCACTCTTTGCTCTACCATCAATAGCTGCATTGTAGTTGGGGTGGGGGGATCCCAAGCCCAACTGCTTGAACATAGCTAGTAACATCAGATTTATGCTAGCTCTTAAATCACACAACGCCCTTGCTAATTCAAAGACTCCAATTTTTCATGGGATGGTGAAGGCACCCGAGTCTTTATTTTTCTGAACAAAAATCGGTGAGGCTATGGCATTACAATGATACATATTTCCAACAAGCTCATAACTTATAGATCTCTTCCTGGTTACCCATTCCTTCATAAACATAGCATACCCAGGCATCTGCTCTAATGCCTCGACTAATGGGATGTTCACAAACAACTTCTTCAACATAGAGAAAATCTTTTGGAACTTCCCATCATCCACCTTCTTCTTTATCCTTTCTGGGAACGGTGGAGGTGGTCAAGGGATGGGTCTGAAAACCTGTGGGTCCTCTTTGCCTTCACTTTTTCTACATTATCCTCCTTCACATCAACTGGAGCCTTGGTTAGCTCAGCATCACCTTCGATCACCTTCTCTGAAGTCTCATCTTATTCATCTACCACAATCTCACTCTTTCTTCTCATCTTAATTGCAACCGGCATGGGCGAATCAACTATACTCTTTCCACTCCTAGTAATCACAGCCACTATCATTCTTTGGATTCTATATGGTGTAGTTAGGAAGTATTCCCTTCTACCTCTGGTTTAGGGATGCTAACGTCGGACCTAGCTGCTACTCAATCTGCTTGATCGCTGTGGCATGCGATCAACTTTCTGGCTCATACTAGATATATCTCCACTAATGTCCTTTAGTTGATCATCTGTAAACTTTGACTTCTTCAACACCTCATTCATTATAATCTCTAACTTTGAGGGCCCAGTGTCACCCTTTCGAGCCTTAGGAGGGACATAAAGGCCTATATGGTTATTTTTGTAACTGTTATTCTTTCTCCAGTCATCTTCCTGCTCTCAACCTTTGCTCCTATCCCAGTATTATTCTAATTGTAATTATCGCTATGCTGGTTCTGACCATGATTTTCGGAACATTGGCGTCAAGTGTTTTGACCAAACCCTTAGGCGTTGGCCTGAAAACCCACCACCTAATAATCCAAGAAGTTTGCCACCTCCTTGAAATTGAGTGCTCAAATTCCTATTCCTGACCCTGTGCTCCCCCCGCATTTACCTTTTGTGCTCTAGACCCTATGATATGTTTTGTGAGCAGGTTTATAGATGTCCTCATATGAGTTAACTCCTGGTCACACTCCTCCTTCGTCCTACACTACTCCGCAGTCATCCCTATAGCATATGTACCCACAACTATTTCCGCCTCTCTAGCATACCAGACGCTGTTTGTCATGGTCACTCAATCTAGTATGTTGTTTGCTTCCTCCCACGAGTGACTTATCAATGCTTCATATGCCAATATATTAGCTACAACCTTTGTGTTGTTGTTCAGACACATGTAAAAACTTTCCAATAAGATGTCATTAGGAATTCTATGATTCGGGCAATTGGTCAGCTTCTTCTTGAACATCATCCATGATTAATGAAGTGCCTCTCTCTTAAGCTGTCAGAAATTATAGCTCATCTTTGATATATAGCATCCAAGAAAGGCGTAAGAACCTCTCTAGAAAAGCATGTTTCAGCTCCCTCTAGTTAGTGATGGAGTCATTTGGCAACTCTGACAACCAAAGAGTAGCCTCACCAAATAGGGAGAATGTAAAGAGCCTTAGCCTTATAGCATCCTGACATACTCCTGGCAACATATAAGCCTTGCAAACACCCAAAAATTTCATCAGGTAGATATTTGTATCAACAGATACATTACAACAGAACACACCCTTCATGTTAAGCAACTAGATCATTATGATCGTGATATCAAATTTTTCCCAACAAGCAAAGGTAGGGGTACAATAGCTCCTGTTGACCCAGCTTCATCAAGATATGGGTCCTCATCGTCATCAAAGTGAGGAGGATATCTATGGTATTGGTGTGGCTCATAGTCTCTGTTCCCCCTTCTATTCTGGCCATAATTATCCACCTCTTCTTAGGTGTCATCTTCCTCCTGAAGAGCAACTTGCTGGGCTAACTCAGCCTGATGGGCCTCATTAGCTCGGTGTGCTTCGGCGGCCAACCTTTCCTCCATCTATTCTGGGGTCTCCAAATTGTCCATTTTCCACAGCGTTCTTTCATTCTCTTGATCAATTGGGACTAAAGGGTTTCCGCTACTCCACGTACATTGCATTCACCAAGCGGTCAAAACATAAATGAGGAAATAATGACTAAAAAGCTAAATAAAAGCAACTAATTTAATCCTAAGTCTTATTCCCTAGCAATGGCTCCATTTTTCATAATTCTCAAATTACACCCCTAAAGAAGTATAACGAGGACGTTGTCAATCATGAACCCAACTAATGTTGGGGTCGATCCCACAGGGAATATGGTCAAGATACAAACTAATGCTAGTATTCACACTTTTAGTTCAATTATTTACTAAAGGGGGGTTTGTAAATCAAGTGACAGTATTTTGAATGAGAGTTATAACCAATAGTTATGCAATTGACTAGGGAGGTGTTCCCCATGGCTTCTTAACTAGGTCAGATTATTTATAACGTCCAAATCCACTCCTTGCTAGGAGAGGCAAAACAAATATGCCCAATGGGTATCAGGGTCGAATAACATAAGGAATTGAGTTGATAATTAAAAATTTACAAACTAATTTAAACTAGAATGCATTGTTGTTCAATATTCGGAAACTAAATTGGGGGAAAAAGGAAAACAATATCAAATTCAAATTTAGAACTAAGTGAATGGAATTCTGATTGTTGCAATCAAAAGTGTGATGGTTATGCGTGTGCTATTGATGGGCTAACAACTAGAATAGGATTTACTTTATTGTCTTAGATTCAAAATTAGCATAGATAGCAGTGAATAAAATACATTCTCTCGTTTCTCAACCTCTAGAATGTTTGTTCCTTGGGTTTTCTCAAACCCTAAGGCCAAATTCTAATTATCAATCACAAAAGCTTGAGGAAGAATCAAGCTATCTATAGCCTTGAACTTTTAATGGGGTGGGAATGTGGGTTTTGACTATCTCTAGCTCAACTCCACACATCAACACTCTAACTCCTCCCTATTGTTTTCCCACCCAATTCTCACCTTTCTTTCTCAAGAAAAAGTAAGAATAGCAAACAAAATTCATATTTGCAACCATCAATTTACAATTAAAACTTAGATAAAATAATATATCTTTATATGCAATTAGAATCCAAGAACAATTAATCAATACTCATTCATATTTATAAACCCACCATGCACACGTCCCTAGTTAGAAATTTAGCTATGCATATTTAGAGAAAGAAGAGATACCAAAGGATTCCCATCAACATTCATCATATTGCTTCACAAATTTGCTTCACAAGGTCTTACAGCAATGATAGAATTCTCTCAAAATGGGTTAAAGAAAAAGAAGAAGAAAAGCAAATTCTATCACTAAAATTCTATGGTGTGTTTTTCTTCTCTCTAGAATTGGATGTGTGTTGTGTGGTATACAATGAGGGTCATAAATATCTTTAAATTTTGGTGTATAACTTTTCACAGTTGCCCTTGGAGTCTTCTAGGTTTTTTGGGACCATTTCTAGACATTTTTACCCTTCCATTAGTGAAATGGGTCACTTGCCCTTCGTTCTACGTTTCATCGGTGGTTAGCAGTTGGTTCGTAGGTGCTACTACATATGACCTGTGTTTAGCATGTGTCAATCCGCTAAACCCAGGTGCAAGGTAGTAGCAATTGCATTCCACCAATGTTTTGCAAGTCCAGATCCGCATTTTGCCAGTTAAAAACATGTCTTTAGCAGCTCTTTTTGAGTTCAAATCCTCAATTAACTTTGCTTCCTTCAAAGTCCTACATAGAGAATATAAAGGGAATAAAACCTTCCTAAATGAGTTAAAAACCAAGAAAAATCTCATGCTTAAAAGCTGAATGAGTTGGTAAATTTACCAATTCATCAAACCCCAACCTTGAACTATTGCTTGTCCTCAAGCAAGGCATATCCTTATAAGAACAATGTTGTTAAGCTTAAAGCCTCATGGGAGTTGAACACAAATCGTTAAATCTCAAGCCAACCCAAGAATCATACACCAATTCAAGAAAAAGAAACGACTCTAAATATGTTGCACAAGCTTGAATTGGTAACTACAACCATTAAGCATATCTTTCTTGCATTCCTTTCATTCAAAAAAGGGCATAGTTCATCAAAACAAGTTCAAGGAGCCTCTCAAGTCCTTGACAATTCACATTCAAAGCTTTCTTTAAAGTTCTCTACACACTTGTCTCATTCATACCTCTCACTTGGAAACATTTTTAAGCATGTACCCCCAAGGAAATGATGCCACTCACAAAAAGAGAGAATCCCAAACATTTATAAGAATTTCACACATATGGATTATATGATAAGGCAAATACACTCACTCCTACTATGAAATTCAAGTGCATACAAATTGACCATAGGCTTGCCCTTCGTCTAACTCTCCACTAATATGGAGTTGCTATACTCAATATCACTTGGACTTGCGGATTGTCGTGATGGATGAGGGTAAGGGTAGGACAAATGTTTAGCTCTAGTAACAAGAAACACCCTAATGAATTTTTGTAAAAACATTTAACATCCCATTACACTATTGAGATCACTCCACCTTATCTCTCCTTGTTCATCATCTTCATCTTTTATTTAGCAAGAGCCATCCTTATAATACCTCTAGATTCCACATTTAGCTTTCATCTAAGCAAGAGGTAGCACCTTTAAAATATTCTTCCTCATTTAATGGTTCAAGGTTTTTCAACCAACCATTTCATTTATTTCATCACAATTTGGTGTTATCTCACACTGAAGCTCTTATATTTCTACCTTTTCTTACAAACCCCCAAACTCAGGCTTTCGTATCATTTCAATTCATTTCCTTATCTCTCCCCATCTCTTGGGATTTAAGCCTCACTTTTCATTCTTTCATTACTAGAAACTCTGGAGGATGGGTTCTAAAGAAGTGGATTACAAAGGGTCATTAGGCTTGTAATATGTTTTCCAAGAAGAAGGGGTAAAGGCACATACATTGGCTATCAAAGATTCATGTTTAAGTAGGTCATTTTGGTGAAGTTACTATCAACGAAAAGCCTAAGATCATGTTGTAAGTGTAGTCTACATTAAGAGCAACTTTAGACAAGCTAGTTTACAAATCAAAAAGCCAAGAATGAAATGTATACCCAATAACAAGAGGGTGCTCATTTTAAAATTTAAGTTCCCCCCTTTTCTTTTCAAAACTCATGTGCAATTGCAAAGAAAAATTGTTGTGGTACCTCTTTAAACAAGTGCACAAAAGACTCGAAAAGACTCCAGACTTGACATTTTCCTTCAAGAAAGTCGCCTTCCAATCTATCAAAGGAAAGTGCCACCCGGTTCAACAACAAGAACAAAGAAAAGAAAAAGGTTGCTCTTTGGGAAAGAATCATGGTATAAAGAAAACCCTTGGAGTTTATTCAGTGACTACTGTCAACAAAAGCGACGCTAACTAGCAAGTAATGACAATTTTCTCTTAAAAATGACATCCCTCATCTATCAAGGGCCATGTCATGTATCATGAACAAGGAGATTACTCAGACATCACCATCCAACAAAAATAAAGCATTGACTCAATGCATAAGGTTGAATAAAATAAGAGAGAAATGGGTGAAAGAACTCCCTGGTGTGACAAATGCATTTATGTTGGAATTGTGAGCAATGTGACTAAACCTGAACTTCCCAGTTGACACATACATTTTGTAGGTGGAGTGCAGATCCATTTCTTCATAACCTTCTTCTTCCAAGTATTTTAGATGTAACTTGTGCTAGACTTGCGCTTTGCGTCTTTTGACCTGCATTTCACAAGTCTAGCACCGGTTTCTCAATTTTGCTCCTTCCACATTTTATGACATTCCGCACCTGTTCCACCCCTGCACAATCAAAGACAACGCAAATGTAATGTGAAAAGAAACCAAGGAAAAAAATGTAAAAGCACTTGGGTTGCCTCCCAAGAAGCGCCTTAGTTAATGTCACGGCTCGATGTTTTCAACTTTCACCACTTTTTCTCTCCACTTTGATCTTATGAATTTCACCCCTAGTTTCTTGTCCATTCTTATATTCCGCTTGAGGGGTGGTTGTGTAAAAGTAAAGGCACCAAGTAATAGACGTTGATTTTTGCATTTCTTAGGCCTTAAAGGAGGGATCTGATTTGTTCTTGTTGGCATGGAATACTTTAAGATGAAGCTACCTTGATCTTCCTCGATCGACTTGGTCCTCAATTTTCATATCGTCAACTAAGTTCAATGTTGAAAAATGATTGGAGGATCTTTTAAGTCGCTCCATTCTCAAGTATGTTTCTTGGTTGACATCCTCCCTCTCAAGTGTACTAGACTCCTCACAAATGGTTTGATGGACTTCTAGTTGGAGCTCTAGTGTCACTTCTTTACTCATGGCATCTTGCATCACAGTTGATTTGGTTGGTTGACAAATCACCTTGACCTTTTCAAAATGCATCTTGACCCCTTTTTTATCATGTTGAGCTTCCACCCTCATGTCAAAGTGAGATAAGTCCCATTGTTCACTCCTCTTTGTTATTTTTCTTAATATCTCCTCAGCTTCTTCTTTTAGAGAACTATAACTTTCTTCTTGAGGAGATAAATCCTTAGGAATTGAGGAGTTGACATCCTTTTCTACATTAGACTCCCGCTACAAAAAGGCTTGGAGCATGAATTTTGCCCACATATATTGCTTCCTCTCTCACATGCCATGGCTTCATTCCTATCAAGCTCAAGAGCACAATTTCTACCATAGCCACTACATCGAGAAGTGAAATTATTAGGAAAATCACCCCAATGTATATCATGATCACTGCATAAAGTGCATCTATACCAACAAGAGAAAGCAGGTGCACACATCTCTCTTTTAGGGGCATATTTGCAATCTTGCTAAAAACGGGGTCCTCCATAATAGGGACACGGGTCATCATAATAAGAGTTGCAACCAGAAAACCCTCTTTTATTCTACAATGCCATAATATAAATAAAAATTTAAGAAAAGTCAAAACAAACAAGATGTAAGAAAAAATGACAAAAAAGTTTGAATCAATAAATAACTAATGGCTGTCACAACTTAATTCTCCAGAAATGGCGCCATTTTTTATGATGTCCAAATCTACTCCTCTCTAGGAGAGAGTGTAAAAGGTCGTCGACAAAACAAATATACCCGATGAGTGTCAGGGTCGAATCCCACAAGGAATTGAGTCAATATCAAAAAGCTATAAACTAATTTAAACTAGAATGCTCGGTGTTCAACATTTGGAAAGTAAACTTAGGGGAAAAAGGAAAACAATATCAAATTCAAATTTAGAACTAAGTGAGGGGAATTATGATTTTTGCAAACACAAGTAAGATGGCTAGGGGTGTCGTATTGATGGGCTAACCACTAGAATAGGATTTACTTCATTGCTTTAGTGTCACGACCTGGGTTTATACCCTAGCCATAACACGGTACAAAGAACCCCGAAAAGATCCGAGTAGACCCATGGCATAATCATAGCATAATACTTAATGATATAAACATCTGACAAAACATAACTGAGTGGAACCTAACTTTGAAAGCTAAGATTAACATTTAAAGACACAATCTAATAAAACACAATTCATAGACTGAATCTAATTACACATGTCCGAAAGCCTCTACTTACTGACAAGTTGCTGGGACAGGTCGCCAGCTAACTCTCAAAGTCTGAAAACTGAGCTGCAACTGAATAAGAACATAGATTTCATCCTCGAGAAATGAGGACTCACCACAATCTGCTGAGATGGGGGGAAGGAGCGTGTCTATCTGCGGGGCTAGGTCTGGAAACCTGAATCTATATCATAAAACGATATGGCACATAAAGGCGTGCGGCCAGTACTTGAAATGTACTAAGCATGTGGGAAAAAACGTAAACAACTAAATATGCAGGTATACAATAAGGAGAACGACAAAGTACATCGACATAACTGATTCACCATGCAACAATCCTCTTATGAATCACATGTACATATATATACACATAAAACCTTCATATGAATCTCATTTCCTGAAACATCGTTGAACTTATGTACAAGTGTCAAGTACTGAACATTTAAGAGCCAAAGCTAAGGCTAGTATCACATATGACACTAAATAACTGCTAATAACTGAGTCTTCATCTCAGTATATCATATCTGTTATAAACTGAAGTCTGAATCATACGAAAGTGAATCATGCTGATGCATAACTAAGTGAGGCATTCCCTACTGTGGAGAGTCCCGACTAACCTAGGGAGTCACTCTCTACCATGGAGGATCCCGATTGAACTAGGAAGTCACTCTCTGCTATAGAGGATCTCGACTGAACTATGGAGTCACTCTCTGATATGAAAGATCCCGACTGAACTAGGGAGTCACTCTCTGCTATGGAGGATCCCGACAGAACTAGGGAGTCATTTTTCGCTATGGAGGATCCCAAATGAACTAGGGAGTTCTCTGCTATGGAGGATCCCGATGGAACTAAGGAGTCATTCTCGGCTATGGAGAGTCCCTGGCTGATTAGAACATAAGGAGTACTGATCTGGCATTATACATCTAGTCTATGTTACTATAGCTGGTCAGAAACATGAATATTCACTGTTTTCATCATACAACATTCATTTCGAAAAGATTAGGGCTACTTTGTACTAACAACAAGCCCAACAGTCTGAAATATCATCCTTATGATTTATCATCGTAATTCATATTTTCCTGGTGCCAATTAAATATTTCTTTGAACGTCTTACATTAGCAAGCATCTATAGATTCATATCATGCATTAAACTTCCTCCACATCAAGTTCTAAATTCATATCATTTAACATGTATCATAGGGTCATTTATGAACCATAGGTCCAAATTACACTTTAGTGGAGATACACTGTTTCACATACTTAGATTTATGGAAGCACATACACTTAACTCATACTTTAAGCAGTTACAACGAATTCATGGGAGAAGCATATGTTCGGTGCTTTGGTTGGGGTTATAAAACCGACACGCAAGTGCACGTGGTCAAACAAGTAGTAAGTGGCTTAAGTAAGCCAAGTATCGATCCAAGGAGACTCTGGATAAGTAAAAATTGCTTAAGTATACTATATTCTATCTCACTTCTATATATGCTGACAACAACGTAACCAACAATTGAAAAGTTTGTTTTATAAAGTATGTACTAAAACTACTGACAATTATTTACTTCGAATTTAAACAATGGTTATGAGCATGCCAAGGTTAAGAACATGTAATGAACTTGATTATAATCATAAATTGGTTAATCTTTCTCTTCCAGTTGCTAGCCAAGAACATCAGCCAAGAGATTAAAACTCTCGTATTTAATCTAACTTAAGAATCATAAACCATCCGTCTACATTTCTGTGATCAAATGCAATTCATGACCTAGCAATACAATTCTGGTTCCTAAATTGACTAATACGGCTTTCAAGTATATTTCTATGAGGAAAGCACATCAAAACCCAATTTTTCCAAATCAAGTTAAGAACAATACCCTATTAATTCACAACTTTCCAATTTCGTGCTCTCTTGAGTGAAATCGGACTTTTTAGATGTACATTAATGTCGGCCACACACCAATGCAGTAGAAACAAGAATTAATAGAACAACATGGAAGAAGAAGATCAAAAACCATATAATTCAATAATCAAAATTCATCACAAATGTTCATAACCTCAACAAGGAAGGGAATTAGCCACTCATTTGTGGATTAATCATCCTAAAACAAGTGTTAATCATACAAACAATTGATTGAAAGAAGAAAGAAGGAGAGAAAAACCCTGAGCTTTTTCGTCCCTCAACTGCCTGTAACCCACGTCCTTGCTCCACCAAGTCTGAATTAATTAAAAATAAGCCTAAGTGTTCTATTTATACTAATGGGAATTTTTCCCAGAATAACAAGCAATGTGTCACGGAGTGCATCGCGGAGCACTGCCTCCGTGACACGGCGTGGACGCAGACCCTCACTGGAAATTTGGGGTCCGGGAATAAAGCTTCAACGTGGCACGGCATGCAACGCGGAGGCTTGCCACTGTGCCACGGAGCTGTCGCGAGGCTCCACTGGAATTTGACTAATATTTCACCCTCCAAGCAGAGTGCCTCCCCGATGGTAGCGTGACACGGCTCCATCGCGGAGCCCCTTTAATTGGTGCAGTCCAATGCCTTTTTCGTGCTCGAATCCAAGTCCAACTCCGATATTGTTCCAACATGCATTTTAGCTCCTCGAAATCACATTTCACCTACAAAATAATGCTAATCATGTTGGTTAGTATAAATTCACATTTTATTACCAATTACATGAAAATGTATACATATTGCTAGATAAACAAGGCAAAAATGATACGTTTGAGTATCACTTGGGCATATAAATCTGCCCAAGATCACTTACCCCACACTTAAATCCTTGTTCGTCCTCGAACAACAAACACACAATTCATGCAAATTACATCCTAACCTTCGCTACTATGGTGCGACAATTTGAGCTACGGTCATACCGATCATTCAATATTACAAATCATCAAGAAAACATGCATGGTCTTAACAATGCAATGAGCTTTAATACATTAAGACTACCTAGACTTTAAGAATCGACTCTCGACATCGGCAAACTCATGCAAATCAGCTAATCAAGATATCCGACACGAAAATCAATCTTTCATCAAGCATGTGCCCTCACAACTCAAGAGAATCTTCCCCTTTATGCTCATGTGACACACAAACATTCAAGTAGGGGCATGTAGAAATTACTTTCACTCTCTCTCCCAAAAGAATTCACATGCATCATGTCATGACCCATAAGATTGCCCTTAGTGTGTTACTCCACTAATATAAAGAAATGCAATGTAAGATCACGTAGGACTTTAATGGGTTGTAATGGAAGCTATGGAACTAGTACATTCTGGATTAGCCAATAATAGCCACTAGCATCATTAAGCGCCTTTTCCACACATTCCCATCAATGTATGGACATTATTTCTCTCTTTTCTTTTTTTGTCATCATCCCATTCATGATGGTTTACTTTCGTATGGCCCATTTCATCAAGCACACTTGACACAAAAACAAAGGTTTTTTTCATGCACCTTCATTTTCATCTAATTATAACACGTGCACCCTCAACCTTTTTCTTTTCTTTCCTCACTCTGCTTTTATTTTTCTTTTCACCATTCTCACTCCTTGACACTTTGGGAAAATTTTTATTCTTTTTAAGCGCTTAAGAGTTTTGTATAGACTTTACGGTTAATGAAAAGAAAGAATTAAGCTCAGTTTATACATTTTTGGACAAAAGAAGAAATAATAGGCTAAAGGATCAACGGGCTGACTAGGGTATACAATCACATAAAAAGGGGAGTATGACAAGAAAAAATAGAAACTCTCGGTTAATACAATGAAATGCCTACATTCTTTCCAACACTACACCTCCTTCATTTCGTTTTGTACACACACCAGGCAAGTTCTAGACACTTCACAATAACATGGAATAACAATACCTCACTTCACACTTCATGCACATGCTCGACTCAAGATGCATTCACAGACTCTTTAATTAGCCAATTACATGAATTCAAAAATTAAGCCTCAATCACACCGAATCGAACTCTGCAGCCTAGGTATCTCAACATATTTACAAAACTACGTGATTTCATACGAATCACCTTTGCATTTTGAATATCAGTTACAACACGCAACCAACATTTCACAACCATCTAGTAACTACAGGTTCCGTGATGCAATCCACCTAAGAAAAAAGCTGAAAATAAATTAAAATAACTACTCCTACCGACTACATTTCCCTTAAGACGGTCGTCATCCATCCATCATAGGGAACGGTCACTAACTATGAAGTCGGTTCAATGGGATTATTCTCGGTAAAAGAACCGAAAACAAACTCCGAGAAACACAAAAATAAAAATTGAAAAATTTTGCAAAACATCGATCATTTCGATGGAAAAATATTTACAAAATATTTTTAATATGTACAAAATATTTTCGCAAAATTTTAAAAATATCGATCATTTCGATAGAGAGAAAAAAATTAAAATTAAGAAAATATTTACACAATTAGACTTAGCTGGCAACAACAACATTCCACAACACACATCAATACCACAAATATGTACAGATACAGACCAGTTTGCAATTCACAAACACAGGGAAACATAAACATACAAAACAGAAGAAAGCATACAAGCAAACCAGCCCAGCCCCAGCACCTAACTACTCCCCACCCCACACTTAAATCGAACACTGTCCCCAGTGTTCACAAAAATTAAAAATCACAAAATTGGGTGGTGGAACACCCTGATTAGTCAAAATATTCAAATTCTTCATCAGGTGCTGCTGCCTCATCGCCCATGTCCGAGTCACCTCCATCGTCATCCTCGGACACCACATCGGAGTCCTCCCGACGTGTCTCCTCGTCTGTGGGGACGTCATCATCAGTGGGATCTACAAAGGCTGGCCCCACTCGGCATAGAGCCCTGGCGTTTTCGCCAAATGGGTAATCCAGCTTGACTGCCATAGCTCCTCCTCCGTGGCTGGTCTCCCTCCAATCCGAAGCTGGAGCATTTCCATTCCAAACATCCGTGCCATGTACTAGTCATCACAAGCATGTCGCTCGCCAAGCGTCAGCATTGGCCCGTGTGTGGTGTCGGGGGCCTTAGTTTTGGTCATGTGAAGGGCCCTCCTCTCCAACTGCAGGATGTAATCCAAAGCCTCTTCCTCAACGTCGAGGCCCCGGAGAAAGGTGGTGGTTAGTCCCCCGAATCCATCCCGATGGCCCTGGTGTAGTCGGGCTCTCTTCATGGCGGATATGATGACCGCCCCAACATTAATCTCCAGTCATTTCATCAGGGCATACACCAGGCAAACCCGGTCCCGGGTCACATCAGTCATGTGCACCCCCGAGATTAGGCACGAGCAGACTATCTTCAGCCATATTCTGGCCTCCCTGTTCCTTTGAGAATACGACACAGTATGGTGGTAACCCCTCTCCTTATGTCTGCTCCATCTGGCTGTGGATCAAGCCCCACACAGTGTGCGTCTAATATCGGCATATGGTGGGGTGATGTTCAGCTGGCGGAGAATGTGGGCGTCTGTGTCCCGCGCTCCGATGATGGCATTTAATTGTTGGGGTTCCAGAGTGACTATCTGCCTTCTGATCTTGATTGTGTGGCTTCTGATTGCCGGGTTCCAATTTGCATAGAACTCCCGGACTAGATGTAGGTTGCATTCCTTGGGCTCCTGAAATATGAAGCTGAGCCCAGATGCCTCGATCCTTTGAACTATGCGGGGGAACTCCTGTGCTAGTGGTTCCCGTGCAATATGCTCCTCGGGGAAGTATTTATTCTCCTTGTGTTTGGTGTACCACTTCTTCCCCTCATCGGTTACCCACCTCATTTCGTATTGGCGGCGCTGGCCGCGTGGAACTGCTGGTGCAGCTGGGACCGCTGTGCCCAACCTAAGTCTTTTCCTCCCGGTGCCTGAAGTTGATGCACCTTTACCCTTATCCTGCCTACTTGTCATTTTACCTGGCAACACAAATAAACAAGCGCAATGTCAAGCTAAATGAATATTTACTTCGGCTAAGGTCGGGTTAACTAAGTTTACCCCACACTTAGTCCTTAGCTACGGTTACGATACTACGGCAAGAATAACTTTATTTACACCAAAAAATTACAACTATACAATTCATGCTTAGTGCGTTCACAAAGAAAAATTCGACGGTATAACTTTAGCGTACTACTCAGACTTCATACAGCTAATCCCAATCACTACCATCGCTAGAAATTCAACCATCGTACTTAGAAAAGAAAAACAACAAAGCAAAAACAACAACAAAAATTCTATATACACATGAACCTATATAATCAACCCAATTTGAACAATTTTCAACATTTTCCCAAAATCCCGAGAATTCGTCGTCTATTAACATTCAAAAAATATTCTACAACGACTTATCTCATTCAATACATACAACCCGGCAAATAATTCACAAATTTAACAAGTTACCCATTTCGATTTCAACAACCAAGCCCTAGAATTGAATTTCGCAATCAAATTCGAATCATTCACGTAATCTACAAGTTCAAATGCTCATTACAACATTCCGAACATTTATCAATCAAGGAATAACTCAATTTCATGCTAAATTTCGACTTGGGATGATTTAGTTCACCTCCCATGTTTAAATTCGAATAAAGTCGACAAAAACTTGAGAGATAATCGGAAAACATACCTCGTAGTTGAATAACCGAAGAAAACTTGATAATTCTTTGCTTCATACCGTGGCACGTTGATGGGCAAGGGAATTTTGGGTGTTTTGTCGCGGAGAAGTGTAAAAAATGAGGGGAAAAGGGGAGAAATCGGGGGTTTAAAATGAAGAAAACACGCGGGTCACCCGGCAACCCGGTGTGACCCGTCACAATTTATATGGCAACGTGTCACGGAGTGCATCGCGGTGCACTGCCTCCGTGACACGGAGCCATCGCGATAGCTTACTGGAATTTTAGAAAATTCCAGTTTACACTTCAACGTGTAACGAAGGGTAACGCGGAGGTCCTCCTCCGTGACACGGAGCTATCGCCCCAGCTCACTGTCTCTGCATTTTATTAATTTTTTCATACCTCACCTTTTCCTTCATGATTCCGTGCACATTTTTCTCCGTTTCACCTGAAAATCATTTCACTAAACAAAATTGGTTAGATTAATAGATTTCAAAAAACTAAAATAAAATAATACTAACTATAACAAAAATTTTGTACTAAATCAAGAAAAAGGAAAATAAAATAAAATCTATTCACACTTTATAAAATGAAAAGAATTTTTCACGGGTTGCCTCCCGTGCAGCGCCTGGTTTACCATCGCGGCTCGACGTCTTTTATGCTCAATTGTCCGCTAGGGTGATGGATGATTTCTCACGATCATTGTCCTCCCCCCAGTAGTGCTCACCCTTATCCGGTGGTCTTCCCCTCAACTCTCGGGAATCATCCAATTGTTTAGCATTCTCATGATCAATTACATTGATCACCGAGAGTTCTTCATTCACCATCGGGAGCTTGGGTACTTTGTACACATCGAACACCTCTACCTTGTCATGTGCTCGCATTGTAAGTTGACCCACAGCTACGTCGATTAGTGCTTTCCCGGTGGCAAGGAAGGGTCGTCCCAAAATAAATGGGACTTCCGAGTATGGTTCAAAATCCAGAACAATAAAATCTACCGGGAAAATTAGGGAGCCTACTTGCACAAGCACATCCTCAACAATGCCATCCAGCCTAGCTAAGGATCTGTCTACCAACTGCAAGATTACGGTTGTAGGTCTAGGACTCCCTAGACCCAACTTTCTTAATACCGAAGATGGCATCAAATTTATGCTCGCCCCCAAGTCACACAATCCACGAGCTCGGATGCTCTGCCCAATAGTAAGCTGGATAGTAAAACTTCCAGGGTCTTTTAGCTTCGTGGGCAGTCTATTTTGGATTCGGGAAGTGCATTCCTCCGTCAAAGCCACCGTGGCATACTCGATCAAACGAATTTTGTTGGCCACAATGTGTTTAATGTATTTGGCATATTTAGGCACTCCGTGCAAGACATCAACAAGAGGTAAATTAACATGTACCTGTTTAAGCACCTCCATGAATTTCTTGAAACATGCCTCCTCCTTGTGTTTCTTTAGTCTTTGAGGGAACGGGGGTGGAGGTCTTTCTGATTCAGCTTCTTTGGTCTTCCCCCTTTCCGAACTTTGTTCTCCCTCAACTTCTACTACTCCTAACTTTTGAGGTGGTCTTTCTGGTTCCACCTCCTTCAGCTGCAAACCACTCCTTGTGGTCACTGCATTTACCTGCTTCGGATTAGGATCCGTGTCGCTAGGCAGTCCTCCTCTGGGCCTTGTGTTTTGGGCACTAGCAAATTGCCCAAATTGATAATCAAGAGCCTTGGTCGCTAATTGGTTATTTTTCACTTCGGCTGCCAATTTAACATAGTCAGCCTGCAATTGCGCTTGATTAGCGATCATGGTCTTGAACATTTCCTCAATGCTAGGTGATGGTGGTGGAGGAGGGGCATTGTGATTTCTGAATTGAGATTGGTAGTGCTGTTGCCCTCCTTGATTCCTTTGCATACCCTGACCCGAACTTTGGCCTTGTTGGTTATTGCTACCCCATGAAAAATTTGGATGGTTCCTCCAATTTGAGTTGTAGCCGCTACCAAACTGCTGCTGATTTCTTTGTGCATTGCCCACAAAGTTAACAGAATCAGGATTTGCTCCACAGCACTCAGGTGAGTGCTCACTGCTACCACACACTTCACACCACATTTGCTGGACCGCATTGACGGAAGCTGAAGGCTGGTTCAAATTCATGTTGCTGAAGTGGTTGTTCAATTGATTCTGCAAGGCAGCTATCTGTGTAGCGATAGCTGTAAATCCATCCACTTCAAGCACTCCTACTGCTTTCCTTGCTCCACCTCGTGATGAATCAGCATTCCATTCTGGATTGCCTTGTGAAATCCGGTTTAGCAAAGTGTACAGCTCCTCATAAGTCTTTTCCAGCGCTTGCCCTCCAGCTGCTGAATCTAGCAAAATTTTAGTATGGGGTTCCAAACCCTTAATAAATGTGTGCACCAACACCTCATTGGACTGATGATGATGAGGACAGTCTCGCAACATGGATTTAAATCTTTCCCAGGCTTGATACAAATTTTCTCCCTCCCTCTGTTTGAAACTTAGAATTTGACTTCTAAGTCTGGCTGTTTTACCAGAGGGAAAAAATCTTATCAAGAACTTCCGTGCTAGATCATCCCACGTTGAAATAGAATTTGGTGGCTCAGCTTTTAACCACCTCTTGGCTTCACCAAGTAATGAGAACGGAAATAGTGTGAGCCGAACATAATCAGGTGACACTCCAGCGGGTATATAAGTGTCACTTATCTCCAAAAAGTTTTGGAGATGTTGTTGTGGGTCTTCATGAGGGAGACCGGTAAATTGCCCGCTTGTGTGCAACAGTTGCACCATGTTCTACTTGAGTTCAAATCTCCCTGCAGGCTCTGGTTTGCGAATACTTGATGTTACATTGTTGGCATGTGGGATTGCCACCTCGCGAACCGGCCTTGCTGCTGCTTCTTCGGGCACTAACACTGCCCTTACAACCGGTGGATTTTGTTGCTCCATAATAGTCTGTCTGAGCAATTGCAGCTTCTTTTGTAGAGCTTCTCTCCATTTACTATGAAATATACGTTCACGCTCTATATAAGATTCCACCAGCTCTTTGTCTCTTGCCAGTGTTCACAGAAATCAAGTCTGCAAAATACAGGCTAAGACCAAGTTGTCAACACTTAAGAAAATAAAATAAAAATACAGTAAATTTACACTTAATACAATTTCACCAATTGCCTAGTCTCCCCGGCATAGGCGCCAAAAACTTGTTCGGTGCTTTGGTTGGGGTTATAAAACCGACACGCAAGTGCACGTGGTCAAACAAGTAGTAAGTGGCTTAAGTAAGCCAAGTATCGATCCAAGGAGACTCTGGATAAGTAAAAATTGCTTAAGTATACTATATTCTATCTCACTTCTATATATGCTGACAACAACGTAACCAACAATTGAAAAGTTTGTTTTATAAAGTATGTACTAAAACTACTGACAATTATTTACTTCGAATTTAAACTATGGTTATGAGCATGCCAAGGTTAAGAACATGTAATGAACTTGATTATAATCATAAATTGGTTAATCTTTCTCTTCCAGTTGCTAGCCAAGAACATCAGCCAAGAGATTAAAACTCTCGTATTTAATCTCACTTAAGAATCATAAACCATCCGTCTACATTTCTGTGATCAAATGCAATTCATGACCTAGCAATACAATTCCGGTTCCTAAATTGACTAATACGACTTTCAAGTATATTTCTATCAGGAAAGCACATCAAAACCCAATTTTCCCAAATCAAGTTAAGAACAATACCCTATTAATTCACAACTTTCCAATTCCGTGCTCTCTTGAGTGAAATCGGACTTTTTAGATGTACATTAATGTCGGCCACACACCAATGCAGTAGAAACAAGAATTAATAGAACAACATGGAAGAAGAAGATGAAAAACCATATAATTCAATAATCAAAATTCATCACAAATGTTCATAACCTCAGCAAGAAAGGGAATTAGCCACTCATTTGTGGATTAATCATCCTAAAACAAGTGTTAATCATACAAACAATTGATTGAAAGAAGAAAGAAGGAGAGAAAAACCCTGAGCTTTTTCGTCTCTCAACTGCCTGTAACCCACGTCCTTGCTCCACCAAGTCTGAATTAATTAAAAATAAGCATAAGTGTTCTATTTATACTAATGGGAATTTTTCCCGGAATAACAAGCAATGTGTCACGGAGTGCATCGCGGAGCACTGCCTCCGTGACACGGCGTGGACACAGAGCCTCACTGGAAATTTGGGATCTGGGAATAAAGCTTCAACGTGGCACGGCATGCAACGCGGAGGCTTGCCACCGTGCCACGGAGCTGTCGCGAGGCTCCACTGGAATTTGACTAATATTTCACCCTCCAGGCAGAGTGCCTCCGCGATGGTAGCGTGACACGGCTCCATCGCGGAGCCCCTTTAATTGGTGCAGTCCAATGCCTTTTTCGTGCTCGAATCCAAGTCCAACTCCGATATTGTTCCAACATGCATTTTAGCTCCTCGAAATCACATTTCACCTACAAAACAATGCTAATCATTTTGGTTAGTATAAATTTAGATTTTATTACCAATTACATGAAAATGTATACATATTGCTAGATAATCAAGGCAAAAATGATACGTTTGAGTATCACTTGGGCATATAAATCTGCCCAAGATCAGCATAAATTTTCATTTCATAAGACCCGTTTCATAATTCACTCAATTCATAAGAAAGATGCAATAATTAGGCCATTGTCAAACATTTACCTCATACCCAAGCAGCTCCATTGAAAATATAATGAAATACATGTTTTACATTCAATTGATCAAAGCCCATACACTATAATCTCATCTCTACATATTCAGCAAAAATGATATTCTAATCATTAGAGAATTCCTACAGTCTTCACATATTTTATACATGGATACGGGTCATTAATTCAATTCAATGGGCAATAATAAAACCCCAACCATCATTCAAGCCATCTCATGAAGAACATTCTGTAACCATGCATTTTTTACCATCTAACACATAATTCAAGACATTCAAATAGCCCCATAATCAAAATTAACTCATAATCGTAGTGGGCTTGAGAATTCAAGAAGACATAGGAGAAATCACCCATCAATCAAAACCCTAGGTCATGCTTTTCTAGAATAACTGAAATTTTGTTTTTGATAAAATATTTTGGGGAACAAAGTTGGAAGAATATCCTTGTTTAAAAACTCGCATACCTACTTCAAAGAATTCCAACTTGAACTTGACCTTCAAACCTTTGAAAAATCCCTTGAAGAATCCTTGGTCTTGAGAGAGAGGAGGAAGAAGGTGTGAGAGTTATTTGATGTAGAATGAGAGTTTAGGCTAGTTATACCTTTAAAAACATCTCATACCATGCTCAAAACACAATAGTTTCAGACTTAATAAAAATAGGACTTTACAAAAACACCCCTGGAAAAATGCAGGAAAAATCCCACTGCCAGTCCCCACGAGGCAATCCACGAGTACTGGGTTAGACAACTAATCGTAGGCCAAGTCATGGAGGGAACTGTCTAAAAATTCCTTTTTCTACTCTTCCTTCCCCATCGTAACTTGACGAGTCGTGAGGTCCAAGACAACTCATCCCTCCTTCCGTGGTCTCCACTGTCTCAGAACCTCACCTGAAATTTCCAATCTTCACCTAACAGTCGACCTAATAACACGTTGGGTCGTCCGTGGCCACTGCTCCAGACTACACCTCTGGAATGCTCCCCACGGGTGTGACCACGACTCATGGGGACACCTAACGACTCATCCCCCTCCTCGTTCTGTGCAAAAATTTCCACCTTCTGTCTGAATTCTTTCTTTAAGCCTGGAATCTAATCTTTGAAACATTCAGGATGTTACAATATCTCCCTTGGGAACATTCATCCTTGAATGTAGGATAAACATACTGAAAGGATAGGGACGGAACTGAAATTCCATAATCAATCAATCACAGCTAATCAATGGAGCATCTGACCTCGGGCTGACCTTACACATCAGAATTGAATATCTAAATTAAACATGCATGATATGGCACAAGACAGACTGAAGGACTGAAACTAACATGGAACTAGATAGAACACTAAGAAGGATTCTTCCCTTTAACTGGCACTGAACTGATATAGACTGAGCCTTCGCTCTCAAATTACTTTCTGTTACAGGGTTAGAATTCATGATATCTGGTATGACTACATTTAAAGGTCTCATGAGCATGAATCATTCATAACATCCATAATTGAACACATACATGAAATAACCTGAATCTGCTGAGCTACTAAGAATCTTCTAGAGTCTGAGTTAAAGATAATCATACTGGGAAACATGAATTAACACACATAACTGATTCATAACACGAAGATAGTCATAGAGGATTCGTAAAGTAAGATCGGCATTGCTGTCTGAAGCGGTTATCTAGAAATTCTAGGAGTCTGCACATAGGGATGGCATAACCTAGCTTCAACCGAACTACAAGAGAAATTATCTGGACCTGAAGGGATTAACATATCTTTTCTGTTAGGGTTAGGAGTACCCTACTATCATATTCAAGATCCAACTAGTCTCACATACTTACCATCTCCCCCTTAGGTTAAATCCAGCATTCTAAGAGTCCTGAATCTTTCTTAAGATCGGGGCTAATTCACTAACTCCTGGCTCCCCTTCATCTCTAACCACCAATACAAGTCTTACATTAACATCTATTCATATAACACATCGATAACCTCTTCTCAATTAACAACCACAGAGCTTCTTTTTCAATACTAGGGTTCTGGGGCTAGCAACATACAAAGAGTTATGTAAGATTCAAAACATACCTGTGGCTACTACTGGCGACTTGCCCTCATCCTGGTGTGCTGTTACGGCATAGGAGCGGTTTTGATGACATCCGCCACCCAAGCTAGATGATGCATCCTACTAAAGTGAATGGGCTATCGATGCTAATGAAGAGATGGATGACGATCGACTCTCGCCTCGCTTTGCCATTGTGCAATCTCAGTGCTTATGCCCCAGCTGGCCACACCAAGAAAAATGTCCGATCCGGTCATACATTCTCCCAAATGGTGCTTCCAAAAGCTGATACACATCGGATACATAATCCTCCTTACTCTAGGTTTGTGCGGAGCACTGATTGTCAAAAATGCTGGAGCTGACAATTACTGCTGGGGAAGTGAGCGGTGTCCACCACTTGTCCTTGGTGAAGAGAACTCTAAACCTCTTATCCTGGCCCTCTTGGTCTCCCTCTCCTTTTCCTTCACCTGGTCCGCCTCCATTTGTTGATCGAATATCACAAGACATGGAAAGTCTATGATCCTTTGCAACATGGCAGTCCAACACTCTTTAACCAAGGAGTCTAACACTCTATTCACGAACCTGCTCACTTAGGCCCTCTGGTCGGCTACCATCTCCGGGGCATACTTGGATAACTGGGGTAAATTCCGACACGTACTTTTGAACTGTCGTGTCATTCTGTTTCAGGTCGATGAACTCTAGTGCCTTACCCTCCCTCAACTTTCTAGAGAAAAACCTATCTAGGAATGCTATCATAAATTCATCCCAACCTACAGGGCCTGCTCCAACTCCTCGACTGTCCCTCCACTGAAAAAACCATATATAAGCAACTCCTTTTAGCTGGTAAGAGCCTAAGTCTGCAATCTCAGTTCCCGTCTCCCCTATAATTTGGGTGATCTTCAAATCTCTTCCAAGAAATCATACGGGTCCTTGTCTATTTTTGACCCCAAGAACTCGGGTGGGTTAATCCTGAGGAAATCTCTTACCTTTGCCCCTACTCTATTCCCATTCTGGGGAGCACAAGTCATCACTTGCTAATTAATCAGGGTAGTCATGGCCTGTGCCAACATATTAAGGGTTTCTTTGGCATGGGTAACATGGTCGTCCCTCGAGTTCGCTAGGGCGGGTGGTACCTGCTGGCTGCCATTACCATTTCTTCCTCTATTGTCTCGTCTGCAAGGAATTATCTGTGAGCACATATAGCACGAGTTAGGGAAGGAATTGTTTAGAGCTTCATACTATATGCATGATAAGAATCGTGAAAAAAGGGAACATTCCTAACATCTCGCAGCCTCCTCATCAAAAGTGTGGCGTACTTCACACCGATGAAGAAAACCCTACTTAACGCGGCTTTCAGACACCCTAGGTCACTCTAAACCTTTGCTCTGGTACCAAGTTTGTCACGACCCGAGTGTACACCCTAGCCGTAACAAGGGACAAGAAACCTTAAAAGGCTTCGAGTCGACCCATGGCATAATCATGGCATAATCATAGCATAACACTTAATGATATAAGCATCTCACAAAACTAACTAAGCAAAACTAACTTTGAAAGCCAACATTAACATTTATAGACATAATCTAACAAAACACAATAAATGGACTAAATCTGATTACACATGTCCGAAAGCCTCTGCTAACTGACAAGTTGTTGGGACAGGTCCCCAGCTAACTCTCAAAGTCTGAAAACTGAGCTACAACTGAACAAGAACATAGACCTCATCCTCGAGAGATGAGGACTCACCACAATCCGCGGAGATGGGGGGAGGAGCGTGACTATCTGTGAGCTGGGTCTGGATACCTGAATCTATATCATAAAATGATATAGCACATAAAGGCGTGTGGTTAGTTCTTGGAATGTACTGAGAATGAAGGGAAAAACGTAAACAACTAAATATGCAAGTATACATTAAGGAGAACGACAAAGTACATCGACATAACTGATTTAGCCTGCAATAATCCTCTTATGAATCACATATAGATATATATACATAAAACCTTCATATGAATCTCATATCCTGAAACATCATTGAACTCATGCACAAGGATCAAGTACTGAACATTTAATAAGAGCAGAAGTTAAGTCTAGTATCATATACGACATTAAATAACTACTAGTAACTATGTCTGCATCTCATTATATCATATATGTTATAAACTGAAATCTGAATCATACGGAACTGAATCATGTTAATGCATAACTAAGGGAGTCATTCTCTACTATGGAAAGTCTTGACTGAACTAGGTAGTCTCTCTTCTATGGAGGATCCCGACTGAACTAGGGAGACACTCTTTGCTATGGACGATCCTGACTGAACTAAGAGTCACTCTCTGCTATGGAGGATCCCGACTAAACTAGGGAGTCACTCTACGCTATGGAGCATCCCGACTGAACTAGGGAGTCACTCTCTACTATGGAGGACCCCGACAGAACTAGGGAGTCATTCTAGGCTATGGAAAGTCCCTGGCTGATTAGAACATAAGGAGTACTGATCTGGCATTATACATTTGGTCTATGTTACTATAGATGGACTGGAACATGAACATTCACAGTTTACATCATACAACATTCATTTATAGGATTAGGGCTACTTTATACTAACAACAAGCCCAATCGTCTGAAATATCATTCTCATGTTGTATCATCATAATTCATATCGTCATGCTGCCAATTCAATATTTCTTTGAACGTCTTATATTAGCGAGCATCTATAGATTCACATCATGTTTAAACTTCCTCAACATTAAAGTTCCGAATTCATATCATTCAACATGTATCTGTCACGACCCGAACAGAGGCCTAGATTGCAACACAGAACGTGGAGCCCTGAGAGACCCCAAGTTGACCCATGGAATAAGCATACATCTAACTCAATTAAGAAACTAAATAATCAACAATACAATCTTAGCGGAAGTCTAACTTGAAGTATAACATTAGAATATGAGATCCGAAGCTGAATACATACATATATCTGAATAGCCTCTAAACATGAGGAGTTGATGGGACAAGACCCCAACTAACTCAACAAACTGAAACTGAAATACATAAAGAAAAGCTGAATAGTCTAGTCCTCGGAAGATGAGGACTCACCAACAAAGCAATGGTAACTCCGACAAGCTGACTACGAGCGGCACTGAAGCTGAGAGCCGGGTCCTGTTTCATGAAATGATACAACATAGAACTATGTGGTCAATACATGAGATATACCAAGTATGCAATGTAAGTAAAGCCGCTAAAGTAAAGAAAAGCATTTAAAGACAATTCATCAAGTAAAATATAAACACTAAGAATCTGAGAGTAGGGCTTCCATGCATTCTTTCTGAAATCATGATCTTTTCATAAGATGACATAACATAACTTCATAACATTAAAACTAAATGGATTGACTCAAAGATGAAATAACACATTTATAAGTAAAAGCTGAAGATGAGTCAAACCTTCTTAGAACATGCATTTATATAAATCTAATAAGTAATAAATATGCATATCTGAAATCATGAGCAATAATAGGAGACTTGTCTTTTAACTGACATACCACAATAGAGCTTACGTCGTACCAACTATCACACTCAAGTGGGTGGAGCCGTCCAAAGCCTTGCCTGGGCTAGGGATGATACCATGATATCAATATAAAGTTGAAGGCCCATTTGGGAAAGGAAAGCTCAAAAGGGAGGTCCCAAGTCATATAATAGTATAAACCTATATTGGTGCGTAGTTATGAGGCATAGGGTGATCGACCCTTAGCCTACTCGGTGCTAGACATTACTCCCAAAACATGCATATGCTCTATATTATTTTTTAACGAAGCTCAACATCGTCTATTGATGAAGCTCAATTCTCAAATACATCTCAAATATGAAATCATGCATATGAGAAGCTCTAATTCAAGACATACGACAAGATGAAAACATAATTGGGAGCTTTCACTCCAAAACCATGTGGCAAGCTATAAATAGGAAAACTTTAACTCTAAACATACCACAAGATGAAATTATAATTGGGAGTTTTTGCTCCAAAACAATATGGTAAGCTTAATTTCGAAAAATCATAATTCATACTTAACATATGGGCATTTCCCAAAGATTTATCATACATAGAAATCCTCAATTCTTGTCGAAATCATTATAAAAATAGTTAGCTTCAAATCATGCTTTTCATCATAATATCTCATCATCCTCAATTTGTCCATGTCCGAAGCACACTATCTCCCCCTTGGGAGAAGACCTCCACCTTCTGACTTTGAATGACTTCCTTCAACTTTGCTAAAATCAGGTCCTCATTTTGTCTTGCCTTCACATCAGTCACCAAGGACGATTCTGATCCGCTTTGAACAACTACACCGCCATCGGTAGAGTCAACCAACCTAACTCCCAACCTTGCAAATCGATGTACGTCCTTCACCAGCTCCTTTTTCCCCTCATCCACATGAGCCACGCTCTCCATAGAGAGTCTACTAAGCGCGTTCGCTACCACATTAGCCTTACTCGGATAATAAAGAACACTCATATCATAGTCCTTGAGTAGCTCCAATCACATCCTTTGTCATAGATTGAGGTGTTTCTGCATGAACACATATTGTAAGCTCTTATGGTCCGTAAACACATCCACGTGGACTCCATACAAGTAATGTCACCATATCTTCATGGCGAATACCACCGCAATTAACTCAAGATCATGGGTCGGGTAATTCTTCTCATGGGCTTTCAACTATCTAGAGGCATATGTTATCACTTTCCATTGATGCATCAATACACATCCGAGTCTGATTCTCGAAGCATACAATAAACCATGGATCTATCGGTGCCATCGGGTAGGGTCAACACTGGTATTGAGGTAAGTCAGGTCTTCAACTCTTGAAAACTTAACTCACAAGCCTCAACATTACCTTCTTTTGGGTCAATTTGGTCAAAGGTGCTGCGATAGATGAGAAACCCTCAACAAACCTCTGATAGTAGCCAGCCAAACCCAAGAAACTCTGAATATCTGAAGGATTCACTGGTCTAGGCCAATTCTTCACTGGCTAGATTTTATGAGAGTCCACCCTTATGCCCTCACGTGATACCACATGGCCTAAAAAGGCTACAGAGTTCAGAAAGAACTCACACTTGCTAAATTTGTCATATAATTGACGATCCTTGAGAGTATGAACCACTACTCTCAGATGGATGTCATGCTCCACCTCGCTCAGAGAGTACATCAAGATGTCATCAATGAACACGATCACGAACCTGTCTAGGGATGTCTTGAACACCCTGTTCATCAGATCCATAAAAGCTGCAGGCGCATTCGTTAGTCCAAAAGACATAACTACAAACTTATTATGACCATACCAAGTCCTGAAGGTTGTCTTCGAGATATCACTCTCCCGAACTCTAAGCTGATGATACCCAAATCTGAGATCTACCTTTGAGAAACACTTGGCACCTTGAAGTTGGTCAAACAAATCATCGATCCTGGGTAAGGGATACCTCTTTTTGATGGTGACTTTTTTCAATTGCCAATAGTCAATGTTCATTCGAAGGGAACCATCCTTCCTTCGGATGAACAAAACTAGTGCAACCCATGGGGGACTTGCTCGGTCTATTGAAACCCTTATCTAATAGGTCCTTCAACTGATCCTTCAATTCTTTTAGCTCGTCTGGAGCCATTCTATAGGGAGGAATAGATATAGGTTGCATGTCAGGTAGAAGGTCAATACCAAAATCAAACTCCCTCACGGGAGGAACACCTAGATAATCATTAGGAAAGACCTATGGGTACTCACGTACTACTGGAACCGACTGGATAGTCGGGGTCTCGAACTCAACATCCTTAACCCTAACATGATAATACATACAGCCCTTGGAAATCATCTTCCTTGCCTTAAGGTAGGAAATGAAATGACCTACAGGCACAGGTGAACTACCCTTCCATTCTAAGACTTGCTCGCCTAAAAATTTGAACTCTACTACCCGAGATCTACAATTAATTGTAGCATGGCATGCGAAATACCTAATCCATGCTGAGGATCACATCAAAATCGGTCATGGCTAACTCTATCAAATCTGCTGAGTTGACCTTATGAAGAACTGAGACTGGGCAACATCTATACACCGTTCTAGCTATAACTGAGTCACCTACTAGGGCAGAAACTGAGAAGGGCTCTGACAAGACTTCGATATTGACTCTGAAGCTACTGGCCACATAAGGTGTCACAAAATACAAAGTAGCCCACGGATCTAATGAAGCATAAACATCAAAATGGAAAACTCATAGCATACCAGTGATCACATTCGGGGAGACCTCTTGCTCCTGATGGGATGCTAAGGCATAGAATATGTTCTGGCGCTGACCGCCACCTATGCTGGTAGATGTTCCCTGATGGGCTAAGCGTGCGGGAGGGGCTGCTGAACTAGAAGCTGGGCCTCGACCGCCACCCTGATCCTGTCTCACTACTGGGAAATCTCTAAGCATGTGTCTGGGCTTCCCATACCTGAAACAAGCACCTGAACCTGCCAAGCACTGGCTTGTGTGTCCTAGACCACATCTGTGACAAGCTAGGATGCTAGAATCTGCGGGCCTGCTGCTCTGACCCCTTGAGCCTGATGTTCGCTCTCTGATCATGTCTATTCTTGGATGGCACACTCAATGCTGAAGATGCTGGAGCGAATGATCTCTGGTGAGTCTGCTGTCGGTGCCTACCACCTGATCTCAGTTGAAAGAATTAGTGGTCATTAGTCATGGCCCTCTTAGCCTCCCTCTCCCTCAGATGTGTCGCCTCCATCTGCTAGGCATACAACACTATATGAGAAAAGTCCATATCCTAATGAATCATGATAGTCCTATAATCTTTGTCCAAATAGCCCTCCGTGCCATGAATAAATTGGCTCACCCGAGCCCTCTGATCAGCTACCAACTCTGGGGCATACTTTGATAGGCGAGTGAACTCAAGGGCATACTCTTGTATAGTCATTCTCCCTTTCTTCAAATTCACGAACTCAGATGCCTTCATCTCCCTCATCTCACATGGAAAGAACCAATCTAGAAAGGCAACATGGAACTCTTCCCAAGTGACAGAACCTGCTCCGGCGACCTTGTTGTCCTTCCATTAGCGAAATCAGATATGTGCTACCTGTTTCAACTGGAAATAGGCCAACTCTGCGCACACAACTGCATTCACCCCCATGAAATGGGTGATCTTTACAATCTCATCTATGAACTCATTTGGTTCCTCATCTACCATGGACCTAAAGAACTCTGATGGGTTCATCCTCAAGAAGTCTATGACTCGAGCTACCACTGCATTGCCATTCTGCAGAACATGCGCAACGGCCTACTGATTGACTTGAGCGGTCAAAGCCTGTGCAAGCATCTAAATAGCGACCCGTAACTCAGCATGAGCTACTGGTCTGGTGCCTGGGGCTCCTGAACTGGTGGGGCTTGCAGATGCCCATATCCATCGCCATCCTCATGGCCTTCACCATTCCCATTTCTCCTACCATTCATTCTTCTAGGATCCATAATTCTTCAATCGCGCATAGCACGAATTAGAAGGATAGAAAGACCTTTCATTGCACGATATAGATCATGAAAGAATGGAACATTTCTTAAATGTCTCGTAGCCTATTCGTCATAAGTGTAGAGCACTTCACACCCATGAAAA
Organism: Datura wrightii; assembly: GCA_035772735.1. Classification (NCBI taxonomy): domain Eukaryota; kingdom Viridiplantae; phylum Streptophyta; class Magnoliopsida; order Solanales; family Solanaceae; genus Datura; species Datura wrightii. The sequence continues at coordinate 167,091,449 of JASDFA010000016.1, forward strand.
AGACTCTACTTAACGCAACTTTCAGTCACCATAGGACAATTCAAACCTATGGCTCTAATACCAATTTTTTCACGACCCGAACAGAGGCCTGCATCGCAACACAGGACAAAGAGCCTTGAGAAACTCAAGTCGACCCATGGCATAAGCATATATCTAACTCAATCAAGAAACTAAATAATCAATAATACAATCTTAGTGAAAGTCTAACTTGAAGTATAACATCAGAATATGAAATCTGAAGCTGAATATATACATATGTATGAATAACCTCTAAACATGACGAGTTGATGGTATGAGACCCTAACTAACTCGTAAATCTGAAACTGAAATACATAAAGAAAAGTTGAATTGTCTATCCTCAAAAGATAAGAACCCACCAACAAAGAAATGCTAACTCTGACAAGCTGACTAAGAGCGAGGCTGAAGATGAGAGCCGGTTCCTGTATGATACAACATAGAAGTATGCAGTCAGTACGTGGAATGTACCGACTATGCAAGTTAAGTAAAACTGCTAAAGTAAAAAGAAAAGCATTTAAATACAATGCATCAAGTAAAATATAAACACTAAGAATCTGAGAGTAGGGCTTGCATGCATTCTTTCTGAAATCATTATCTTTTCAAAATATGACATAACATAACTTCATAACATCATAACTGAATCGATTGACTCAAAGCTGAAATCTGACATTTATAAGTAAAACCTAAACATTGAGTCAAACCTTCTTTAGAACATGTATTTACATAAATCTCATAAGTAATAAATATGCATATCTGAAATCATGAGGAACAATAGGTGACTTGTCTTTTAACCGACATACCATATAGCTTACGTCGTACCAACTATCACACTCAAGTGGGTAGAGCCGTCCAAAGCGCCATGATATCGATATCAAGTTGAAGGCCCATTCGGGCAAGGGAAGCTCACAAGGGAGGTCCCAAGTCATACAATAGTATAAACCTACTTTGGCGCGTAGTTATGAGGCATAGGGTGATCGACCCTTAGCCTACTCGGTGCTAGACATTAGCCCCAAAACATGCATATGTCTACATAATTTTATAACAAAGCTCAACATCGTTTATTGACGAAGCTCAATGCTCAAATACATCTCAAATATGAAATCATGCATATGAAGCTCTAACTCAAGACATACCACAAGCTAAAAATATAATTGAGAGCTTTCACTCCAAAACCATGTAGTAAGCTATACATGGGAAAAATTTAACTCAAAACATACTACAAGCTGGAATTATAATTGGGAGTTTTCTCTCTAAAACAATGTGGTAAGCCTAATTTCGGAAAATCATCATTCATACGTAACATATGGGCATTGCCCAAAGCTTTATCATACATAGAAATCCTCAATTCTTTTCGAAATCATAATTATAAACATGGGTAGCTTCAAATCATGCTTTTTCTCAAAATATCTCATCATCATCATCATCATATATATTCATCACAAACCTCATCTTTCATGAACATCTCATCTATGGGCTTTTAATTCATAAAGCTACAATCATGATTTTAAATTAAAAACATTATAAAATTTTCCCATGCTTTATAATTTAGTAGTAGAATCATAATCAAATCATACCCATGTATAGAAATAGATGATTCATGCATTTGGGTTAAAAGCCCATAGATTATATATAGAATTTCAGACTTTAGAGAGGAATTGGGCATGGGTGTGAAATAAATCACCCATTCATAACCTTACATACTTGACGGAGGCTGAATCTTTCTCTCCCTTGAATTCCAAAACATAAATTAAAAGAAATTGAAGATCACTAGCTTGAGAACCCTCTCAAATCTCTTCTACTCTGCATGCATGGATGGAAAATGAATAATCAAAACTTAACCCATAAAAGGCCACTATTCATACCTCAAAATAATGTATTTTAGTCTTTAGGAACTTAGCAATTATGAAAAGGCCCTTATTAACTTCACAGAAAATAATTGCCAGGTGGCCCTAATAAGTAACTTGACAAACTCGTGGCTAATGAGTATGACTCGTGGTGTCATCCATTATGTTCACTCTTACAAAACCTTATGGGCTCACCACGGGTCAACCAAGGACTCGTTATAGGTGACCATGACTCGTGGCCACCACTCGTGAATTCTGCTTTACTTTTCTTTTCGTTTCTTATTTCCCTTCCCATGGCTAATCCAAGGACTCGTGGGGCCTGACCACGAGTTGTGGTATTGCCCGTGGGGTCTCATCTTTATCAGTTCTTCTCAATGAACCTTAGGACTTCCCCACAGTTACCAAATGACTCGAGGGCTGCTCTCACGAGTCTTCCCATGACTCATTCTGAGTCTGCTGCAAAATTTTCACCTTTTCTCTGATTCAGCTCCCGAGTCTGATCCTTGGGCTTCCGGGGTATAACATTATCATAGAGTCATTTATGGACCATAGGTCCAAATTACACTTTAGTGGAGATACATTATTTCACATACTTAGATTTATGGAAGCCCATGCACTTAACTCATACTTTAAGCAGTTACAACGAATTCATAGGAGAAGCATAAATTTTCATTTCATAATACTTGTTTCATAATTCACTCCAATTCATAAGAAAGATGCAAAAATTAGTCTATTGTTATACATTTATCTCATACCCAACTAGCTCCTTCGAAAATATAATGAAATACATGTTTTACTTTCAATTGATCAAGCCTATACAGTATAATCTCATCTCAACATATTTAGCAAAAAGGATATTCTAATCATTAGAGAATTCCTGCAATTTTCACATATTTTGTACATGGATACGAGTCATTAATTCAATTGAAGGGGCAATAATAAAACCCCAATCATCATTCAATTCATCTCATGAAGAACATTCTATAACCATGCATTTTCACCGCCTAAGACATAATTCCAGACATTCAAATATCCTCATAATAAAATTAACTCATAATCCTAGTGGGCTTTAGAATTCATGAAGACATAGGAGAAATCACCCATATATCAAAACCCTAGGTCATGCTTTTCTAGAATAACTGAAATTGGGTTTTTGATAAAATATTTTGGGGAACAAGGATGGAAGAATATCCTTGTTGAAAAGCTCGCATACCTGCTTTGAAGAATTCCCACATGAACATGTCCTTGAAGCCTTTGAAGAATCCCTTGAAGAATCCTTAGTCTTGAAAGAGAGGAGGAAGAAGGGTTTAAGAGTTATTTGATGTAGAATGAAGGTTTAGGCTAGTTATCCATTTAAAAACATCCCATACCATGCTCATAACGACATAGTTTAGGAGTTAGAAGCATAAGATTTAAAAAAACACCATTGGAAAAATGCAGGAAAAATCCCCCTGCCAGTCCCCACGAGGCAATCCATGAGTCGTGGGGTTAGGCAACAACTCGTGGGCCATGTCCTGGAGTGCACTGGCTAAAAATTCCTTTTTCTACTCTTCCCTCCCCACGGGTAACTTGATGAGTCGTTAGGTCCACAATGACTCGTCCCTCCTTCCGTGGTCTCCACTGTCTCAGAACCTCACTTGGAATTTCCAATCTTCACCTAATGGCCGACCTAACGAGTCGTGGGGTTACCTAATGACTCTTTGGATCATCAGTGGCCACTGGTCCATACTACACCTCTTGACTGCTCCCCACGGGTCTAACCACGACTCATGGGACCACCAAATGAGTCATCTCCCAACTCGTTCTGTGCAAAAATTTCCACCTTTTGTCTGAATTCTTTCTTTAAGCCTGGAATCTGATCTTAGAAACATTCTGGGTGTTGCATTTAGATTCAAATTAGCATAGATAGCAGTGGATAAAATACATTCTCTCATTTCTCACCCACGAGAATGTTTATGCCTTGGGTTTTTTAAAAAAACTAAGATCAAATTCTAATTATAAACCACAAAATCTTGAGGAAGAATCAAGCTATCTCTAGCCTTAAACCTTTAATGGAGTGGAAATGTGGGTTTTTACTACCTCTAGCTCAATCCCACACATCAACACTCCAACTTCTCCCTATTGTTTTCCCACCCAATTCTCACCTTTCTTTCTCAAGAAAAAGCAAGAATAGCAACAAAAATCTATGTTTGAAACCATCAAATTTTACAATTAAAAGTTAGAGAAAACAAAAGATCTATACATGCAATTAGAATCCAGGAACAATTAATCCATACTCATTCATATTTACAAACCCACCATGCACACACCCCTAGCTAGCAATTTAGCTATGCATATTTAGAGAGAGAGAAGATATCAAAAGGATTTCCCTCAACAATCTTCATATTGCTTCACAAATTTTCTTCACAAGGTCTAACAACAATGGAGGAATTCCCCAAAACGGTTTCAAGTAAAAGAAGAAGAAAAGCAAATTCTATCACTACAATTCTATAATGTGTTTTTCTTCTCTCTAGAATTGAATGTGTGTTGTGTGGTGTATAATGAGGGTTATAAATATCTATAATTTCTTGTGTATAAATTTTCACAATTTTTTTTGGAGGCTTCTAGATACATTGGAACCTTTTATGGACATTTTTACCCCTCCATCAGTGAAATGGGTCACTTGCCCTTTGTTCTGCGTTGCGTCGATGGTTAGTAGTTGGTTCTCTGGTGCAACTGCATTTCACCTGCATTTATCAGGTGCCAATCAACTAAAATAGGTGCAAGGTAGTAGCAACTGTGTTCCACCTACGTTTCACAATTACGGATTTGCATTTCGCTGGTTAAGAGCATGTCTTTAGCAACTCTTTTTGAGTTCAAATCCTCCATTACCTTTTCTTCCTTCAAATGCCTGCATAGATAAGAAAAAGGGCATACTATCTTCCTAAATGAGATGAAAACTAAAGAAAAGTTCATGCTTAAAAGTCGAATGAGTTGGTAAATTTACCAACTCATCAATTATTATACTCATGATATATCCTAATACTTAGCCTGAAGAACTGATTATTATGCTCATCTAAATGATTGATTTGTCCCTATTAGATGACTCTACTCAATCACTGGGTTAGGTCTCATGAGTAATTTCAATTTAACCATTATCAATAGTTCCAAGTTAATTATCTTGCAACAACAGCTTGAGATATTCAATGAAACTAAATTTCAAGGATTTGTTGTTTTTTTTCTTTTCCTAATCTCTAATTCTCTAGGTTCAAGCAAGAAGAGAATGCAGGATATTCCTAATGTTGCACATCCTAAGAAACATTAATCATGAGCATAATAACAATACATGCATTCGTATTGGTTTAGAATCACTTTGTGGTAACTCTAGTTTGTTATTCCATCATGGTTCCCACAAACCTAGTTTTGGAGGGTTTAACTATTCATGATTGCAAGAAAAAGATTGTATTTTATGAATGAAAACATAATTAAAGACTTACAATAATGATGAAATAAAGAACCCAAGAATTGATTGCACAATTAATGGTCAAAAACTAAAGAACAATGATGAATTTTGTCCAGGTATTCAAGTAGTTGATCTCCAAGAACGTATGAAATCCAAAATATATCAATACAAAGTCAAAAGTGTCGAATCTCCCTAATGAAGATAACTAAAAAGTATTAATACAAATAATGAAAATCTTTCCTAAGTTAACAGGGAATCTGCCGCCACCACATTCTACGAGTCGTGGCTTCTGTCCATAGTTTGAAATGCAGCTTCGGTCTTCACAACTACAGGAAAGTGGTACGACTCCTATAATTTTTCTATGAGTTGTAAGTGTCGGTCGCGGTTTGTACTTCTACAAATCTGGCCTCCTCTTAATCTTTTCACGAGTCCTTTGTACGGTCCATACCTCGGTGTCATGACTCAGGGAATCATCTTGTACTTTGGGATCTGTCATTTGAAAATTTCTTTGAACTTTTCCATGCCTCCATGGTACGGTATGAATGTTGACACTACAGTTCATAATATTCCCTCGTACCAGGATCATCTGCAAGTTCACCTCCTCTAAAGTTTTTCATGACTCCTAGGTACCACTCGTACCAAGAGTTGTTCTTTTTCCCAACACTTGTGTATTTCTCTTAATTTTGCTATGGTTGCTTGCTACAGTATGGCTCAAACTGAGACCCATAGATATCCATTTTCTTGCACCTTTCTAATTTTTTTTCACAATCCAACCCCCAAACATGATTTCCTTGAAAACAAGGCAAAAGCACCTCATATTTGTACAAACACGCCTAAGTCACAACATATTTTCTATGTTTGAAGTATCGAAAGTGTTGTAAAATCGTGGCCATCAACACCCGCAACTTAGAATGTTTGCATGTCCTCAGGCAAATAAAAACACTTCTACAACAACAATGCTTAACTAGATAGTAAAACATATGACCTATAGCCAACAACACCATGATTTGCACATATGAGCTCAAATAGATATTGACCCTCTTTTCATTCAAATCCAGGCTAGCTATGCTTACATGCAACTATAAGTCATGACACAAAGGGATCTAGAGATGACATTCAAACATTAACACACAAATGAGCTGTCACTAATGCTATGTACATAGAATATTGATAGAATGTAATGCAACCCATGTACCCTCACAACATATGAAGTCCCAAACACTCACAATGATATATATGCATAAGTAATCGGGACTATCTATTACACCTCAAAAAAAATTTTTGTGATTATTTGATATTTGTATGTCGTGTTAAGGGAAGTATGGGCTGTATATTGATTGTAGGTAAGGAGGAAAACATGTTCTATGGGAAGAGCAAAGAGTATATGAAGTTCATAAGTAAGGGTCAATTTTAAATGACTATATCTCCCGATATACAGTGAGTTAGAAGTCATACAACATATCAAATTAAAGATATTTGAATCTAATTTTCAGAACATCAAACAACTCATCAATTAGAGTTTGGAGTAAAAAGTTATAGGCATTTTATAGTGGCACTATCGGGCAATAAAGGGGCCACAGCCCTAAAAACGGCCACCGCCCAAACACCTTTATCTTTTAACTTTTGTGCTATGAGATCAGTTTCAACTTTTCCAGATATGAGGTGCTTTCTTACCCTATGAAATCCTCTCTCTTTTCCAGTAGCAGAGTCAAACAAACCAAGAGGAATCCCTCAAGAAAGCACCATCAAAACTCAAGAAAAAGTTGATGGAAGTGAAGGCAACATTGTGGTGAAGTTGTTGTTGCCTTGTAGCTTCATTTTGGCAGTGTTGTTATTGAGTGTTTGGGACTATTTTGAGCTAAAGTTATACTCCATATTAGTAAAAATTTCTCATAAGAAAAATTAACTAACTTCCCTCTTTTGAAATCTCTAGTAAGTCTATGGAATTTTTGAAAGAAAACTAGAAGAAAGTTATGATTTGTATGTTGACTTGTTGTAGTTGGTGTGCTGTTATGTTGCCGCGTTTGGGCAGAAACATTGCTGTGTTATTTGGAAGTGTTTTGGATGAAAATACTCCTATTATATCCAAGGATATTCTCATGCAAAAGGTAAGTGTTTGTAATTGCTAAACATGCCTAAAAAATCCTAGCTAAAGCTAGAAGTTGGAGGTTATATTGGGTTGTCGTTGTTGGTATGTTGTTGTGGAAGTTCTGCTCGTTTTTGAAGGTTGGAACAACTATGTTTTTCTAAGAATACACTCTATATTTGTAGGATTTTTTCATGAGAAAAGTGAGGTAATTTCCTATTTCTATTTTCTGTCAAATTTGTAGAAACAAGTTGAATAAATGCTAAGTGTTGCCTTATTTGTTTGTATTGTGACTGCCTATTGATGTGACATTTTTTATGGATAAATTGGCTTCAAAAAGCCTTGTCACCTGGTGATACACTCAAGTAATTTAAGGGGATAAGTGATGATTATTGAAAGAAATAAACGATATAAGAAAAACTCGCCGAAAAAAGGTACCGATTGTTAAAAGAAAGAAACGATATAAGAAAACTCGTCGAAAAAAAGGTATGTAAGGGCGTCCTTTGTTTCCTGATTTTCAAGCACGAATTTGTGTCGAGGATGAATTCAGCAATCCTCTGTACTTAGGATTATGTAGAAGAATATTATGGTTCATCATAGGTATTAGAATTACTTGGTATTAAGTTATGTATTTGCTAATGAATTGGAACACATGAATGTAAAGTGAAGAGGGCAATTACCTTCGATTATGGTCATAGTTGTAAATTGAGTCTAAAGACCCCTCAACATGGGCACTATGAGCTGGTCCTTTATATTATGTTATGTATTTATGGTTTCAAAGATGTTTGACATTATGGTTTCTAAGGAAATTGATAAACATTGCAAGACGACGACGCACGGACGAACCTAATATTTGAAATCGGTTTTAACTCAATAAGGGCAAACGAGGGTAACAAAATGAAATTGCCTTGCAATAGTTACCTACCCTATTATATGCATGTTTTAAGATACTTGGGGCCATGAGAAGGACCCCTAATCCCTCTCCCTTAAGCTGAGCGACTAATTAACACGTTCCTTAATTAACTTCGATGATAAGGGTTACGATTGTGAATGAGTAGGCAAATGGCTAGCAAGATTTACCCTGTTCTAAAGAAGTTTAGCAAAAGAGTTATAAATAAAGTTGTTTATGTTTAGTTTGTGTTAAGTTGATGAAAGGCCAGTAAAGTGTTAACTTCTTATGAAATGATTAGAATCAAATATTTTTGAGATAGTGACTCAAGTTAAAAAGAAGTTCTTCATCGTACTTTTCAAAAAATTATCTTTCATTATTTCTCCAAAGAGTTGGAAATTTTTTCAAGTTCTAAAGGATTTTTGCTGGAAGTTTCTAAACTGTTTATAGTGTCGCTAAGTTTTCCTAAGCTCCTCATATATTGTAAAGATTTATACGAGCCATTCCTATGTCGTCTAAAGCATGACTAAAAGTCTTATTTATTTTAAGGAAGCCCCTAGACAGTGGCCTAGCATTTTCATGTTACAGAGCTCCAAGTTTGAGATACACGAGCTATGTCTTCTTATTCATAAGTTATGTTGAGATTTGATATAATGTGAAATGAATGAGGTATGCTCACAATTCAGGATATGAAAGTATGAAAGTCAAACGAGTATAAGCATGAAAAGAATGTTAAGATTGTTAATAGAAAATGTTAAGTTAACCTATACTTCCCTGCTCCTTGTGTTAAAGTTGCTAGGAGATGTTCAAAATCATGAACGTGAGTCTACATAGTCTTTATGATATTCCAGTCCTAGGAAATACCCGAGAATTCAATCACAACATATATATGTATTTAAATGCTAAATGAAAGACATCTATGTGTGTGGCATAGATGTAGTATTTGGGGTCATGGTAAGATCTTACACATGCTATAGTTACTGAATCAACATATATCGCAGTTGTTAGTATACAGATAGACTATATATGAGCCCTATCGGCTCCATTTATGATTGTGATTAAGATTTTTTTTATTTTACCCCTGTATGGTACACCAACTGGAGATATTTTTATTTCACCTTTGTATGGTACACCGACTTGAGATATTTTTATTTTACCCCGGTATTATACACCGGATGGAGATATTTTTATTTTACCCTTTTATGGTACACTGGCTAGAGATATTTTTTATTTTACTCCAGTGTGGTACACTGGAAAGAGATATTTTTATTTTACCTCGATGTGGTACACCTCCTGGATGAATTTTATATATGGATTTATGGTTGGCTACCGGCATTACAATTATAGTTTCTTTCTTGTGCATTACTTAATTACATTTTCATCTCATTATAGTGTTATATCAGGTTTCGGTTTCATGATTCAAGGTTGTTACTATTCCTTATTCCTGGTTCAGTTATCTGGAGTTCACTTATGTTATAGTGAGTTGTTATCAATTATAGGTTGTAGAGTTCGAGGTTATCTCTATCCTTTACATATTTATGTGCTGATTCAGTTATTACAGGATTATTATCTCATGTTTACAGTTTTAGCCTTACCTACCAGTACATTTCATTCATACTAATGTCCCCTCACCGGGGGACCTGCGTTCATGCCGCTGGTGCAGGTAGAGGCTGGGATTACCAGTTGTAGTAGCAGTTTGTGAGATCAACGGATGTGTTGGTATGCTCCTTTATTCCTGGAGCTAGGGCTTATTTATTTTAGATTGAGTTTGGAGTTATGGTTATGGGTAGGTCAGGGCCCTGTTCTGACCATCAACTCATTTTACTCATTAGAGGCTTTGTGGACTTAGTATGTATAGTATTATTTAGTTTGTGGCTTTTTTGGCTTTTCGTTGCTTGGTTTAGCATATTCACCTCCTTAACAGTATTTTAGTTATTTATTTGTGGTAGTTGAGACCTTATAGGTCCAAATAATTATTCCAGTTGATTGTCAGAGATGGCCTTGAAGGCCTAAGTGTTACATTTACAGATGCTATATAGTCGGCGTCTCAATCAGTCATGCGCCCTCCCCTAGTTTGGGGTGTGACATTATCAAGCAAAGCTCTCACTTTCACAAAGAAGTTCCGAATACTACACGTGATATTATAGGCTTTCCCTTATTTTCTCTACTTGGTCTTTTTAAATACTTAGACAAAGATCACTATAGGTCTTTTATTAGCTTGTAGTGTAGCCTTAGGGATAGGTGTGGTACTTATGGATAATAGTGACTAACCCTACTTGGTGCTACACAACTCTTAGCTCCACTTTTAACTCTTTTTTCCTCTTTTTTCTTTTCCTCACTTTCTCCTTTTTAGTTAGCTTTCACTTGGTGGGCGTGATATATTTTTCACTTTTCTATTTTTTTTCTTTTTGACTTTTAAATTTTTTCTCCCTGTTCTTTCTTTCACATGATACCTCACCTTTTACTGACTAGTATTTTTTGTCCTTTTCTCCCCAACATCATCTACGCGCCTCTACAATAGCCACTTCCAACTTTGGCATTTTTCCTGAGTTGAGGTTTATAATATCCAATGAGGGATCAGGGCCAAAATAGGTTCATTATAAACAATACAGGGAAGGTCAATGGGATAATCAATAAAATGGTCAATTTTAGGGTCAAACATGGGATCAAAGGATTCATTTCATTTGGCAAGGAAATTTAAGCTAAATTGAGCTAAATCAAAAGCATCTTATGATCCTTCCTAACCAACTATCCTATAACCTAAGTAAACACTAACCGAGCAAGTTCTAGATCATCTATGCAGTATTGAACTAAGTAAGAACTCACTAACACATGGTACAAGTTTGCATCACACACTATATATCAAGTTCATGCACAGTTAATGCTACAGTTGCTCATACTAATCACTCAAATGCAGAAAGAAGATCCATTATAGGTCATGCTTTGTAGTAAACTAACACGGCTAATCATAAAAAATTTTAAAAGGGTAATTTTTTCAAAAATATCAAAACATTAAACACATGTGCATTCTTATTGGCTGTTAAGTAATTCTAAGCTAATTCTAGTTACACAAAAAGAATATCCTAAAAATGTTGGTTCTACAAGATAGCATGTCCGAGGGAAAAAAAACACAACAACAAAAACCCTCAAACGAACCAAACAACATAATAGATATACCCCCCATTTGGAAAACATGCTTCATCCCCAAAGTATAGAAATAAGAACTAGGAGAGGGACATACCTATGGTGCCCTAAGAGCACCTGTTAGATACTCAAACTTCAATAACCATTCATGGGTTGCCTCCCATGTAGCACATGATTTAACGTTATGGAACGATGCAAGTCTATTGACTACTCAGAATTCGCCAAGATACTCATACTCCACATCAATTGCTGAGACTACACAAAACTCATTTGGCTGCTTCATTGACCTACAAATATTGAAGGTGACCTCTTCATTGTTCAGCCCAAACTTCAGCATGCCAGCTTCAACATCCACAGAAGCTCTCCAAGTGGCAAGGAATGGTCACCGTGAGATGATGGGGACCTTAAAATCTACCTCACAATCTAAGATCACAAATTCATCTGGGAAGATGAACTTGTCCACTTTCACTAGGACATCATGGAGTATGTCCACAGACTTCTTCACTATGCGGTCTACCAACAATAGCTGCATTGTAGTGGGTGTTGGGGCTCGCAAGCCCAACTTCTTGAACACAGCTGATGGCATCAGTATGCTAGCTCCTAGATCACACAATCCTTGTAAGTCAAAGTCTCCAATTGTGCATGGGATGGTGAGGGAACCTGGGACATCCTTTTTCTAAGAAAAAACCTGTGAGGCTCTACCACTATAATGGTGAAGATTTCCAACAGGCTCAAAGCTCATAGATCTCATCCTAGTTAACAGGTCCTTCATAAACTTTGCATACCCAGGAATCTTTTACAATGCCTCGACCAATGGGATGTTCATAGAACTGATACAACATAGACAAAAACCTTTGGAGCTTCCTATTATCCACCTTTCAGCCTATGAGGGAACGGTAGAGGTGGTCGAGGGATAGGTCTGAAGACCTGTGGTTTCTCCTTTGCCTTCCCTTTTTCTACCTCAGATTCCCTTGAATCAACTGGAGCCTTGGTCAAAATCATTTTTGATCACCTGCTCTACAACCTCATCTTCTTCATCTACCTCAATCTCACTCCGTCTTCTCATCTTAGTTGCAACTGGCATGGGCAGATCTATTGTAGTCTTTCCACTGCTAGTCATCATAGCCATGTAGTGGTTGTCATTCTTTGGATTCTGTACGGTATTTCTAGGAAGTGTGCCTTTGTGCCTCTGGATCAGGGATGTTGACATTTGACCTAGCAGCTGCTTGATTGCTATGGCATGTGATTCAACTTTCTGCTCATGCCAGACATATATCTACAAATTTCCTTAAATTGATCATTTTTCGACTTTGCCTTCTTTAGCAGCTCAGTCATCATACTCTCCATCTTTGAGGGCCCAACATCACCCTCTTGAGCCTTAGGAGGGACATAAAGGCTTGTACGGTCATTTTTATAACCGTCATTCTTTCCCCAGTCACCTTCTCGCTCTCAACCTATTCTCCTATACATGTAAGCATTCCGATTGTAATTATCTCTATATTGATTCTGACCTTGATTTTTAGAACCTTGGTGCCATGTTTCTTGACTAGACCTTGGGCGTTGGCCCACAAATCCCCCACTTGGTTCCAAGAAGTTTGCCTCCTCCTCAAAATCTGAGTGCTCGAACATCTATTCCTAACCTTGTGCTCCCACTGCATTTACTTTTTGTGCTCCAGACCCTATGCTATGTTTCGTGCGCACGTCTATAGATGTCCTCTTATAAGCTAACTCTTGGTCACGCTACTCCTCCTTCCTATACTACTCCGCAGTCATCCCTATAGCATATGTACCCGTAGCTGTCTCCGCCTCTCTAGTATGCCGGACCCTGTTTTTCTTGGTAACTCATTCCATTATGGTCTTTGCTTCCTCCCACAAATAACTGATCAATGCTCCAGCTGCCACTGTATCAGCTACAGCCTTTGTGCTATTATTCAGAGACTTGCAAAATATTTCCAACAAGCTGTCATTCGGAACTCTGTGATTCGGGCACTTGGTCAGCTTCTTCTTGAATGTCAGCCAAGTTTAATGAAGTGCCTCTCTCTTAAGCTGTCAAAAATTATAGCTCATCTTTGATCTACAAAATCTTAGAGGGGGGAACAACCTCTCTAGAAAAGTATGTTTCATCTCCCTCCAGTTGGTGATGGAGTATCATTTGGCAACTCCGACAACAAAAGGGTAGCCTCACCAGATAGGGAGAATGGAAAGAGCCTTAGCTTTATACCATCCTAACTCACTCCAAGCAACTTGTAAGCCTTGAAAATACTGACAAAGTTCATCAGGTGGAGATTTGCAACATCAATTGCATTACCACAAAACACTCCCTTTATGTTAAAAAACTTGATCATTGGGCTCGTGATGCCAATTTTTTCCCCAACAGGCAAAGCTGGGGGTACAATAGCTCTTGCTAACCCAGCTTCATCAATATCCAGGTCCTCATAATCATTAAAGTGAGAAGCATATCTACTGTATTGGTGTTGACACGGCCTTTTCCCCCCTTCTATTTCGACTAGCACTGTCCACCTCATCTTGGGCATCATCTGCCTCCTGAAGAGCATCTTGCTGGGCTAACTCAGCCAGATGAGCCTCATTAGCTTGGCGTGTTTCAGTGGCCAACCTAGCCTCCATTTGTTTTGGGGTCTCTGAATTGGCCATTCTCCACAGTGTTCTTTTAAGCTCTTGATCAATTGGGACTAGAGGGTTTCCGCTACTTCATGTACTTAGCATTCACCAAGCAGTCTCTTGTGTAAAAACAAAAAGAAAAGAAAACGAATATGTTAAAATAATCACTAAAGCTAAATAAAAAAAGTTAATTTAATTCTAAGTCATATTCTCCAACAACGGCGCCATTTTTGATAACGCTCAGATTACACTCCTGAAGAAGTATAAAGCGGATGTTATCAATAAAGAACCCAACTAAGGCTGAGATTGGTCCCATAGGAAATATGGTCAAGATACAGACTAATGCTAGTATTCACACTTTTAGTTCAATTATTTCCTAAAGAGGGTTTTGTTAAACAAGTAACAGTATTTTGAAAGAGAGTTGTAACCAATAGTTATGCAATCAACTAGGGAGGTGTTCCTCATGGCTTCCTAACTAAGCCAGATTATTACACTCATGATCTATCCCAATACTTAGCCTAAAGAACTAATAAATTATGCTCATCTAAATGACTTATTCATCCTTTTATATGATTGTACTCAATAACCTGGTTAGGTATCATGACCGATTTAAATTTAACCTTTATTAATAGTTTCAAATTAACTATCCTGCAACGGCAGCTCCAGCTATTTAATAAAACTGAATTTCAAGGCTTTGATGTTCTTTTCTTTTCCTAATTTCTTCTTCTCTAGGTTCAAGAAAGAAGAGAATCCGGGCTAGTCCTAAAATTGTGCATCATGAAGAAAAATTAATCATGAAGAAAAGAACAATACAGGCATTCGTATTGGTTTAGAATCACTTTGTGGTAACCCTAGTTTGTTATTACATCATGGTTCCCACAACCCTAGTTGTGGAGGGTTTTGCTATTCATGATTGAAAGAATGGTACAGCTAATACCAAGAGTTGTTCTTTGGCCCAACACTTGTTCCTAGCCCTATAAACATAGCCTCACCTACCTTAAAGCATCCAATAGGATGTACACCTTCGACTATAAAGAGCCTCAAACGTTGCCTTCTAAATGCTAGAGTGACAACTGTTATTGTAGGCAAACTCGATGAGAGGCAAGTTATCATCTGAATTACCCTTAAAATCAATCACGCATGCTCTCAACATGTCCATAAGAGTCTAACTATGCTACTCAGCCTAGCCATCTGTCTGCGGTGAAAATTTATGCTAAGCTTCATCTGCGTACCAAGGCCCTTCTGAAATGATCTCCAAAACAGAGAGGTGAACTGAGTATCCATATCTGAGATGGACAAATGAACCCCATGCAACTGAACCAACTCCCGAAGGTACAATCTAGCATAATTCTCAGCTGAATCACTAGTGTCACGACCCGAACGACGGCCTGGATCATAACACGGGACGAGGAGCCTCGAGAGACTCCAAGTCTACCCATGGCATGAATATTCATCTAAGTTCATATAATTTAAATGGAATACTCATCATATCAACATATCGGAAGCATGAACATAAATAGCATAGCATGATAATCGATACGGACTAAATACGTAACAGTGGAGTACTACATAAAGTCTGAAATCCTCTAAAATAATAGATGGGTTCATGGGACAACATCCCCAACTAACCCGGCAACTTGAAACTAAAAGATAACATCAATGTCTGACTCAAATGGTCCTTGGAGAATGAGGACTCACTAACAAGCTGGATGCGAAACTCTGGAACAAGCTAACGATGATGTTGGATCTGAAGATTGGAGTCTGTATCATAATATGATACAACATAGAGTATGTGGCAGTACGTGGAATGTACCGAGTATGCAAGGTAAGTAAAATGGACATGTTAAAAATACAAAAAAAGGTCATAAATGATCATAAAAGAAGGACATCATGCTCGTATCATAAATATCATAAGATAATATAACTAATCATTCGCAAACCATTCATTATCATAATCATAAGACAAACTTTATCAAATCATCACTTGAGCCAATAAAATAAACATAACAATTCATAAAATATATGAAACAATGGAAGGAATCGTCATAACTGAAACCATCATGGTAGAGCCTTACATGATGCCCCAACTATCTCACTCAAGTGGGTAAAGTCGCCCTTGGCCTGCCAGGCGAGGGACGTGCATTATGTGATATCACGAAAGAGGGGATCATTGTTATTGTAATGTATCATTATAAACCCATGGGGGCATGTGGTTTTGAGACATCAGCGTTTCCTTTGAACATTGGGATGCTTAGTGCTAGACACGGCTCCCAAAAACATACACATTAGGCTCGTGTATATATCAATAACATCATTCATTAAGATTCATGGCTAAATAAGCATTTATAATTTATTGATCC
Organism: Datura wrightii; assembly: GCA_035772735.1. Taxonomy (NCBI): domain Eukaryota; kingdom Viridiplantae; phylum Streptophyta; class Magnoliopsida; order Solanales; family Solanaceae; genus Datura; species Datura wrightii. The sequence continues at coordinate 167,107,851 of JASDFA010000016.1, forward strand.
CCATTAAAACATGATTAGCCAAGAATCAAAGGCCCTTTAGTCAGCCAAGATCATAAGTCCATAAATCATGAGGTCCATTTAATAAATCATAAATCATTCTTGAACATATGGGCATTGACCAATATTTTAACATGCTTAACAATACTCAATTCATTCGTAAACATGCTTATAAACATGGGTAACTTGAAAACATGCTTTTCATCATCAATAATTCATAATGCTTGAACATTCACCATAAACTTTGACTTTCATGAGCTTTTCATAAATGGGCAATTTGATTTAAAAAACTTGAAACATTATTTTTAATGAAAAACAACATAAAACTTACCCATAATTCGTAATTCAATAATGGTAACTTAATTAGATCAAACCCATGTAGAGAAATTGAATTTTCATATATTGGGTTAAAGACCCATAGATTTTTTAAAGAAATTTTCATAAATTGGAAGAGATTGGGCATTGGTGTAAAAGGATTCACCCATTCATAACCCTACATACCAGGAGAAAATCAATGAAAAAAACCTTGAGGACAAGTTTGATCACCTTCTTAATTTCTAACTGTGCATGCATGTGAATGAATAGGCTAGAAGGGCTTAACCTATCTTAATACATTCAGCAAATAACTTAAAACAAAGTAGTTTAGGACCTTAGAGCATAGGAATGATGAAAATGCCCTTAATGAAAAACCCTGAAAAATCTACACTAGTGAACTAATGGACTAACAAGTCATTGGAGGATACCACGACTCGTGGTATCCATCCGTCGTCTGCACTGCCAACATACTTGATCTTAGATTCGACCCCACGACTCGTTAGGATGCATTGTCCTATCAAACCACGAGTCGTAGTTTCGTCCGTTGCTTTCTCCTTCAGGTCCTATACTATTCCTTCCAACGAGCCTCACCACGACTCGTTGCACCCTCCAACAAGTCATGGTTGCCTTCCATTAGGTCTACTAGAAAATATTGTTATCCCCATACAACGACTGGTGACCACGACTCATTACATCTTACGACAGGTCGTGGGATGGCCCGTTACCTTCCCTATAGCTGAGGTCCAGTACCCACCACAACTCCAAACAATGACTCATTGGAACCAATAATGGATATTTACTTCGCTCGTTTTTTCCACTGTCACTAGGCCTAGTCCTTCCCATGACTTCTTCCCATGGGTAGTTGGTTGGACCAACGATCCGTTGGGTCGTCCATCCTGTGGGATTTTTTCCAATATTCAGCCAACATCCATTTAAATCCGGGGACCAATCTTAGGCACTTTCGGGGTATTACAACATCTCCCCCCTGAGAACATTCATCCTTGAATGTTGGAAACATATAAAAAATAGAGAATTGAAATCATTACACTCAAACACTGATCAATTAAATACAAAATTGACAGAATGACGATCTCCAATTCAAACCACGTACTATCTAGCTTGGTTCGGAGAGCACTTGTTGGGTTAAATATTTTTTGGTTGCTAAATGTTACGGCCTAAATGTTGAACTATTGACCCTACTTGTTCAGATGGGTGTTCACTCTGAACTGATTTCATGATTCACATACACATCCATATCCATAGAAGAAACTTGATCACATGAACTGAACATGAAAACTAAATAGAGTTTTAGGGAAAATTGATACCTCAAATTGGAATTGAGCCATTAGAAAATAAATTTAGGTATATAGCCATCATATCCACTTCGGCCTCCCACGTAGCTCCTTCAACATGTTGATTCCTTCATAACACTTTAACTGAAGCTACTTCCTTGTTTCTTAGTCTTCAAACCTGATGATCGAAAACTGAGAGGTAAATTAAGTAATTCTGTTTGAAATGATGGATAAGGGAACCCCATGCAATCGAATTAGCTCCCAGATATATAGCATGGAATAATCCTCTGTCGAATTTGTGGTCTTGACCGGTAGAAAATGAGCAGCCTTAGTCAACCTGTCTACCACAACACAAATAGAGTCATATTGTCGGCGAGTACAAGCTAAACTTCTGATGAAATCCATATTAATTTCTTCCCACTTCCAAGTGGGAACGTTGATATCCTAAAGTACACCTCTCGATCTCTGATGCTCAACCTTTACTTGCTGACAGTTCTGACACTTGGCTAGGAATTCTGCAATATCCTTCTTCATGTCGTTCCACCAATAGATTTCCCGTAAGTCATGGTACATCTTTGTGGCACTCGAATGGATAGAATGCCTGGATCCATGAGCCTCAGGCAACATCGGGCTCCTCACATCGTCCATGTCCGGAACACATAAGTGACTATGATATCGAAGAACAACATCTCTCCCTTTGGAGAAGACCACCACCAACTAATTTTGAATGGCTTCTTTTAATTTTACCAAAATCGGGTCGTCATCTTGTCTAGCTTTCACGTCAGTCACCAAGGATGATTCTGATCCATTCTGGACAACAACACTGCCATCGGTTGAGTCAACCAACCTAACTCCCAACCTAGCGAGTCGATGCACATCCTTCACCAACTCCTTCTTCTCTCCATCCACATAGGACACGCTCTCCATAGAGAGTCTACTAAGCACGTCCACTACCACATTAGCCTTACCCAGATGATAAAGAACACTCATATCGTAGTCCTTGAGTAGCTCCAACCACCTCCGTTGCTGTAGATTGAGGTGTTTCTATATGGGTGCATATTTTAAACTCTCGTGGTCTGTAAACACATCCACGTGGACTCCATACAAGTAATGTCGCCATATATTCAACGCAAATACCACCGCGGCCAATTCAAGATCATTGGTATGGAAATTCTTCTCATGAACCTTTAGTTGTTTGAAGGCATAGGCTATGACTTTCCCGTGCTACATCAATAAGCACCCAAGTCTGATCCTTGAAGTATCGCAATACACTATGAATCCATCGGTACCCTCGAGTAGGGTCAACACCAGTGATGAGGTAAGTTGAGTCTTCAACTCTTGGAAGCTCTTCTCACAAGCCTCCGACCATTGGAATTTCACCTTCTTCTGGGTCAATTTGGTCAAGGACGCGACAATAGATGAGAAACCTTCAACAAATCTCCGATAATAGCAAGCTCAACCCATGAAACTCCAAATATATGAAGGATTCACCAGTCTACGCCAATTCTTGACCTCCTCAATTTTTTGGGAATCCACCTTTATTCCCTTACTTGATACCACATGGACCAAAAATGCTATGGAGTTCAACCAAAACTCACACTTGCTGAATTTTTCATATAATTGATGATCCTTAAGAGTCCAAGCACTACTCTCAAATGAGCGACATGCTCCTCCTCGCTCCGAGAGTATATAAGGATGTCATCAATGAACACGATCACGAACATGTCCATATATGCCTTGAACACCCTGTTCATTAGGTCCATAAAAGCTGCAGGAGCATTCTTTATTCCAAAACACAAAAATACAAACTCATAATTACCATACCGCATCCTAAAGGTTGTCTTCGGGATGTCACTCTCCCGAACCCTGAGCTGGTGATACTCGGACCTGAGATCTATCTTTGAGAATCACTTGTCACCCTGAAGCTAGTCAAATAAAGCATCAATCCTGGGTAAAGGATACCTATTCTTGATTGTGACTTTGTTTAATTGCCAGTAGTCAATGCACATCCGAAAGGAACCATCCTTCTTTTGCACAAATAAGACTAGTGCACCCCATGGGGACTTTCTCGGTTTAATGAAACCCTTATCTAAAAAGTCCTTCAACTGCTCCTCTAACCCTTTTAGCTCGGCTGGAGCCATTCTGTAAGGAGGGGTAGATATAGGCTACGTGTGGAGAAGAAGGTAAATACCAAAATCAATTTCCCTCTCGGGAGGAACACCTGGTAAATCATTCGAAAATACTTTTTGGTACTCACGGACTAGAGAAACTGACTGGATAGTCGGGGTCTCAAACTCAAGATCTTTAACCCTAACTAGATGATACATACAACCCTTGGCAGTCATCTTCCTGGCCTTAAGATAGGAAATAAAACAACCTACAGGCATGACCAAACTACCCTTCTACTCCAAGATTGCCTCACCTGGAAAGTGGAACTCCACCATACGGATTCTACAATTGACAGAAGCATAACATGCATACAACTAATACATGCCAGGAATAATATCAAAGTAAGTCATGGATAACTCAACAAGGTCTATGGAAGTGACTTTATGCAATATAGTGATCGGACATCTTCTATACACCCGTCTAGCTATAACCGAATCACCAATAGAAGTAGAAATTCAAAATGGTTATGACAAAGTTTCGGGACTAACTCCAAAGCTAATACCAATATAAGGTGTCACAAAGACAAGGTAGCCCCTGGATCTAACAAAGCATAAGCATCAAGGTGAAACACTCATAACATACCAGTAACCACATCTGGTGAAGTCTCATGCTCCTGACGCGAGGCGAGGGCATAGAAATTGTTTTGGCACTGTCCGCCATCCATACTAGTAGATGCTACCTGCGGAGCTGAACGTGCTGGAGTTAATGTTGTGCTAGTAGTTTTCACATGACCTCTATCATCATCCTGTCTAGAAAATGGACATGCTCGGCGCATGTGGCTGGACCTACCACACCCATAGCAAATATCTGAACCAAGCAAATACTTCCTGACATGACTCTTGTCGCACTTTTCGCAGGCTGGAGAGGTGCGCTCTACCTGCATGCCCCTTTAGTCCCTCAATCCTAAAAACCTGCTCCTCTGATCACCCTTGGGTCTGGATGGAATACTAGCTGATGATGGTGCAAGAGCTAGTGACCTCTGCAGAAACTGAGGGCGGTGACCACCGCCGGATCTCTGATGAGTGAACCAATGGCTATCTGTCCAAGCCCTTTTTGCCTCCCTCTCCCTCGCATGAGCCACCTCCATCTTCTGGGAATATAGCACTATCTAAGGAAAGTCCATATCCTAATGAAGCATGGTGTTCATGCAATCTTTGTCCAAATAGCCTGCCGCGCCATGAACAAATCGGCTCACCCACGCCCTTTGATCAACCACTAACTTTGGGGCATATTTTGGCAAGCGAGTGAACTCAAGAGCATGCTCATGTATCGTCATCCTCCCCTGTTTCAAATTCACAAATTCTACTACTTTCAACTCCTTCATCTCCCGAGGGAAGAACCGATCTAGAAAAGCCACGTGGAGCTCCTCCCAAGTGACTGGGCCTGCTCCGGCAGCCCTACTATCTCTTTGTTGCCTGAACCAGATATATGCTACTCCTTTCAACTGATACGAGGCCAATTCTGCACATTCAACCCCATTCAGCCCCATAACCTGGGTGATCTTCACAATCTCATCAATAAACTCATGTGGGTCTTCATCCACCTTTGACCCGAGGAACTCTAGTGGGTTCATTCTCAAAAAGTCCCTGACTCAAGCCGTTGTTGCATTGCAATTTTGCAGAACATGTGCAACCGCCTGATGATTTACCTGGGCTATCAAGGCCTGCGCGAGCATCTGAATAGCTTCCCAGAACTCAGCATGGGCAACTGGCTCTTATGCTTGTGCTCCTGAATTGGTGGGGCTTTCTTGTGCCCATTACCATTGCCATCCTCGTAGCCATCTCCATTTCTATTCCTTCTACCATTCATTCTTCAAGGAGCCATGATTTTGCAATCGCGAAAGTCACAAATTAGAAGGATGGAGAGACATCTATTCTCACGACATAGATCATGAAAGAAGGGAATATTTCCTAAACATCTAGTAGCCTCTTCGTCATAAGTGTGGCGCGCTTCACACCCATGAAAAAGGCTCTACTTAATGTAGATTTTAAACACCCTAGGACACTTCAAACCTATTGCTCTGATACCAAGTTTGTCACGACCCAAACGGCAGCCGGGAGCATAACACAGGACAAGGAGCCCGAGAGATTCCAAGTTGACCCATGCAATGAACATTCATCTAACTTCATATTTATTGAAATGGAAAACTCATCATATCGACCTATCAGAAGCATGAACATAACATAACGTAGCATGATAATCGGTACAGACTAAATACCTAATAGCGGAGTACTACATATATTCTGAAAGCCTCTAATATAACAGATGGGTTGATGTGACAACGTCCCCAACTAACCTGGAAACTTTAAACTAAAAGAAGACATCAATGTATGAATCAAATGGTCCTTGGAGAATGAGTACTCACCAACAAGCTAGATATGAAACACCATAATAAGCTAATGATGATGCTGGATCTGAAGATCTGAGCCTGTATCATAAAATGATACAGCATAGCGTATGCGTTCCGTACGTGGAATGTACCGAGTATGCAAGGTAAGTAAAACGGACATGTTAAAAATACATAGAAAACTCATAAATTATTATAAGAGAAGGACATCATGCTCGTATCATAAATATCATAAGATAACATAAGGCTCAAGGTTTTCATATCATTCGTAAACCATTCATTATCATAATCATAAGAGAAACTTTATGAAATAATTACTTGAGCCAATAACATAAACATAAAACAATGCATAAAACATGCAGAACAATGGGAGGACTCGTCATAACTGACATCATCATGGTAGAGCCTTACATGATGCCCCAACTATCTCACTCAAGTGGGTAGAGTTACCCCTGCCTTGCCAGGCGAGGGACGTGCATTATGTAATATCACGAAATAGGGGATCACTATCATTGTAATTTATCATTATAAACTCATGGTGGCACATGGTTATGAGACATTGGCGTAGTCCTTTGAACGTCGGGCTGCTCGATGCCAGACACTGCTCTCAAAAACATGCACATTAGGCTCATGTATAAATCAATAACATCATTCATTAATACTCATGTCTAAATAAACATTTATCATTCATTGATCCCCATTAAAAATTGATTAGCCAAAAATCAGAGGCCCTTTAGTCGGCCAACATCATAAATCGATAATTTATGAGACCCATTTCATAAAACGTAAATCATTCTTGAACACGTCGGCATTGCCCAATACATTAACATTCTTAACAATACTCAATTCATTCATAAACATGCTTATAAAAATGGGTAACTTGAAAACATGTTTTTCATCATCAATAATTCATAATGCTTGAACATTCATCATAAACATTGACTTTCATGAGCTTTTCATAAATGGGAAATTTGATTTATAAATCTTCAAACATGATTTTTAATGAAGAACAACATAAAACTTACCCATAATTTGTGATTCAATAATAGTAACTCTATTAGACCAAACCCATGTAGAGAAATCGAATTTTCATGCATTACATAAAAACCCCATGAAATTTTTATAGAAATATTCATAAATTGAAAGAGATTGGTAATGGGTGTGAAAGGATTCACCCATTCATAACCCTACATACCTGGGGAAAACCAAATCAACCACTCCTTGAAATCCCAAAGCAAATTGATGAAGAAAACCTTGAGGACAAGCTTGATCACCTTCTCAATTTTCTAACTTTGCATGCACGAGAATTAATAGGCTAGAAGGGCATAACCTATCTAAATACATTTAGAAAATAACTTAAAATGATGTAGATTAGGACCTTACAGCGTAGTAATGACAAAAATGCCCTTAATGAAAAACCCTGAAAAATCTGCACTGACAAGCTAACGGACGGACTAATGAGTCGTTGGAGGATGCACGACTCATGTTATCCATCTGTCGTTTGTACTGCCAAAATTCCTGATCTATGATTCGACCCCACGACTTGATAAGACGAGTCTTCCTATCAAACAACGGGTCTTTGTTTCATCCGTTGCTTCCTCCGTCAGGTCCTGTACTATTCCTTCCAACGAGGATTTCCACGACCCATTACATCCTCCAACAAGTCGTGGTTTCCTTCCGTTAGGTCTACGATAAAATATAGTTATCTCTATACAATGACTGGTGACCACGACCCGTTACTTCTAACAATGTTTCTTGGGATGACCCATTACCTTCCCTAAAGTTGAGGTCCAATACCCACCGCGACTCCAAACAACGACTCGTTGTAACCCAACAACGAGTCATTACTTTGCTCCTTGTTTCCACTGTCACTAGGCCTAGTCCTTCTCATGAATGCTTCCCAGGGGTCGTTAGTTGGACCAATGATCCATTGGGTCGTCCGTCCTGTGGGACTTTTCCCAGTTTTCAACGAACTTCCATTTTAAATCCCAGGCCCAATCTTAGGCACTTTCGGGATATTACAAGTAGTTTTGACTTGTAGGAAATGGACTAATTTGGTCAACCTGTCCATGATCGCCCATATATTATCATATTGTCGGTGTGGTCAACCTATCCACAATCTCCTATATAGAGTTATACTGTCGGTGTGTATGAGGTAAACCTATAAGGAAGTCCATATTGATCTCTTTTCCACTTCCATGTAGGAATGCTAATGTCCTAAATCATGCCTCCAGGTCTTCGATGCTATTCCTTCACCTGCTGGAAATTCGGATTCTTTAACCACAAACTCTGCTGTGTCATTCTTCATTCCATTCCATCAATAGACTTCCTATAGGTCACGGTACATCTTGGTGGCACCTGCATGGATAGAGTATCAAGAAGTATAAGCCTCGCTCAACAACCGCTCTATCAAGTTATCTATAGCTGGAACACACAAACAACCCCGATATCGAATTACACCATCGCCTCCCTGGGAGAAAACCTCCACTTTCTTATTTCGAATTGCTTCCTTCAGCTTCACTAGGATAGGATCCTCATCTTTCCCAACCATGACTTTCGTCACCAATGAAGATTTTGACCCATTATGAATAATAACACCAGTATCTATAGAATTTAAAAGGTGAACTCCTAAATGAGCACTATCTGTTGTGGTTGTGAACACATCCACAAGTACCCTATAAGAATAGAGCTTCCAAATCTTCAAGGCGAACACCACCACTACCAACACTAGTTCATACATTAGATAATTCTTCTCATGAGTCTTAAGCAATCTAGAGGCATATGCAATAACCTTGTCATGCTGCATCAGCACATAACCAAGAGCAACACTAGAAGCATCACAATATACGAAAAAACCATTTGTGTCCTCCGGTAGGGTCAGTATTTGGGCTGAAGTGAGTAGAGTCTTCAACTCTTGGAAACTATTCTAACAAGCAGTCGACCACTGAAATTTGACCTCTTTCTATGTCAATTTAGTCAACAATGCTATGATGGATGAAACTCCCTCTATGAACCTCAGGTAGTAGCCAACTAAACCCAAAAAGGTCCTAATACCTATAGGACTAATAGGTCTAGGCCAATTCTTCACCACTTCTTTATTTTGAGAGTCTACCTACACACCCTCGCTTGACACCACATAACCAAAGAATGCTACTGAGTTCATCCAAAACTCACAATTACGGAATTTAGCAAACAATTGGAAATCCTTGAGATTCTGCAACACAATCCTCAAATGAGTGGGATGCTCCTCGTAGCTCCGATAATATATGAGTATCTCATCAGCGAACACAATCACAAACATATCCAAATATTGCTTGACCACTTGTTCATCAAGTCCATAAAAAATGCAGGAGCATTTATTAGTCCAAAAGAAATAACTACGAACTCATATTGACCATACCAAGTCCTGAAGGCTTTCTTCGGAATGTTACTCTCCCTAACTCTATGCTGATGATAGCCAAATTTGAGGTCTATCGTAGAAAAGCACTTAACACCTTGAAGTTGTTCAAATAGGTCATCAATTCTAGGGAGGGGATACTTATTCTTGATGGTGACCTTGTTCAACTGCTGATAATCAATGCACATCCTAAGGGAACCATATTTCTTCCGGATAAAGAGAATTGGAGCACCCCATTGGGACTTACTAGGACTGATGAAACCCTTATCTAGGAGATCCTTCAACTTCTCTTTCAACTCCTTTAGCTCGGTTGGAGCCATTATGAAAGGAGGAATAAAAATAGGTTTCATATCATGGAGAAGTTCAATACAAAAGTTAGTTCTCGCTTGGGAAGGACTCTTTGAAGATCATCTGAGAACACCTCCGGATACTCGCATACAATAGGAACTGACTGAAGAGTCGAGGTCTCAAATGTAGAATCTTTAACCTAAGTTAGACGGTACACACAGCCATTAGAGATCATATTTCTATCCTTGAGATACGAAGCAAAGCAACCTACAGGCACAACTGAACTACCCTTCCACTCTAGGACTTGTTTGCTCGAAAATTGAAACTCTACCAAATGGGTTCTACAATTGATAGAAGCATAACAAGCTTGTAACTAATACATGTTGAATATAACATCAAAGTCTTTCATATCCAACTCAATTAAGTCAGTTGAGGTAACTTTATGAAGAATCAGGATAGGGCAATTTTTGTATACAGGTCGAGCTAAAATTGACTCAGTGACAGGAGTAGAGACTAAGAAGGGTTCTAACAAGATTTCAAGACTGACTCCAAAACCAATAGCAACATCAGGAGTCACGAAAGTTAAAGTAGCCCCTATATCTCACAATGCATAGAAATCAAGATAGAATACTCGTAACATACCAATGACTACATCAAGAGAGACCTCCTACTCCTAAAGAGATGATAGTGTGTAAAACCAGTTCTGGCACTGTCCATATGTTGTTGGAGCTGTTGAAGTGGTGGCTAGGTCACAACCGCTATTGTTTTCCTCACTACCTGAAGGATAATCTCTAAGAATATATATGAGTTTCCTACACACGAAACAACCATTAGTACCAACCAAGCACTCGTCGAGGTGCTTCCTGCCACACTTCCTGCAAGCTTGAAAAATGTGTTCCCTTGACATGCTCCTTTGACCGATAGAGCCTAATGCTTTGCCTCTTTGATCTCATCGAGGTATGGATGGAATGCTGGTTGATGAGGGAGCTAGGGATGATGACTTCTGGTGGAACTAAAGGTAATGTCCTGTAATACTCCAAAAGTCTCTACGATCAGACCCAAGGGATCAAGCAAAGAAAGCAGGAAAATATTTCCTAGGTCACAAAATAAGCACCTAGTGACCTGTGGGGAGACATCGCGAGTCATTAAGTGACTCGTGAAGGGATAAAAAGTTGGTGAAGACTCGGGGTCTTTACATGACCACGAAAGGTAGCCACAAGTCATTATGTGACTCAACGACTCGTGGAGTTGGTCATGACCAGGAGTTGAGTTGGAGATTGAATTTTTGCAGAAGACTTAATGACTAGGATTCAACAACACATCAAGTTCACCACGAGTCGTGATGACAGTTGTTGTTACTGTAGTGTCCATTTTCTTGCATTTTAGTAAGGGTGTTTCCATAATTCCTAATCCCCTAGGTCCTAAACTACATCGTTTTAATCTTAGTTAGAAGGGTTTTGAGAGTATTTAACCTATGATAAGCCATTTCATTCCATGCATGCAAGATTAGAGTGCACCAGTGGAGATCAAGCTTGAGAATTCCCTAGGTTCTTCCCTAAATCTCTTGGGCAATCATTAAAGGGTGTGAAATCATATTTATCTAGGTATGTAGGGTTATAAATGGGAGATCCTATTCACTCTCATGCCTAATTCCCTTCTCAATTCATGAATTCAAGGTGTGTGATTTCATGGGGTTTCAACCCAATTGATGAAATTCTCTATGTACCTTTCATAGATCAATTCTATTCATGTTTCTAATGATGTTTTAAGATTCATGGGCATGTTTTATACTAATTTTGATTATAAAATAATGGTATCCAAGTTTTAAGAATGTGATGCCAAATTATGCAAGATTCATGAAAAGTTGATATTATAATATATGTTTTCAAGCATGATGAGATGTCTATTATGAAAGTATGATTATGAATTTACCATGTCTATATCCATGATTTTGACTTTCAAGTCTATTTCAAAGCATGTTTAAGTTTGGGCAAACCCATATGATCAAGTATGTTTCATGATTTTCTTCAATTTCATGTTATTAGCTTACCACACGGTTTTGGAGTCTAGACTCCCACTTTTCAGCTTGTGGTATGGTTTCAGCTGAGGCTCCTCATGATATGTTTTCAGATTATACATGTACTATAATGATTCAGCTTTGTTGCAAGACGATGGTTCAATAACGTTGAAAATGATGGAGATCTTATGAATATTTTTGGGAGTATTGTCTAGCACCGAGTAGGTTAATGGTTCAATTAACCCTGTGCCTTAGAACTACATGCCAACATCGTTTTGTTCAGATTCTTTAGGACCTCCCTTGTGAGCTTCCCTGCCCTTGAGCGGCCTTCAGCTTGATATCGATATCATGGTAGCACCCTTAGCCCTGGCAAGGCTTTGGACGGCTCTGCCCACTTGAGTATAATAGTCAGGACCACGTAAGCTCTATCATGGTAATGCCAGTTATATGATGAGTCTCCCATTGTTCCTCATGATTTTAGCTATGTATGTTCATCAGTCATGATATTATGTTTTCAGCAGGTTTGACCCAATGTTAAGTTTTACTTATGATTATTAGCTTTGGCTTTGGGTCATTCAAACCAGTTATGTTTAAATCACGTTTTAAGATAATAGCATGCAAACCTTAGTCTCATAATCTTATGATGAAATGTTTTATGATATGCATGATTTTAGATTTACTTATTTAGCAGTTTTACTTACCTTGCATAATTAATACATTTCAAGTACTGACTCCATACTCTATGTTGTATTGTTTCATGATACAGGCTCAAACGCTCAGGTTTAGTCCTGCCGTTAGTAAGATCCTCAAAGTTAGCATCTCTCGGCTTATTGGTGAGTCCTCATCCTTCGAGGACCTTCTCATTAGTATTTTCAGTTTCCATTTCTCAGTGATCTAGTTGGAGTCTTGTCTCATCAATTCATTAGATTGTAGAGGCTTATTACATAGTATGGATTCATCTTCGAATCAATGTTATATATTCCATTGTTTAGATATTATAGTTATTCAGATTTTTGCTATTTCAAATGTTTGATTTCCACATTTAGTATGTTGAGCTTTAGTTTTCATGTTCATGCCATGGGTTGACTTGGAGCTATTTATGGTTCTAGGTTATGTGTCTAGATCCAGGCCTATGTTTGGGTTGTGACAAAATTGGTAGCAGAGCATTAGGTTTTGAAGTGTACTAGGGTGTTTGAAAGCAACATTAAGTAGAGTCTTTTTATTAGGTGTGAAGCACGCCACACTTATGACGAAGAGGCTACGAAACATTTTAGGAAATTTCTCTTCTTTCATGATCTATGTCGTGCGATAAAATGTGTCTCTATACTTATAATTTGTGCTATACGCGTTGGAAAATCATGCCTCCACACTGAGTTAATGGAAGAAGGAATAGAAATGGAAATGGCCACGGTGATGGCAATGAAGATGGGCACCAATAGGCCCACCAGCCCCCGAGGATCATGTGCCTGAGCAAGTTGCGTATGCAGAGTTTAGGGCAGCCATCCAGATGTTGGCACAGGTGTTGACAGCCCATGTCAACCAGTAAGCAGTGGCGCATGTTTCCCAGAATGGGAACACGGCTGTGGCAAGAGTTAGGGACTTTCTCAAGATGAATCCTCCTGAGTTCTTTGGATAGAAGGTGGATGAGGATCCTCACAAATTTATTGATGAGATCTAGAAGATTACCCAGATTATGGGGGTGGCAGGGGAGGAGTGCACAAACCTAGCCTCTTATCAGTTGAAAGGGGTTGCCCATATCTAGTTCAGACAGTGGAAGGATAGTAGAGCAGTTAGAGTGGGTCCCATTGGTTGGGATGACTTTCTTACTGCGTGTTTCAATCGGTTCTTTCCCCAAGAGATGATGGAAATCAAAGTAGCTGAGTTTGTGAACCTGAGGCAGAACAACATAATGGTCAAGAGTATACTTTAGAGTTCACCTGCTTGTCCAAATATGCACCAGAGATGATGGCTGATTAGAGGGTGCATATGAGCAAGTTCATGCATGGAATAGCAAACTATTTGGTCAAGGATTATAGGACCTCTATGCTTCATCAAGATATGGACTTCTTGTAGTTGGTTCTTTACGCCCAACAGATAGAGGTGATACAGGTGAGTGAGCAAGAGAGAAAGGCCAAGAAGGCCGGGACCGATAGTTTTGGGCTCTCCCAACATAGGCCTGGTGGTGGGAATCGTCAACAGTCCTAACAGAGATCATTGGCCCCAGTGCCGTCAAAAACGAGTACTCCATCCAGATCTAGGTGCGACCAGAGGGGACAAGCATCAGGCTCTTGAGGTCAGGGGAGCAGACCTGTAGAGCCGAACAGTCCAGGTTGTGACAAGTGTGGCAGGAGGCACACTAGTCAATTCCTAGCACACAGGTGCTTGTTTCAAGTGTGGGAAGCCCGAACATATGCTCAGAGTTTATCTAGCAGCTAGACAGGGCCATACCCTACCACTAGTTCAGTAGCCCCACCAGCACGCTCAACTGAGTAAGGTGCCTCCATGAGTGCAGGTGGTGGACAATGCCAAAATAGGTTCTATGCCCTCATATCTCACCAGGAGCAGGAGGTCTCTCCAAATGTAGTCACTGGTATGTTACGAGTATTTCACCTTGATGTTTATGCATTATTAGATCTGGGACTACCTTATCTTTTGTAATTCCCTATATTGCTAGTAGTTTCGGAGTCAGTCTCAAAATCCTATCAGAACCCTTCTCAGTTTCTACTCCAGTTGGTGATTCAGTTGTAGCTCGACAGGTATATAGAAATTGCCCTGTCACAGTCCTTCAGAAAGTCACCTCAGCAGATTTAGTAGAGCTAGCCATGACAGATTTTGATGTTATCTTTTGCATAGATTGGCTACATGGATGTTATGCCTCAGTAAATTGTAGAACCCACGTGATAGAGTTTCGATTTCCAGGTGAGCCAGTCCTAGAGTTGAAAGGTAGTTTAGTTATGCTTGTAGGTCACTTCATTTCCTACCTAAAGGCTACAAAGATGATCTCTAAGAGTTGTGTGTAAAATTTAGTTTGGGTTAAGGATGCTACATCTGAAACCTCGACTATCCAATCAGTTCCTATAGTGTGCGAGTATCCGAAAGATTTTCCAAATGAGCTACTAGGAATTCCTCCCGAGTGGGAGCTCAACTTTGGCATCGACCTTCTTTCTGATTCGCAACCTATATCTATTACTCCTTACAAAATGGCTCCAGCTGAGCTAAAGGAGTTGAAGGAGCAATTGAAGGATATCTTAGCCATGGTTTCATCAGACCTAGAAAGTCCCCATGGAGTGCACCAGTACTCTTTTTCCAAAAGAAGGATGGTTCCCTCCATATATGCATTCACTATTGGCAGTTGAACAAGGTACCAGTCAAGAACAGGCATCCCCTCCCCAAACTCGATGACTTGTTTGACTAGCCCTAGGGTGCAAAGGGTTTTTCAATGATAGACCTCATATCCGATATCATTAGCTCAGGGTTAAAGAGACTGACATCCCGAAGATAGCTTTTAGGACTCAGTATGGTCACTATGAGTTTGTAGTTATGTCTTTTAGACTAACGAATGCTCGTTTAACTTTTATGGATTTGATGAACTAGGTGTTTAAGCTATATTTGGACATGTTCATGATTTTGCTCATAGATGACATTCTTATATACTCTCGGAGCGAGGAGGAGCATGTCTCTCATTTGAGGGTGGTGCTATAGCCTCTTAAGGATCACCAGTTGTATGCTAAATTCAGCAAGTGTGAGTTTTGGTTAAACTCAGTACCATCTTTGGGTCATGTGGCGTTAGATGAATATGTACAGGTGGACTCTCAAAAGATAAAAGTTGTGAAAAATTGTCCTAGACCAGCTACTCCTTTGGATATCAAGAGTTTCTCGGTCTTAGTTTGTTAGTACTAGAGGTTCGTTGAAGGGTTTTCATCCATTGCAATACCATTAACTAAATTGACCCCAAAAAAGGTGAAGTTTCAATGGTCAGAGGCATGTGAGAAGAGCTTCAAAGAGTTGAAGACTCGAGTCACCTTAGCACCAGTGTTGACTTTAACTGAGGGTACCGATATGTTTGTGGTATATTGTGAAACCTCAGGGATCGGCCTTCGTTGTGAATTAATGCAGCACGGTAAAGTTATAGCCTATGCTTCCAGACAACTTAAGGTCCATGAAAAGAACTATCTGACTCATGACCTCGAGTTGGCAGCAGTAGTATTTTCCTTGAATATTTGGAGACACCAATTTGTATGGGGTCTATGTGGATGTGTTTACGAACCACAAAATCCTACAATACATGTTTACCTAGAAGGATCTGAATCCATGTCAAAGAAAGTAGTTGGAGCTTCTTAAAGATTAGAATATGAATGTCCTTTATCATCCAGGCAAGGCTAATGTGATGGCAGACACTCTTAGAAGGCTTTTTCTGGAGAGTGGGTCCCATGTAGATAAGGGGAGGAAAGAGTTAGTGAAGGATGTGCATCAGCTTGCACGACTAGGAGTTCATCTTGTTGACTCAGCAGATGGTGGTGTCATTGTTTAGAATGGATCAGAGTCTTCTTTGGTGACTGAAGTCAAGGCTAGGAAAGATGAGGATCCTATGTTGGTAAAGCTGAAGGAAGCAGTTCAGAGTCAGAAAGTTGAGGTCTTTTCCTAAGGGGGAATGTTGTACTTCGATACCATGGTCGTTTGTATGTCCCAGGTGTTGGTGATTTGAGAGAGAGGATATTGCATGAGGCTCATGGTTCTCGATATTCTATACATTCAGGTTCCACCAAGATGTACCATGACCTACAGGAAGTCTATTGGTGGAATGGCATGAAGAAGGATATAGCAGAGTTTGTGGTAAAGTGTCTGAATTGTCAACAAGTGAAAGTTGAGCACCAAAGACCTGAAGGTGTTCTTCAATACATTAGTATCCCCACTTGGATGTGGGAGGTAATCAATATGGACTTCATTATAGGGTTGCCTCGTACTCGTCGATAGTATGACTCTATTTGGGTGGTTGTAGATAGATTGACTAAGGCAACTCATTTTCTATTGGTCAAAACTACTAATTCAGTGGAAGATTATTCCACATTGTATATTTGGAAGTTACTTCGGTTGCATGGAGTGCCCTTCTCCATCATATCAGATAGAGGTACTCAGTTTACATTCCAATTCTGTAGATCGTTTCAGAAAGGACTCGGTACTCAACTCAAGCTTAGTACAGCTTTTCTCCCGCAGATAGATGGTCAGGCTGAACGGACCATTTAGACTCTTGAGGACATGTTGAGAGCATGTATGATTTATTTTAAAGGTAGTTGGGATGATCATTTACCTCTCATCGAGTTTTCATATAACAACAGTTACTATTAAAGCATTTAGATGGCTCCGTTTGAGGCTCTTTATGGGCGGAGGTGTAGATCGCCTATTAGTTACTTCGAAGTAGGTGAAGCTACGTTGAAAGGACTGGATTCAGTTCATGAAGATATGGAGAAAGTCCAACTTATAAGAAAAAGGTTGAAAACAACTCAGAGTCATCAAAAGTCATATGCTGATGTGAGGAGGAGAGAACTTAAGTTTAAAGTTGATGATTGGGTGTTTCTGAAGGTATCTCCCGTGAAGGGAGTGATGAGATTCAGAAAGAAAGTGAAACTTAGTCCCTATTATGTAGGCCTGTAGAGGATTATGAGATGTGTTGGCAAGGTGGCTTATGAATTGGAGTTTCCCTCTGAATTGGCTTCAGTACATCTAGTTTTCCATGTATTGTTTTTAATGAAGTGCATGAGTGATCCGGCTTTAGTTGTTCCGGTGGAGACCGAGGTTTGAAGGATCACCTTAGCTACGAAGAGGTTCTGTTTGAAATACTTGATCATCAAGTTCCGAAGCTATGAAACAAAGAAGTATCTTCAATGAAGGTTTTGTGGAGAAATCAGCATGTTGAGGGAGCTATGTGGGAAGTCGAAGTAGATATGATGGCTAAATACCCGCATATATTCCCTTCTAGTTCAGTTCCAACTTGAGGTATTAGTTTCCTCCTTAGAACTCTATTCAATTTCATGTTCAGTGCATGTGTTCCAATTTCTTTCACGTCAGTGCAATATGTGAGATTCATGAATTCAGTTCGGTCATGTATTTAAGTTCGGAGTCAATCACTCCGTTAGTTTTCAGCTTTAGATGTTTAGTATTTCGGATGACAGTCTATTCCCTAGCTTTTCAGTATGTTCATTAATTTTTAAGGATGAATGTTCCCAAGGGAAAGATATCCTAATACCGTGCAAGTCCCATAGATCAGACCCAAGGGTTCAAGCGAAGAAAGCAGGAAAATGTTGCCCAGGTCACAGGATGAGTCATCTAGTGAATCGTGGGGAGACATCACGAGTCGTTAAGTGACTCATGAAGTGAGGAAAAGTTGGCAAAGACTCATGGTCTGGGGGTGACCACGAAAGGCAGCAACGAGTCATAATGTAACTCCATGACTCATGGAGTTGATCCTGACCAGGAGCTGAGTTGGAAATTTTGGTAGTAGACTTAATGACTGGGACTCAATAATTCATTAAGTTCACCACAAGTCGTGATGTCACTCGTGGTGACTGGCAGTATCTATTTTTCCTGCATTTTGTAAGGGTGTTTTCATAATTCCTAAGCTCGTAGGTCCTAAAATACATCTTTTTAAGCTCAGCTAGAAGGGTTTTAAGAGTACTTAACCTATCATAAGACTTTCCAGTCCATGCATGCAAGATTAGAGTGCATCATTGGAGATCAAGCTTGAGAATTCTCTAGGTTCTTTTCCAAATCTTTTTGGCAATCAAGAAAGGGTGTGAAATCAGATTTATCCAGGTATGTAGGGTTATGAATGGGAGTTCCTCTTCACTCTGATGCCAAATTCCCTTCTCAAATCATGAATTCAAGGTGTGTGATTTCATGGGGTTTCAACCCAATTGATGAAATTCTCTATGTACCTATCATGAGTCAATTTTATTCATGTTTTTAATGATGTTTTAAGATTCATGGTCATGTTTTATACTAATTTTGATTATAAATTATTATTTTAAAGTTTTAAGAATGTAATGCCCGATTATGCAAGTTTCATGAAAAGTTGAGATTATGATCTATGTTTTCGAGCATGATGAGATGTCTATTATGAAAGTATGATTATGAATCACCCATTTCTATACTATGATTTTGACTATCAAGTCTATTTGAAATTATGATTAAGATTCCATATGATAAAGTATGTTTCATGATTTATTTCAATTTCATGTTATTAGCTTACCACATGATTTTGGAGTCTAGGCTCCCACTTTTCATCTTGAACGATAGTTTTATCCAAGGCTATTCATGATATGTTTTTAGATTATACGTGTACTATTATGATTCAGCTTTGTCACAAGATGATGGTTCAGCTTCATTGAAAAGCGATGGAGAGCATATGCATGTTTTTGGGAGTAATGTCTAGCACCGAGTAGGCTAATAGTTTAGTTAACCCTGTGCCTCAAAGCTATGTGAAAAATTTGGTATATTCAGATTCCTTGGGACCTCCCTTGTGAGCTTTCCCTGCCTTCAAGGGGCCTTTAGCTTGATATCAATATCATTGTAGCACCCATAGCCCTGGCAAGGCTTTGGACAGCTCTGCCCACTTGACTGTAATATTTGGGACCACATAAGCTCTATTGTGGTAATGTCGTTATATGACGAGTCTCCCATTGTTCCTCATGATTTCAGTTATGCATGTTCATCATTCATGATATTATGATTTCAGTAGGTGGACCCAATGTTTAGTTTTATTTATGATTATCGATTTCCGCTTTAGGACATTCGAATCAATTATTGTAATACCCTGAAAGCCTAAAGATCAGATTGGGGAGTTGAAGGGGAGAAACATAAAATTTTACACGAAGTCATAAAACAAGTCATTTTGTGACCCGTGGGAGAGACCATGAGCCGTGAGGTGACTCGTGGTAAGGTACTGGACTTGAGTTGAAAAATATTGATGGGGTCACCACTGGTATGACCACGACCCATTGAGTCAGTTGTGGCCAAGGAAAGTTGGAAAAAGGAGTTTGAGGTGGCAGTGTACCTTACAGATAGACCCACGAGTCGTGATCAGACACCACGATTAGGTAAATCATGGTCAGCAAGTAACTAATGATCTGAAGTTTGAAGAAGTGGAGTTAACGAGTGGTGACCACGAGTCGTGGTCACCATTAATGACTCGTATGATGGATTGTTATGAGTTCTCGGTGAAATTCTGACAGTGCACCCAACGATTAATGTAACGGCCCGTGGTTGGTGGCAACGAGTCATTAGGTCCCTCGTGTGGACTGACGAGCAGTTATTTTCTGCGAAGTTATTAAGGGTATTCTCATCATTCCTATACTCTAAGGCCCTATAATGCGTCATTTTAAGCCATTTTTAGGGTGTATTAAGAAATATTAAGCCTTTCTAGCCTATTCTAAACCCATGCATGCAAGTTAGGGAGTTAGAGAGGAGATCAAACTTAAGCCCTTCCAATTCTTCTCAAATTCCTCTTGCGTAATCAAGGATGTGAATCATCTTTAATCAGGTATGTAGGGTTATGAGTGGGTGAATCCATTCACACTTATGCCCAATCCCTCTCAAATTATGAAATTTCCTATGTTAATTCTATGGGGTTTTAACCCAGTACTTGAAACTCGTAATTCTCTACATGGGTATTATTTAAATGTATTTCTACTATTGAATTATGACTCATGAGCAAGTTTTACATTGTTTTCATTAAAGTCATGTTTCAAGCTTTTTAAATTAAAATGCCCATTTATGAGAAGTTCATGAAATTTAAGATTTATGAAGAATGCTCATGTATAATGCAATATTAATGATGAAAAGCATGTTTTCAAGTTACCAATGTTTATAATCATATTTCCAAGTGAATTAAGTATTTTCAAGCATCTCAAAGTATTAGGCAATGCCCACATGTTCAAGTATGATTTATGATTTATGATATGGATTTCATGATTTATCGATTGATGACGTTGGCCAATTAATGGGCCCTTTTCATGGCTAAACATGTATGTAAATGGGAATCAATGATGTTAATATTTATTCGGCCATGAATCTCGTGAATGATATTTATGATTTATGTACGAGCCTAATGTGCATGATTCTTAGAGCAGCGTCTTGCAACGAGTAGCCCGGCATTCAAAGGACTATGCCGGTGTCTCATAACTACGTTCCAACGTAGGTTGATGATGATACATTACAATGTTAATGGATCCCCTCTTTCGTGATATCACATAATGCACGTCCATTGCCTGGCAAGCCAGGGATGACTCTTCCCAATTGAGTGAGACAGTTGAGGCATCATGTAAGGCTATACTATGATGGTGTCGGTTATGACGAGTCTTCCCATTGTTCCGCATGTTTTATGCATTTTTATGTTTATGTTACTTTGGCTCAAGTTATGATTTATAAAGTTTCTCTTATGGCTATGATACTGAATGGATTACGAATGTTTTGAAAACCTTGAGCCTTACGTTACATTATGGTATTTATGTTATGAGCATGTTGTCCTACTCTTATGATCTCTTATGAACTTTTATGTATTTTAAATGTCTATTTTACTTACCTTGCATACTTGATACATTCCATGTATTGACTGCATACTCTATGCTGTATCATGAAATGATACAGGCTCCGATCTTCAGACCCAACACCATCATTAGCTCGCTCTCGGAGTTAGAATCTATCTCATTGGTGAGTCCTTGTTCTCCGAGGACTAGTTGATATCAGTTATTTTAGTTTACAGACTTTTTGGGTTAGTTGGGGGTGTTGTCCCATCAACCCATCTGATATGTTAGAGGCTTTAAAACTATGTGTAGTACTCAGCTGTCATGTATAAAGTGCATTAGCTTTTCATGTTATGTTATGATTATTCTTCTGCTATGTTATTATACTAAGTATTCTGCTCTACTTGATTGAGTTAGATGTATGTTCATACCATGGATCGACTTGGACTCTCTCGGGGCTCCTTGTCCCATGTTGCAATCCGAGTCTACGTTTGGGTTTTGACAATCTTGGTATCAAAGCAATACGTTTGAAGTATCGTAGGGTGTCCAAAAGCTATGTTAAGTATAGTCTTTTTCATGGGTGTGAAGCACGCCACACTTATGACGAAGAGGCTACGAGATGTTTAGGAAATGTTCCCTTTTTTCGTGATCTACATCGTGTAATGAAATGTCCCCCTATCCTTCTAACTCATGTTATTTGCAATTGTAGAATCATGGCTCCCAGCAGAGATAACGGTAGGAGGAATGGGATTGGAAACAACCATGGGGATGGAAACAAAGACCGGCACTAACAAGCCCCACAAGTCCAGGAGCACCATGCATCGGAGTCGATTGCCCATGTTGAGTTCCGGGAAGCTATTCAGATGCTAGCATAGTCCTTGATCGCTCCATCAACCAGCAGGCAGTGGCACATATTCCATAAAATAGAAATGCGGCAGCAGCTCAAGTCAGAGATTTCTTGAGAATGAACCCGCCAGATTTCCTTTGGTCAAAAGTAGATGAAGACCTGTATGAATTCATTGATGAGATTGTGAAGATCACCCAATTCATGGGGGTGAGTGGAGTTGAGTGTGCTGAGTTGGCCTTATATCAGTTGAAAGTGGTCACACACATTTGGTTTCGACAATGGAAAGATAGTAGGGTTGCCGGAGCAGGCCCTGTCACTTGGGAGAAGTTCCATGTTGCCTTCCTAGATCGGTTCTTCCTTCGTAAGATGAGGTAATTGAAGGCAGCCTAGTTCGTGAATCTTAAGAAGGGGAAGATGATGGTGTAGGAGTATGTCATTGAGTACACTCGCTTATCAAAGTACACCCCTGAGTTTTTGGTTGATCAGAGTGTGCGAATGAGCAGGTTTGTTCATGGGGTGGTGCACTATTCAGACAAATATTGTAGGACCGCTATGCTTCACCAAGATATGGATTTCCCTCAGATATTTTTGAATGCCCAACAGATGGAGGCGGCGCATATGAGGTAGAGAGAGGCCAAAAAGGCCTGGACAGACAGCTATGGGTTCACTCAGCTGAGGTCCAGTGGCGGTCACTGTTCGCACTCTGCTGCTCGGTATATATTATACACTGACACGCAAGTGTACGTGGTCAAACAAGTAATAAAGTGGCTAAGTAGCCAAGTATCGATCCAAGGAGGCTGCTCTAGATATGCAAAACTGCCTAGTTTACTATATCTCTATTCTATTTCTAACTATGTTAACAACAATCCAACCAAGATTTGAGTGAGTTTTGTTTCTAAACTAATTATCTACTAAAATTAATAACTACTATTTACGTTGAGTTTAGACAATGGATATGCACATGCCAAGGTTAAGAACGAGTAATGAACTTGATAATCATGATAATTTGGTCATCTTCTTCTTCATATTGCTAGCCAAGAACGTTTGCCTAGAAATTAAAACTTCCGTATTTAATTTCACTTTAGATTCATAAACCATTCGTCTACATTTCTGTGATCAAATGCAATTTATGACCTAACGCTACAATTCTGGTTCCTAAATTGACTAATATGGCTTTCAAGTATATTTCTATCAAGAAAGCACATCAAAACCCAATTTTCCCAAATCAAGTTAAGAACAATACCCTATTAATTCACAACTTTCTAATTTCATGCTCTCTCGAGTGAAATTTGACTTTTTAGATATACATTAATGGTGGCCAATCAAGAATGTAATAAGCACAAGAATTAATAGAACAACATGCAAGAAGAAGAAGAAACCATATCAATTATTACCAACATTCATTTCACAAGTTCAAAACCTCAGCAAGAGAGGAATTAGCCACTCATTCTTGGATTAATCATCCTAGAATGAGTGTGAATCATGTATACAATTGAAGGAAAGAAGAAGGGAAGAGAAGAAAACTATTATCTTTTCTATTCTTCAACTGCCACAAAACCACGTTCCTGCTCCCACTTCTGAACTCAGGCTAAAAAAACTAAAATTAAAAACTCCTTTTTAAAAATAACCTAAGTGTGCTGTTTATACTAGTGGGAAATTTTTTCCAGAATAACAAGCAACGTGTCACGGAGGCCAACGCGGAGCACTGCCTCCGTGACATGGCGTGGACGCGGACCCTCTCTGGAAATTGCATGGTCCGGATAATTAGCCTCAACGTGGCACGGAGGCCATCGCGGAGGCCTGTCTCCGTGCCACGGAGCTGACGCGCAGGCACACTGGAAATTGCCACTTTTATTTCTGCCCAGGCAGTGTGCTACCGCGATGGCAGCGTGGCACGGCACCATCGCGGAGCCACTGCAAAATATGCCATTCGAGGTCTTTTCCACGCTCGCATCCAAATCCAACTCCGACATAGTTCCAACACACATTTTAGCTCTTAAAAATCACATTATCCTGCAAAACAAATGCTAATTATGTTGGTTAGTATAAATTCGCATTTTATTACCAAATACATGATATTATATACACATTGCACAACAAACAAGGTAAAAATGATACGTTTGAGTATCACTTGGGCATATAAATCTGCCCAAGATCACTTACCCCACACTTAAATCCTTGTTCGTCCTCGAACAACACATACACAAATCATGCACATCACATCTCAACCTTTGTCACTATGGTGCAACCATTTACGTTAGGGTCATACCGATTATTCGATTTTTGCAAATCATCAAGAAAACATGCTTGGTCGTAAAAGACAATGACCTTAATACATCGAGGCTTCCTAGACTTTTAAGAATTGATTCTTGATATCGGAAAACTCATGCAAATCAACTAATCAAGAAATCCGACACGAAAATCAATCTTTCATCAAGCATGTACCCTCACAACTCGAGAGAAACTTCCCCTTTTATGCTTGTGCAGCACACAAACATGCAAGTAGGGGCATATAAAAATTAATTTCACTCTCTCTCCCAAAAGAATTCACATGCATCATGTCATGACCCATAGGCTTGCCCTTAGTGTATTACTCCACTGATATAAAGAAATGCAGTGTAGGATCAAATAGGACTTTTAATGGGTTGTAACTGGGCTATGGATCTAGTATATATATATTGGATTAGCCAATAATAGTCGCTAGCATCCTTAAGCGCCTTTTCAACTCATTCCCATTGACTCATGGACATTGTTCCTCTCTTTTCTCTTTTTCTCCCATTCATGCTGGTTTACTTTCATACAGCCCATTTCATCAGGCACACTTGACCCCAAATGGAAGGTTTTCATGTACCCTCAATTTCATTTAATTACAACTAGTGCCTCTTCAACATCATCTTTTCTTTCCTCACTTTGCTTTTCTTTTCTTTTCACTCTTTTCACTCTTTAACACTTTGGGAAACAATTTTCTGTTCTTTGTAAGCGCTTAAGAGCTTCTTATAGACTTTAAGGCTAATGAAAAGAAGGAATAAAGCTTAGTTCATACAATTCTGGACAAAAGAAAGAAATCGGCTAAAGGCTCAACGGGCTGACTAGGGTATACAACATATAAAAAGGTAGAATTTTGACAAGAAAAAAATGGAAACTAATGGTTAAAACAAAGAAATGCCTACATCCTTTCCGACACTACACCTCCTTCATTTCGCTTTGTATACACGCCAGGCAAGTTCTAGACAATTCACAATGACATGGAATAGCAAAACCTCACTCACACTTCATGCACATGCTCGAATCAAGATGCATTCACAGACTCTTTAATTAGTCAAGTACATGAATTCAAGATTAAGCCTCAATCATAATGAACCAAATTCTATAGCCTAGGTAACTCAACATATTTACTCAATTACATGCTTTCAAACGAATCACTTTCGCATTTCGAACATCAATTACACACGCAACAAAATTTTAGCAACCATAAGCAACTACAGTTTATTGATGCAATCCACCAAAGAAACTAAAAAACAAATCATCTACTCCTATCGACTACATTTCCCTTAAGACGGTCGTCATCCATCCATCATAGGGAATGTTCACTAACTATGACATCGGTTCAATGGGACTATTCTCGGTAAAAGAACCGAAAACAAACTCTGAGAAACCCAAAAATAAAACTTCAAAATTTTTGCAACACATCGATCATTTCGATGAAAAAAAATATTTACAAAATATGTTGATAAGTGCAACATCTTTTCGCAAAAATTTTGAAAAATATCGATCATATTGATAGAGAAAAAATATTTACAAAATTTACAAAATATTTACAAAGGCAACCATAACTTTTTAAAGACACACATCATTAGCCACAAACAAATATATACACATCATTCACAAATCAGTTCACAACAACAGGGAAAACACAGACATACATAAACGTCAAGGAAGAATATACAGCAGATTTAGAGCCTATGACCCAGCACCTAACTACTCCCCACCCCACACTTAAATCGAACACTGTCCCCAGTGTTCACAAAAATACAAAGCACAAAATTGTGGGTGGTGAAACTCCCTGCTCAGTCGAAATATTCGACTTCCTTATCCGGTGTTGCGGCCTCGTCGCCCATATCTGAATCAGCTCCCTCGCCGTCATCGGACTCCACATCAGAGTCCTCATGACGTGTCTCCTCATCAGTAGGGACGTCGTCGTCAGTCGGCTCCACAAAGGTTGGCCCCACCTTGCATAAAGCTCTGGCGTTCTCGCCAAAAGGGTAGTCCAGCTCCAGCTGCCATAATTCATCCTCGGTGGCTGGTCTCCGACCTATCCGTAGCTGCAGCATCTACATACGGAACATACGGGCCATATACTGGTCGTCACGAGCATGTCACTCGCCCAGAGTCAGCACAGGTCCGTGTGTAGTGTCGGGGGCCTTGGTCTTTGTCACATCAAGGGCCCTCCGCTCCAACTGCGAAATGTAATCCAAGGCTTCTTCCTCAACGTCGAGGCCTCGGAGGAAGGTGGTGATGAGTCCGCCAAACCCGTATCTGTGGCCCTGGTGTAGTCTGGCTCTCTTCATGGTGGATATTATAACCGCCCCCACATTAATCTCAAGCCCTTTCATAAGGGCATACACCAGGCAGACACGGTCCCGGGTCACGTCTGTCATATATACTCCCGGTATCAAACACGAACATACAATTTTTAGCCAGATTCTGGCCTCCCTGTTCATCTGCGAATAAGGCAGAGTCTGGTGGTAACCCCTCTCTTTGTGTCTACTCCATCGGGCTGTGGATCGACCCCACACAACGTACGTCTGATGTCGACATACGGTGGGGTGATGTTGAGCTGGCGGAGAACGTGGGCGTCTGTGTCCCGCGCTCCAACGATGGCATTCAGCTGCTGGGGTTCCAGAGTGACAATCTGCCCTCTGATTTTAATAGTGTGGCTTCTGATGGCCGGGTTCCAGTTGGCATAAAATTCCCGGACCAAGTGAAGGTTGAACTCCTTGGGCTCCTGAAAAATAAAGCTGAGCCCAGCTGCTTCAATCCTCTGTACGATGCGAGGGAACTCCTGTGCGAGTGGTTCCCTTGCAATATGTTCCTCCGGGAAGTACTTGTTCTCCTTATGCTTTGCGTACCACTTCTTCCCTTCATCGGTAACCCATCGTGTCCCGTATCGGCGGTGTTAACTGCGGGGAACAACAGGTACAGCTGGGATAGCAGTGCCCAGTCTCATTCTCTTTCTGCCGGTGTCTAAGGTTGAAGCACCCTTGCCTTTATCTTGTCGGCTGGCCATTGTACCTGTCAATTTACACAGACAAGCACAACGTTAAGCTAAAAACTTATTAGTTTTGGCTAAGGTCGGGTTAAACAAAATTTACCCCACACTTAGTCTTTAACAATATTTACAACATGTTAGCAAGGATAGATCTATTTACACCCCCAGCACAATCACTATAAATATATTGCTTAGTGCGTTCACAAAAATTCGACAGCATAACGGCTAGCGAACTACTCAGACTTCATACAGCTAACCCAATCCTACTATCGACAGCTATTCACCCATAGCACTTAGCAACGATAACAACAACAAAATAGAAACAACAATACAAACATTTTATATACACTAATCTAAGCAATTCAACCAATTCACATATTACGCAATGTCCCACTAAAAATCGAGAATTAGTCATCTTTCACAAATTATACAATATTTACCACGACTTATCTCAAATAATAAACACACCCCGGCATCAATTTCGCCAAACTATCAAGTTACCCAAGTTAAAATTCAACAACCCCAAGCCCTAGAACTCAATTCAACAATCAACAATGAATTATTTAATCAATCGATAAGTTCACTCGTCAACTACAACAATCCGAACACAATCAATCGCAAAATAATTCACGTCATGTTTAATTTCTACCTAGGGTGATATATCTCACCTCACATGCTCAAAATTGACAAAAATCGCCAAAAATTTGAGATAGACGATGAAAACATACCTTGGAATTGAAGAATCGATGAAGACTTGACGTTTTCCTTGCCTCTTAACGTGGCACGGAGCTTGGGGGTAGGGGAATGGGTGTTTGGTCGCGGAGGGAAGAGGGAATGGGGAAAATAGGGGCGAAATCGGGGGTTTTTATTAAGAAAACACGCGGGTCACCCGGAAACCCGGTGTGACCCGGCACTGGGATAAGGGCAACGTGTCACGGAGGGTAACGCGGAGGCCCTCCTCCGTGACACGGAGCCAACTCGTTGGCTTACTGGAATTTTAAAAAATTCCACATTTGCCTTCAACGTGTCACGGAGGCCAACGCGGAGCATTGCCTCCGTGACAGGGCGCCAATGCGCCAGTGCTCTGTTTCACTATCAAATTTTATTTTTCATACCTCGCCTCATTTTCTCGATTCCACATATTTTTCCTCCGGTATACCTGAAAATCACCTCACTAAACAAAAATTGGTTAAATGACTAGATTCCCTACTAAAAGAATAAAAATTACTAATTAAAATGCACATCTAAACCTAGTCAAGAAAAAGAAATGAAAATAAAATAAAAGAAAAACTTTACACTAAGTAAAAAGAAAGAAAAATATTTTTCACGGGTTGCCTCCCGTGCAGCACCTGGTTTAACGTCGCGGCTCGACAGCCTTTACGCTCAATTTTCTACTAGGGAGATGGACGATTTGACCCGATCATGGTCATCTCCCCAGTAGTTCTCAACCTTGTCTGGTGGCCTACCTAGTAACTCTCAGGAATCACTCAATCCATTTGCATTCCCATGATCAATAACGTTGATCACCGAGAGTTCCTTATAGACAGTCGGGAGCTTAGGTGCCTTGTACCCGTCGAACACCTCAACCTTGTCGTGTGCTCGCATTGTGAGTTGACCCGCAGCTACATCGATCAATACCTTTCCGGTTGCCAAAAATGGTCGTCCCAAAATAAATGGGACTTCTGCATCTGGCTCAAAATCCAGAACGATGAAATCTACCAGAAAAATGAGGGAGCCTACCTACACTAGCACATCCTCCACAATGCCATCCGGCTTAGCTAAAGACCTGTCTGCTAGCTGCAAGATCACTGTTGTAGGTCTAGGACACCCTAGCCCTAACTTTTTGAATACCGAAGATGGCATCAGATTTATACTTGCCCCCAAGTCGCATAACCCACGAGCTCGGATACTTTGCCCAATCGTCAACTGGATAGTAAAACTTCCAGGATCCTTCAGTTTAGTGGGCAACCTGTTCTGAATACGGGATGTGCATTCCTCCGTTAAAGCCACCGTGGCATACTCGGTCAAGCGACTTTTGTTGGCCACGATGTCTTTGATATACTTTGCATATTTTGGCACACCCTGCAAGACATCAACAAGAGGTAAGTTAACATGTACCTGTTTAAGTACCTCCATGAATTTCTGGAAACACGCCTCCTCCTTGTGTTTCTTAAGTCGTTGAGGGAACGGGGGTGGAGGCCTTGTTGGTTCAGCTTCTTTAGTCTTCCCCGTATCTGAGGTTTGTTCTCCCTCAACATTTGCTGCTCCTGACTTCTGAGGCGGTCTTTCCGGTTCCACCTCCTTTAATTGTAAACCACTCCTCATGGTCACTGCATTTACCTGCTTAGGATTGGGATCCGTGTCGCTAGGTAGTCCTCCCCTTGGTCTAGTATTTTGGGCACTGGCAAATTGCCCAAACTGATATTCAAGAGCCTTGGTTGCCAATTGATTGTTCTTTACTTCGGCCGCCAGTTTGACATAGTCAGCCTGCAATTGTGCCTGGTTGGCAATCATGGTCTTGAACATTTCCTCAATAGTCGGTGATGGTGGTGGAGGAGGGGCATTGTGATTTCTAAACTGATTCTGATAGCCTTGTTGCCCTCCTTGGTTTCTGTGCATACCCTGCCCTGAACCCTGGCCTTGTTGATTGTTGCTACCCCACGAAAAATTTGGATGATTCCTCCAATTCGAGTTGTAGCCACCACCAAACTGCTGTTGATTCCTCTGTGCATTGCCCACAAAGTTGACAGAATCAGGATTTGCACCACAGCATTCAGCTGAATGCTCACTACTACCACACACTTCACACCACATCTGTTGGACTGCATTGACTGAGGCTGAAGGCTGGTTCAAATTCATATTGCTGAAGTGAGTGTTTAACTGATTTTGCAAAGCAGCTATCTGTGCAGCGATAGCTGTGAATCCATCCACTTCAAGCACTCCTGCTGCTTTCCTTGCTCCACCTCTTGAAGAATCTGCATTCCATTCCGGATTGCCTTGTGAAATTCGGTTGAGCAAAGTGTACAGCTCCTCATAAGTCTTCTCCAGCGCTTGAACTCCAGCTGCTGAGTCTAACAAAATTTTAGTGTGGGGTTCCAAACCCTCAATAAAAGTGTGGACCAACACCTCATTTGACTGATGATGATGAGGACAGTCCCGCAACATGGACTTGAATCTTTCCCAAGCTTGATAAAGATTTTCTCCTTCCCTCTGTTTAAAACTTAGAATCTGACTTCTAAGTTTAGCTGTTTTACCTGAAGGGAAAAATCTGATCAAGAACTTCTTTGCAAGATCATCCCACGTTGATATAGAGTTGGGTGGTTCAGCTTTTAACCACCTCTTGGCTTCACCAAGTAAGGAAAATGGAAATAAGGTGAGCCGAACATAATCAGGTGACACTCCAGCGGGGATGTAAGTGTCACTTATCTCCAAAAAGTTCTGGAGATGTTGTTGCGGATCTTCGTGAGGGAGACCGGTAAACTGCCCGCTAGTGTGCAAAAGTTGCACCATATTTTGCTTTAACTCAAATCTCCCCCCAGGCTCTGGTTTGCGGATGCTGGAATGTACATTATTAGCGTGTGGGATTGCCACCTCGCGAACCGGCCTGGCTGCTACTTCCTCGGGCGCTAACACTGCCCGCACAACTGGTGGATTGGGTTGCTCCATTATAGACTGTTTCAGCAACTGCAACTTCTTCCGAAGAGCTTCTCTACGTTGACTATGCAATTCACATTCTGGCTCTAAGTAAGATTCCACCAGCTCCTTGTCCCTTGCCAGTGTTCACAGAAATAAAAATCTGCAAAATACAGGCTAAGACCAAGTTGTTAACACTTAAGAAAATAAAAATACAAATACAGTAAATTTACACTAAACAAAATTTTACAAATCGCCTAGCCTCCCCGGCAACGGCGCCAAAAACTTGTTCGCGCTCTGCTGCTCGGTATATATTATACACCGACACGCAAGTGTACGTGGTCAAACAAGTAATAAAGTGGCTAAGTAGCCAAGTATCGATCCAAGGAGGCTGCTCTAGATATGCAAAACTGCCTAGTTTACTATATCTCTATTCTATTTCTAACTATGTTAACAACAATCCAACCAAGATTTGAGTGAGTTTTGTTTCTAAACTAATTATCTACTAAAATTAATAACTACTATTTACGTTGAGTTTAGACAATGGATATGCACATGCCAAGGTTAAGAACGAGTAATGAACTTGATAATCATGATAATTTGGTCATCTTCTTCTTCATATTTCTAGCCAAGAACGTTTGCCTAGAAATTAAAACTTCCGTATTTAATTTCACTTTAGATTCATAAACCATTCGTCTACATTTCTGTGATCAAATGCAATTTATGACCTAACGCTACAATTCCGGTTCCTAAATTGACTAATACGGCTTTCAAGTATATTTCTATCAAGAAAGCACATCAAAACCCAATTTTACCAAATCAAGTTAAGAACAATACCCTATTAATTCACAACTTTCCAATTTCATGGTCTCTCGAGTGAAATTGGACTTTTTAGATATACATTAATGGTGGCCAATCAAGAATGTAATAAGCACAAGAATTAATAGAACAACATGCAAGAAAAAGAAGAAACCATATCAATTATTACCAACATTCATTTCACAAGTTCAAAACCTCAGCAAGAGAGGAATTAGCCACTCATTCTTGGATTAATCATCCTAGAATGAGTGTGAATCATGCATACAATTGAAGGAAAGAAGAAGGGAAGAGAAGAAAACTCTTATCTTTTCTATTCTTCAACTGCCACAAAACCACGTTCCTGCTCCCACTTCTGAACTCAGGCTAAAAAAACTAAAACTAAAAACTCCTTTTTAAAAATAACCTAAGTGTGCTATTTATACTAGTGGGAAATTTTTCCCGGAATAACAAGAAACGTGTCACGGAGGCCAACGCGGAGCACTGCCTCTGTGACACGGCGTGGACGTGGACCCTCTCTGGAAATTGCATGGTCCGGATAATTAGCCTCAACGTGGCACGGAGGCCATCGCGGAGGCCTGTCTCCGTGCCACGGAGCTGACGCGCAGGCACACTGGAAATTGCCACTTTTATTTCTGCCCAGGCAATGTGCTACCGCGATGGCAGCATGGCACGGCACCATCGCGGAGCCACAGCAAAATATGCCATCCGAGGTCTTTTCCACGCTAGCATCCAAGTCCAACTCCGACATAGTTCCAACACGCATTTTAGCTCTTAAAAATCACATTATCCTGCAAAACAAATGCTAATCATGTTGGTTAGTATAAATTCGCATTTTATTACCAAATACATGATATTATATACACATTACACAACAAACAAGGTAAAAATGATACGTTTGAGTATCACTTGGGCATATAAATCTGCCCAAGATCAGTCACCGCCCTCAGGTTCAGCAGAGGTCACTAGCTCCAGCACCATCATCAGCTAGTGTTCCATCGAGACCCAAGGGTGATTAGAGG
This sequence comes from Datura wrightii, assembly GCA_035772735.1. Classification (NCBI taxonomy): domain Eukaryota; kingdom Viridiplantae; phylum Streptophyta; class Magnoliopsida; order Solanales; family Solanaceae; genus Datura; species Datura wrightii. Next base: position 167,140,778 of record JASDFA010000016.1, read on the forward strand.
AGCAGGGCCTTAGGTTCGAGAGACCAGAGGGGCATGCAGGCAGAGCGCACCTTTCCAGCCTGTGGGAAGTATGGCAAGAGTCATGTTGGGGAGTGCTTGCTCGGCTTAGATATCTGTTATGGGTGCGGTAGTTCCGGCCACATGCACTGAGCCTGTCCATTTGCTAGACAGGATGATGATAAAGGTCGTGCACAAACTTCCAAGTCAGCTGTAGCTCTAGCACACCTAGTTCCACAGGGGCCATCTATTAGCTGGGGTGGCAGATAGTGCCAAAACAGATTCTATGCCCTCGCATCGTGTCAGGAGAAGGAGACTTCACCGAATGTGGTTACTGGTATATTACAAGTGTTTCACCTTGATGTTTATGCTTTGTTCGATCCAGGGGCTACCTTGTCTTTTGTGATACCTTATATTTCTAGTAGCTTTGGAGTTAGTCCTGAAATTCTGTTAGGACTATTCTCTGTCTCTGCTCTTATTGGTGATTCAGTTGTAGCTAGGCGGGTGTATAGAAGTTGCTTGATCACAGTATTGCAGAAAGTCACCTCCATAGACCTAGTAGAGTTAGCCATGACTAACTTTGAAATTATTCTTGGCATGGATTGGCTGTATGTGTGTTATGCTTTTGTTAATTGTAGAACCCGTGCGGTGGAGTTCCACTTTCCGGGTAAGTCAGTCTTAGAGTGGAAGAGTAGTTCGGCCGTACCCGCAGGTCGCTTTATTTCCTATATTAAGCCAGGAAGATGATTTGCAAAGGTTGTGTGTACCATCTAGTTAGGGTTAAGGATGTTGAGTCTGAGACTCCGACTATCCACTCAGTTCCAGTGGTATGTGAGTATCTAGAAGTCCTTTGAACGTCGGGCTGCTCGATGCTAGACACGGCTCCCAAAAAAAGACCATTAGGCTCATATATAAATCAGATAGCGTCATTCATTAAGATTCGTGGCTAAATAAACATTTATCATTCATTGATCCCCATTAAAACATGATTGGCCAAGAAACAAAGGCCCTTTAGTCGGCCCACATCATAAATCGATAAATCATGAGATCAATTTCATAAATCATAAATCATTCTTCAACATGTGGTCATTTCCCAATACTTTAAAATGTTTTATAATACTAAATTCATTCGAAAACATGCTTATAAACATGGGTAATTTGAGAACATGCTTTTCATCATCAATAATTCATAATACTTGATCATTCATCATAAACTTTGACATTCATGAACTTTTTAATAAATGGAAAATTTGATTTATAAAACTTGGAACATGATTTTTAATGAAAAACAACATAAAACATGCTCATAATTCATAATTCAATAATAGTACTCAATTGGATCAAACCCATGTAGAGAAATTGAATTTTCATGCATTAGGTAAAAGTCCATAGATTTTTGATAGAAATTTTTATAAACTGAAAGAGATTGGGCATGGGTGTGAAAGGATTCACCCATTCATAACCATACATCCCTAGAGAAAATCAAATCTCACCACTTCTTGAAGGCCCAATGGAAATCAATGAACAAAACCCTTGAAGACAATCTTGATCACCTTCTAATTTTTTTCTAACTTTGCATCCATGAGAATGAATAGGCTAGAAGGGTCTAACCTATCTTAATACACTCATATAATAACTTAAAATGACATATTTTAGGACCTTAGATATAGGAATGATGAAAATACCCTTAATGAAAAACCTTGAAAATCTGTACTGAGCGAACCAACAACCGGACAAATAGATTGTTGGAGGATACCATGGCTCGTGGTATCATTCTGTGTTCTACACTTCCTAAAATTCTTTATCTCAAGTTCAAACCACGACCGGACAGGATGAGTCGTCCTTCCATCCAATAGGTTGTCACATCGTCCATTTTTTGCACCCTTTAGATCCTACACTAGTCATTCCAACGGGCCTCACCATGACTCGTTACTTCATCCGAAGAGTCTTGGTTGCCTTCCATTAGATCCAATGGAAAATATTGACATCCCATACAATGATTCATGACCACGACTTGTTACATCTGACGACGGGTCATGGGATGACCCGTTATATCCCCCCAATGCTGAAGTCTAATACTCACCACGATTACAAATGACGACTCTTTGTTCCTAAAAATGAGTCATTGCATCACTAGTTGTCTCCACTGTCACTAGACCTACACTTCACACGACTGCTTCCAACGGGTTGTTGGTTCAACCAATGATCCGTTGGGTCGTCTATCCTGCAACATCTTTCCCAATTTTCAGCCAACATCTATTTTTTGATCCCGGGTCTAATCTTAGGCACTTTCAGGGTATTACATTACGTTTGGATCATGAAAGTTGTGATATTCAAATAAGTTTAAATTGTGTTATCAAATAATAGCATGCAAGCCTTACTCTCAGAATCTTATGATAAAATGTTTTTATGATATGCATGATTTCAAATTTTCTTATTTAGCAGTTTTACTTACCTTGCATACTGGGTACATTCCAAGACTTACCTCATACTTTATGTTGTATCATTTCATGATACAGGCTCAGACGTTTAGGTTTAGTCCCGTCGTTATCCAGATCCTCGAAGTTAGCATCTCTTAGCTTGTTGGTGATTCCTTATCCTTCGAGGACCTTCTCATCAGTTTATCATTAGTTTTTTCAGTTTCATTTTGTTTTTTAGTTACTTGGGGTCTTTTCCCATCAACTCGTCATATTGTAGAGGCTTATCAGACATAGTATGTATTCAGCTTCGGATCAGTGTTATGCATTCCGTTGTTAAGATATTATAGTTATTCAGACTTCCGCTATTTCAAATGTTCTATTTTCACAATATGTTGATCTTGAGTTATCATGTTCATGACATCGGTCGACTTGGAGCCTTTTATGGTTCTAGGTTTCGTGTCCAGGCCTATGTTCAGGTTGTGACATATCCACCTCCAGATCTCTGCTGAAAGTGCCCATGAAACCTTGTCGTTTCCCTCTTAGCCTCTCTCTCCTTCTACTTCATCTTCTTTGCCTCTATCTATTGGGAATATATGATCAGCCGAGAGAAATCTATAATTATTGATCTGCATGGCGGTCCTGCACTCCTTGACCAGTTAATTTGCCACTCCATTCACAAACTTGCCTATACGAGCCCTCAGATCATCAACCATCTCTGATGCATACTTGGACAACTGGGTAAGCTCCAAGGCATACTCCTAGATAGTTATGTTGTTCTGCTTCAGATAGACAAACTCCGCTACCTTTACCTCTCTCAACTCCCAATGAAAATTCTATCGAAGAAAGCGATCACAAACTCATCCCAACCAATAGGAACCGCACCAACACCTCTACTCTCTTCCAGTTGATAGAACCATATATGTTCAATCCCCTTAAGCTGATAGGAGGCTAAGTCTGCACCTCCTATATGAACTTATGTGGGTCCTCATCCACCTTCGACCCAAAAAACTCAGGTGGGTTCTTCCTGAGGAAGTCTTGTACTCTCGCTGCCGCTGCATTCCCTTTCAGATGAACATAGGCCACTACCTACTGGTTGTCTAAGGAGTCATGGCCTATGAAAACATTTGAAATGCCACCCTGAAGTCAGCATGAGTGACCAGCTCGGGCAAGGGATCCGCTGGAGCTGGTGGGGCTGGCTGATGCCCATCACCATTGCCATTGTTGTTGTCATTTCTCCTTCTATTGACTCAGTGTGGAGGCATATTTATGCGAATGTGTGTAGCACGAGTTAGAGGAATAGAGAGATACTTAATAGCACGACCTGGATCATGAAAGAAGGAAACTTTTTCCTAAAAGTCTCGTAGCCTCTTCCCCATAAGTTTGTCGTGCTTTACACCCATGGAAAAGACTCTATTTAACGAGGCTTTTAGACATTCAAGGACACACCTAAACCTTTGCTCTAATACCAAGTTAGTCAAGACCCGAGTTGAGATCATGGATAGAGACACAGGATCTAGAACCATGGATGGCTCCAACCTTATACATGGTACATACAAAGCATGATAAGAGCCTTAGTAAGCATAAATAAATCATGAACATGATATAACTAGAAGTTTGTATATCATAAGGAAAGAAGCATAAACACAATTCAACAACGATGAATTCTCTATACATGATTGTCTGAAAAGACTCTACTACTACGACAAGTTGATGGAACAACACTAGCCCACTAAGTCTAAAATTGAAGACATGGTACAAACATAAAACTGATAACATCCTAGGAGAATGAGGATTCACCCAAGCGAGAATAGAGCTGGACTGATCTGGAGCGAGCTATTGGCAAGACTGAGATGGATCAGCTGAACCAATATCATGAGATGATATAGCATAGAGCATACGTTTAGTATTTTGAATTTACTGAGTATGTAAGGTAAATAAAATATGCTAGTAAAATGCTAGTCTGAAATCATGAATATAAATCAAGAAAGTTTATGAGAGTATGGGCTACATGCTAAAAACATGCTAAAAATCATGTATCTGAAATATACATAATTATAGGTTATTCACCATAAGCTTAACATAACGACTCAAGGTTTAGAAGTAGAAATCATGTAGTGTACAGTTCTTAAAAACATAAGTAAAAACTCATAAATGATCAATGGGTCAAATATGCTATAAGCCATAACATCATACATCATGAACATGAGTAATTAAAGACATGTGGAACAATGAGAGACTCATCATAACTGACAACCATCATGTATGAGCAAATGATGATCCCACATCTTTCCCACATAGAGGAGAGTCATCCTAAGCCTTGTCAGGGCAAAGAACGAATAAGGTGTGATATCACGAGTATGCCCTTGATTAGGGAAAAACACTCTCTTGAGAGGTCCTAAATAAGAATATATCCTATGTTGGCGTGTAGTTTAGAGATCGAGGTCCTCAGAATCTCTGGCCTACTTGGTGCAAGACACTACTCTCAAAACATGCATATTTCTCATATAATTATATTCTCAAAACATAGCTTAAATATGAATATTGGGGAGTATTGACTCCAAATATCTCTTTAAATCTAATATTTTAAGCATTGACTAAAATCATGATAAACATACTTAACTTTGCATGGGCTTGCCCAAGTTATGGGATCGTACATACTTGAAATAAGTTTCATAATTCAAAATCATGGAATCATAAGTTAACAATCCATAAACATTCATGCATACTTGAAATTATAGACTTATAAACTTGAATTTCATAAATCATGAATAATAGGGCATAATCTCCACGAACTTGAAATCATGAATTAATAAGTAAATTGAAGTTAAATTTGCCTTAATAGTCATGGAACATCAATCAAAACATGAAAATATTATACCCATGGAGAAAGCATTGAATATTTTATGAAATTGAGTAAAAACCCTAGAATTCAATTTTACATGCTTAGCAACTTGAAATCATAGAACTGGGATGAAATTGGACATGAGGGTGAAATAATTTCCTTCATTCATAACCCAACATACCGGTGTTTGATGAACTTGCAACCAAATTTGAAGACCCAAAAATGATTTGAAAGAAACTTGATGAAGAATTCTTTGCCTTGATCTTTCCCAACCTTGGTATATTAGAGAAGTGAGAAGAAACTAAGTAAAACCCTCAATTACACCCTTAAGGATCCCCAAAATGATTTCACTTAGGGATTAGAAGCTTGGTACACTACAATGAGGGTGGCTGTGACGGGCCGTCACTTGCCTGACGGTACGTCACCCTTGCCGTCACACGCTAACCTGAGGAGGGTCCCAACTGGCCCTTAGTAATGGTATTCATGATATGCCATCACACTCGTGATGGTCTATCAAATCCTCTATTGTGTAGGGACACAGAGGCCTGCCTGTGACGGTGCATGTGATGGTCCTTCAATGGGTTGATAGGCCGTTAGGCTCACCATCGAGCCATTATGTAGCGAGCGACGGGTCGTTCATTTTGCCATCAACCCTCTGCACCATACTTGTAACTTTAGTTCTTTTTCCTTCAAGGATCCATTTCAAAGCCGGAGGTGTTATAATTTTTTCAAACCAAGTGTATTGAACAAGCATAGGGAAAACAAATTCACACTTGTCCCTAAATCACATAAGCTATGCATCAACTCACTTCCACCTATTTGTATCGAGAGGGTGAAACTCTCTGGGTCTTTGAGCTTTTGTTAATCTTTCTTATTACCTTGTAACTATGCTCCTCATAAGTGCTATAGTCTCCACATCTACTAGCCTCTTTTTTTGACACCATATCTCTAAAGTATTTATCATACTTGGGTATTCCCTACAAAACATCAATATGAGGAAAAATTATGTGAAGTTGTTTGAAAATATCAAAGAACTTCTTGAAACAAGTATCCTCTTTACTTTTCTAAAGCCTATACGGGAATGGTGGTGGTAATCTCTTAGTTGGCGGCACAGCTGGTTGTGACTTATTCTATGCAGCCACCTATTGTTTTCCCTTATTAGTTGATGGGTATTGTCTTGTAAGTTCTGGTTGCACCTCATTCTTTTTCTACTTAATTGGTGCATCATCTAGCTCTCTGCCACTCTTTAGACTAATAGTCATTGCCTACATTGGTTTTGGATCTGTGTTACTCAATAAACCCCCTTAAGGTCTGGTGTTTTGAGCTGTAGCTAATTGCCCCAGCTGCTTCTCTAAGTTTCTGGCAGCCAATCACTAAATTTTTAGCTCAGCTGCTTTTGAGCTTGGTTGGGCATGATTTTCTACAACATCATCTCTATGTTTCTAGATTGAACACTAGCCTACTAACCCTGCTGTTGATACTGCTGCTAAGGCTACTGAAAATTTTCGCTCTGTCCCTGATTTCCACTGCAAGAGAAGTTTGGGTGACTTTGTCTGTTTCTATTGTAGGTGTTCCCATAGTTTTGGTTGCCTCTCTACATATTACCTACAAAACTAACTACCTTTTGGTTTGATCTATGACCGCTTCCTCCATATATTTCACACCACCTTGGAATTGGTTGAACTGCATTCACTTGTGCCTGCGGTTGTGCCAAATTCAGCCTGTTGAACTGAGTCATCATTTGATTTTGGAAAGAAGCTAAATTTGTTGCCAATGCATCAACACTATCCATCTCTATCATCCCAGCTATTTTTTTAACTATGCTGCGTGATACATCATTATGCCACTCTGGAGTTCCCTATGCAATCCTATTTAACAAAGTATACAGCTCCTCATAAGTTTCTCCAATTGTTGACCCCGTATTGTAAAATCTAATAGTATTTTAGTGTTTTGGTCAAGAGTTTCCACAAAGGTGTGTGCCAGTACGCCATTTCTCTGCTGGTGATAATGCTCAAAATGCACTCCTCATTTAGAGAAAATGTAAGCGATCTTTGTATCAAAACAAATAACCCGACGAGTGTCGTCGAATCCTACAAGGACTATAGAGTAATTTACACAAGAGTTGTTTAGTGAATTGATGAATTGATTTGCATCCAAGTAATGAAAACGTAAATGTAAATTTTGGAGGAAGTGAAGGAAAAAATATTGTGGATTCTAAAATCGGCTAATAAAGAGAGAAAGATAACCAAAATTGAGAAACAATAATGAGAAAACGCTTGAGGTGTGGTGTAGGTGGGATATCAATCAAATTGGGATTTTCTAGATAGTCAAATTAATACTAATATGTGTAAATAACCTTGGAAAAATATGGAGCTCGATACTTTTCAATCAATTGGACTCCTTATTCTCGAGTCCTCTCAAATCTCAAGGCACAATTCAACTATTCCAATATGGTTTGGATTAGGGGATGAGCTATTTCTTGCCATCAACCTCTAAAGGGATTATGATCATGTGTTTTGTCTATTTCTAGCTCAATCCCACATAATCAAATCTCAATCTACTATTAAATTCTCCTCCATTAGTTAATTCTTATTTTTCAAGCCAAAATCAAGTAAGAAAACAATACCCATATTTTAAACTATGAGAAATCAACTATAATTTCAGGAAAATTCAATAGATTTACACTAATCAAGTAATAACAAGACAAATCTAGCAATACCCAATTAAATTAAACACTCATCATCACACACCTCTAGCTGTAAATTTAGCTACTCATAATTAAGAAACACTAGAGCATATTCATTAATAAACTCAATAATTTCATCATCGGGAGTAAGAAAAATCAAGCTCACAATATTTCTACAATAATAGTTATACCTTGCTGAATAAAAAGATGAAGATAAAAGGAAATATTCAAATATTTCTTTCTTCTCCAGTGGAGTTCTTTCTCTCTCAAAAAGTAAACGAAATATTCAATGATATCTTTAGAGTACTTTCTTTCTAGAAATATACAAAAATAGGGCAAACATTCTCCTCTTTTTTCAAGGCTGGACGTTTTTCCCTTTTCAGGAGTCTCCTCACTTGCGATGAAACCGTCGGTTCACTGATTGCTATCCGCGAGCCATCCTTTGCTTTCCTCTATGGTCCAGTGAAGTTTCAGGGCCTTCCCTTAATGCCTTTGGCAGTTTTCTTGTTTCCATCCACGAGCTACCAGTTGATTTCATCATTTGTCCAGCAAAGTCCAGCACCTACCGGTGATGGAATCGACGGATCACCGGTTGTTGTCCTTGAGCCATCGATTGCAGTTTCTCATCAAGCCAGTGGTTTCCTTCTGTTGATTGGCATTTCACTAGTGTCCTCAGGTGGAGCACCAGTTTACACCTGAATTACATCCTTTCTACTCCAATTCATGCTCCTTTTCTTCAAATTAGATACCTACACATAAAAAGGCCAAAAGTTCATAAAATTCAACTAAAAGACCTAAAAACTAAGCTAAAGCTCATATTTAAGAGCCTAATGAGTTGGTAAATTACCAACTCATCAGCTGGTGATAAGGCAGTTTTGAGAAGAGATTTGAATTTCAGTCGTGCAAGGTATAAATTCTCATTCTACCTCTACTTGGAACTTTGTATTTCACTTCTTAGATTTGCAGTCTTGCTAGATAAGAAAAATCTATTGAGTAACTTCCTTACCACGTCATTGTATGTGTTGATGTTTGGTGGTTCTACCTTTAACCACCTCTTGGTTTCTCCCAACATTGAGAAGGGGAAAATTGTGAGCCTGACATAATTAGTTGACACTCTAGTGGGGACGAATGTTACTAATTTCCAAGAAGTAGTAGAAATGCTTTTTTGGATCCTCATGTGTTAAGCTTATGAATTGTCCACTAGTATGCAACAACTGCACCATATTTTGATTCAGCTCAAAGCATCCTCTAGGTTTCGATCTGCGAATGCTGGAGGTAATATTGGTTGCAAGTGGGCTTGCCACTTTGCGAACTGGTCTGATAGCCATCTCTCTGGAAACAACCTCGTCCTGCTGAACCTACTGGATTTTATAGATAAGAACAGCCTCTCTCCTTTGTCGATACATATATCATTCTAGCTCAGGATGTGGGTCTATTAACACTCTATCCCTTGCCAGCTTGCTGCAACAACCAAACTGCACCTGCAATATTTCTGAATAAGTCCAAGTTGTCAACACTTAAGAAAATTTAACAATTGGAACAAAAACAAGAATTCACTAATTTTTCCAGTCCACAACAACATCACCAAAAAATCATAGCGTCCTAGCGCACGTGAATGTACAAGTAGTAAAGTGACTTTTTGCGAGCCAGATGTCGAACCCATAGGGTTTAGACTTTTAGTGAATAACCCAATCTAAGTATTAATTCAAATTTCACAAGTGCAACATTAACCAATAATTTATTGTTTGTTACTAAAATCTAAAATTGATCACAAACTAAGTACTAACATAATGGGTAAATATTTTAGAATTGAGACTTACATTCATGCCTAGCATTGATTCAACTCGGTGAAATAATCATCTTAATTGTTGATTATCGGGTTAAAAGACATGGTTATGGTCTTTTGAGCCTCTAACCGTTTTGCAGTCAAATTGACCTCACAACAACAACACCGAGTGGTGATGTGACATCTCAATCCTATGATATTAATCTATCATCTCATTTTAATTAACCAAGTATGGTGTATTAGGTATATTTCTATTCTAAACACAAATCTTGTTCAAGAACAAGATCATACTCCTGCGTTCCACATTTTATTCTAAGGTTTTCCCTTTAGAGTTTGCCTAAGATATCTAGGTGTATTTAATGGTGATCAAGCATTAAAATGATAACAACAAGAAGCAAGAACAATCAGGCAATATAAATAATTAAATCAAGCATAAACATTCATGCTTGTGGCCTCAACCATAGAATGAGGGTTTTAGCTACTCATAGTCTTACAAGAATCCATAAATGTATGTGAATTCATGTAAAATAAATGAATGAAAAAGAAAATAAAGAAACAGAACCTTAAGAATGGAGTCCTTCGTTGTTCCTTGCTACAACTGCTCCTATTTTCCATAATTATATTGTGACACCCCAAAATAATGCCTAAGTGAGTTATTTATAATGTGGAAAAAATGGCAAAATGAAACCACCCTACGTGCAAGCACACTGGAGATGGCATGGGCATCGCATTGCCATTGGTCGTGAAGCATGCTTGGGATGACATGTTGATGGGCGTGGACACTGCTTGGTGTGGCACGACACTAACATGTAGGGACACTGAATGGGCAGGGCTTGCACGCATCTACCGAGCGTAGCGCGCCAATGTGCTAGTGTGGCATGTTGCCATTGGGACAACCTTTATTTTCAGCCCTTTGCATGTTTTCACTTGGGACTTTGATCCTTGTTTTGTTCTTGCTCATGCATCTTAATGTTTAGCCTCATTCTTAGCATATTTAACCTATAAAATAGGCTAATCACATTTGTTAGTCCATGCACACATTTATAAGAAAAATTGCGTAAGATTATACTTAAAGTAAGGTGCAAATAGGGCTAGAGTATGGTATAAGGGCGTGTAAATATGCCCAATATCAAGCCTATATCATGAAACTATATAGCTCATAGAGTATGCGATCAATTGAATGTATTGAGCATGTAAGTTTGCAGCTTAAAAAACATAGACATGCTAGTACAATCTAAAGGTATAGCTGAACTGACATGCAATGACCCTATTTAAATGCATAAATACTGATAATAGCATCGAAATCTAAAAATACTATAAGTGCAAGTAAAAATTGGTTCTAGGGTCATGTGCATATATTAAATACTGGAACGTGTGACTAACCTGAATACTATAACTGTACTGAGGTGTGGGAGATTCTATTAACCGACATATAGCCACGTGAGTTAGTCGTGGAGTTTGATGTATATGCCCCATCAATAGGACCTAATATACCTTGTTAGGGTGTAAAGATATGGCTGTGTGATCACTAAACTAAGGCCCATTCGGGTTAATAATCTATGGTGGCACATAGTTATAGGAACCTAGACGTGCTGAACCCCGACCCACTTAGTGCTAAGTACTACCCCTAACTAAAGACATAATTATATATAACTATACTGATAGCCCGAACTCTAATGTCCTAAGACTGAGTCAGAACTACTTATATGGAAGTTTTATGAGTGTCTAAAGGACTTGATAAACTGATAATATTGATAATATATATAATAATATTAGTTTTTATAACACTGTATATATTGAGAGTTGTCATAATACTATTGATACTGAGTATACTGAGATGTTGTAAACACTGTAAGGCATGGATGTATAATTCTTTGAGAAACTAGTGTATAGTTTGACAAATCATGCTAAATTAGGATAATGCTAATTTCAAGAAAATTCTCTGAAAAATAGTTTAAAAAATGAAATCATGTGAAGCTACTATGCAAGCTGAAAATAACCTAATAGATAAATCATAATTCTAATCATGAAATCATAAAAACATAGGGGAGATAGCAAAATCAAACAATTAAAAGAAACCCTTAAGTCTGATTTCTAGAAAACATTAAAGCTAGGTCTAGTAACAACCTTTGGACACATGATCGAAAGAAGACCCTTTTAAAGTCCAACATATCTGGAGAAGAAAATTCCCTAGGATAGAACTTGAATCCCTAAAGCTTGAATAAGAACCGTAACTTGGCTTTGAGGGAGACCTTGAACATCTATGGTTGTTCTTGAGAGTTTAGGAGATAATGAGAGGAGAATGTTGACTAATCCCCTATTAATTCACCTTTAGAATATCCCAATATGATGTAGTTTAGGAATTAAGTGATCCATTAGGTGTGAAAATTTGGCAAAGATGTGTGTTTCAAATAGTCTTAACGACTGTTTAAGTGATCCATTAAGTGTCATGACAAATTATTAAGAGGAGACATCAAAACAAAGATCAGAAAGCTGGAAATTTCTTCCCAATGGTGATGAATAGTACCTGACGACTCATCAAGAACCCCAACAAGCTGTTAGGTCACATGTTAAATCTACCAGAATCTAATTTTCAATTCAGTCTTTAAGGGTATTTTCATACTTCCTATGTTCTTAACTCCTAAACTAAGTTGTTTTGAGGTTCTAAAATGGTGTATTATAGGGTTTTATTCATTCGTAACCCTCATTCTACTCTTAACACCTGAACTTGAAGATCAAATCCTCACAAGGGAAAGTTAGGATTCTTCATTATCTTCTTCCCGATTTCTCTTGGTCATTCAAATCAAGTTAAGGATTCATCACGCCAAGGTATGTAGGGTCATGAATTGGGAATTTCATCCATCCTCATGCTTAATTTCATCTCAATCTCATGAATTCGTGTGTCCAAGTATGATTTTATAAAATTTTGGGGTTAGACCTAATTTTTATGAATCTCTCATGATCTTCTACAAATTCAAGTCTCTTATAATTCAGTTAATGTTTTATGTTTATGATTACATGTTTTCTACAAGAATCTTTCATGTATTTATGATTTTCTAGTTTTGATGATTTTACTTAATTATGTATGATTTTCATAAATCTCAAGCTTATGTATCATATCCGACTCAGCAACATTATTTTCATTTCTAGTTCCTGTATGTCAAGTATGATTATGATTTTTATGTTTTCTAACTAGCCCATGTAAAATCAAGTATGTATCATGATTATGTCTATGAGAGATAAATATGTTTTGGAAGTAGTATCTAAAACCGAGTAAATTGAGGTTCAGCGCACCCAGATCTCAGAAAACATGCCACATTAGGTATATATTCATATTTGAGGCATCACTACAAAGTGTTTGCCCCAGCCCAACAAGGCTCACGAGTGATATTACGCCTTTATCGTTCTTTGTCTTAGCAAGGCTTAGGATGGCTTTGACAACTTAAGCGAGATAGTTGGGCATCATGTTCTCATTCATGATGGTGTCGGTTATGATAAATCACACATTGTCCTCATGTTTTAAGTTGTTCATGTTCAGGATTTATGATATCATGTTTTATTGTAAAATTGATCAATTAATTAGTTTATCAGATTTCACTTATGATTTCAAATATGTTAAACCATATGATTTTTACTTTCAAAACCTTTGGTCATAATGATTCAGCTTATGATGATTAACTAATGTTTATGACTATCTCATAGTCAAAATTTTAGCATGTTATCCCTACTCTCATGTTTTATCTTATCTTACACTCATGATCTCTCTTTACTAATTTACTAGCATGTTTTACTTTCTCTATATACTTAGTATATTCAAAGTATTGACTGCATACTTCTATGTTATAACATCTCATGATATAGGTTCAGTTGATCAGTCTCAGCCTCGACGTTAGCTCCATTCCCTCTTCAGTCCAGTTTAGCCCTGGTCTAGGTGAGTCCTCATTTTTTTAGGAAACTTGGTATTTTTATGCATTTCTTATGTCTTTTAGTTTTAGACTTATTCGAGCTAGTTGGAGGTGTTGTCCCATCAGCTCATCTTATGACTAGAGGCTTTTCAAATGTCTATGTATTACATGATTCAACGTTATTGACTTGTTGTCCTTGCTCATGCTTTATGATATTTAAACTTCCGATTGTGTTATGTTTAAGATTTATTTCTGCAAATTTTATGCTCAAGAACATGTTGCATATGTGTCATGGGTTAGCTTATAGCCATTCATGGTTCTAAATCTCGTGTTGCGGTCCTGGGTCCACGATTCAAGTCATGGAAAACTTTGTATCAGAGCCAGCTTTAAGTATATATTAGGGTGTCTAAAAGCCACGTTAAATAGAGTCTTTTTCATGGGTGTGAAGCATGCCACATTTATGAAGAAGAGGCTATGAGACGTCTTAAGAAACCTCCCTTCTTTCATGTACTATATTATGCGATGAAGTCCAACTCTATCTATTTCTCTTGTTGTACACATTTGCAAAAATATACCTCCCCACCGAGTCAAAAGAAGAAGGAATTGAAATGACAATAGCCATGGAAATGGTAATGGAGATAGGCATCAACCAGCCTCACTAGCTCCAGCTAATCCTTTGCATGAGCAGGTGACTCATGCTGAGTTTAGGCTTGCTTTTCAGATGCTGGTATAGACTATGACAGCCTAACTCAACCAGCAAGCAGTGGCTCATATGAAAATGAAAGGGAATGTGGTAGCGGCTAGAGTTAGAGACTTCACGAGAATGAACCTGCCAGAGTTTGATGGTTCAAAGGTGGACGAGGATGCATAGGAGCTTATTAAGGAGATCATAAGATTTCCCAGATTATGGGTGTTTCAAGAGAGGAGAGTGTAAATTTGGCCTCCTATAAGCTGAAGGGGGTAGCTTACATTTGATTCTGATAGTGGAAGGAGGGTCATGGAACAAGAGCAGTCCCTATTAGTTGGGATGAGTTCATTACAACTTTTTTGGATAGTTCTTCCCCAAGATTAACAGAATCAAAGGCAATAGAGTTTGTCAATCTAAACCAGAATGATATGATTGTTCAGGAGTATGCCTTGAAGTTTACCCAGCTATCCAAGTACGCTTCAGAGATAGTCATCAAGTCGATGGCTTGTGTGAGCAAATTTATGAATGGGGTATCAGATTCCTGGTCCTGTCGATTGCCCAAAGCATAAAATCGATTTTGGGTTGCCCAAGAACTAGAAGCCTCTCTCCCTCTGCCTCTACCACGGCCTGTTGCTAGCTGAGGATTAGGTCTGGGAGGTCGAATGGAGGATGACGAAGCAACCGCTGATCGGGTCCGATCTGCCTTGACCCTATCTGAACAATCCCTCATAAAGTTCCCTAGTTGCCCACAATGATAACATACACTCTGCCCCTGACGACACTAACCTGAATGAGATTTCCCACACTGGGGACAAAGCGGCAATGGTGGTCGCCTCTACCTCGCCTGCTCTTGTTGTCGAGAGCTAGATGGAGTTGGGCCTTGGTCCCTTCTCTGTCCCTAAAACTGAGGTGGGGCACTCCCTATTGTCCTAACTGACTGCTTGGATGACTAAGCCCCTAGGTCACCCTGCGGCCCTCTGTAAGGACCCACAGTCCTAGATCTCTTTCGTTGCTCTTGCTGTCTCTGAGTATCCCGTAATTGATGAACCAAATCCTCTGCCCTTTGGGTGAAATCCCGAATTTATGAAATGTCCATGTGCTCTTAAGTAGATACCCCCAAGAAATCTCGAGCTATATGAAGCCCCAACCCTAACACGAACCGATGAACTCTATCCTCCATCCTCTGAACCATGTGAGGAGCATATCTGGCAAGAGAATTAAGCCAAAGACAATACTCACGCACACTCATACTTCCTTGCTCTAGGTGAAAAAATTGCTTAACTTGAGCTTGTTGAATCTCCCGGGGTAGATAGTGGTGCATAAAGTCCTTGGAGAACTCTTCCCACTTAGCTGGGGGTACATCGGCTCCTCTGGATCGAGCCCAAACCTCATACTACAATATGGCTACATCACGTAGTCTGAAGGCCACCAACTCTATTTCCTCAGTCATTGTAGCTCGCATCACCTTTAACACCCTATAAGTCTGATCGATAAAGTCCTAGGATCCTCGCTCGGGTCTGATCCAGTGAATATAGGAGGGCTCAAACTCAAGAACTCAGGGGCCCTAGAACTCTCAGTTGTCTGGCCTCTATGTCTCTCCATCGCCTCCAATCGTCGCTCTTGACCTGCGGCTATACGAGCCATCAGCTGAACAGCTCCCTCAAGACCCTGTCCTTCCGGAACAATTAGAGGTACCACAGGCGTGGGAGGGTCTGTCACTCTACTACCCTTAAGTACTGCTGGTGTGGGATGAGATGGAGGTCTATCTTCCATTGCTCTGGCCGGTGGGGAGGAACTGTAATACTTGGGGCAGGAGATTCACTCTGAGCCTCTGACCTGTCTCTCTAATTCACTGAAGGGAGACTAGTACCCTCTCCAACGGCTGTGCCAATCAACCTTGTAGTCATCTTCCTTGTCACAGGCACACTCTGAAACAATAACACAATTTAGATATCACAGTACCTATAAGCTCGACCTATAGCACGAACTATTAGTAAAAGAAGTGAAACAATTCCTAAATGTCCTGTAGTCTCCTGATTATAAGTATGGTGCACAACATACCCATAAGAAAGACTCTACTAGACACGACTTTGTGGACTCCCTAGGACACGACTTCGCTGTGATTCCAAGTCTGTCACGCCCCAGAACTAGGGGAGGGCGCAACTGGCACTCGATTCATGGTCGATCGAGGAGCCGGCTATATAGCATTTATAAATGTAACACTAAGGCTGACCAAGCCACCTGTCACAAACAAACAAGATAAATATTGTGCCAATAATGCCTTGAAAATTATAAATATGTAACCTAGAAAGCCGACAAGGTTACAATAATGCTAATAAAAGCAATGAAAAACCAATACGACTACACAACCCACACTACTATACAAACTAGTCCACATCAGCCTCTACAGAGTAAACAAACTAAAATGCATGGGACAGGGCCCCGATGATCTTGGGCAGATTTATATGCCCAAGTGATACTCAAACGTATTATTTTCGCCTTGTTTGTGTGCAATGTGTATATATTCTCATGTAATTGGTAATAAAATGTGAATTTATACTAACCAACATGATTAGCATTTGTTTTGCAGGTAAATATGATTTTTAGGAGCTAAAATGCATGTTGGAACTATATCGGAGTTGGACTTGGATACGAGCGTGGAAAAGACATTGGAATGCACAAATTATAGGGGCTCCGCGATGGAGCCGTGCCACGCTACCATCGCGGAGGCACACTGCCTGGAGAGGGAATTAAATGGCAAATTCCAGTGAGGCCTCGCGACAGCTCCATGGCACGGAGATAGGCCTCCGCGTTGGCCTCCGTGCCACGTTGAGGCTAATTTACCGGACCCTGGATTTCCAGTGAAGGTCCGCGTCCACACCGTGTCACGGAGGCAGTGCTCCGCGTTGACCTCCATGACACGTTGCTTGTTATTCCGGAAAAAATTTCCCTCTAGTATAAATACCACACTTAGGTTTATTTTAATTAGGGAGTTTTAGTTCAGACTTGGTGGAGCTAGGACGTGGGTTAGCAGCAGTTGAGGGACGAAAAAGCTAAGAGATTTCTTCTCTTCCTTTCTTCTTTCAATCAATTGTATGTATAATTTACACTTGTTTTAGGATGATCAATCCACAAATGAGTGGCTAATTCTCTTCCTTGCTAAGGTTTTGAACATGTGTAGTGAATTTTGATTGTAAATTATATGGTTTTCTTCTTCTTCTTTCATGTTGTTCTATTAATTCTTGTTCTTACTGCATTAGTGCTTGGCCGACATTAATGTACATCTAAAAAGTCCAATTTCACTCGAGAGAGCAAGAAATTGGAAAGTTGTGAATTAATAGGGTATTGTTCTTAACTTGATTTGGGAAAATTGGGTTTTGATGTGCTTTCCTGATAGAAATATACTTGAAAGCCGTATTAGTCAATTGAGGAACCGGAATTGTATTGCTAGGTCGTAAATTGCATTTGATCACAAAAATGTAGACGAATGGTTTATGATTCTTAAGTGAAATTAAATACGAGAGTTTTAATTACTAGGCTAATGTTCTTGGCTAGCAACATGAAGAAGAGATTAACCGAATTATTATTACAATCGAATTCATTACTTGTTCTTAACCTTGGCATGCTCATATCCATAGTTTAAATTCATAGTAAATAATTGTTAATAGTTTTAGTATATATTTTATAAACAGAAACTCAATTAACTGTTGGTTACGTTGTTGTTAGCATAGTTAGAAGTAAAATAAGAATATAGTATACTTAGGCAATTTTTACATACCCTGAGCCTCCTTGGATCGATACTTGGCTTACTTAGCCACTTTATTACTTGTTTGACCACGTGCACTTGCGTGTCGGTTTTATAACCCCAACAACGCACCGAACAAGTTTTTGGCGCCGTTGCCGGGGAGGCTAGGCAAATTTGTGAAATTGTGTTTAGTGTAAATTGACTGTATTTTTATTTTTATTTTCTTAAGTGTTAACAACTTGGTCTTAGCCGGTATTTTGCAGATTTTTTTTCTGTGAACACTGGCAAGGGACAAGGAGCTGGTGGAATCTTACTTAGACCCTGAACGTGAATTTCATAGTCAACGTAGAGAAGCTCTACAAAAGAAGCTGCAGTTGTTCCGACAATCTATTATGGAGCAACAAAATCCACCAGTTGTGAGGGCAGTGTTAGTGCCCGATGAAGCAGCAGCAAGGCCGATTCGCGAGGTGGCAATCCCACACGCTAACAATGTACATTCTAGCATCTGCAAACCAGAGCCTGGAGGGAGATTTGAATTAAAGCAGAATATGGTGCAACTTTTGCACACAAGCGGGCAATTTACCGGTCTCCCTCATGAAGATCCACAACAACATCTCCAAAACTTTTTGGAGATAAGTGACACTTATATACCCGCTGGAGTGTCACCTGATTATGTTCGGCTCACCTTATTTCCGTTTTCCTTACTTGGTGAAGCTAAGAGGTGGTTAAAAGCTGAACCACCCAATTCTATATCAACGTGGCATGATCTTGCACGGAAGTTTTTGATTAGATTTTTCCCTTCTGGTAAAACAGCCAGACTTAGAAGTCAAATTCTAAGTTTTAAACAGAGGGAGGGAGAAAATCTATATCAAGCCTGGGAAAGATTTAAATCCATGTTGCGGGACTGTCCTCATCATCATCAGTCCAATGAGGTGTTGGTACACACATTTATTGAGGGTTTGGAACCCCACACTAAAATTCTGTTAGATTCAGCAGCTGGAGGGCAAGCACTGGAAAAGACTTACTAGGAGCTGTACACTTTGCTCAACCGAATTTCACAAGGCAATCCAGAATGGAATGCAGATTCATCTCGAGGTGGAGCAAGGAAAGCAGCGGGAGTGCTTGAAGTTGATGGATTTACAGCTATCGCTGCACAGATAGCTGCCTTGCAAAATCAGTTAAATAATCACTTCAGCAATATGAACTTGAACCAGCCTTCAGCTTCGGTCAATGCAGTCCAGCAGATGTGGTGTGAAGTGTGTGGTAGTAGTGAGCATTCAGCTGAATGTTGTGGTGCAAATCCTGATTCTGTTAACTTTGTGGGCAATGCACAGAGAAATCAACAGCAGTTTGGTAGTGGCTACAACTCAAATTGGAGGAACCATCCGAATTTTTCGTGGGGTAGCAACAACCAACAAGGCCAAAGTTCTGGTCAGGGTATGCAGAGAAATCAAGGAGGGCAACAAAACTATCAAGCTCAATTCAGAAATCACAATTCCCCTCCTCTACCACCATCACCGACTATTGAGGAGATGTTCAAAACCATGATCGCTAATCAGGCACAATTGCAGGCTGACTATGTTAAATTGGCAGCCGAAGTGAAGAACAATCAATTGGCGACCAAGGCCCTTGAATATCCGTTTGGGCAATTTTCTAGTGCCCAAAATACAAGACCCAGAGGAGGACTACCTAGCGACACGGATCCTAATCCGAAGCAGGTTAATGCAGTGACCACGAGGAGTGGCTTACAGTTGAAGGAGGTGGAACCAGAAAGACCGCCTCAAAAGTCAGGAGCAACAGATGTTGAGGATGAACAAAGTTCTGATAGGGGGAAGACTAAAGAAACAGAATCAGAAAGGCCTCCACCCCCGTTCCCTCAACGACTTAAGAAACACAAGGAGGAGGCGTGTTTCAAGAAATTTATGGAGGTGCTTAAACAGGTACATGTTAATTTACCTCTTGTTGATGTCTTGCAGGGAGTGCCAAAGTATGCAAAATATATTAAAGACATCGTGGCTAACAAAAGTCGCTTGACTGAGTATGCCACGGTGGCTTTAACGGAGGAATGCACTTCCCGGATTCAGAATTGACTGCCCACGAAACTGAAAGACCCTGGAAGTTTTACTATCCAGCTGACTATTGGGCAAAGTATCCGAGCTCGTGGATTATGCGACTTGGGGGCAAGTATAAATATGATGCCATCTTCGGTGTTCAGAAAGTTAGGTCTAGGGAGTCCTAGACCTACCACAGTAATCTTGCAGCTAGCGGACAGGTCCTTAGATAAACCGGATGGTATTGTTGAGGATGTGTTAGTGCAAGTGGGCTCCCTCATTTTTCCAGTCGATTTTATTGTTCTGGACTTTGAACCAGATGCTGAAGTCCCATTTATTTTAGGTCGTCCCTTTTTGGCAACCGGAAAAGCATTAATTGATGTAGCTGTGGGTCAACTTACAATGCGGGCACATGACAAGATAGAAGTTTTTGACGTGTACAAAGCATCCAAGCTCCCGATTGTAAATGAGGAACTCTCGGTGATCAATGTGGTTGATCATGGGAATGCTAATATAATGAATGATTCCCGAGAGTTAACAGGAAGGCCACTAGATGAGGCTGAGCACTACTAGGGGGAGGACAAGGATCGTGAAAAATCATCCCTCACCCTAGTAGATAATTGAGCATAATGGACGTCGAGCCGCGACGGTAAACCAGGCGCTACACGGGAGGCAACCCGTGAAAAGAAAAATATTCTATTTTTCTTCTTTTAGTATAGTGTACATAATTTGTATTTTTTATTTTTTATTTTTAATTTTTCTTTTTCTTGATTTCGTACAAATTTTTTCGTTTTAGTTAGTATTTTTTCATGGTAGTTAGGAAAATCTATTAATCTAACCAATTTCGTTTAGTGAGGTGATTTTCAGGTCAACCGGAGAAAAATATGCATGGAAGCGGGAAAAATAAGGAAAGGTATGAAAATAATTTTTATTGAAGAAACAGTGCACTGGGGCGTTGGCTCCGTGTCACGGAGGAGGGGCTCCGCGTTACCCTCCGTGACACGTTGAAGGCAAAATCAGATTTTTTTAAAATTTCCAGAGAGCCAACGCGTTGGCTACGTGTCACGGAGGAGGGGCTCCGCGTTACCCTTCGTGACACGTTGCCCTTTATTCAGTGCCGGGTCACACCGGGTTGCCGGGTGACCCGCGTGTTTTTCTTTAAATTAACCCCGATTTTGCCTCTTTTCTCCCCATTTCTCTCCTCCTCCGCGACCAAAACACCAAATTCCCCCTCCCCAACCAACGTGCCACGCTAATAGGCAAGGAAAACGTCAAATTTCTTCGGTTCTTCAACTAAAAGGTATGTTTTCATCGTTTCTCTCAAGTTTTTGGCGATTTTAGTCGAATTTGAGCATGTGAGGTGAAATATATCACCCCAAGTAGCAATTAAACATGATGTTGAATTATTTTGTGATTGATTATGGTCGGATTGTTGTAATTAGCGTTTGAACGTGTCGATTATGTGAATAATTCGAATTTGATTGAAATATTGCATTCTAGGGCTTGAGTTATTGAAATTGAATTGGGGAACTTGATAGTTTGATGAATTAGATGCCGGGGTGTGGTTGTAAATTGAGATAAGTAGATGTAAATATTGTATGAATGTTAAGAGAAGACGAATTCTCGAATTGTTGGGGAAAATGCGAAAATTTTGTAAATTGGTTTGATTATTTAGATTTGTATGTACATAGAATTTTCGTTGTTGTTTTTGTTTTTTTGTTGTGTTGCTAAGTGCGATGATTGGATTGCTATCGATAGTAGGATTGGGAGTAGCTGTATGAAGTCTGAGTAGTACGCTAACCGTTATGCTGTCAAAATTTTTCGTGAACGCACTAAGCAATATACCTTATAGTTGCTTGTGTTTGAGGTTGTAAATAGAGTAATCCTTGTCGAAGTATTGTAAATATAGTTAGGGACTAAGTGTGGGGTAAACTTAGTGTAACCCGACCTTAGCCTAAGTTAACTTGTATTTAGCTTAACTTTGTGTTTGTTTATGTATATTGACAGGTACAATGGCAAGTCGACAGGACAAGGGCAAGGGTGCTTCTACCTCAGGCACCGGACGGAAAAGATTGAGGTTGGGCACTGCAGTCCCAGCTGCACCAGCTGTTCCGCGCGGCCAACGCCGCCAATACGGAACAATATGGGTAACCGATGAAGGGAAGAAGTGGTACGCGAAACATAAAGAAAACAAGTACTTCCCCGAGGAACATATTGCATGGGAACCACTTGCACAGGAGTTCCCACGTATTGTGCAGAGAATCGAGGTAGCTGGGCTCAGCTTTATCTTTCAGGAGCCCAAGGAGTGCAACCTACATTTGGTCCGGGAATTCTATGCAAACTGGAACCCGGCCATCAGAAGCCACACAATAAAAATCAGAGGGCAGATTGTCACTCTGGAACCCCACCAATTTAATGCCATCGTTGGAGCGCGGGACATAGATGCCCACATTCTCCGCCAGCTAAACATCACCCCACCGTACGCCGACATCAGACGTACATTGTGTGGGGCTCGATCCACAGCCCGATGGAGTAGACATAAGGAGAGGGGTTACCACTAGACTCTGCCTTATTCGCAGATGAACAGGGAGGCCAAAATATAGCTGAAGATTGTGTGTTCGTGCTTGATCCCGGGAGTTCACATGACGGATGTGACCCGGGACCGTGTCTGCTTGGTGTATGCCCTTATGAAAGGGCTTGAGATTAATGTTGGGGCGGTCATTATATCCGCCATGAAGAGAGCCAGACTGCACCAGGGCCACAGATACGGGTTTGGCGGACTCATCACCACCTTCCTCCGAGGCCTCGACATTGAGGAAGAGGCTTTGGACTATATTCCGCAGTTGGAGCGGAGGGCCCTCGATGTGACAAACACTAAGGCCCCCGACACCACACATGGGCCAGTGCTGACTTTGGGCGAGCGACATGCTCGTGACGATCAGTACATGGCACGTATGTTCGGCATGCAGATGCTGCAGCTACGGATTGGTGGGAGACCAGCCACCGAGGAAGAATTATGGCAACTGGAGCTGGATTACCCATTTGGCGAGAATGCCAGAGCCTTATGCCGAGTGGGACCAGCCTTTGTGGAGCCGACGGATGACGATGTCCCTACTGATGAGGAGACACGTCGTGAGGACTCCGATGTGGAGTCCGATGACGACGATGGAGCTGACTCAGATATGGGCGACGAGGCAACAGCACCAGATGAAGAAGTAGAATATTTCGACTGATCAGGGAGTTCCACCACCCGAAATTTTGTTTTGTAATTTTTGTGAACACTGGGGACAGTGTTCGATTTAAGTGTGGGGTGGGGAGTAGCTAGGTGCTGGGACTTGGGCTCTAATTTGCTGTATGTTTTACCTTGGTTTGTATGTATGTTTGTGCTTTCCCTGTTATCAACTGATTTGTGGTGTTTGTGTATATATTTATTTGTGTGGTTAATGATGTGTGGTATGAAAAGTTATGGTTGCCAGTGTAAATATTTTGTAAATATTTATTTTTTTTATTTTTTCTATCGAGATGATCGATATTTTTTTTTCAAAAATTTTCGAGAATATTTTGCACTTGTAAATATTTTCTTTCTATCGAAATGATCGATGTGTTGCAAAAATTTTCGGTTTTTATTTTTTTTGGGTTTCTCGGAGTTTGTTTACGGTTCTTTTACCGAGAATAGTCCCATTGAACCGAATGTCATAGTTAGTGACCGTTCCCTATGATGGATGGATGACGACCGTCTTAAGGGAAATGTAGTCGGTAGGAGTAGGATTTTAATTTGTTTTTAATTTTTCTTTGGTGGATTGCATCAATGAACTGTAGTTGCTTTATGGTTGCAAAAATTTCGTTGCGTGTGTAACTGATGTTCAAAATGTGAAAATGATTCATTTGAGAGCATGCAATTTAGTAAATATGTTGAGTTACCTAGGCTATAGAATTTGATTCAGTATGATTGAGGCTTAATTTTGAATTCATGTGGTTGGCTAATTAGAGAGTCTGTGAATGCATCTTGATTCGAGCATGTGCATGAAGTGTGAAGTGAGGTTTTGGTATTCCATGCCATTGTGAATTGTCTAGAACTTGCCTGGTGTGTATACAAAACGAAATGAAGGAAGTGTAGTGTTGGATAGGATGTAGGCATTTCTTTGTTTTAACCGAGAGTTTCCATTTTTTTTTGTCGAATTCTACCTTTCTATATGTTGTATACCCTAGTTAGCTCGTTGAGCCTTTAGCCGATTTCTTTCTTTTGTCCAAAATTGTATAAACTAAGCTTTATTCCTTCTTTTCATTAGCCTTAAAGTCTATACGAAGCTCTTAAGCGCTTACAAAGAAAAGAAAATGTTTCCCAAAGTGTTAAAGAGTGAAAAGAGTGAAAAGAAAAAGAAAAGCAGAGTGAAGAAAGAAAAGATGATGTTGAAGAGGCACTTGTTGTAATTAAATGATATTGAGGGTACATGAAAACCCTTTGTTTTGTGTCAAGTGTGTTTGATGAAATGGGCAGTACGAAAGTAAACCAGCATGAATGGGAGAAAAAGAGAAAAGAGAGGAACAATGTCCATGAGTCGATGGGAATGTGTCGAAAAGGCGCTTAAGGATGCTAGCGACTATTATTGGCTAATCCAATATATATACTAGATCCATAGCCCCGTTACAACCCATTAAAGTCCTGCGTGATCTTACATTGCATGTCTTTATATTAGTGGAGTAATACACTAAGGGCAAGCCTATGGGTCATGACATGATGCATGTGAATTCTTTTGGGAGAGTGAGTGAAATTAATTTTTATATGCCCCTACTTGAATGTTTGTGTGTTGCATGAACAAAAAGGGGAAGATTCTCTTGAGTTGTGAGGGCACATGCTTGATGAAAGATTGATTTTCGTGTCGGATTTCTTGATTAGCTGATTTGCATGAGTTTGCCGATATCAAGAATCAATTCTTAAAGTCTAGGAAGTCTTGATGTATTAAAGGTCATTGTATTGTAAGACCAAGCATGTTTTCGTGATGATTTGCAAAAATTGAATAATCGGTATGACCGTAGCGTAAATGGTCGCACCATAGTGACGAAGGTTGGGATGTAATTTGCATGAGTTGTGTATGTGTTGTTCGAGGACGAACAAGGATTTAAGTGTGGGGTAAGTGATCTTGGGCAGATTTATATGCCCAAGTGATACTCAAACGTATTATTTTCGCCTTTTTTATGTGTAATGTGTATATATTCTCATGTAATTGGTAATAAAATGTGAATTTATACTAACCAACATGATTAGCATTTGTTTTGCAGGTAAATATGATTTTTAGGAGCTAAAATGCATGTTGGAACTATATCGGAGTTGGACTTGGATACGAGCGTGGAAAAGACATTGGAATGCACAAATTATAGGGGCTCCGCGATGGAGCCGTGCCACGCTACCATCGCGGAGGCACACTGCCTGGAGAGGGAATTAAATGGCAAATTCCAGTGAGGCCTCGCGACAGCTCCATGGCACGGAGATAGGCCTCCGCGTTGGCCTCCGTGCCACGTTGAGGCTAATTTACCGGACCCTGGATTTCCAGTGAAGGTCCGCGTCCACGCCGTGTCACGGAGGCAGTGCTCCACGTTGACCTCCGTGACACGTTGCTTGTTATTCCGGGAAAAATTTCCCTCTAGTATAAATAGCACACTTAGGTTTATTTTAATTAGGGAGTTTTAGTTCAGACTTGGTGGAGCTAGGACGTGGGTTAGCAGCAGTTGAGGGACAAAAAAGCTAAGAGATTTCTTCTCTTCCTTTCTTCTTTCAATCAATTGTATGTATGATTTACACTTGTTTTAGGATGATCAATCCACAAATGAGTGGCTAATTCTCTTCCTTGCTAAGGTTTTGAACATGTGTAGTGAATTTTGATTGTAAATGATATGGTTTTATTCTTCTTCTTTCATGTTGTTCTATTAATTCTTGTTCTTACTGCATTAGTGCTTGGCCGACATTAATGTACATCTAAAAAGTCCAATTTCACTCGAGAGAGCAAGAAATTGGAAAGTTGTGAATTAATAGGGTATTGTTCTTAACTTGATTTGGGAAAATTGGGTTTTGATGTGCTTTCCTGATAGAAATATACTTGAAAGCCGTATTAGTCAATTGAGGAACCGGAATTGTATTGCTAGGTCGTAAATTGCATTTGATCACAGAAATGTAGACGAATGGTTTATGATTCTTAAGTGAAATTAAATACGAGAGTTTTAATTTCTAGGCTAATGTTCTTGGCTAGCAACATGAAGAAGAGATTAACCGAATTATTATTACAATCGAATTCATTACTTGTTCTTAACCTTGGCATGCTCATATCCATAGTTTAAATTCATAGTAAATAATTCTTAATAGTTTTAGTATATATTTTATAAACAGAAACTCAATTAACTGTTGGTTACGTTGTTGTTAGCATAGCTAGAAGTAAAATAAGAATATAGTATACTTAGGCAATTTTTACATACCCTGAGCCTCCTTGGATCGATACTTGGCTTACTTAGCCACTTTATTACTTGTTTGACTACGTGCACTTGCGTGTCGGTTTTATAACCCCAACAACGCACCAAACACCCGACCTACCCATGTTGTACACAAAACTGAAAATAGTCCAAACTAGGACATGGCTCTTGGAAGAGAGGAGCATACCACTATTCTGCTGAAATCTGGCTCCTACTATGTCCAATGATCTGAGCCTCGGCCTATACCTGCAGCACAATTGCAGGAAGGGTCCCAAGATGAAGGGACGTCCGTACGAATAAAATGTACTAGTATGTAAGGCTGAAAACCGTAAACATGTAAGATAAAAATGATAACTAGGCCAGAAATAAGGAGTAGTAACAACCCGAAATCTTGAAAATAGAAAACTGACAATAACTCATTATTGAAGTGTAAATGTAACCATCTAATGCACAACAAAGACTGTAATTGAAATGCCAGTAGACGGTCAACCATAAAATCTATATACAATTCATCCAGCTAGTGTACCACACTGGGGTAAAAATAAAAATACCTTCAGCAGGTATACCATACCAGGGTAAAATTCGTCCAGCCGGTGTACCACACCGAGGTAAAATAGCAAGACCTCCAGACGGTGTACCACACCGGGGTAAAATCAATAAATCTTAGAAAAAATCATAAATGGAGCTGATATGGCTTATACTGGACCAGCTCAATACGTACAGCATAGAAATGACGAATACTAAACATGTGTCCTGCATAGGCCTCCTTCGTGATGCATAACTGGAACTGAGTACATATAACGTGTAAAGCTAGAAAATAGAACTTAAATGCATGTATTAAAAACGTGTATAAATCATAAGGAACTACGGATGACCTAAGAGTTTCAACAAAATTTATAGATCGTGTTCAAGGGACATTAAACCTCAAAAACTAGCTAGCTTGTCGTTCGGCTTAAGGGAAAGGGATTATGAAATCTCTCCATGGCCTGACATATTTCATAACATACACATAAGATAAAGGAACACCATAACCAGGTAATCCTAATTCGATAAGCTCGTTTACCCTCAATAGCTTGCGACATCTTTACGTGGCTTAAAATCGTTTACACGTCCTCATCTTGGCTCTTTCACCAATTTCAGTTAGCAATCAGACCTTTAAACACATTTAAAATCACATATATATACACATGACATACAGTAAGGACCAGCTAACATTGTCCACGCTGACGGGTCTCCAACTCAATGTACAACTACGACAACAATCAACACACTATCACACTTTAGATGTCTCACTTCGGCTAGGCATAATCTTAAAATTTATCCTTAGTAAAACATGGAACTTTAAAGCTTAAATGAAGCTTAACATACTTCCTCAATACTTTTAAATAGGTTGCTGTCTCATTCGATTCACAACACACGAATCGTGCTTAAAAGAATGATAGAAACCTTTCTCCGGTGAGCTTTTCTCTAGCCAATTTCCTATCTCAATGATCAGCCTTCAACCTCCTTAATCGATTGTTTTTACAGGTCAACGACAAGATTAATCCATAGAGAAAAATTCAGCCAAAATAACTAACTATAGGCAGTCACAATAGCAATAACAACACACGGCAACATCAACAACATTTAGCCATTTTGTCAACTAGTTTTCACTAACTTTTGAGGGAGAAACAAGAGGGATATTTTACCTTAGTTTTTCTGTAATTCTACCCCTAAATATGAAGTATAATTCCAGCAAAAGAAACAGCCAAAAATCCAAAAAGCCAAAAAGCCAAAAAGCCAAACAGCCAAAAAGCAAAATAGCAAAACTTAGCTCACAAACAGTCCATTGGCAGCTCACTTAGCTGCCAATTTCTAGATTTTCGCTTTGCAATTTGAGAGGTTTAAAAGGGGAAAATCCTTACCTTTTCTCCTGATTTTAACACCTACTCAAAGATGGATATATCGGAAGTCCAAATAGATTTTGAAATGAAAAAAAAATTCTTCAAAACCTTGCCAAAATGACCTACAAAACAGCCCCTAACACACTTGGCAAGGTAATCTCAACTTATCTTGTGATTTTCTTGAACTTTGCTTGATGTTCCTCCTTGATTTTCTTTGTCCTAGATGCTGGAATTGAGCGATAAATGGAATCCTTAGCAAGCTGGTCGATTCAGATTTAGCTGAAAATGTTTTCTACAAGTGAAAAATCAGATTTTAAGTAAATAGGGTGGTGGAGCTGCTAGGGCGTCATGCCCGCATCACCGCTCGTGATGCTTCGGTAAATGCCCATAACTTCTTACTACAAACTCCAATGGACAAGAGGCTTGATGTTCTGAAAACTAGACTCAAAAACCTTTAATTTGATAGGCCGTGGGGCTTCTAATTCATTATATTTTTGGAGATGTGATTGTTTAAAGTTGACCCTTACTTATGAACTTCACATACTCTTTGGTTTTTTGATCGTAAAGATTTCCCTTGTCATCTACGACCAATATACAACCCATACTTTCCTTAACCTAGAATAAAAACATCAAATAATCACCAAAAAATTTCTAGGGTGTTATAATGATAGTGAAAGGAAACTCTCATTTATATCCATACATACCTGGGTAAACTAAATCTCAACTTGACTTTGAAAGCCCAAGAGAATTGGAGAAGAATTTAAGGGACTCAAGCTTGACCTTCAAAGGGGAACATCTAAACTTTGCATGCATAGGAGTCGAATGAATTAGAATAGGTTAAACTCCCTTAATACACTTCTTTCAAGGCTTAAAACAACGAGTTTAGGGCATAGGAGCTTAGGAATTACAAAAATGCCCTTACTGTTCGAGATAAAAATCACACTGCTAGGTGCCATGACTCATACAATGAGTCGTCCTTCAGTACCACGACTCGTTACATCGCTCGTTATAGCCCTCCACTTTTCCCCCAGTCTCTGATCTTCAAGAAACGCTGGGACAAGATGAGTCATTACAAGCCACAATGACTCGTTACTTCCTCTCATCATCACCACTGACCTTATATACATAGCTTTCGGAATTTCCCCAATGGGTGCCAACCACAAGTCGTTACAAGTCAAAATGGGTCGTTGGACTGTCCGTTGTCACTGCGTCGCCTTTTTCTGCACCTTCTCACGAGTACTAACCATGACTCATTATTCCCTACAATGAGTTGTACAATAACTCGTACCATCCAACACTGACACCTCAGAGAAAACCAATGACTCCAGACCACGGCCTGTCACATCATCTAATTGATCATCCCTTGACTCGTTACTATAGGGCCTCCTTCTGCAAATTTTGACCAAGAGCTGTCCCATGACTCGTTACTCCTTACCATGACTCCTACCACGAGTCGTTCTGAGGCATTTTTCCAAACTTTTTCTACTGATCACATTTGAAATCCTGAGTCTAGTCTTAGGGACTTTTAGGGTATTATCAATATCTCCCCCTTGGGACATTCTTTCTTGAATGTGGACTAAACATACGAAAAAGGCTAGGGAAAGAACTGAAATCCCAAATACTGAACATCTGAAACTAGAAACTAACTGAGTGACTGACTCCGGGATGAAATACATGACTGAACTGAATTCATAATTCATACATACATGCTAAAACATGAAAGGAACTGACATACATGAACTTGATGGGAAACTGAATGGAGTACTAAGGAGGAAACTAATACCTCATGTTGAAACTGAGCTGGAAAGGAAAAGATACGGGTATCTAGACATCATATCTTCTTTGGCTTCCCACATAGCTCCCTTAACAAGTTGATTCCTCCACAAAACCCACACTGATGCTACTTCTTTGTTTCTCAATTTTCGAACCTGATGATCAAGGATCTCAACTGGGACCTCCTCATTGGTAAGGCTATCTTTCACCTCTATGCTCTCCACCGGAACAACCAAGGTTGGGTCACCAATGCACTTCTTCAATAGAGATGCATGGAAAATTGTATGTACCGAGGCTAACTCTGCTGGTAGCTCTAACTCATAGGCAACTTTGCCAACCCACCTCAAAATCCTATAAGGACGAATATATTAGGGACTAAGCTTTCATTTCTTCCCTAACCTAATCACTCCCTTCATTGAAGACACCTTCCGAAATACTCAATCATCAACCTTGAACTCAATCTCTTTTCGCCTAATATCTGTATATGACTTATGATTACTATGAGTTATTTTCATCCTTTCCCTAATAAGATGAACTTTCTCCATGGCCACACGAATGGAATATAGCCCTAATAATGTATCCCCACCTACCTCAAACCATCTATTAGGTGATCTACACCTTCGCCCACAAAGAGCCTCAAATAGAGCAATCTGAATGCTGGATTGTTAACTATTATTGTAGGCAAACTCGATAAGAGGCAGGCGATCATCCCAACTACCCTTGAAATAATTCAAACATGTTCTAAACATATCCTCAAGAGTTTGAATGGTCCGCTCAGCCTGACCATCTATCTGCGGGTGAAAAGTCGTGCTAAGCTTGACCTGAGTATCAAGTCCCTTCTGAAATGATCTCCAAAATTGTGAGGTAAACTGAGTACCTCTATCTAAAATGATGGACAAAGGAATTTCATGCGAATGAACTAATTACCGAATGTAGAATCTCGCATAATCCTCAGCTGAATAGATAGTCTTGACCGGTACAAAATGTGTTGCTATGTCAACCTATCTACAACCACCCTAATAGGGTCATACTGTCAGCAAGTATAAGGCAAACCTGTAATGAAATCCATGTTGATCTCTTCCCACTTTGAAGTAGGGGTACAAATTTCTTGTAGAATACCTACAGGTGTTTGATGCTCAACTTTCACTTGTTGACAATTCGGACACTTAGCCATAAACTTCGTTGTGTCCTTCTTCATGACATTCCACCAATAGACCTCCCATAGATAACGGTACATCTTGGTGGCACCTAGATGGATAGAACATCAAGAGCCATGAGCCTCACCCAACATCTTCTCTCTCAAGTCATCAACACCCGAAATAGATAAACGAACCTGATAACGAAGTACACCATCTCCCCCTTGGGAAAAGGCCTCCACCTTTTGATTCTTGATAGCTTCCTTTAACTTTACAAAGATAGGGTTCTCATATTGCGTATCTTTATCCTCGGTCACAAATGAAGATTCTAAACTATTCTGAACAATGACACCATCGTCTGCCGCATTAACAAGGAAAACGCCAAAACGAGCAAGCCTATGAACATCCTTTGCCAACTCCTTCCTCCCATCCATAACATGAGACACACTCTCCCTGAAAAACCTAATAAGGGCATCCTCCACTATATTGGCCTTGCCCAGATGATAAAGGACTCTCATGTCATAGTCCTTGAGAAACTCTAGCCACCTCCTTTTTCACAAGTTTAGGTCCTTTTGAGTGAATACATACTGAAGGCTCTTGTGGTCCGTGAATACATCCACATGCACCCCATACATGTAGCATCTCCAAATCTTTAATGCAAACACTACTGCTGCCAACTCTAGGTCAAGCGTCGGGTAATTTTTCTCGTGAGTCTTAACCTGTCTTGAGGCATATGCAGTGACCCTACCATGCTGCATCAACACACAACCAAGACCAACACTAAAAGCATCATAATACAAAACGAACCCATTTGTTCCCTCGAGTAGAGTCAATATTAGTGCTGAAGTGAGTCCGGTCTTTAGTTCCTGAAAACTCTTCTCATAGGCATACGGCTGATAACGTAAAAAATATATCCCTAATGCAAAGAATATACACGACCGAAGTATCAAAACAAGTAACCCAAAGATTGCCAGGTTCGAATCCCACGAAGACTAGGGAATAATAATTTCAAGTATCGATTGAGAAATTGATGTTATCTTGCACCACGTAGATTTAATATAAAAACAAATAAAATTGGGGGAGTTGAAATTTTTAGAGAATTGTTTTGGTTGATTTAGTGAAATAAAATAGAAAGATCAACTAAGTTGTCAACAAGGGTGTGAAAGACAAGAGGTGCAGTATAGATGAAATACTAACTAGATCGGGACATGCCAGGTCATCTTATAAGCTCAACAAGTGTAAATAATCTCGGGAAGTGGATAATTATAGCTTTTCAGCCTTCTAATTACCTCTCACTAGAATTTTGTCAAACCCCTAGTTACAATTTCGCTCAACCCGAATTGATTTAGATTAGCAACTGCACTATTCCTAGCTATTAGCTGCTAATAAGGAAAGAGAATGCAATTTCAGCTATTTTTGGATTAATTTCACACTCTCTTCTCCACACCCACTACTAAATTCACTTCCGATACTTAATTATTCTTTTTCAAGCAACACTCAAGCAAGAATAGATAGACTCATATCATAATCAACGGATATTCCTTTATATACTGAAGAGAATCTGATAGATTTACACTTGCATGAACAATATGAAGATGACTCTAGCAATACCCAATCCAATTAAGTATTATCATGACACAGTTCTAGTTAATGATTTTAGTTAATCATAGTTAAGAAATTCAAAAACACATTCATCAATAGCATCATTGACTTTAATAGCAAGAGTAGATAAATCAACTTCACAAAATATTCTTCAATAATATCTGAAACATACTAGTACCAAGAGGAAATAGAATAGAGTGCTTTCTACAATTTTCAATTAGAATCTCCCTCTCTTAGCTAAGAAAATGTTCTTTAGCTAAAAGGGGAAACAATGATGTCATGTAAGCTTTTTTTCTCTCAATCTCTCTATTTCTATATTTCCCTTTGCATATCCCAGTACAAAGTACTTTTTCTCTATTTATATCATGAAAAGTAGGGCAGTTTTTATCTCTTTTTTAGTGTTGGACGATTATACCCCCATGAGCACCGTTCTGGAACTGGCGGAAGCATTGTCGGTTTGTCGGTTAAAATTCATGAACCGTCGGGTGTCTTTTCTGCATCTTCACTAAATTCTAGTGAAACAGGCGGTTCACCCAGTGTTTCACCGATGCCAATCCGTGAATCATCGGGTCTCCAAGACATTTTCTAGAACTTTTTCATATCATTCGGCGACTCAGCATTGGAAAGTCGTGAACCGCCGATGGAATTAATCCTCTAAGGCAATTATATTCGGTCTTTGGCTAGCGTCTCGTTGGTTTTCATCTATGAACCGCCGATTTACTCTCACTCCCTTCTTTTTGCTTCATTTCTGCTCTTTTCTTCACTTTTAGCCATCTGCACTCAATGAAAGCAAAAAGGGCATAAAATCCAAATAATCAACTCAAGAACGAAACAAAAACTCATGTTTTAGAGCCTAATGAGTTGGTAAATTACCAACTCATCAAACCCCCAAACTTAAATCATTGCTTGTCCTCAAGTAATGTTGTACTCAATTATTGAGGAATATGCCACCTCTCTTCACAATTAGACCTCGCCAATCACTTGGACTATGACAACCCCATAAATACTCACTACGCTCACCGAAAAAGAGAAAATACCCCAAAATACTAAAATAACGAAGATGTTTCAAATAGGCAACCACTTTCTACCATGCAAAGCTTATGAAAGGAATCATTTAGCAGAACAAGGGCATTGCTCAACCAAGTAGCACACATAGAATCTCAAGTTATAATCACTGTAAATTCAAAGCTTGCCTTAGAGTTTACACTCCTTTCCCTATTTTCACCTTAACTCTGAATGCTCTTGCATCCCCTAAAAAAGAATGATGTCGCACACCAAAATAAGGATCCCTATTCTTTTGGTCATGTGATGATTTGAATGCACACAAGGAATTTTTTGGAAGAGACAATCACATTCACTCTCCCAAAAGAAATCTTCATGCATACACTTGACCCATAGGCTTTACCTTCATGTAATTCTCCACTAATGTAGAGTAGCTGCACCTAGAATCATTTAGGACTTGTGGGTTATGATGTAGGCTCGGGGTAAGGGTAGGATGAATATATGGTTATAGTGACTAGATCTTCCCTAATGCTTTTTGTGGCATACCTTACATCAATTCCACTCACTTCACCTTCTTTCCCTTCTTTCCTTGTTGATGACTTTCATTTCTTTAACACTCCCCCTTATTACCCCTTTTGCTTTCACAACTAGCCTTATTACATCAAGAGGAAACACCAATTCACACAAATTGTCTTTTTCTTTTTGATTATCCTTTGGTGCACTTGGACAAAAGGCGGTGTTCCCTTCACACGATAATTCTTATCTTCCCCCTTTGTTTTGCATACCCCCAAAATTAGGCTTTTCCCTCATCTTTAACAAATATTTTTATCACTCCCTTTTTCTTAGGCCTTAAGCCTCATTTCATCGTTTATCTTGTCACTAGCATTTAGGGAGAATGGGGGCCAAAAAGTGGTATTAATGTTATACCCTGTAGGATTCCCGGCACCTAGATGACCTATTCGCACGTTGGTTAAGCATATTAGAAGTCCATACGTGCTAAAGAAAGGCCCGGAAAAAAAAGATCGGAAGAGAAACCTGTCGAACCATCGCGGAAGGAGCCGAGGCAGAGCCCCACCGCGATGGCAGCGTGTCACGGAGGTGAGGCCTTCGCGTTGGCTCCATGACACGTTGGCCTTGTCCAGGCCCAAGTATATAAAGCCCCACTTCGGTTTTAAGTCATTTTAAACTTATACTTTCCAGTGAAACAGAGGGGAAAGATCAGAGGGAGAAAAGGAACGAAGGGGGTAATATAATTTTCATCCAATTACGCTGCTAAACGTTGTCCAAACTCAAATTAACCTCAGATACTGAGGTATTTAGCAGTAGAGAGCATTCCTACGGATTTAGTTTCGTGAAATACGGCCGACGAATCATCGAGCTACCGAGCTAAGGTAAGTGGAATTGCTCTAAACTAGTGTCTATGTGTTCCTAGCTGTGAAGTGAATATTTCTTCCTTCTGGACCTCTGGAAAATAGCGAGTTTTCGACCGTCTTTCGATAAGCCTAAGTTTAGGCTATAAATTACATCGAAGTGACGTTGTTCATTTAAAATAAAGTTATATTTGGTATTACTTGATATATATATGAATGCAGCTGGGAGGAATAGTTGAAATACCGACCAAGCTACGCCAGTTAGTCGGGAAATCAGAAACGAAGGTATGTAAAGCTAGTTTCCTCGGCAAGTTAGTAATCTCAGTACAGTAAGGTAATTTGAAGGCCAGTAGAATGTTCAGAAGTCATGTGTTATGTTTATTACGAATGTTGGTACGATATTAGAAGCATCAGGTCATAATTAGTATGACACTTGCTAGCATGATATAGATTCTAACATAAGTGTTAGGAACTGCATAGCATGCTCAGTACATGATGTAGTACAAAAGGTTAGGATATCATCGTATTCAGTTGAAACCCAGTAAAGCAATGTAATATCTGTAAGGCACCTCAGAAGTAGAATGATAGGTTAAAATGAAGTTTAGAAAGCATGTTAGAAATAGTAAATCATGTTACTATAGAAACTCAGCATACAGCATAGTTTTCAGCAGAAAGACTATATCTTGTTCAGCATTAGACTCAGTACAGTGTGGGAGAAGATTATATTTACACATATATGCTATTATCAGCCTCAGCATGTATTAAGTACGTACATATTACTATTACTAGCTTAGCATATAGTATGTACAGATACCTTACTACTATTAGCTTCAGTATATGGGATATGCAGATAGTATTACTAGTTGAGACCACTGTATTGTCTTGGGGTTGGATTACCTAGCATCCATGACCGCCCCAGGGTTAATAGCTGTATCGACTCGTCCGCTAGAGGACGAGGATACGTCGCTCTACGGAGTGGCATGCCGTCCCACAGGGGATGAAGATGGGATGCCAGTTTTCCCCATATTGTGCCTTGATCGGCCCTTACACACCCCTGTCGAGCAGATACGCCCGAGTGTTGACTCAGGAGTCCTTCGGACTCAGATGCAGTTATAGTCAGGGGCTCAGCGAGCCCAAGTGCATACCCAGGGGATCGGCAGGATGCTTATAGCGATTATAGGAGATGGGATGACTGGGGTAGGGGTATAGATTCTTTGCTGGTTGTACCTCCCAGCTTATGGGGGTCGGCTAAGGTTTGTGTGTGCTATATTATGTTATGTTATGTTATGCCATGTTACATTAGACACGAATAGATCGGCAGTAGAACGATACATCTCTAGGTATGACTCCTACTCCTTCCAGTATAATTAAGAGAAGGTATGATTTACATTATCAGACAGTTAATCTATTCCTTCCTACTTCAGTTTCATCAGTTGTATTGTTGTTTTCAGATATTTCTTTCAGTTATTGCTTTACATACTCAGTACCAGTGGTACTGACGCCCAGTGGGGCACTGCATTACTTGCCTGCAGGTACTCATAGACGAGCAGGCGATACCTCGTGATTCCTGTCAGCGATCGAGTATTCAGCTCCTATCATCCGGAGACTGAATCCCAGAGGTGTATTTCTTTTTCTTTGTTGTACAGTACGGGTAGGTCGGGGCCCTGTCCCGATCATTTCTATTGCTATTCCTAGAGGCTTATAGTCTGTATATATTTCCCTGTGGTCAGATGAGCCGGTCGTGTGGGGCCGTGCAGTTGTATAGCTGTTAGTACTTCTGTTTCCTTTATATTGGCCGTGTGGGGCCATAGCTTGACAGTAGTGGTGACCTTACCGGTCACGTAGTTATCAAGTATTTCATCGTTGAGTTACAGATAACTAGACAGCATGGCGGCCTTGTCGGCCCGCATAGGTTTCCCTATATTGATATGTTTCTGGTTAGCTGTCGTCACAGGTACAGGTAGCTATAAGCCTAGTCGGCCGGAGGCTGTATTTACAGCCGTCATATAGCCCGTTGTTTCCCTGAATCTGAGTTAGAGCCAGCCAGGCACCAGATGTGCTTAGACTCAGCAGTCTAGCAGTTCAGGTCCTAGTAGGGCACTAGGTGCCAGTCATACCCCCCAAGGCAGGGTGTGACAATTAAGAATGGTCTTAAGGCTTGTAATGTGGTTGCCAAAGAAAGGGTTTAAGGCTCAACATTTTCTAACAAGAATCAATGCTCATGAAGGGCATATGGGTGAAGTGACTAGACAAAGGGAAGCCTAAACACATGTTCTTGGCGCCACTACATCTAGGATTTCACCTTGAATCACATTTGGGGCAAGTCCTAGACAAGATGTAATGCATGAGATTCATCAAATATATCCTCACCATACAAGGATCACCCTTAAAGGGTCTACATGAGTCATTCTCACAAAAGGCACCAAATTATGACATCAAAGCAAGCAAACATCATAAGCCAAGCAGAGAATTTTACAATGTATGACAAAGAATGTTGTGCTACAGTGTCAACACTTTCTCATTATCTCCATTTTCATTCCCTTGTTTTTACAATTCCATTTCAACAAAAAAAAAATTGTTGGTGGTGCCTCTCAAAACAACTTCACAAAAGACC
The DNA here is from genome assembly GCA_035772735.1 of Datura wrightii. Lineage (NCBI taxonomy): Eukaryota > Viridiplantae > Streptophyta > Magnoliopsida > Solanales > Solanaceae > Datura > Datura wrightii. The sequence continues at coordinate 167,178,740 of JASDFA010000016.1, forward strand.
CAAAGAAACATGGCTTTTTCCCTTAAGAATGTCGCCACTCAATCCATCATCGGGAAAAACCAACCTGGTTCGACAATAAAAATAACAAAAATAAAAGAGAATGTTCCTTGGAAAAGAATCGTGGTCAAAAGGAAACCCTCAGAGTTTTAATTTCTACACTCTAATTTACAATGGAGAAAAAGGAATAAGACTTTGGGTTCATTTCATTAAAGATTTTTCAAGATTTGGAATTCAAAACAAAGACCCCATTTAATCATTAATCATCCACCATAAAAAGATACTGAACCAAACTATTCATTCATTCATTTGAAAACAGGACACACCCGCCAAGAGTAATTGCTAATCATTAAAATAAAACATAACAGCCCGAAAAAGGCTGGACTACTCAAATTCAAATAAAACACAAGAATCATTAAAAGAAACATTCATCCTTGGCCCCCTCATCAATTGCACTCATCCCTCCCCCACTTAAGAGCATACATTGTCCCAATGTAAATATGCAAAAGAGAAAAGGACTAGGAACTCCCTGAGTGGGTTACTCCTCTTCATCATCAGCATCTTCCTCACCACCAAAACTGCCACTGGCCTTACCTAGCCCAATGAAATCATCTCCTAGCCCTTCAAATAGATCATCAATTGGCCCCCGAACCGAGCAAGGAGCAGCCATTGTAGAATCCAAGGCACTCATTTTTGGAACTTCTACTGATGTCTGATTCTTCCACTAGTGCATCTCTGTTGGAGGGAAGTGAATTCCCCTTCTACTATAGCCACCCTCTTGCATAGAGTGGCGACATTCTCGTATAGTGACTTGAGATCCTTCTTGATTGTTTTGGCAATGAGTGCTGGGAGGATCTTATCCAAACATTAAAGTTAGCTTTAGTGTGAGTTTGTCAGCTCCACAAGTTGGTGGAGACCACTTGGCTGATAGGATTGTGGAGGGGGAGAAGCTCCTCGCTGAGGAATGTCACCTGATGCTTGGCCCTACATTTCAGGCTGGGGCACATTTGACTCTGGGGTGATTGGTGATTGGGTTGACCCATGGGAGAAGGATACTTCTTGCACTCCAAAGGCCTACAGTTGCTTATTTTTCACTGCCCGTGCCTCGGCATCTCTCTTCCGCTTAATATCTTTCACACCGAAGCAAAGGAAGGAGTTTCATCTGGGAATAGAGACTCCCCAACTGTTGTGCAAAGCTGGGAAATTAAGAAAGCGTAGGGCATTGAGGTACTGGACTGCCAGGCCTTTTTCTTCATTTGTTGAGTGACAACTTCCCCGAAGTTGATGGGGACTCCCGTCATTATGAAAGCAATAAGGATGGTGGTTTCAAGGCTGACCCTTTACTCATTTTTAGAGGGGATGATCCGGGGTCAAACAAAATTAATCCACAGCTTTACCTCAAACTTCAAGTCATGGAGAGAAATTTCGCCACCCATAGAGGCCCACATGGGATTACCCCCAGCTATGATGTGGCCTACACAAGAGAACTGATCCTTCATATCAGCCACTCTTTCCATATACTCCATAGCGGAGTCAACTTCATCCTCCCAGAACAGGTAATTTATGGCCGTCGGGGTTATATCAACCTCCACTGCCCGGATTATCACTGATGGCAAGCATGGGAAATCATCCACTTTTCCCCTATGCTGTATACTCTCCTGTCAGGCCTAATATGAGGCATAGAATTCAGCTACCAAGCTGGGGTAGTATGGTGGAAGTGGGTTGGAAAATGCATGCCACTGCCTGTCAGTAAACTAAGCGGTGATGTTGGGAAAATCACCTTTCAACCCTACCAAGTCGAACCACTTCTCCACGGTGATTGAATGGCTTTGGAAACTGATGTAGTGATCGTGCATGTTGGGGATGCAGAAGATTATTGCTCCTTTGTGTTGGCCTAAGGTGGGGCAATCTTTGCCTTGCCATTGCCTTTGCTATTAGAAGAGGCAGGGGCCTTTCCCTTTCCTTTGTTTCTTGTTGAAGACATGGTTTGTTTTTCTGCAAGAATTATTTTAGTGACCAGAATTTGAAGTATAAATTAAAAGAAAAGAAAACTAGTCTAAGGAAAAATTGAGAAACAAGGGAAAACCAAACAATCATTTAAAGACCCAATAGCACCAGCGGGTCGCAGAAGGCATTTCGCAGACCATCGATTCCCCACCGATGCCTTACAAGAAATTGGGCAAGTGAGAAGGTTTCACCGGCTTAAGTGGCAAATCGCCGATCCAGGTTCGCGAACCCGTCGGTGTAGCGCGGGATACACTCAGTGGTCAGAGCTAATTTTCAAAGTGAACCGGCGCTCCATCAACGATTCCGCTGAATTTGACCGGCGAATTGTCGGACCCTGTCGTCCCAAAATTTTAACTCACTATTCACAGGCACCAAATAACACACACTCACATCAAACATAAAAAAACAACACTACTCCATTCAAACACATATTCATGATGTTTAGCCCTTAAGAATGGCGTCACCCGGTCTATCATCGAGAAAGACGTTGTGCTTTATGCAAATGGGTTACTCAAACTTCATCCTTTTCATAAAGCACATCCCCATCCCATTCAACAAGCATGTCTCATTCAAAAATTTAACAAGGAAGGGAAACAATGTATTACTCCTAAGGAATCAAGCTCCAATGATAAAATTAAGACAAGGGCAAAAAAATTGTTACCAAATTGGAAGATTTCTTACACACACTTGAACTTCAAAAAGAGCTTAACTAAGTCTTTCAATGGAACCTTTAGATAGATGTAGTGTAGGGAGTGTGAATGTAGTGAGTATGTTAGTGAAATGTAGAGGGGGTTTTATAGGTGGAGAATGGAAGTGTTAGAAGTTGATGGAAAGGTGGAGAGTTTAATGTGGGTGTGTGTTGGTGGAAAGTGGGAAGGTGGAAAGGTGGGAAAATGAAAAGATTGGAAAAGTTTTAGTCTGATTGACTCTTAAATGATATTTGTTATATTGAAGGGATGGCATATTTCCAAGAAGTTTCTCAAATGACAATTCGCATCCTCACTTGGTTTTCTGCCAAAGAGCCCCTTCATTTGCAATAAGTGAAGCATGGTACTTGTGACATGACACTGCATTCCCTACAGTTGGTGGTAGGCAAATAGCTCCTGCAACTTCCGACATCACCGGATTATCTTCCTCGAATTCCATGTTATCCTCTACTGAGCTATCCCCTGCTTAGGAGTGATGACTCATGTTGTTATGAGATCCTAAAAACACAGCAAACTCAAGTTAAGTAGCTACAATGAAAAACTATTTAAACTTAACAATCAACACAAGATCATCAAGCGCTAGTCCCCAGCAACGGCACCATTTTTTATAACGTCCAAAATATATCCTTAATGTAAAAAATATACACGGACAAAGTATCAAAACAAGTAACCCAATGAGTGTCGGGGTCGAATCCCACGAGGACTAGGAAATGATAATTTCAAGTACCGATTGATAAATTGATGTTAGCTTGCACCACGTTGATTTAATATAAAAGCAAATAAAATTGGGGGAGTTGAAATTTTCAGAGAATTATTTTGGTTGATTTAGTGAAATAAAATAGCAAGATCAACTAAGTTGTCAACAAGGGTGTGAAAGACTAGAGGTGTAGTATAGATGAAATACTAACTAGATCGGGACATGCCAGGTCATCTTATAAGCTCAACAAGTGTAAATAATCTCGGGAAGTGGATAATTATAGCTTTTCAGCCTTCTAATTACCTCTCACTAGAATTTTGTCAAACCTCAAGTTACAATTTCACTCAACCCGACTTGATTTAGATTAGCAACTGCACTATTCCTAGCTATTAGCTGCTAATAAGGAAAGAGAATGCAATTTGAGCTGTTTCTGGATTAATTTCACACTCTCTTCTCCACACCCACTACTAAATTCTCTTTCAATACTTAATTATTCTTTTTCAAGCAACAATCAAGCAAGAATAGATAGACTCATATCATAATCAATGGATCTTCCTTTATATACTGAAGAGAATCTAATAGATTTACACTTGCATGAACAATATGGAGATGACTCTAGCAATACCCAATCCAATTAAATATTATCATCACACACTTCTAGTTAAGGATTTTAGCTACTCATAGTTAAGAAATTCAAAAACACATTCATCAATAGCATCATTGGCTTTAATAGAAAGAGTAGATAAATCAACTTCACAAAATATTCTTCAACAATATCTGAAACTTACTAGTACCAAGATGAAATTAAACAGAGTGCTTTCTACAATTTTCAATCAGAATCTCCCTCTCTCAGCTAAGAGAATGTCCTTTAGCTAAAAGGGGAAACAATGATGTGATGTAAGCTTTTTTTCACTCAATCTCTCTATTTCTATCTCTCCCTCTGCATATCCCAGTACAAAGTACTTTTTCTCTATTTATATCCTAAAAAGTAGGGCACTTTTTATCTCTTTTACAATGTTGGACGATTATACTCCCATGAGCACCATTCTGGATCCGGCTGAAGCACCGGCGGTTCGTTGGTTAAAATCCATGAACCACCGGGTGGTCTTTTCTGCATCTTCACTAAATTCCAGTGAACACAAGCAATTCACCCAGCGTTTTGATGATGCTAATCCATGAACCGCTGGGTCTTCAAGCCTTTTTCCAGAATATTTGGATATCATTCGGCGACTCGCCACTAACAAGTCGCAAACCGCCAGTGGCATTAATCCTCTGAGGCAGTGATATTCTTCCTTTGGATGGCGTCTTGCCGGTTTTCATCTGTGAATCGCCGATTTACTCTCACTCCTTTCTTTTTTCTTCATTTATGCTCTTTTCTTCACTAAATCCATCTGCACACAACAAAAGCAAAAGGGCATAAAATCCAAATAATCAACTCAAGAACGAAACAAAAACTCAAGTTTTAGCGCCCAATGAGTTGGTAAATTACCAACTCATCAACGACCACTAAAATTTGACTTTCTTCTGGGTCAACTTAGTAATCGATGCTGCAATATATGAAAATCCTTCAATCAACCTCCTGTAGTAGCCAGCTAAACCCAAGAAGATCCTCATATCTGAAGGATTAATTGGTCTAGGCCAATTCTTTATCACTTCTATCTTTTGAGAGTCCACCTGCACACCCTTTATTGACACTACATGACCCAAAAATGCTACTGAGTTCAACCAAAACTCACACTTGCTGAATTAGCAAACAACTGGTGATCCTTGACATTCTATAGCATAATCCTCAAATGTGCAGCATACTCTTCCTCGCTCTGAGAGTATATGATAATATCTTTTATTAAGACAATCATGAACATATCCAAATATGTCTTAAACATCCTGTTCATTATATCTATAAAAGTTTTAGTAGCATTCGTTAGTCCAAAAGACATAACTACGAAATCATAGTGACCATAACGAGTCCTGAATGTTGTCTTCAGAATCTCACTCTCCCTAAGTTTGAGTTGCTGATAACCGGACCTGAGGTCTATCTTTGAGAAGCACTTAGCACCCTAAAGTTGGTCAAACATCATCAATCCTGGGGAGGGGATACTTTTTCTTGATTGTGACCTTGTGCATCTGCCGATAATCAATGCACATTCTAAGAGAACCATCCTTCTGTCGAAAAAATAGAACTGGTGCACCCCATGGGGATTTACTAGGCCTGATGAAACCCTTATCTTGAAAATCTTTCAACTATTCTTTCAACTCCTTTAGCTCGGCTGAAGCCATTCTATAAGGAGGAATGGATATAGGTTGCGTATCAGGGAGAAGGTCGATACCAAAGTCAATCTCTCCCTTGGGAGGGACTCCTGGTAAATCATTAAGAAACACCTCTAGATACTCACACGCTATAGGAACTGACTAAAGATCGGAGTCTCAGATGTATCATCCTTAACCCGAACTAGATGGTATACACATCCTTTATAAATCATATTCTTGGACTTGAGATAGGAAACAAAGACACCTACAGGCATAGCTGAACTACCCTTCCATTCTAGGAATAGCTCACCTGGAAATCAAAAATCTACCATATGGGTTTTACAATTTACTGAGGTATAATAAGCATGCAACCAATTTGTACCAAAGATAACATTGAAATCAGTCATGTCTAACTCTATTAGATTAACTTAGGTGAATTTTTGAAGGATTGTGATAGGAAAATTTCTATACACCCATCGAGCTATAACTGAGTCACCAACTAGTGTAGAGATTAAGAAGGATTCTGATAGGGTTTCGGGGCTGACTTCAAAACTAATAGCAACATAGGGAGTCACAAAATAAATGGTAGCCCCTAGATCTAACAATGCATATACATCAATATGGAATACTTGTAACATACTAGTGACCATATCTAGAGAGACCTCCTGCTCCTAATGAGATGAGAGGGCATAAAATCTGTTCTGACGCTGACCACCACCTACACTAGTGGATGCACTATGCTGAGATAATCGTACTGGTGGAGCTGCTGAACTGGTGGCTGAGTCACGGCCTCTACTGGGGCCCTATCTAGTTGAAGGGACACCTCTGAGCAAATGTCTGGGCTTCCCACACCCAAAGCACGCACTTGAATCCGCTAGGCACTCTCCAGGGTCCCTCTTGCTACACTTGTCACAACATGGAATGCTGGACTCTCCTGAAATGCGCCCCTAACCTCTGGAGCTTAATACCCCACCCCTCTGATCATGCCTCGGTCTAGATGAAACACTAGCTAACAATGGCACTGGGGCTGATGGCCTCTGGTGGGACTACTGACGGTGTCCTCCATCGGACCTCTGTTGAAACTGTCTGTAACTCCCTATCCAGGCCCTCTTGGCCTCTCTCTCCTTCTCCTTCATTTGATCTGCCTCTATTTGATAGGCGTATATGAACAATCATGAAAGTCTAGATCACTGTTCAGCATAGCGATCCTGTGCTCCTTAACTAGTGAATTTGATATTCCATTCAAAAGTCTACTCATATGATCCCTTTACTCTACAACCATCTTCGGTGCATACTTGGAAAGCCAGGTAAACTCCAAGGCATAATCTTGGACAGTCCGGAGGTACTGCTTCAAGTTGACGAATTTCGCCGCCTTCGCCTCCATCAACTTTCTGGGGAAGAACCTATCTAAGAAGGCAGTCATGAACTCATTCCAACTCATGGGAACTGCTCCCACTTCTGTACCATCCTTCCACTAGTAATACCATACGTAAGCAACCCCTTTCAGATGATAAGAGGCTAAATCCGCACTCTCCTCTCCAATCAGCCCCATAATCTGGATGATCTTCTACACCTCCTCAATAAACACGTGTGGCTCCTCATCAACTTTCGACCCCATAAACTCAGGTGGATTCATCCTGAGGAAGTCCTGAACTCTAGCCCTGTTGCATTCCCATTTTGAGGGACATGAGCCACTGCTTATTGATTGACCAAAGCGATCATAGATTGTGCCAACATTTGAAATGCCACTCTAAACTCAGCATTAGTGGCCTTCTTGGGCATAGGATCTGTTGGTGCTGGCGGGGCTTGCTGATGTCCTTTTCCATTGCCATTGTCGTGGCCATTTCCATTGCTAATCCTTCTTCCATTTACTTGGCATGGAGGCATATTTCTGCAATCACTTATAGCACGAGTTAGAAGAATGGAGAGATACTTCATTGCACAACATAGATCATGAAATAAGGGAAATTTCCTAAAACGTCTTGTAGCCTCTCCCCCATAAGGTTGGCGTGCTTCACATCCATGGAAAAGACTCTACTCAATGTGGATTTCAGACACCCTAGTACACTCTAAACCTTTCCTCTGATACCAAGTTTTTCACGACCCGAGCTGGGACCCCGAATCGAGATACGGGACCTAGAACCACATATGGCTCCAAGTCGACCCATGGCATGAACATAACAACTAAAAAACATGAATCAAGCTGAATATGATAATTGAAACATGAATAAGCTGAAGTATGAATAACATAGCAATCATAAACAAAGTTAACACTCGACAAAGCTGAAAATTCTATATAATGTCTTATAAGCCTCTACTACTATCTAATGAGCTGATGAGACATCATCCCTAACTAGCTCGCTAAAGCCTAAAACTAAATAACATAACTCAATACTAAACGCAAGGCCCTTGGAAGATGAGGACTCATCAATGATGGAAAACTGAGCTAAGCAGCGGGAAGCTGGACTAATGGCAGAACTGAGTCTAATCGTTTGGACCTATATCATGAAATGATACAGCATATAGTATGCGGTCAGTACTTGAAATGTACTGAGTATGCAAGGTAAGTAAAAGATGTTGAGTAAATGTTAACAGAAATCATACGTATAAACATAAACCATAAGACCATGAGAGCAAGGACTACATGCTGAAATCTAAATCAGAATCATATATAATCATAAGTTAAATATCATATCGGAATAGATTGATCCAAAGTTAAAAGAGAAATCATATGACTAATGAGTTGGCATTAGGCTCTTAAGCATGAGCTTTAGCTTAGTTTTCAAGTCTTTTAGTTGGATTTTTTGCCCTTTTTACCTTTTTATGTGCAGGTATCTAATTTGAATAAAAGGAGTATGAATTGGAGTAAAACGGATGTAATTCAAGTGAAAACCAGCGCTCCACCAGAGGATTTTCCGGTCAACTATAGGCAACCTATGGCTTGATGAGGAACTGCAATTGGCGGCCTGCAGATAGCAATCAACAATCGCCGGTTCCATCACTGACAGATGCTGAAAATGGCTGGACCACTAATGAAAGCAATCGGCGTCTCGCGGATGCCAACCGGTGAACCGCCGATCCTACTTCCAGAAGGCCCTAGAACTTCACTAGATTGCAGAAGAAGATGACTGGTGGTCGCGGATAGCAATCGACAAACCGACTGTCCTATCACAAATGAGGACATTCCTGAATAGAAAAAAATCATCAAATCTTAAAAAAGAGGAGAATATTTTCCCTACTTTTGTATATATTCTATAAGAAAGTACTCTAAACATATCATTGAATATTCCCTTATTTTTTGAGAGAGAAGAACTCCATTGGAGAGAAAGAAATATTAGAATATAGCTTTTTATCTTCTTCTTCTTCTTCATCAAGGTATAACTATTATTGTATAAATATTGTGAGTTTGATTTTGCATACTCCTAATGATGAAATTATTGAGTTTATTATTGAATATGCTCTTGTATTTCTCAATTATGAGTAGCTAAATCTATAGCTAGAGGTGCGTGATGATGGGTGTTTAATTTAATTTGGTATTGCTATATTTGTCTTTTTATTACTAAATTAGTATAAATCTGTTGAATTCTCCCCAAATTATAATTGATTGCTCATAGTTGCAAAAATGTTATTGTTTCTTACTGATTTGAGCTTGAAAAAGAATAATTAAGTAATTGGGGGAGAATTTAATGGTGGATTGGGATTTAATTGAGTGGGGTTGGGATAGAAACAGTCAAAACCCATGATCATATTCCATTAAGAGGTTGATGGATAGAAATAGCTTATCTCCTAATCCGAATCATATTGGAATAGTTAAATTGTGTCTTGATATTCGAGATAACTCAAGGATAAGGAGTTTAATTGGTTGAAAAACATTGGGATCCATCTTTTTCCAAGGTTATTTGCACATATTAGCAATAATTTGACTATCTAAAAAGTCTCGATTTGATCGACATCCCATCTACACCATACTTCTAGCCTTTGCTTATTATTGTTTCTCAATTTTAGTTATCTTGATCTCTTAACTAGATGATTGTAGACTCCACAATACTTTTGCCTTTATGTCCCCCAAAATTTACACTTTATATTTTCATTACTTGGATGTGAATCACTTCAATTCACTAAATGACTCTTGTGCACATCATTCTCTAGTTCTTATGGGATTCGACCCAGACACTTGTCGGGTTATTTGTTTTTATACAATGATCCCTTACATTCTCTCTAAATGAGGAGTGTAGTTTGAGTATTTTCAATGACTTATCATTACTAAAATCATAAGTAAAATCTTGTAATTTGATCATTGTGTCAAACCTATTGTATAACATAATATCATAAGTAATAAACTTGAATAACTGAAATCATGAGGAATAATGGGAGATCATCATAATCGATAACCACCATGTATGAGCACATGATGATCCCACGTCTTGCCCACATGGAGGAGAGCCATCCTAAGCCTTACCCGGGAAAAGAACGAATAAGGTGTGATATTACTGTGTGCCCTTGGGTGGGGGGAAACACTCTCTTGAGAGGTCCCAGAATATATCCCTACATTGGTGTGTAGTTTATGAGACTGTGGAACCTCATAACCCCTAGCCTACTCGGTGCTAGATACTACTCCCAAAACATGTATAATGCTCATATAATCATCTTCTCAAAATGTAGCTTAAATTTGATTATAGGGATTCTTGACTCCAAAATGTATCATAAGTTGTAGTGGGATTCTTGACTCCAAAATATTTAATAAGTTGATCTTATTATCCTTGGCTAAATCTAAAACATACTTAACATGTATGGGCTTGCCCAAATCTTAAAATCACGCATACTTGAAATAAACTTTATTGGTTAAATTCATAGATTCATCCATGAGTAATTTGTAAATATTCAATCATGTTAGATATCTCATCATACTTGAAATCATGAATTTATAATCAAAATAGGTATAAAATCTGCCAATAAATCTTAAAATATACTTTGAAACATGATTGGGTGTTTCTGAAGGTGTCTCCCGTGAAGGGAGTTATGAGGCTCAGTAAGAAGGGGAAGCTTAGTCCCTGATATTTTGGTCCTTTTAGGATTTTGAGGCTAGTCGGAAAGGCGGCATATGTTTTGGAGCTACCAATGGAGTTAGCTTCGGTGCAGCTAGTTTTCCATGTGTCTCTGTTGAAGAAGTGCATTGGCGATCCACCTTAGTTGTTCCAGTAGAAAGCATTGGGGTGAAGGATTCCTTACTTATGATGAGGTCCCAGTTGAGATTCTTGATCATTAGGTTTAAAAGTTGAGGAAAAAGGAAGTAGATTCGGTGAAGATTTTGTGGAGAAATCAGCTTAGTGAGGGAGCTATATAGGAAGTTGAAGAAGATATGATAGCTAAATACCCACATATTTTCTCTTCCGGCTTAGTTCCAGCATGAGGTACCAGTATTTTCCTTAGTATTCTATGCAGTGTCATGCCAAGTTCATGTATCTAAGATTTTTTCATGTCATAGCATGCATTTATGTTTCATGAATTCAATTCAGCCATGTATTTCATTCCGGAGTCAGCCACTCTGTCAGTTTTTAGCTATGGTTGATTAGTTTTGGGATTGCAGTTCCTTCTCTAGCCTTCCAGTATGCTTAAGTCAAAATTCTAGGATGAATTTTTCAAATGGGAGAGATATTGTAACAGTTGAGTCTCGAAATGGCTCCTGGAAGAAAAAGAACTGATAATAGCAAGTCTGGTGCAGGGGTGACGGAGGAGGTTGATGGCTCGTTAGCCTAGCGGTGGACTGTCGCATGTTCCATTGTGATTAAGTATCGGTGTTCTAGGTGTGATGATAGACTCAAAGGAACATCTAGGGAGTGACGGCCCATCATTTCTACCGTCGTTAAGGGCTAGTCAGGTGTAATGCTCCGGAAACTCTAAGACCAAACCCAGGAGTTCAAACAGAGAAAATAGAATTTTCTGCACCAAATCACAAAAGGAGTCGCTCTGTGACCCGTGAGGTAGACCAAGAGTCGTGAAGTGACTCGTGGTGAGGTACAAGGCTTGAGTTGGAATTTTTGGTGTTAAAGTCCCCACAAACGTGACCACGAGTCATGGCCAGACCCCGCAACTCGTTGAGTCTGTTGTGTGCAATGGTTAAAGGAAAATGAAGGAGACTTGGTAGTGTACCCTACAGAAGGTTCCCACGAGTCACGGTTAGTCACCACGATTCATGGTATGAGTCATGGTCAGCATGTTGGAAATGATTTGAGATTTGGGCAGTGTTGGTGACGGGTGGTTCACCACGAGTCGTTGGGTTCACCAAGAGTCGTGGCGTACCTCGTGGTGACCAACAGATGAAACTTGGCAGTACACTTGACGGTTGTGACCACGAGTCATGGTCACTGGGCACGATTCGTGAGTCCCTCGTAGGGGCCTGCCAGTCAGATTTTCCTGCGAATCTTCTAGGGGTGTTTCAGTAATTTTCTAACCTCCTAAACTCTAAACTATGTCGTTTTGGTCTATTTTAAGGGAAGTTAGAGAGGCTAAATGATTCCCCCCTCATTCCCACTCAGATTTTCAGAGAAATTAATGTAAGAATCCTCTCTAGAGCTCTCAAGCAAGGTCTAGGGTTCCTCACCAAGTGCATCTATTCAAGCTTCTTTGTCTAGGAAATTTTAGCCAAGTATGTGGGAATTCAACAAGGGAATAGTTCTTCCATTGTGTCCCCAAAAACCCCCTAGTTCTCTATGAATTCTAGCCCTAAGTTTTCGATTGTGAAGGGAATATATGTCGGATTTCTTTTAATTCACGTCGGATGTTCTTCATGTTTTTTTTAGATATGATTCCATCAGTTTGTGATTATATTGATGTTGTTTCCCGTAAAGTGAATTCTAGCCCTGAGCTTTCGAATAGGGATGAATTATGTGCCAAACTTCATTATAGCTTGTGGAATATGATTTAAGATGATTTTTGGATATTCTCCATTATCTAGATGTTGTATAAATGTTTTTTCTTGTAAGGATGATTTTAGCCCTAATGTTGAATGAGATCATCTAAGATTTTTGCCTGTTGAGTTAGTCTTCCTTATTGCTTTATTGTATCACTGTTGTGGATTCCCATGTTATTAGTATGAATTGAAATCCAGTTAGTTGCATAATAGCTTAGTTCAGTCAGAATGTTAGAATCCCCTATGTTATTCAAAATTTATCAGCTAGCCAGTTTGACTACAGTACTTTCACGAGGAATTAGTGGTGCCTCCTAATTATCAGAATTAGACTCGGTACTAGATTTCAGTTTATTCCAGATTTCATTTTATTCTTTAGACGGTTATGACACTTCCAGATAAGTAGCTCTGACCAGTCTTAGAACCTAGTTACAGTTGTCGGTGTGATAAGACTCTCAGGGTGCTTCCAGATAGGTGTCCCTGACTAGTCTTGGGCCCCAATTTTAAGCTATCAACTTAGTATTCAGTCTAGGACTATCCAGTGGGAGTAGGACTTAACACCGAGCGGGCCGGGGCTCCAGCGCACCCATGTTCCCAAAACTACATTGCCACCGTAGGTTACAGTTTTATTGGCCTCATGGCCCCAGATTTGTGATCACCCAGTTCATGTCTTTATACCCTGACAAGGTATATTGGGTCCTACCGATGGGTTATATACATCGGACTCCACATCTAGATCACGTGGTTACATGTCAGTTATAGACTCTCCCACTAGTCAACTCAGTTTAGTCTCAAATCAGTTCAGATTAGAATTTCATATTTAGGGCATTTATTTAACCATCAAACAGGGTCTTTTAGACCATCTCAGATATTACAGTTATTCAGTTCAGCAACATATGTTGGTCATTGCATGTCTGTTTAGTTCAGCATTTTTATTTCTTGTGTATGGTTTCTCGCACTTACTCAGTACATTCAAAGTACTGACGCATACCTTTTATGTTGTATCATTTTATAATGCAGCTGCAGGATCTCAATCTCAGCCTTATTAGCCGATTGCTCTCAGAATACTCCAGTTGCACTATTGGTGAGTCCTCATCTTTTAAGGACAAAGATCATTTATTCCAGTTCTATTCTTCTTCTATTTAGACTTGGAGTTAGCTGGGAGCTTATCCCAGCAAACCATCAGTTGCAGTGGCTTTCAGACACAGGCTTGGTTTTTTTTTCATAATTGTAGTTTTGTTCAGATGTTTTAAATCTTAGGATTTAGTTCCATTTTTTTGAATGCTTTATATTTTCACTTTAATGCTTCTATTATTTTTTATGTTTACTCAAAATGCCAGGGTATAATAGACCATGGATTGACTTGGGGTTACTTGTGACTCCAAGTACCGTGTTTCATCCAGGGTGTAAGCTCGGGGCATGAAAAACTTGAAATCAGAGCCTTAGGTTTAGAGTATCCTCGGATGTCTGAAATACACAATGATTAGAGTCCCTTTCATGGGTGTGACATGCACCACACTTATGACAGGGAGGCTACGGGATTTTATTAGGAAAACTCCCTTTGTTCATACTCTTTATCGTGCATGGAAATTCAATATAAGAATCATTCTCCTAACTCGTTCTCTGTTTGTTTTAGTGAATTATGCCTCGCGATATGGTAATGGAAGAAGGGTCAATAACGCTCGTCGACCTATTCCACCAGCTCCGTCAGCCCCTCAGGATGACTCAGTGTCCACTATAGAGTTTAAGGTGGCTATCCAGCTGCTCGCTCGAACAGTTACCAACCAGGTGAATCAGCAGGTGATTTTGATCAACAATAATGGGTCTGTACCAACTGCCCGAGTATGGGATTTCATTCGGATGAACCCTCCAGATTTTCAGGGATCTAAGGTGGGAGAGGTCCCACAGGAGTTTGTAGATGAGATTAGAAAGATCACTCGGATTATGGGTGTTAGCTCCTCGGAGAGTGCCCACTTGGCTTCCTACCAACTAAAAGGTGTAGCCCAGATCTGGTACGAGTAATGGAAGGAAGGGAGGCCAGCGGGAGCAGGACTGGTGGAATGGGAGGAGTTCACGACAGCCTTCCTCACAGATTCTTTCTTTGGGAGCTCGGGGAGGAAAAAGTGGCGGAGTTCATGAATTTGAGACAGGGAAATACAAACGGTGGAGAAGTATTCTTTGGAGTCACCAGGTCGTCTAAATATGCTCCAGAGATGGTGGTCGAGCCGAGGGATCGCATGTTGAAGTTTGTTAATGGGGTATCGAACCTGGTCCTCAAAGAGTGCAGGACAGCGATGTTGATTAAGGATATTGACCTCTCCAGCCTTATTATTCATGCCTAGCAGATTGAGGCAGAAAGATGAAGAACATGGAGCAAAAGAAAAAGCAGGCAAGGACTGGCCAATCAGATTATTGATGTGTCATGATTTTATAGCACTTTCGGCTCTTAAAACCAAGAAACTATGCACATTCCAAGTATGCTTATTAGATATGATGTGTTTGTGTTAAATGTTGCAGGAAAACAGGTTCGAAACGGGAAATACACAAAGTAAGGCAAAAATGGATAAATTTGTAGGCTGATACCCAGGCCACGAGTCATCCTCCCAATGAACGGCTCGTGCCTAGAGTCGTGGAGAAGAGCAGGAATTTTTAAAAGAGGATCCAGTGTACCTCACGAGTTCAAGGCACGACTTGTCACATCTGGTAACGAGTCATTATGGCAGTCGTGGAGACTGGGAGGAGAAATTTTGAAGTGCCTAGTGAAGACAACGAGTGACATAATGAGTTGTCAGGTGAAGTGAATACTCGTCATCAAGCACTGTGGGCCTCCGTCAAGTGCACTAGAAGTTTTGGTGAGACATGGCCACAAGGGACCTAACAAACTATGCCCAGGCTTAGGGAGTCATTAAGGACCCGTTACCAAGACTGGAAAAATTGTTGAGAACGAGTCAAATTCAATGGCCACGACTCTTTGGGAGACCCAACGAGTTGTTACTTGGCCCGTTACCCCTGTCGACCTGGAGTCCAATTTTAGTTAGGATAAGATTTGTTTGGACTATAAATACAATATTTAGGTTTATTTTTCGAACACAGTTTAATTTTTACTATCTTTCACGTAAATTTTGGTATTGTGAATGAGCATTCTTGGTTCAAAAAACAAAGTTTGTAATTTTGTTCTTGATTTTGGGAATCAAATAACATTGAAGTTTTGTTCATCGATTTTGGTGTTTTATTGAATTCACGTGGTTTTCTTCTATGAATTTTTATAAGTTACAATTATGATTTCTTCTATATTTTCTGATTGTGATTATTCAAATGTGAGTAGCTAAACCCATAACTGGTGTGTGGGAACCATGATGAATTAACACACATATGTAAAACACTTAGTTATTCTTGAACGGGGTTTAATGCATGTATTGTTTTTCCCTTCATTTTAATTATTTCTTAACGGTTGCAAATGTTGGAACTTTCCTTATTCTTACTTACCAGATCAAGGGGGTAGTGAATGGGAAAAGGTATTAATAACATAGATTTGAGGCTATCAACCCTCATCTAATATCTTTAACTTGTCCGTGAATAGCTAATCTTATATTAAGGGTAAGGGTTAATTAAGAACACACCTATATACGGACCAAGTTGTGTGGTGATAATCATCTAGATAGGGGACTAACCATTTAGGTGAACTTAACTTACCAATATTGCATGCTAAACACCGAAATAGATCATTAGTGTAAAATCCTTGTGGTTATAAAGTCATGGGGAACACAATCCTAGTAACTTGTTTATTGAATACAAATTGAAATTGATTTCAACATTTACTAGTCTTTACTTGTTTATTATTTTTTTTATTATTCTTCCCCCCAGGGAATAAGTCGGGTGATAGTAATAGCTAATCACATTAATGCATGTTTTTTCCATATTTCCTATGGGATCGACCTCAACCTTTGTTGGGTTCTATATTTGACATCGACCATTTTATATCTCATTTACGAGGAGTAATTTCGGCGGCATCAATTATGGCCACCAGAGGTCAGGCAACAATATCCCCCATAGCAGTAGCAGAGGGCTCCAACACCTAGCTTAGCCAGTGCCCCTACCTTTTAGTCTCGCCAGGATCGGAGGGGTGGAGCGTCTGGCTCTCAGTACCAGAGCTACAATGCCAGCAATAGGTATCCATCTTGCCTTAAGTGTAGCAAGAACCACCCAGGAGAGTGTCTTCAGGGTCGAGAGGGTTGTTTTGGTTGTGGACATCTTGGTCATTGACTTAAAGAGTTTTCGTTAGTAGGATGGGGAAGGTCACAATCCACTACCTCAGCAGCTCCTTCAGGCCGACCAACTTAGCAGGACAACAATTCAGGTACGGATGGCGGCCAGCGCCAAAACCGTTTTTATGCATTATCATCTCATCAGGATCAGGAGAGGTCACCTGATATGGTCACGGGTATGTTATGTCTTTTATATCTAGATGTATATGCCCTACTAGATCCAGGAGCCACACTTTCATTCATGACTCTCTATGTAGAAGTCCAGTTCAATATCACTCCAGAGGTCCTCTCAAAACCATTTTCAGTCTCCACCCTAGTTGGCGAGTTAGTTAGAGCTAGCTAGGTGTATAGAAACTGCCCAGTCTCAGTCTTCAATAAGGTCATTCCAGCTGATCTTGTAGAGTTAGACATAATATATTTTGACCTTATCCTTGGCATGGATTGGTTACACTTCAGTTATGCCTCAATCGATTATAGAACTAGAGTTGTCAAATTTCAGTTTCCAAATGTGCTAGTGTTAGAATGGACGGGCAGTAGTTCAGTGCCTAAGGGTCGGTTTATTTCCTACCTTAAGGCCCAGAAGCTTATTTCTAAGAGATGTATCTATCATATAGTTCAGGTCAAAGATTCCAACTCTAATACCCCAACTATCCAATCAGTCCCTGTTGTAAGCAAATTTCCTGATGTGTTCCCTGAAAGTCTTTCTAGAGTTCCTCCTGAACTGGAAATCGACTTCGGTATTGACCTTCTCCCAGATACTCAGCCCATCTCCTTCCCTCCTTACAAAATGGCTCCAGTTGAGCTTAAGGAGTTGAAGGAGCAGCTAAAGGACCTTCTAGATAAAGGTTTTATCAAACCTAACTTCTCTCCCTAGGGTGCTCCGGTACTATTCATGCGAAAGAAAGACGGCATCCTCAGAATGTGCATCAATTACCGTCAGTTGAACAAGATCACAATCAAGAACAAGTATCCCCTACCTAGAATTAACGACTTGTTCGGTCAACTTTAGGGAGCCAGCTGTTTCTCCAAAATAGACCTTAGGTCGAGGTATCATCAGTTAAGGGTCACAGAGTGTGATATACCAAAAACAGCTTTCAGGACTCGGTATGGTCACTATGAGTTTGTGGTTATATCCTTTGGACTCACAAATGTCTCTGCAGCTTTTATAGACCTGATGAACAACGTCCTCAAGCAATATATGGATATGTTCGTCAATGTATTTATTGATGACATTCTGGTATACTCTAGAAATGAGAAAGAGCATGCTAATCACCTGAGGATAGTGCTTCAGACACTCAGAGACTACCAGTTGTTCACCAAGTTTAGCAAATGCAAATTCTAGTTGAAGTCCGTAACTTTTCTGGGTCATGTGGTCTCGGGTGAGGATATTCAGGTTGATCCTCAAAAGATAGCAGCGGTAAAAGGCTGGCCCAGACCAACCTCCCCAACCGAAATCAGAAGTTTCTTGGGTCTAGCCGTGTATTACTGACGTTTTGTGGAAGGCTTTTCTTCTATAGCATTCCCTCTTACTAGGCTGACATAGAAGAAGGTGAAATTTCTGTGATCAGATATGTGCGATAAAATTTTCCAGGAGTTAAAAACTTGACTCACTACCGCTTCAGTGTTAACCCTACCAAAAGGATCAGAAGGGTTTGTAGTATATTGCGACGCTTCTAGAGTAGGACTTAGTTGTGTTCTAATGCAGTGGGGAAAGGTGATATCCTACGCCTACAGATAGCTCAAAGTTCATGAAAAGAATTATTCGACTCATGACTTGGAGTTGGCAGTGGTGGTGTTTGCATTGAAAATATGGAGACACTATCTGTACAGAGCTCACATAGATGTTTTCACCAATCACTAGAGCCTTCACTATGTATTCAGTCAGCAGGATCTAAATCTTTGTTAGAGAAGGTGGTTAGAGCTCTTGAAGGACTATGACATGAGCGTGCTATATCACCCGGGCAAAGCTAATGTGGTGGAGGACGCCCTGAGCATATTATCTATGGGAAGCGTGGCCCATGTTGAAGAGGGAAGAAAGGAACTGGTGAAGGATATTCACTGACTATCTCGGTTAGGGGTGCAGCTGGTTGACTCAGTTAAGGGGGAGTGGTAATGCAAAGTGGGTCAGATTCCTCTTCTGTTGTTGAAGTTAAGTCCAAACAGAATGAAGATCCCATCTTACTTAAGCTTAAGGAATCAATTCTCAAAAAAGAAGTTGAGGCTTTCTCCAAAGGGGGGGATGGTGTGCTCTATTACCAGGGCAGATTGTGTGTACCGGACTCGGTGATTTGAGACAGCAAATATTGGATGAAGCACACAGCTCGAGATACTCCATCCACCCTAGTTCCACTAACATGCACCCGCGACTTACAGGATATTTACTAGTGGAACGGCATGAAGAGAGACATTGCTGAATTTGTAGCTAAGTGCCCGAACTGCCAACAAGTCAAAGTAGAGCATGAGTATGTCTTACTTATTATGTTCCATGTCTTTACATAGAGGAATTTGAGATAGGAATATTACTAAAAGTGAGGGGCATAAGATGTCTAAGACGGTGTACTACTTGTTGCATGTGTCACATTTAATCATGTCTGCTCTACGTTTTAAAAGATGAGTCGTTCATAGAGGTTGTGTGTTCTTGATTGTGAAATCTTTCTATTTTCTTGATGAGAATTGTTGGATGTTGATAAACCACTTGATCTATACTCTATGCTAGTTGGTTGAATATGAATTTATATAGGTGCTAAATGTTATGAAAAATGATGATTTTATGTATGAATTAAGAATTGTTCGAGGACGAACAATGGTTTAAGTGTAGAGTGGTGATGTTGGGCATATTTCTATGCCCATTTGCCATGTTTTTACCGATCTTTTACCATGTTTTGAGTTCATAATCCTTAATTAATGCATTAATTCACATGTTTGTCTGTTTTATATGCTAACAAATGGTTTGAGATGATTTGAGCTGGAAATCAAAGAAAAAGGACCCAAAATGACCAAGGTTTGAGGTTTGAGAAGCTAAGTGAAGAATCTGGTGAGATAGTTGGCGCTCCGCACCAAGTGTCAAACTTCAGAGAATTATTTTCATCACTTTGGTGAGATGTTGGCACCCTGCATCAGCTCCAAAACTTCAGAAGAAAGTCTACTTAACACCTTGGCGAGATGAGAGGCATGGAGCCCCATCCATAGCACCAAAACTTCTGGTGCTATGGATGGCGTGGAGCCCCATCCATAAAACCAGAGCATTCTAGACTTAGAAAAATCTCATAAAAATCTGGTGAGATAGAGGGGGGCGGCGCCCCAAATCCTAAAATTCAGAGAAACTTAAGCCAAACTTGGTGAAATAGATGGGGTTGGGCGCCAAAGAGCTTCTAGAGAAAGGAAAATTGGCAAGTCCTTGGTAAGATAGGTAGGGTGGTGCACCAAACTCATTCTGGAGTTGAAATTTCTGAAAGTTTGACTAACTCTATGGTGAGATAGATGGGGCGACATGCCAGGGTCATTCCAGGGCAAAAAATGCTGATTTTAAAACCAAGTTTTGAAGGGTAGAAGCGTTATTTTGAAGGCTCATCTATAAATAGGGCCTTAGGTCATTTGTTAAGCAGTTTTTGACATCTTAGAGTAGTCTCTAATCATTTTTACATTTCGTAGTTCATTTATGAAAGCTTGTAAGCCGTTTGGAAGGAAGAGATAGTTCTACAACTAGGTTTTCTCTTCTTTACTTCATATTTTTGTATGATGATGACTAAGTATTTGTTTTTTCAGCTTGTCTATGAGTGGCTAAACTTATATTCTATGGTTTTGGCCATAGTGAATGATTGATTATTTGAAAGACTGACTAAATTTGATTTTAGTTCTTCATTTATGGTTGTTTGTATTTATTTGTGTTAATTTATTATTTATAAGATTGATCACCTTGTAAGTAATCTGTTGGCTTTTGATTGAACTAGGGAATCGAAAGGGTTAGATAAATACATAATTAGGAATTCAAATACCATTGAACTCATTGGTGATAGGATAGAAATTGTTGTTGAGGATAGGAATATATCCTTCAACCTCGTTTAGTTGAAATACAAGTACGCATAATCGTCATTTCATTGTTCTCCTTCAACTATAGGAATATAGGCGTTAGGGTTCATGAAATAGTTCTTGGATGCTAGGATAGTGGCAAGAAATGGGATAGTAACTTGCAACTATCAATCATAGGAAGAATCGTACCAATTTAAGTACGTCTTAAAAACTCAACTTGAAACCAACCAAGTGCCTTTGTGTCACGACTCGAGTTTACACCCTAGCCGTAACACGGGACAAGAAACCCCAAAAGGCTCCAAGTAGACCCATGGCATAATCATAGCATAACACTTAACAATATAAATAGCTAGCTGAAGCATAACTGAGTGGAAGCTAACTTTAAGGAGCCAAATATAAAACTTAAGGACATAACCTAGCAAAATATAATACATAGACTGAATCTGATTATACATGTCTGAAAGCCTCTACTAAACTGATGAGTTGTTGGGACATGTCCCCAGCTAAATCTTAAAGTCTGAAAACTGAGATATAATTGAAATAAGAACATAGACCTCGTCCTCGAAGATGAGGACTCACCACAAACCGCTGAGATGGAAGGAAGAGCGTGTCTACCCGCGGCGCTGAGTCTGGATACCTGAATCTATATCACGAAACGATATAGCACATAAAGTATGTGGTCAGTAATTGGAATGTACTGAGCATGTAGGGAAACATAAACAACTAAGCATACAAGCACACAAGAAGGAAATAAATTGGGTACATCAACACATAAATTATTTAGAATGAAACAATCCTCTTATGAGTCACATAAACATATACATGTGAACTTTTATTTGAAACTTATATTCTGAAGTATCATCAAACTCACACGTTTGGGTCATGTACTGAACATATAATAAGAGCTGAAATTGAAGCTAATGTCATACACTATTCTAGATGTCTACTGATAACTGTAATTGCATTATGCTATATCTTTTTTAAACTAAAGTCTGAACTGTATGGAACTAAGCCAAACTGATAACATAAACTAAGGGAGTCATTCTCTCTATGGAGAGTCCTAACCGAACTAGGGAAAACATTCTCAGTTATGGAGAGTCCTGACTGAACTAAGGGAGTCATTCTATACTATGGAGAGTCACGACTGAACTAAGGGAGTCATTCTATACTATGGAGAGTCACGACTGAACTAAGGGAGTCATTCTCTGCTATGGAGAGTCCCAACTGAACTAGGGAACACATTCTCAGCTATGGAGAGTCACGACTGAACTAAGGGAGTCATTCTCTGCTATAGAGAGTCCCCACTGAACTACGGGAGTCATTCTCAGCTATGGAGAGTCCCAACTGAACTAGGGATCACATTCTCAGCTATGGAGAGTCTCGACTGAACTAAGGGAGTCATTCTCTGCTATGGAGAGTCTCGACTGAACTAAGGGAGTCATTCTCTGCTATGGAGAGTCCCAACTGAACTAGGGAACACATTCTCAGCTATGGAGAGTCACAACTGAACTAAGGGAGTCATTCTCTGCTATAGAGAGTCCCCACTGAACTACGGGAGTCATTCTCAGCTATGGAGAGTCCCAACTGAACTAGGGATCACATTCTCAGCTATGGAGAGTCTCGACTGAACTAAGGGAGTCATTCTCTGCTATGGAGAGTCCCGACTGAACTAAGGGAGTCATTCTCTATTATGGAGAGTACCAACTGAACTAGGGAACATATTCTCAACTATGGAGAGTCTCGAGTGAACTAAGGGAGTCATTCTCTGCTATGGATAGTTTGACTGAACTAAGGGAGTAATTCTCTGCTATGGAGAGTCCCTGACTGTCCAAGGGAAACATTCTTGTCTATAGAGAGTCCCTGGCTGGCTAGAACATGATGAGTACTGATCTGACATTATATATTCGGTCTATTCCACTACAGCTAATCAGAAACATGAGCACTTACAAATCATACAACATTCATTTAGAAAAGATTAGGGCTACTTTCTACTAACAATAAGCCCAAACGTCTGAAGGATCATTGTCATGCTTTATCATCATAATTCATATCATCATGGTGCCAAATCATCATTTGATTCATAAAGCTTACATTTACAAGAATCTATAGATTCATACCACACTTTACACCTCCACAACATTCAAGTTCCAAGCTCATAACATAAGATGCATAACATAGAGTCATGTAGGATCCATAGGTCCAATTTAAACTCTAACATAGATACATTGCTTCCTTTATTTAGTTTTACGGAAAGCCCATACACTTAACTCATAACTTTAACATTTACAATGAGATCATGGGAGAAGCATACGTTTTCATTTCATAGAACCCATTTCAAAAATATACTCCAATTCGTAAGAAAGGTACAATAATTATGCTATTATCGTAGGTTTACCTCATATCCGAAATAGCTTCATCGAAAACATACTAAAATACATGTTTACTTTCAATTGATCAAGCCCATAGACCCTAATCTCATCTCGACATATTTATCAAATGGCATATTCTAGTTCTTAGGGGAATTCATATGATCTTCACATACTTTAAACATGGATACGAGTTATTGCTATAATCGAGTAAACAATAACAAAGTTCCATTCAAAGTTCAAGCCATCTCATGTAGAACATTCTTTAATCATGCATTTTTCACCATCTAGAACATAATTCAAGATAACCAAATAATTTTGTAATCAAAATAAACCTAAAATCCTAATGGGTTTAGAATTCATATACAACATAGAAGAAATACACATCAATCAAAATCCTAGGTCATGCTTTTCTCGAATATTTGAAATCGGATTTTTGATAAAATATTTTGGGGCACAAGGATGGAAGAATATCCTTTTTGAAGAACCCACATATCTGAGTCAAGAAGAAACCTCCACTTGAACTTTCACCTTGAAGCCTTAAGTAACCCGTGATGAATCCTTAAGTCTTGAGAGAGAGGAAGAAGAAGAGTTTAAGAGTGTTTTTTGATAGAATGAGGGTTTTAGGCTAGATATCCCCTTAAAAACATCCCATACCATGCTCAAAATGATGTAGTTTAGGAGTTAGAAGCTTAGGATTTTATGAGAACATTGCTGAAAAAACGCTGGAAACATTACTTGCCAATCCCCACGAGTCGTGGGGTTGGCAATGACTCGTGGTGCCAACTCGTGGAGTACACTAGACGTTTTCACAAAATTTCTCAAATCTGCCGACAACTGACCTCACGAGTCTTCACCACCCATGGTATTCACTACCCAACGATCCTCTTCCTTCACCCCATCCTTGGCAACGACTAACTCAATGAGTCGTGGAGCTGACCACTACTCGTGGTAATGTCCGTGGTCACCCAAAACTCCAAAATTTCCAACCAAGTCCTACACTTCACCACATGTCACTAAATGATTCGTGGTCGCTTCTGATGACTCATCCTGTGACCTAGCGCAAAATTTCTAGTTTTTCTCTAATTAACTCCCGGGTCAGATATTAGGATTTTCTGGGCATTACAATATATCCCCCTTGAGAACATTCATCCTCGAATGTTGGCTAAACATACTGAAAGGATAGGAACGAAACTGAAATCCCAAAATTGATCAATAACAGCTTAACCCAATGGAGTACCTGACTCCGAACTGATTCTATATACCTTAAATGAATATCTAAATCGTACATGCATTCTAAGGCATGAGAGGGATCGAAAATCATGAAACTAGCATGGAATTGGATAGAACACTAAGAAGGATTTTTTCCCTCTAACGGGCACTAAGCTAATACAGACTGAGTTATCATTCTCAAATCTCTTTCTGATACTGAACTAGAATTCATGATATCTGGTCTAACTGAAAGTAAAGGTCTCGAGAGCACGAATCATTCATGACATCTATAGCTGAGCACATACATGAGATAACCCTATTCTACTGAGCTACTAAGCAACTTCTAAAGACTGAGTTCGACCTGATCATAGTAGAGAACATGTGTTAACATATATAACTGATCCATAACATGAAGATGAGCCTTAAGGATTCATAGAGTAAGACTGGCATCACTGTCTAAAGCGGTTATTTAGAAATCTCAGGAATCTGCACCTAGGGATGGGTGTAACTTAGCTTCAACTAAAATACAAAATAAGTTATCTAAACCGGCAGGGATTGACATACCGCAATTGCTACGGCTGGAACTCCTCTATTAGCATTCTCAAGATCTGACTTGCCGCACATACTCACCATCTCCCCCTTATCTTAAAGCCATCATTATAAGGCTCCCAAATCTTTCCTAAGGTTTAGGGGCTACACTACTAATTTATGACTTCTCCTCCACCTCTAAGATTTATTGCAAACCTCATATTCACAGCTAATTCACACCACGCATCGAGAATAACTTCTCAATAACATCCCAAGAGTTTCTATTCAATACTAAGGTTCTGGGGCTAAGCAACATACAAAGATAACATGAATAATTCACAACATACTTGTGGCCACTACTGGCGACTTTCCCTTATCCTGGTCTCCTGCTACGGCATAGGAGCAGTTTTGACGTCATCCGCTATCCGGGCAAGATGATGCACCCTGTTGAAATGGACGGGCTGTCGGAGCTACTAAAGAGGTGGCTGAGGATCTACTCTTGCCTCTCTTAGCCACTACACAATCTCAGTGCTTGTGGCCCAACTTGCTGCACTAAAAACAAACATCTGAGCCGGCCATGCATTCTCCCAAATGATGCTTCCCACGGCTGGTAAATAACAGATACGTAATGTCCCTTACTCTGGGTTTTGTATGGAGCACTGACCGTCGAAAGTACTAGGGCTAATGATTTCTGCTGGGAATATGAGTGGTGTCCACCATGATCTTAGGCAGAATTGCATGCCCAAGTGATACTCAAATGCTACATTTCGACTTGTTTACCTATCGTTATGTGTACATTCTCATGTGGCTTTTAGTTAAATGTGAATTTATACTAACCAACATGATTAGTGTTGTTTTGCAGGTAAAAGGAAATTTTGGAAGCTAATATACATGTTGGTGAAGATCGGGAATGAACTTGGAAACAAGGAGTGGAAATGACAAGGGAAAGCAGCAAAAATAGGGGCTCCACAATGGAGCTGTGTCACGCTGCCATCGCGGAGGTGTTCTGCCTTGGAGGAATTAATTTTGTCAATTTCCAGTGGAGGCTCGCATTACCTCTGTGACACGGAGGCTGGGCTCCGTGATGCACTCCATGGCACGTTGAGTACAACTATCTGGAACCTCAAGTTCCAGTGAAGGTGCACGATAGCACCGTGGCGCGGAGGCAAGGCTCCGCGATGCAAGCCGTGCCACGTTGAGGTGCAATTGCTGGGGAGCCGACTTCTAGTGACGGTCCGCGATACCCCCGTGGCACGGAGGGAGTGCTCCATGATACACTCCGTGCCACGTTGCTTGTTATTCCGGGAATAATTCTCAAGAGTATAAATAGCACACTTAGGTTTTATTTTAAACATTCTGACTTGGTTGAGCAAGAACGTGGGTTACACGCAGTTGAGAGGACGAAAATTCTAGGGTTCTTCTCTTTCTCTTTCTCTTTCTCTTTAATCTCAATTGTTTGTATGAATTCTACTTATTTGATGATGTTTAATCCACAAATGAGTGGCTAAATTCACTTCTTGCTGAGGTTAAGAACAATTGTAGTGGAATGTAATTGTTGTTCATTTCAGTTTTCATCTTTTCTTCAATGGTTGTTCTATCAATTCTTGTTTTTACTGCATTAATGTTTGGCCAATGTTAATGTATATCTAGAAATCCAAATTTGATTTTGAAAAGGAAAGAAATTGGAAAGATCTGAATTGGTAGGATATGATCTCTTCTTAGTTTAAAAAATTGAGAATTGATTTACATTCGAAATAGAAATATATCTGAAAGTATTATTAGTCAATTAAGGAATCGGTTATGTATGGCTAGAGCATGAAATTCTTTTATCATAGAAATGTAGATTAAGGTTCATGATTCTTAAATTGGATAGGAGTCGAAAGTTCCAATCCATAGGCAATAATTCTTGGCTAGCAACCAAAGAAAAGATTAGCTGAATTAAATTGATAAATTACTTCTCTGGATGCTTGTTTTAACCTCAGCTTTCTCATTACTATTGTCCAGACTCAAATTATAATATTAACTTAGATTTTTATTACTTAGGAAACTTAACTCTCAAAATATTGTTTATTTGGTTGTCTGCATTCATAAAGACATAGTTCACTGACGCTTAAGTTAATTAGTACCGTAGTTCAGTCCCTGTGGGATCGATACTTGGCTTTAAATAAGCCACTTTACTACTTGTTCGACCACGTGCACTTGCGTGTAGTCACTACTGCACCGAACAAGTTTTTGGCGCCGTTGCCGAGGACTGGCAATTGGTAAAATTATTTTCTTAGTGTTAGTTTACAAATTCTATATAAGTGTTGACAACTTGATCTTAGCCTATTTCTTGCAGATATTAAATTCTTCTAAACGCTGGAAAGAGATAAGGAGTTGGTGGATTCATATATAGAGCCGAAAAGACAATTTCATCGTCAAAGAAGAGAAGCTCTAGAGAAGAAGCTACAGTTGTTAAGACAGGCAATTCTGGAGCAACAACAGAATCCACCACTTGTGAGGGCAATTTTAGTGCCCGAGGAAATGGCAGCAAGGTCGATTCGCGAAGTGGCAATCCCACATGCTAACAATGTTACATCTAGTATTCACAGACCAGAGCCAGGAGGGACGTTTGAGCTTAAACAGAACATGGTGCAGTTGTTGCACACCAGCGGGCAATTCACATGTCTCCCTCATGAAGATCCACAACAACACCTCCAAAACTTTTTGGAGATAAGTGACACTTACATTCCCGCTGGAGTATCAGCTGACTACGTGAGGCTTACATTATTCCCATTTTCATTATTGGGGGAAGCAAAAAGGTGGTTGAAAGCTGAACCACCTAACTCTATCACCACTTGGGATGATCTTGCAAGAAAGTTTTTGATACGATTCTTTCCATCCGGGAAAACAGCAAGACTTAGAAGTCAGATTCAAAGTTTTAAACAAAGAGAGGGTGAGAATCTGTATCAAGCTTGAGAAAGGTTCAAATCAATGTTAAGGGATTTTCCTCACCATCACCAGTCCAACAATGTGTTGGTGCATACTTTCATAGAGGGTTTGGAGCCACATACAAAAGTTTTGCTAGACTCAGCAGCTGGGGGACAGGCATTAGAGAAGACTTATGAGGAGCTTTATACTTTGTTGAATCGTATTTCACAGGGAAATCCAGAGTGGAATGCGGACTCATCACGAGGAGGAACAAGGAAAGAGGCAGGAGTCTTTGAGGTGGATGGTTTTACAGTTATCGCTGCACAGATAGCTGCGTTGCAAAATCAACTCAACACCCACCTCAGCAGTATGAGCTTGAATCAAGCACAAGCCCCAGTCAATGTAGTGCAGCAGGTATGGTGTGAAGTATTTGGGAGTAGTAAACACTCAGCTGAGTGTTGTGGTGCAAATCCAGATTCAGTAAACTTTGTTGGGAACGTCCAGAGAAATAATAACCTACAGTATGGCAACAATTACAACTCGAATTGGAGGAGTCATCCGAATTTCTCTTGGGGTAGTAATAGCCATAAAGGGCAAAGTTCGAATCAGGGTGTGCAGAGAAATCAAGGGGGGCATCAGAATTTTTAGGCGCAATACAGAGGAAACAATGCACCTCCTCCAACACCCAACAGTATTGAGGACATGTTTAAAACACTTATAGCTAACCAAGCACAAATGCAGGCTGATTATGTGAAATTGGCGGCAGACATGAAAAATCAGCAGTTAGCTACAAAGGTGTTGGAGTACCAGTTTGGACAACTAGCTGGAGCTCAAAACACCAGGCCCAGAGGAGGACTACCGAGTGACACTGACCCACATCCCAAGCAGGTCAATGCAGTGACCACAAGGAGTGGACTACAACTCAAGGAGGTGGAACCAGAAAGACCACCTCAGAAATCAGGAGCAGTGGAAAAAAATGGGGAACATGATGATGAGAGGAGGAAGGAGAAGGTAGCCGAGGCAGAAAGACCACCACCCCCGTTCCCTCAAAGATTAAAGAAGCACAAGGAGGAAGCTTGCTTTAAGAAGTTCATGGAGGTGCTGAAACAGGTACACATTAATTTACCTTTGGTTGATGTTTTGCAGGGAGTGCAAAAATATGCAAAGTATATCAAGGACATTGTAGCAAACAAAAGCAGATTGACGGAGTATGCTACGGTGGCGCTTACTGAGGAGTGCACTTCTCGGAAATAGAAAAGGTTGCCAACAAAGTTCAAGGACCCTGGGAGCTTTACCATTCAGATCGCAATTGGGCAAAGTATCCGAGCTCGCGGACTATGTGATTTGGGAGCGAGCATAAACTTGATGCTGACATCGGTGTTCAAGAAGTTGGGGCTAGGCAATCCTAGACCAACTACAGTGATCTTGCAGTTAGCAGACTATTCTTTGGCCAGACCAGATGGCATTGTGGAGGACGTGCTAGTGCAAGTGGGCTCCCTCATTTTCTCGGTAGATTTTATTATGTTGGATTTTGAGCCGGATGCGAAAGTCCCATTTATTTTGGGACGTCCTTTCTTGGAAACTGGGAGAGCGTTGATTGATGTAGTTGCGGGGAAGCGAACCATGCGAGCGCATGATAATGTGGAGGTGTTTGATGTGTATAAGGCCATGAAGCTTCCAGCCATCTATGAGGAGCTATCAGCAATCAATGTATTAAACCAGGAAGCAATTCTTCAAGTTGTTGATTCTCAAGATCCATTGGATAGAGCTTTGATGAGCTCCGATCATTTCAGAGATAGGAATACTTATGAGATGGTGCAAATGTTGAATGAACCAAAATGGTTTCTAAGGAAGCAAGACTTTTAGCCATTGATGAGGTCCTTGGAACCATTGCCAAAACCATCTATTGAGGAAGCACCAAAACTGGAGTTGAAGACATTGCCTCCATATTTGAAATATGTATTTTTGGGGGAAGATGACACCTTGCCAGTCATCATATCTGCAGAACTAACAGAGGCACAGGTAAAGGATACATTGGTGGTTCTCACGAGGCAGAAGAAAGCAATGGGCTGGCAAATGTCAGACATTAGGGGAATCAATCCAGCCTTTTGCACACACAAATTTTTTATGGAGGAAGGAGCAAAGCCAACTGTACAACATCAGCGGAGATTGAATCCGATGATGAAGGATGTGGTTAGGAAGGAAGTGATCAAGTGGCTTGATGTTGGTGTGGTCTATCCCATTTCAGACAGTGAATGGGTCAGTCCCGTTCAGTGTGTCCTAAAGAAAGGAGGGATGACCATAGTCACCAACAAGAAGAATGAGTTGATCCCTACACACACAGTCACAGGCTGGCGAATTTTCATGGACTACAGAAAGATCAATTAGGCCACGGGGAAAGATCATTATCCTATCTCATTTATTGATTAGATATTGGACAGGTTGGCAGGTCAAGAATATTATTGTTTCCTTGATGGATATTCTGGCTATAACCAAACAGCCAAAGCACCAGAGGACCAGGAGAAGACCATTTTCACATGTCCTTATGGGAATATGCTTTCAAGCGGATGCCATTTGGTCTATGCAATGCACCCGCCACATTCCAGAGATGCATGATAGCGATCTTTCATGATATGGTGGAAGATTTCATCGAGGTATTTATGGATGATTTTTCTGTTTTCAGTAATTCGTTTGCTACATGTTTGCATAATCTTGACAGGGTGCTAGCTCGATGTGAAGACTCCAACCTTGTACTCAACTGGGAGAAATGTCATTTTTTTAGTCAAGGAGGGTATCGTCCTTGGCCATAAGGTGTCTTGCAAGGGGTTGGAAGTCGATCGTGCAAAGATCTAAGTGATTGAAAAGCTACCACCACCTGTGTCAGTGAAGGGTGTTCTCTGTTTCCTCGGACATGCAGGGTTCTACAGATGATTCATCAAGAACTTCTCTAAAATTTCTAGACCGATATGCTAGTTACTAGAAAAAGAGGTGAAGTTCGAGTTTGATGAGGATTGTGTTAAAGCATTCGAGGAGTTGAAACAGAAGTTGATAAAAGCACCTATTCTCATTTCTCCAGATTGGGAACAACCGTTTGAATTAATGTGTGATACAAGCGATGTGGCTATAGGAGTTGTATTGGGACAGCGGAGGAATAGAATTTTTCATTCCATTCACTATTCAAGCAAAACACTTGACGCAGCCCAAGTCAATTATACAGTCACTAAAAAGGAGATTCTAGCATTGGTGTTCGCGTTTGATAAATTCAGGTCCTACTTGGTGGGTTCTAAAGTAGTGGTGTATACCGATCATGCAGCGATTCGGTATCTGTTTGACAAGAAAGATGCAAAACCCAGGCTGATTAGATGGATCTTGTTGTTACAAGAGTTTGACCTAGAGATTCGGGACAGAAAAGGGAGCGAGAATCAAGTGGCAGATCACCTATCACGATTGGAAAGTTGGTTGCATGTGAAGGAAGGTGACAACATCAAGGAAGAGTTCCCGGATGAGCAGCTCTTGGCAATAAGGGAAGCTGAAATCCCTTGGTATCCAGACATTGTGAATTTTCTGGTGAGTGGAGTCTATCCACCGGAGGCTACGACTCAGTAAAGAAAGAAGTTGAGACATGATTGCAGGTATGACATTTGGGATGAGCCATACTTGTTTAAGTAGGGACCGGATCAGGTGATGAGAAGATGCATTCTAGAGGGCCAGATTGCAGAAGTATTGAGGAGTTTTCACTCATCATTTTATGGAGGGCACCACGGAGGCGAGCGAACAGCGCACAAGGTGCTACAGTCAGGTTTCTTTTGTCCTACACTGTTCAGAGACTCTATGGCATATGTAAAAATGTGTGATAGATGTCAAAGAACAGGAATAATTGGTAGAAGGCTGGAGATGCCACTGCAGCAGATATTAGAAGTGGAGATCTTTGATGTATGGGGAATAGATTTCATGGGCCCGTTCCCACCGTCATTTGGTAATCGTTACATCTTGGTAGCCATTGATTTTGTATCAAAGTGGGTTGAAGAAACAGCTTGCCCCAGGAATGACAACAAGGTGGTAACAAAATTTTTGAAAAAACATATTTTCACCAGGTTCGGGACACCCCGAGCCATTATCAGTGATGGAGGGGCTCATTTTGTAAATGCAAGTTTCAAGAATTTGCTAGCTAAGTATGGGGTGCGCCACAAGGTAGCAACAGCATATCATCCCCAAACTAGTGGGAAAGTGGAGGTGTCGAACAGAGAAATCAAGAAGATTCTACAGAAGATAGTGAATGCACAACGAATTGATTGGTCAAGCAAACTCGACGATGCGTTGTGGGCTTATAGAACTGCATACAAGACACCAATTGGGACTTCTCCGTACATATTGGTCTATGGAAAGGCGTATCATTTGCCATTAGAGCTAGAACATCGAGCTTTTTAGGCTGTGAGGAAATTGAACATGGATCCGGAGCTAGCAGGGAAGAAGAGGCTGATGCAGCTCAGCAAACTTGATGAGTTTTGATGGAATGCTTATAAATGTGCCAAATGCTACAAGGAGAAAACGAAGAAGTGGCATGATAGGCATAGGGTGCATTGGATCTTTGAGCCGGGGCAGAAGGTGTTGCTATTTAATTCGAGACTGAAGCTTTTTCCAGGAAAGTTGCGGTCTAAATGGTCAGGGCTGTTTGAAGTGGTGAGAATGACCCCGCACGGGGCAGTGGAGTTGTGGCAAGAAGATAGAAGTGCCACATTTTTGGTAAATGGGCAAAGATGTAAGCATTATTGGGGTGAGGACGTTATTCGAGAGAAGACGTCCATCATTCTAGAGGATGATTGAGCATGAATGACGTCGAGTCGCGATGGTAAATCAGGCGCTGCACGGGAGGCAGCCCGTGAATGTGTTGTAATAGATGAGTAGAACAATTTGAAAAAAAAGATGTATAACTAATCTTTGCTAGTAAGTTGAGTGTGCTTAATGAAATGGGAACAAAAACAAAGAAAAAAAATTTCAAGAATGAGAGGATGAAGGAAGAAACAATGCCCATAATGATGGTGGGATGTATTGAAAAGCGCTTAAGGAAGCTAGTTGCTATTATTGATTAGCCCAGTATTTACTAGTTCCTTAGCTTACATTACAACCCGTTAAGTCCTACGTGATCTTACGTCACGCGTCCCTATATTAGTGGAGTAATACACTAGAGGCAAGCCTATGGTTCATGACATGATACATGTGAATTCTCTGGGAGAGAGAGCGAAATCATATTCATATACCCCTACATGTAGTGCTTTGGAAATCATATGATGGCAATGGGGTAAGTCTATTGTGTTGTGAGGGCACATGCTTGACGTGAGATTAAATTTTGTGTCGGATGTCTTGATCAGTTGATTTGCACGAGTTTGCCAAGATCGAGAATTGATTCTTGAGCTTAGGAGAACTTAATGTGATGTACTTCATTGTATTGATGAGACCATGCATGTTTTCTTGATGATTTGCTATATTAAATAATCGGTATAGCCGTAGAACTGTCGAGCCAAAGTAGTTATGCATGGGTGTCAATTGCATGAGATGTGAGAGATATTGGGCGGAATTGCATGCCCAAGTGATACTCAAATACTTCATTTTGACTTATTTACCTATCGTTATGTGTATATTCTCATGTGATTTTTAGTTAAATATGAATTTATACTAGCCAACATGATTAGTGTTGTTTTGCAGGTAAAAGGAAATTTTGGAAGCTAATATACATGTTAGTGAAGATCGGGAATGAACTTGGAAACAAGGAGTGGAAAATGACAAGGGAGAGCAGCAAAAATAGGGGCTCCGCGATGGAGTCGTGTCATGCTGCCATCGCGGAGGTGTTCTGCCTTGGAGGAATTAATTTTGTCAATTTCCAGTGGAGGCTCGCGTTACCTCCGTGACATGAAGGCTGGGCTCCGTGATGCACTCCATGTCACATTGAGTACAACTATTTGGAACCTCAAGTTCCAGTGAAGGTGCGCGATAGCACCGTGGCACGGAGGCAAGGCTCCGCAATGCAAGTCGTGCCACGTTGAGGTGCAATTGCTGGGGAGCCGACTTCCAATGAGGTTCCGCGATACCCCCGTGGCACGGAGGGAGTGCTCCGTGATACACTCCGTGCCACGTTGCTTGTTATTCCGGGAATAATTCTCAAGAGTATAAATAGCACACTTAGGTTTTATTTTAAACATTCTGACTTGGTTGAGCAAGAACGTGGGTTACAGGCAGTTGAGAGGACGAAAATTCTAGGGTTCTTCTCTTTCTCTTTCTCTTTAATCTCAATTGTTTGTATGAATTCTACTTATTTGATAATGTTTAATCCACAAATGAGTGGCTAAATTCACTTCTTGTTGAGGTTAAGAACAATTGTAGTGGAATGTAATTGTTGTTCATTTCAGTTTTCATCTTTTCTTCAATGGTTGTTCTATCAATTCTTGTTTTTA
Source organism: Datura wrightii (assembly GCA_035772735.1). Taxonomy (NCBI): domain Eukaryota; kingdom Viridiplantae; phylum Streptophyta; class Magnoliopsida; order Solanales; family Solanaceae; genus Datura; species Datura wrightii. The sequence continues at coordinate 167,213,061 of JASDFA010000016.1, forward strand.
CTGCATTAATGCTTGGCCAATGTTAATGTATATCTAGAAATCCAATTTTGATTTTGAAAAGGAAAGAAATTGGAAAGGTGTGAATTGGTAGGATATGATCTCTTCTTAGTTTAGAAAATTGAGAATTGATTTACATTCAAAATAGAAATATATTTGAAAGTCTTATTAGTCAATTAAGGAATCGGTTATGTATGGATAGAGCATGAAATTCTTTTATCACAGAAATGTAGATTAAGGTTCATGATTCTTAAATTGGATAGGAGTCGAAAGTTCCAATCCATAGGCAATAATTCTTGGCTAGCAACCGAAGAAAAGATTAGCTGAATTAAATTGATAAATTACTTTCCTGGATGCTTGTTTTAACCTCAGCTTGCTCATTACTATTGTCCAGACTCAAATTATAATCTTAACTTAGATTTTTATTACTTAGGAAACTTAACTCTCAAAATATTATTTATTTGGTTGTATGCATTCATACAGACATAGTTCACTGACGCTTAAGTTAATTAGTACCATAGTTCAGTCCCTGTGGGATAGATACTTGGCTTTAAATAAGCCACTTTACTACTTGTTTGACCATGTGCACTTGCGTGTAGTCACTACAGCACCGAACACACCACTCATCCTCTGAGGGGAGATCTCTGAATCTCCTATCCTGGCCTTCTTGGCCTCTCTCTCTCTTTCCTTCACTAGTTTCGCTTCCACTTGTTGAGCAAATATCACCAAACATGGAAAATCTACATCCCTATGCAACATGGCAGTCCTACACTCTTTAACCAAGGAGTCCTGCACTCTTATACTCTGTTCATGAACCTACTCACCCAGGCCCTCTGGTAGGCTACCATCTCCAGTGCATACTTGAATAATCGGGTAAACTCCAATGTGTACTCCTGGACGACCATGTTGTTCTGTCTCAAGTTGATGAATTTTGCAACCTTTGCCTCTCTCAATTCCCTAGGGAAAAACCTGTCCAGGAATGCAGTCATAAATTCATCCCAACCTACGGGGCCTGCTCCAATTCCCCGATTGTCTTTCCACTAGAAAAACCATATATACGCGACTCCTTTTAGCTGGTAGGAGGATAAGTCTATGCTCTCAGTTCCCTTCACCCTCATGATTTGAGTAATCTTCTAGATCTCTTCTAAGAACTCATAGGGGTCCTTGTCGACCTTTGGCCCCAAATAATTCGGGTGGGTTCATCCTGAGGAAATCTTTTACCCTTGCCACCACTACATTCCCATTCTGGGGGACACTAACCATCGCTTGCTGATTAATCTGTATGGTCATGGCCTGTGCCAACATATTAAGGGTTTTTCGAAACTCGGCATCAGTAACATGGTCGTCCATTGGGTTTGTCGGGGCCGGTGGTGCCTGCTGGTGGCCATTACCATTCCTTATCCCATTCGCTCTTTTGGGAGGCATGATCTGCAAGCGCGTAAAGCACTAGTCAGGGGAGGAACTATTAGAGCTTCATTCTCTACGCATGATAAGAATCATGAAGAATATGGAACATTCCTAAAATGCCTCGTAGCCTCTTCATCATAATTGTGGCGCACTTCACACCCATGAAGAAGACTCTACTTAACGCGGCTTTCAGACACCCTAGGACACTCTAAACCTTGGCTTTGATACCATGTTTGTCACGACCCGAGTTTACACCGTAGTCGTAACATGGGACAAGAAACCCCGAGAGGCTCCAAGTTGACCCATGGCATAATCATAGCATAACACTTAACAATATAAACAGCTAACAGAAGTATAACTAAGTGAAAGCTAACTTTAACGAGTCAAATTTAAAACTTAAGGACATAATCTAGAAAAACATAATACATAGACTGAATCTGATTACACATGTCTGAAAGCCTCTACTAAACTGATGAGTTGCTGGGACAGGTCCCCAGCTAACTCTTTTAAAGTCTGAAAACTAAGATATAACTTAAATAAGAACATACACCTCATCCTCGAGAGATGAGGACTCACCACAAACCGCTGATATGGAAGAAAGAGCGCGTCTACCCGCGACGCTGAGTCTAGATACCTGAATCTATATCACGAAATGATATACCACATAAAGTATACGGTCAGTCTTTGAATGTACTGAGCATGAGGGGAATGTAAACTACTAAGAATACAAGTATACAAGAAGGAAATAAACTGGGTACATCGACATATAACTTATTCAGAATGCAAAAATCCTCTTATGAGTCACATACACATATACATATGAACTTTTATTTGAAACTCATATTCTAAAGTATCATCAAACTCACATGTTTGGGTTATGTACTAAACATATAATAAGAGCTGAAACTGAAGCTAATGTCATACACTGTTTTAGATGTCTACTGATAATTGAGATTGCATTATGCTATATCTGTTTTAAACTAAAGTCTGAACTGTACGGAACTAAGACAAACTGATAACATAAACTAAGGGAGTCATTCTCTACTATGGAGAGTCCCAACTGAACTAGGGAACACATTCTAGTTATGGAGAGCCCCGACTGAACTAAGGGTGTTACTCTCTACTATGGAGAGTCCCGACTGAACTAAGGGATTCATTCTCTGGTATGGAGAGTCCCGACTGAACTTAGGGAGTCATTCTTTGCTATGGAGAGTCCCAACTGAATGAGGGAACACATTCTCAGCTATGGGGAGTCCCGACTGAACTAAGGGAGTCATTCTCTACTATGGAGAGTCCCGACTGAACTAAGTGAGTCGTTCTCTGTTATGGAGAGTGCCAACTAAACTAGGGAACACATTCTCAGCTATGGAGAGTCCCGAATGAACTAAGGGAGCCATTCTCTGCTATGGAGAGTCTCGACTGAACTAAGAGAGTCTTTCTCTGCTATGGAGAGTCCCTGACTATCCAAAGGAAACATTCTCATCTATGGAGAGTCCCTGGCTGACTAGAACATAAGGAGTACTGATCTGATATTATACAGCCGGTCAATGCTACTACAGCTAATCAGAAACATGAGCATTTACTAACTTTGTCATACAACATTTGTTCAGAAAAGATTAGCGATACTTTCTACTAACAACAAGCCCAAATGTCTTAAGGATCATTCTCATGCTTTATCATGATAATTCATATCATCATGGTGCCAAATCATCATTTGATTCACACAACTTACATTTAAGAACATCAATAGATTCATATCACACTTTACACCTCCACAACATTCATGTTCTGAGCTCGTAATGTAAGACGTATAACATAGATTCATGTAGGATCCATAGGTCCAATTTACACTCTAATCTGGATACATCGCTTCCTTTATTTAGTTTTACGGAAAGCCCATGCTCTTAACTCATACTTTTAACATTTACAACGAGATCATGGGAGAAGTATACATTTTAATTTCATAGAACCCATTTCAAAAATATACTCCAATTCATAAGGTACGATAATTATGCTATTATTATAGGTTTACCTCATACCCAAAATAGCTTCATCGAAAAACATAACGAAAATACATATTTACTTTCAATTGATCAAGACCATAGACCCTAATCTCATCTCAACATATTTATCAAATGAAATATTCTAGTTCTTAGTGGAATTCATACGATCTTCACATATTTTAAACATGGATACGAGTTATTGCTATAATCGAGTAAACAATAATAAAGTCCCATTCAAAGTTCAAGCTATCTCATGAAGAACATTCCTTAATCATGCATTTTTCACCATCTAGCACATAATTCAAGATAAGCAAATAATTCTGTAATCACAATTAACCTATAATCCTAATGGGTTTAGAATTCATATATGACATAGAAGAAATCACTCATCAATCGAAACCCTAGGTCATGCTTTTCTGGAATTGTTTTTAAATCGGGTTTTTGATAAAATATTTTAGGACACAAGGATGGAAGAATATCCTTGTTGAAGAACCCACATACCTGAGTTAAGAAGAAAACCCCCACCTTAACTTGCACCTTGAAGCCTTGAGGAACCTTTGATGAATCCTTGAGCCTTGAGACAGAGAAGGAAGAAGAGTTTGAGAGTGATCTTTGATAACATGAGTGTTTAAGGCTAGTTATCCCCATAAAAACGTCCCATACAATGCTCAAAATTACATAGTTTAGGAGTTAGAAGCTTAAGATTTTGCGAAAACACCCATGGAAAAATGCAGGAAAACATGACCTGCCAGTCCCCATGAGGCACTCCACGAGTAGTGGGGTTGGCAACGACTCATGGTGCCAACTCGTGGAGTAAACTGGACATTTTCACAAAATTTCTTAGATCTACCGATGATTGACCTCATGAGTCGTCACCCGATGACCACAACTCGTGGTATTCACTGCCCAACGATCCTCTTACTTTACCCCATCCTTGGCCACAACTAACTCGACGAGTCATGGTGCTGACCACGACTTCTGGTCATGTCCGTGGTCACCCAAAACTCCAAAATTTCCAACCAAGTCCAACTCTTCACCACGAGTTACTTAACGACTCGTGGTCACTTCTGACGGGTCACGGGACAAAATTTCCAATCTTTCTCCGATTAACTCCCGGGTCTGATCTTAGGGTTTTCAGAGCATTACACATTTCCCTAGTCTTTCACCATCATCAAAATACAAGTAAGCTTGCAATTGCTTTTAGTTAATTTTATATTTGGAGCTTTAGTAGTTTAATTTTCCAAAGCATTCTTCAGTTTAACTGTTTTATAGATTAGTGAAATTAAAGTGACAACCTTATAATGATTAAATTGACAAGTGTCTTAGGTACGATATCTGGACTTCAGAATCCTATATTACTTGACGACTGCGTGCGCTTGGGCGACATCACTCGGTATGGTCACTATGAGTTTTTCATTATGTCTTTTGGGCTAATGAATGCTCCTACAACTTTTATAGATCTGATGAAAAAGGTCTTCAAGTTGTATTTGGATATGTTCATGATTGTCTTCATAGACGATATTATCATATACTCTCATAGCAAGGAGAAGTATGCCACTCATTTTAGGATTACGCTATAGACTCTCAATTATTGCTAGTTGATTGCTAAGTTTAGAAAGTGCAAGTTTTGGTTGAACTCAGTAGCATTTTTGGGTCATGTGGTGTCTAAATGAGGGTTTGTAGGTGGACTCTCAAAAGATAAAGGCAGTGAAAAATTGTTTTGTCCATTGTAGCACCTTTTACTAAGTTGACCCAAGAGAAAGTGAAATTTCAGTGGCCGGACCCTGTGAGAAGAGTTTTCAGGAGTTAAAGACTCGACTCACTTCAGTCCCAGTATTGACCCTACCCGAGGGCACAAATAAATTTGTTGTGTATTGTGATACCTCTAGGGTTTGTCATGGTTTTGTGTTGATGCAACATGGTAAGGTCATTGCATATGCCTCTAGATAGCTTAAGACTCATGAGAAGAATTACCCAACGCATGACCTAGAGATGGCAGTGGTGGTGTTTGCATTGACGATTTGGAGACACTACTTGTATGGGGTGCATGTGGATGTGTTCATGGATCATAAGAGCCTTCAGTATGTATTCACTCAAAAGGATCTGAACTTGCAACAAAGGAGGTGGTTAGAGCTTCTCAAGGATTACGATATGAGCTACCAAAGGATTTCCATAGGCTTGCTCATTTAGGGGTTTGCCTTGTTGACTCAGGGATGATGGTATCATTGTCTAGAATAGGTCAGAATCTTCATTGGTGGCCGAGGTCAAGGCTAGGCAAGATGAGGATCCTATCTCAGTAAAGTTGAAGGAAGCGGTCCGCCTTCAGAAAATAGAGGTTTTCTCCTAAGGGGAGATGGTGTACTTCGTTATCAGAGTTGTTTATGTGTTTCGGGTGTTGATGACTTGAGAGAGCAGATGTTGGGTGAGGCTCATGCCTCTCAGTATTCTATCCACCCAGGTGCCACCAAGATGTACCGTGACCTACGAGAAGCTTATTAGTAGAATGGAATGAAGAAGGACATAGCGGAGTTTATGGCTAAGTGACCGAATTTTCAACAAGTGAAAGTTGAGCATCAGAGACTTGGAGGAATGTTGCAAGACATTAGTATCCCTATTTGGAAGTGGGAAGAAATCAATATGGACTTAATCACATGCTTGCCTCATACACGTCGATAGTATGACTCTATTTGGGTGGTTGTGGATAGGTTGACCAAAGCAGCGCACTTTCTTGTCACGACCCGGTTTACACCCTAGCCGTAACATGAGACTAGTAATCCTGAAAGGCTCCAAGTCGACCCATGGCATAATCATAGCATAACACTTAACAACATAAATAGCTAACAGAAATATCACTGAGCGGAAGCTAACTTTAAGAGTCAAATTTAAACTTAAGGACTTTGTCACGACCCAAACATACACCCATATTGTAGACACGGGACAAGGAGCTCTGAGAGACCCCAGTCGACCCATGGCATGAGCAAACATCTAATTCAATCACATGAGTGTAATACTTAACATATAAGAATGTAATCATCATATAACCAAAGGGAAATATCAGTACAAGACTTATACAATACGGCTGAATACAACTTGAAGTCTGGTAAGCCTCTAAACATGAAGGGCGGATTGATGGGACAACTCCCCAACTAATCCAACATCTAGAAACTGAAAAAAAGACATAAAGGATGAACATACAGCCCTTGAAACATGAGGACTCACCAAGAGCGCTGAGAGCGAATCTAAAACTATCTACGGGTGAGGATGAGCCTGAGAACTGGGACCTGTATCATGAAATGAGACAGCATAGAAGGTATGCGGTTAGTATGTGGAATGTACTGAGTATGCAAGGTAAGTAAAACGGACATTTAAAACATGTATGAAATTCATAAATGATCATAAGAGTAGGACATCATGCTTGTATCGTAAATCATAATAACATATCATGTGGCTCAAGGTTTTCAAAATATTCATAACATAACATAATCATAATCATAATAGAAGAGATTTACTTAACATGACTTGAGCCAACATACATAATCTTAACATGCATAAATCATGCGGAACAGTAGGAGATTCTTAACCGACATATCCCATATGAGCACACATGAAGCCCGACTTATAACCCTAGTCAGGAGGGTGTTCGTACCTTGCCAAGGGTATATTCATGAAAGTGTGATATCACCATGAAAAGGGGCCATTTGGGCCAGGAACTAACATGAAAGGGTCCTGACATACCTACGGTGGCACGTAGTTCATGAGATCCGGGGCTTAACTTGAGCCCCGAACCTACTCGGTGTTCGATACTACTCCCAAAACATATATAGTGCTAATAATAATACATACATGAGTTCATGGGCTAGATAAATCATAATAATCATAAACATGCTTGAACATATGTGATCTAGCCATGACATGAGGCCCGTGAGTCATCCAAAAACATACTTCATGATTAATAAGATTCATACATACTTGTAGATCATGTATATAGCTTGAATTTCTTAAAAATCATAATGGATAACATAATAAATTCATAATTTAAAACATAATTCAGGCTGGGCTTGTAAAGAACATCAATGGGAAAATAGATCATAAATCGATTCATTATGAGGCATGCTTAATTAAGCTTAATTGCTTATAAATCAAATCAACAATATTATGTTCAATTTAAATCTCGAAAGATGATCAAAATATGTATATTATGATAATATTTCAAAATCAGAAAACCCATAATTAAATCATTAGATTTTATATAAATCAAATGCAAAACCCCATGAGTTTGTGATAAGTTTTAAGTAAAATCATAGAGTAGGAGCATGGTTGTGGAATGATTCACCCACTGATGACCTTACATACATAGGATTATCTGGTTCTTAACTTCCCTTGCTAGCCCAAGATGAAATTTAGAGGAATTGAGAAAGAACACCTTGAAAGACCTTCTAATCTCCTCTCTATACTCTTGTATGCATGAATAAGGCTTATCATGAACTTAACCCCCTTAAAAGACCTCATTCAGACCATAAAATGACGTAGTTTGTTCAGCCTTAGGAGCTTAGGAATTACAGAAACACCCTTACTAAAAACGCAGAAATTTTTGGTTGCCAGTCCCTACGAGGGACCTCACAAGTCGTTGTCAAGGGCACGACTCGTGGCCGGGATCCGTCATGCTCACTGCCCAAAATCACTCAGGGGACCCCACGAGTCGTGGTGGCTAATCACGACTCATCGTCACCACCCATGATCCCTACTGCCCAAAACCTTGACCAACCATACCCTCGAACCCACGGGTGACCTCACGAGTCGTGAGGTCTGACCATGACTCGTGGTCATGCCCGTGGCCTCCTTAACCTGAGCCTGTCAACCTCACTGACCACAAGTCACCTCATGACTCGTGGTCACTCCTCACGACCTACCTCATGGGTCGTCCTGAGGTATGGTGTGAATTTTTATTTTTTCTCCATTTTGACTTCCGAATCTGATCCTTGGGTTCCCATGGTATAACAGACATAATCTAGCAAAAACATAATACATGGGCTGAATCTGATTACACATGTCTGAAAGCCTCTACTAAGTTGACGAGTTGCTGGGATATATCCCCGGCTAACTCCTAAAGACTGAAAATTGAAATACAACTGAATAAGAACATAGACCTCGTCCTCGAGAGATGAGGACTCACCACAATCCACTGAGATGGAAGAAGGAATGTGTCTACCCCCGGGGATAAGTCTGGATACCTGAATCTATATCATGAAATGATATAGCACATAAAGTATGCGGTCAGTACGTTGAATGTACTGAGCATGCGGGAAAACGTAAACAAACTGAACGTACAAGTATGAAGGAAGGAAATAACTGTGTACATCGACATATAACTAATTTAGAATGCAATGACCCTCTACTAAGTCACACACACACACATATATACATGAAACTTGCATTTGGAACTCATATTCTGAAACATCATCAAACTCATGCATAAGGGTCAAGTATTGAACATTTAATGAGAGCTGAAGCTGAGGCTAGTATCACACATTGTACTAGATATCTGCTGATAAGTGAGGCTACATTGCATTGTATTATATCAGTTTTAAACTGAAGTCTAAATTATATGAAACTCAGCCATATTGATAACATAAACTAAGGGAGTCATTCTCTTCTATAGAGAGTACCAACTAAAGTAGGGAAACATTCTCAGTTATGGAGAATCTCGACTAATCTAAGAGAAACATTCTCAGCTATGGAGAGTCCCTGAATGACTAAGAGAAACATTCTCAGTTATGGAGAGTCCCTGACCGACTAAGCGAAAGATTCTCAGCTATGGAGAGTCCCGGTTGAACAAAGGGAGTCATTCTCTACTATGGAGAGTCCCGAAATGATCGAGGGAAACTTTTTCGGCTATGGAGAATCCATGGCTGACTAGAACATGAGGAGTATTGATCTGACATTATACATCTGGCCTATGCTACTACTGCTAATCAGAAATATGAGCATTTACTGACTTCGGCATACAGAATTCGTTTAGAAAGGATTAGGGCTACTTTATAGTAACAACAAGCCTAAGCGTCTGAAGGATCATTCTCATTCTTTATCATCATAATTCATATCATCATGGTACCAAATCATGATTTAATTTACACATCTTACATTTACGACATCTATAGACTCATATAATACTTTACACCTACATAATATTCAAGTTCCGAGCTCATAACGTAAGTCGTTTAACATAGAGTCATGTAGGATTCATAGGTCCAATTCACACTTTAACATAGATACATTGATTAATTTATTTTAGATTTACGGAAATCCCATATACTTAACTCATGCCCAAAACATTTTCATCGAAAACATAATGGAGACACATACATACTTTCAATTGATCAAGCTCATAAGTTCTAATCCCATCTCAACATATTTATCAATTCGTATATTCTAGTTTTAAGGGAATTATTACGATCTTCACATATCTTAGGCTTTGATACAAATTCTTGGTATAATTGAATGAACAATAATAAAATCCCAATCAAAGTTTTAAGCTATCTCATGAAGAAAATCCCATAATCATGCATTTTCACCATTTAGCACATAATTTGAGATGTTGAAATAATACCATAAGCATCATTAACGTTTAATTCTAATGGGTCTTAAAATTCATAGAAGATACAGAAGAAATCATCCATAAATCGAAACCATAGGTCATGCTTTTCTAGAATAATGAAATCGGGTTTTTGATAAAATATTTTAGGGCACAAGGATGGAAGGATATCCTTGTTGAAAAACCCACATACCTGATTCAAGAGGAAACCCCCACTTGAACTTGCACCCTTAAGCCTTGAGGAACCCTTGATGAATCCTTGAGTCTTGAGAGAGAGGAGGAGGAAGAGTTTGAGAGTATCTTGGTGTAGAATGAGGGTTTAGTCTAGTTATCCCCTCAAAAACATCCCATAAGATGCTCAAAACGGAGTAGTTTAGGAGTTAGAAGCATAGAATTTTATGAAAACACCCCTGGAAAAACGCAAGAAAATTCCACCTGCCAGTCCCCAAAGGGCACTCCACGAGTCGTCAGGTTGACAATGACTCGTGGGGCCCTGTCGTGGAGTATACTGGATGAGTTCTCAAAGTTCCCTCGAATCAACTGACAACTTACCTCATGAGTCATTAGCTGACATGACGACTCGTGACCACCTTCATCATCCCCACTGCCTGGAACCCCATCATGGATCTCTAGCCTCCACCCAACGGGTGACCTAATGAGTCATTGCCTGCCTCACAACTCGTTGAGTCATCCATTGCCATTGAAGCCCACAATTTCCTACATCTCCTTCCCACGACTGCCCTGATGTGTCGTTACCAGACACGATGACTCGTCAGATCTTCCGTGGTCACTAGACCCGCTACACTTCCCGACTACTCCTCACGGGTTTGACCACGACCCATTAGGTTACCTAATGAGTCATCCCACGACTCGTTTTGTGGAAAAATTTCCACCTTATGTCTGAATTCATTCTTTAAGTCTGGAATTTATTCTTAGAAATTTTTGGGGTGTTACAATATCTCTCCCTTGGGAACATTCGTCCTTGAATGTTGGCTAAACATACAGAAAGGATAGGGACAGAATTGAAATCCCAAAATCGATCAATTACAACTAAGCCAATGGAGTATCTGACTCTGACTGATCTTACATATCTGAACTGAACATCCAAATCATACATGCATGCTAGGGTACAAGAGGGATTGAAAGACATGTAACTAATATAGAACTAGATAGAAAACTGAGAAGGATTCTTCCTCTCTAACCGGTACTAAGCTAATACTGATTGAACCTTCATTCTCAAATCGCTTTCTGCTACGTGTTAGAATTCATGATATCTGGTCTAACTGCATGTAAATCTCTCATGAGCACGAATCTTCCATGACATCCACAACTGAACACATACATGAGATAACCTGATTCTACTGAGCTACTAAGCTACTAAGCAACTTCTAAGGACTAAGGTCAAGTTGATCATACTGGAAAACATGAGTTAACACACATAACTGATCCATAACATGAAGGTGAGCCTATAGGACTCGTAGTGTAAGACTAGCGTCGCTGTCTGAAGCGGTTATCTAGAAATTCTGGGAGTCTGCACATAGGGATGGGCATAACTTAGCTTCAACTTAAATACAAGAAAAGTTATCTAAACCTGAAGGGATTGGCATATCGCAACTATTAGGGCTAGAACTCCTCTATTAGCATACTCAAGATTCGACTTGTCGTACATACTCACCATCTCCCCCTTAGCTTAAAGCCGTCATTCTAAGGCTCCTGAATATTTCTTAAGATCGGGGCTAATTCACTAACTCCTACCTTCCCTTTCACCTCTAACCTTCACTACAAGCCTTACACTAACAGCTATTCACATCACACAATGACAATCTCACTTCAACAACCATCACATAGCTCCTTATTCAATACTGAGGTTCTGGGGTTGGCAACATACAATGTGTAAACAACATACTTGTGGACACTATTGGCGACTTGCCCTTATCCAGGTGTACAGCTACAGCATAGGAGCGATTTTGACGATGTCCGCCACCTGAGCTAAATGATGCACCCTGCTGAAATGGATGGGCTATCGAAGCTACTGGAGAGGTGGCTGAGGATCTACTCTTGCCTCGCTCTGCCGCTGCACAATCTCGATGCTTACGTCCTAACTTGTCGTACCAAAAACAAACATCCAAGCCGGCCATGCATTCTCCCAAATGGTGCTTCCCACAGCTGGTACACAATGGATATGTAATCTCCCTTATTCTGGGTATTATAGATAACTGACTATCGAAACTACTGGGGATGATGATTTCCGCTGGGAATGTGAGCAGTGCCAGCCACACGTCCTCTGCGAGGAAAACTCTGAATCTCCTATCTTGGCCCTCTTCGCCTCTCTCTCTTTTTCCTTCACCTCCTCCACTTCCATTTGTTGAGAGAATATCACAAAACATGGAAAATCTACATCCCTATGCAATATGGCAGTCCTACACTCTTTAACCAAGGAGTCCAACACTCCATTCATGAACTTGCTCACCCAGTCCCTCTGGTCGGCTACTATCTCCGGTGCATACTTGGATAACCGAGTAAATTCCAATGCGTATTCCAGGATAGTCATGTCATTCTATTTCAAGTTAATGAATTTTGCAGCCTTGGCCTCTCTCAACTCCCTAGGGAAAAACCTATCCAGGAACGCAGTCATAAATTCATCCCAACCTACGGGACCTACTCCAATTCCCCGACTATCTCTCCACTGGAAAAACCATATATACGCAAATCCTTTTAGCTGGTAGGATGATAAGTCTGCCTTCTCAGTTCCCGTCACCCCCATGATTTGGGTGACCTTCTATATCTCTTCCAAGAACTCATACAGTTCCTCATCCACCTTCGACCCAAAGAATTCAGGTGGGTTCATTCGGAGAAAGTCTCTTTTCTTATCATCATTGTGTTCCCACTTTGGGGAACACGAGCCATCGCTTGCTGATTAATCTGGGCCATCACGGCCTGTGCTAACATATAAAGGGTTGCCCGAAACTCGACATGAGTAACATGGTCGTCCATCGAGTTCGCCAGGACTGGTGGTGCTTGCTAGTGGCCATTACTATTTCTTCTTCCATTCACTCTTCTAGGAGGCATTAATTTGTGAGTGCATATGTTATACCCCGGGAACACCAAAGATCAAACCCGAAAGTCAAGCAAAGAAAAATCTAGAAAATGTTGCAGCAGTGCGGGACGAGTCGTCAGGTGGCTCGTAGGAAGGTTAGAATGGGAAGAGGAGTTGAGGTTCTCACGGGCGTGGGAACAACTCGTGGTCAGCTACCACAAGTCATCAGGTCTCCCATGGGGTAGGATTGAGGGCTTCCTGGGAGGTCTAACCAGTGCACCTAACAGATGGGACCCCACAAGTCGTGGTCTATCCCAACGACTCATAAGGGGATTCGTGAGCAAACCAGATGATTTTTCATTGATGTTAAGGCAATGTACTTAACGGGAGGTGACCACGAGTCGTGGTCACTAGGAATGAATCGTTAGGTCCCCCGTTGCGAGCCCAGTGGACCTGGTATCCAGTGTACTTGACGGGAGACCCAATGAGTTGTTGCCCGTCCTAACGATTCGTCAGGTCACCCATTAGGGTCACATGGCAGTTATTTCCTGTGAATTAGTAAGGGCCTTCTCATAATTTCCTACGCTCCTAAGACCTAAACTACTTCGTTTTGAGGATGGGATAGGGTCATTTAAGGGGAAATCATTCATGCTAAACTTCATTTGATACATGTAAGAGTAGAAAGGAAAGAGGAAAGGGATTCAACTGTTCTTCTTCAAGTTCTTCAAGTTTCTATCTAGGGCTTTTCGAGGGAGTTAAGAATCAAGAAGTTCAAGGTATGTGGGGTTTTGAATGGGTGTTTTAGTCCCTACCCATTCCCAATTTCTTCCTAATACTATGTCTAAGTTACCAATTCTTTACGGGTCATAACCCAAATGCATGTTTCCTCAAAAACCGATATCAGCTTATTGTAGCATGTCTAAAATCAAGGGCTTCGAATTATTGGACTGTTGTCACTTGTTTTATTCAATATTGGATGATTTAAATCTTTCAAAGAATGTGTGCCCAAATCATGGGGTTTTTAGTGAAATTCATGGTTATGGTGATTTTTCAAGCGTGACATGAACTTTTGAATTTTAAGCATATTTTCAATTACCCATGTTAGTATGATCATGTTTCCTATAAATTAAGCATTTCAAGTATGATTGAAATTATGGGTAATGCCTACATGTCACTTATGATTTATGAACTATGATTTTGGTCGATCCACGGGCTCAATTCCATGGCTAGTATTACGAATTCTCAAGCATATTATGATTATCGCGATTTAACTAGTCATGCATGTCATGTATGAATTTCTATGAGCACGTTGCATGTTTTGGGAGTAGTACTTAACACCGAGTAGGTTCGGGGCCTAGGTTACGCCTCAAATCTCAGAACTACGTGTCACCATAGGTTATGTTTGGGACCTCCTCAGTGACCGTCCCTTTGCCCCACGGGGCCTTCACGAGTGATATCATGCCTTTCATGGTTCATACCCTTGGAAAGGTATGAACGGCCTCCTGACTAGGCTTACAAGTCAGACTCCATGTGTGCTCACATGGGGTATGTCGATTACAAAAATCTCCCACTGTTCCTCATTGTTTAATGCATGTATGATTATGTTCTTTTGGCTCAAGTTATGTTTTATGAAATGTTTTGCTCTCATGTTATGACTATGGCAGGTTTATGAATATTTTGAAAATCTTGAGCCTTACGATATACTTATGATTTCAATCTTTATGATAATGATGTCCCCCCCTACTCCTATAACTTTTATGTTTTAAGTATTGTCTTGCATACCTCGCATACTCAGTACATTCCAAGTACTGACCCGCATATTTTCTATGATGTATCATTTTATGATACAGGATCCAGTTCGCAGGTTCAGCATCACTCTTAGCTTGCTCTCAGTTCTGCTCTCAGTTCTCGGTGGTGAGTCCTCATGATTCGGGGGCTTCAAGTTCGAATTTTTTCTGTCTTTTTGTTTATAGAGTGTTGGGGTTAGTTAGGGGTCTTATCCCTTCAACCCGTCTATTATGATTAGAGGCTTTCAGACCTAATTGTAGTATTCAGCTATTTACATTTGGATCATGAACGGTTGTTTCTTATATTTCATGTCAACATTTTATTTAGTTCATGACTATTAAGCTAATTCTTCTGCCTTATGTAAATGATTTAGTTACATGCTCATGCCATGGGTTGACTTGGGGTCTCTCGGGGCTCCTTGTCCCATGTCATTGATTCAGATGTGTCCTAGGGAGTCTGAAAGCCGCGTTAGGTAGAGTATTTTTCATGGGTGTGAAGCGCGCCACACTTATGACGAAGAGGCTACTAAACGTTTTAGAAAATGTTCCCTTCTTTCATGATCTATATCGTGCTATGAAAAGTCTCTCCATTCTTCTAACTCATTCTACTCACAATTGCAGAAAATTATGGCTCCTAAAAGAATGAATGGACGGAGAATTAGAAATGATGAAGACCCCGAAAGTGGCAATGATCATGAGCGTCAGCAAGTCCCCCCTGTCTAAGAGCCCAGGCCCAGATCCAGCTGCCCATGTTGAGTTTCGAGCAGCTATTCAGATGTTGGCACAGGCCTTGACCACTCAGGTCAACCAGCAGGCTGTTGCGTCTGTCCCCCAAAATGGTAACGCAGTGGCGGCTCGGATTAGAGACTTTTTAAGGATGAACCCTCCCGTGTTCACGGGACCAAAGGTGGATGAAGATCCATATGAGTTCATTAAAGGGATCTTGAAGGTCACTCAGATTATGGGGGTGACAAATGAGGAGTGTGTTGATTTGGCCTCTTACCAGCTAAAGGAGTTTGCTTACATTTGGTATAAGAAATGGAAGGACAACAGGGAAGTGGAAGCAGGCACTATCAGCTGGAGGAGTTCCACATGGCATTTCTCGACAGGTTCTTCCCTCAAGAGATGAGGGAATTGAAAGCAGCTGAGTTTGTTAATCTCAAACAGGGAAAGATGACAGTGTTAGAATATTCACTTGAGTTCATTCGCTTGTCAAAGTATGCCCTGGAGTTAGTAATGGACCAGAGGGCGCGGGTGAGCAGATTCATACACGGAGTAGCCGAGTATCTGGACAAGGACTGCAAAACATCCATGCTTTATCAGGATATGGACTACCCACGGATAATCCTTTATGCCCAACAGATGGAGGCAGCTCATATGAGGCAGAGAGAAGCCAAGAGAACAAGAACTGATAGCTACAGGTTCTCCCAGTCGAGGCCAGGAGGTGGGCATCACCAGCAATCCCAGCACAGGTCTATGACACCAGCACCATCTTCAGCCAGTACCCCATCCAAGTCACGAGATGATTAGAGGAGCAAGGCCTCAGGTTCGAGGGGTTAGAATAGCATGCGCACAGAGCGCACATTCCCATTTTGTGCTAGTTGTGGAAAGAACCACCCAGGGAAGTGTTTGGTAGGCTTAGATGGTTGTTTCGGGTGTGGAAAACCCAGACACAGGCTTAGGAAATGCCCCGCAGCCAAGTCAGGGGGTGGTGGAGCCCACACTCCAGCAGCTCCAGTGGCACGTCCTACTCAGCAGGGTACTTCAACTAGTCCAGCTAGCGGCAAGCGCCAGAATCGGCTTTATGCACTTGGCTCTCGACAGGAGCAGGAGACTTCTCCCAATGTGGTTACGGGTATGTTGTGAGTCTTTCATATTGATATTTATGCTTTGTTAGATCCGGGAGCTACACTGTCTTTTCTGACACCTTACGTTGCTAGTAACTTTAGGTCAGTCCTGAAACTTTGTCAGAACCATTTTTTGTGTCTACTCCGATTGGGGATTCAGTCGTAGCGAGGTGGGTATATAGAGGTTGCCCCATTACAATATTGCATAAGGTTAGCTCCGCAGACTTAGTGGAATTGGATATGACCGATTTAGACATTATTTTGGGCATGGATTGGTTGTTTGCATGTTATGCTTCTATTAATTGTAGAACCCGAGCGGTGGAGTTCCGGTTTCCAAGTGAACTAGTTTTAGAATGGAGGGATAGTTTAGCGGTACCTGTAGGCCGCTTTATCTCCTATCTCAAGGCTCGAAAACTGATTCTTAAGGGTCATATTTACGATTTTATTAGGGTTAAGGATTCCACATCCGAGACCCCGACCATTCAGTCAGTTTTCGTGGTATGTGAGTATCCCGAGGTATTTTCAGATGACCTACCAGGTGCTCCTCCCGAGAGGGAGATTGATTTTGAGATTGACCTCTTACCCGACACGCAGCCCATATTAATTCCTCCCTACCGAATGGCCCCAGCTAAGCTAAAAGAGTTAAAGGAGCAGTTAAAGGATTTGCTAGATAAGGGATTCATTAGACTGAGTAAGTCTCCATGGGGTGCCGCAGTGTTGTTCGTCCAGAAGAAAGATGGTTCTCTTCAGATGTGTATTGACCATAGGCAGTTGAACAAGGTCATCAAGAATAGATACCCTTTACCCAAGATTAATGACCTATTTGATCAGCTTCAGGGAGCTAAATGTTTCTGCAAGATAGACCTTAGGTCTGGGTATCACCAGCTTAGGGTTCGGGAGAGCGACATCCGGAAGACTGCTTTCAAGACTCGGTATGGACATTATGAATTCGTTATTATGTATTTTGGACTTACCAATGCCCCTACAGCTTTTATTGACCTGATGAATAGGGTATTCAAGGCATATCTAGATATGTTCGTGATCGTGTTCATTGACGACATATTAATATACTCCAGGATCGAGGAGGAGCATGCCGCACACCTGAGGGTACCACTCCAGACCCTCAAGGATAACCAGCTATATCCCAAGTTCAGCAAATGTGAGTTTTGGATGAATTCAGTTGCACTCTTGGGACATGTAGTGTCAAGTGAAGGTATAAGGGTGGACTCCCAGAAAATAGAGGTAGTGAAGAACTGGCCCAGACCAGTAAACCCTTCGGAGATCAGGAGCTTTTTGGGCTTAGCGGGTTACTATCAGAGGTTCGTAGAAGGTTTCTCATCCATGGCAGCCCCATTGACTAGATTGACTCAGAAAAAGGTAAAGTTCCAGTGATCGTAGGCTTGTGAAAAGAGCTTTTAAGAATTAAAGGCTCGACTCACTTCAGCACCGGTTTCGTCTTTATCAGAGGGCACCTATGGCTTTGTTGTATATTGTGATGTTTCGAGAGTCGGACTGGGATATGTATTGATGCATCACAGAAAGTCATAGCATATGCTTCCAGACAGCTGAAAATTCATAAGAAGAATTACCCGACCCATGATCTTGAGTTAGCCGCTGTGGTATTTTCTTTCAAGATATGGCAACACTACTTGTATGGGGTTCATGTAGATGTATTCACTGACCATAAGAGCTTATAATATGTGTTCATTTAGAAGGATCTCAATCTTCGGCAACGGAGGTGGTTGGAGCTACTTAAGGACTATGACATGAATGTCCTCTACCACCCGGGTAAGGCCAACATGGTAGCGGATTCCCTTAGTAGACTCTCTATGGAGAGTGTGTCACACGTGAGTGAAGACAAGAAGGAACTGGTGAAGGAGGTGCATCGACTTGCATGGTTGGGGGTTAGGTTAGTTGGCCCGACTGATGGTGGTGTAGTTGTCCAGAACGGATCAGAGTCGTACTTGGTAACAGAGGTGATGGCTAAGCAAGATGAAGATCCAACATTGGTAAAGTTGAAAGAATCTTTTCAAAATTAGAAGGTAGAAGTCTTCTCCAAAGGGGGAGATGGGGTACTTCAGTACCAGGGTTACTTATGTGTTCCAAATGTGGGTGATTTAAGGAGACGGATGTTGCATGAGGCTCACAGATCCAAATATTCTATTCATCTTGGTGCCACCAAGATGTATCATGCCTTGCGGGAGATCTACTAGTGGAATGGCATGAAGAGGGACATTGCAGAATTCGTAACCAAGTGTCCAAATTGCCAATAAGTGAAAGTGAAGCATTAGAGGTCGGGAGGTGTACTTCAGGATATCAGCAATCCTATTTGGAAGTGGGAAGAAATCAACATGGACTTCAGAACAGGTTTGCCCCGCACTCGTAGACAGTATGACTCCAAGGCTGCTCATTTTATACCAGTCAAAACCACTGATTCAGACAAAGATTATGCCAAATTATACATCTGAGAATTGGTTAGATTGCATGGACTGCCTTTGTCCATCATATCGGATAGAGGTACTCAGTTCACCTCTCAGTTTTGGAGATCTTTTCAAAAGGGACTTGGTACCCAGGTCAAGCTTAGCACGACATTTCATCCGCAAATAGATGGCCAGTTGGAGCGGACTATCCAAACTCTCGAGGACATGTTGAGAGCTTGCGTTATTGATTTCAAGGGTAGTTGGGATGAGTATTTACCTCTTATTGAGTTTGCCTACAACAACAGCTAACACTCTAGCATCCAAATGGCACCATTTGAGGCTCTTTATGGGCGAAGGTGTAGGTTGCCAATTGGTTGGTTTGAGGTTGGTGAAGCTTCATTAGTGGGTCTAGATTCAGTCCACGAGGCTATGGAGAAAGTTCAGTTGATAAGAGAAAGGCTGAAAATGGCTCAAAGTCGCTAAAAGTCTTATGCGGATGTGAGGAGAATAGAGCTTGAGTTCGAGATCGATTATAGGGTGTTTTTGAAGGTATCTCCCATGAAGGGAGTAATGAGATTTAGAAAGAAAGGAAAACTCATCCCCCGCTATATTGGTTCATACTGGATTGTGAGACGAGTAGGTAAAGTAGCCTATGAGCTAGAGTTAGCTTCAGTTCATCCAGTATTTCACGTATTGCTCTTGAAAAAGTGCTTGGGAGATCCAGCCTTGGTGGCTCCAGCGGAAAGTGTTGGTGTGAAGGATAGCCTTAGTTATGAGGAAATTCCTATTGCAATCTTGGATCGTCTGGTTCGGAGGCTGAGGAATCAGGAAGTAGCTTCAGTAAAGGTGATGGAGAAATCAGCATGTTGAGGGAGCTACGTGCGAAGCCGAAGCGGATGTGATAGCTAAATACCCTCATTTGTTCCCTACCGGTCGAGTTTCAGTTTAAGGTATTAGTTTTTGCCCTAAACCTCTATTCAGTTTTTCATGTTCTGTTCATGCGTGCAAGTTTGTTTTATGATATGATATATGTATGTGATGTCTGAATTCAGTCCAGTTATGTAGTTCTTTTCGGGGGTAGTCATTTCGTCAGTTTTCAACTTATATGATCAGTATTTTCATATGGTGATTGTTTGTTCCTGAGTTTTCTGCATGTTTCTAACATTCGAGGACGAATGTTCCCAAGGGGTAGATATTGTTATACCCCGGGGACCCAAGGATCAGACCCGAGAGTCAAGCGGGAAAAAATCTGAAAAATATTGCAGCAGTGCAGGACGAGTCGCTAGACGACTCATAAGGAGACCCCACAAATTGTTAGGTGGCTCGTGGGAAGGCTAGAATGGGCTGAGGAACTGAGGTCCTGAAAGGCGTGGGAATGACTCGTGGTCAGCTACCACGAGTCGTCAGGTCTCCCATGGGGTAGGATTATGGGCTTCTTGGGAGATCTAACCAGTGCACCTAACGGATGGGACCCCATGAGTTGTGGTCTGTCCCAATGACTCGTGAGGTGAGTCATGGGCAAACAGGATGACTTTTCATCGATGTTAAGGCAATGTACTTAACGGGAGGTGACCACGAGTCGTGGTCTCTAGGGACGAATCGTTAGGTCCCCCGTTGCGAGCCCAGTCGACCTAGTATCCAGTGTACTTGATGGGCGACCCGAAGAGTCGTTTCCCGTCCTGGCGAGTCAGCAGATCACCAGTTAGGGTCACCTGGCAGTTATTTCATGCGAATTAGTAAGGGCCTTCTCAAAATTTCTTACACTCCTAGGATTCTAAACTCGTCGTTTTGAGGACGGGATAGGGTCTTTTAAGGGGAAATCATTCATGATAAACCTCATTTTATACATGTAAGAGTAGAGAGGAAAGAGGAACGGGATTCAAGTGTTCTTCTTCAAGTTTCTCTCTAGGGATTTTAAAGGGAGTTAAGAATCAAGAAGTTCCAGGTATGTGGGATTTTGAATGGGTGGTTTAGTCCCTACCCATGCCCAATTTCTTCCTAATTCTATGTCTTAGTTACTGATCTTGGGCAGATTTATATGCCCAAGTGATACTCAAAAGTATCATGTTCACCTTGTTTATCTATCGATGTGTATACATTCTCATGTAATTGGTAATAAAATGTGAATTTATACTAACCAACATGATTAGCATTGTTTTGCAGCTAAAATGTGATTTCGGGAAGCTAAAATGCATGTTGGATGACATCGGAGTTGGACTTGGATGCGAGCAAGGGAAAAGGCATTGGACAGCAAGAATTAAACGGGCTCCGCGATGGAGCCGTGTCACGCTGCCATCGCGGAGGCATTCTGCTTGGACGGGGAAAATTCACCCAAATTCCAGTGGAGGTCCGCGTTTGCTCCGTGGCACGGAGCCAGTGCTCCGCGATGCACGTCGTGCCACGTTGAGCCTAAATTCCCGGACCCCCAGTTCCAGTGAGGGTCCGCGTTCGTAGCGTGTCACGGAGGCAGTGCTCCGCGATGCACTCCGTGACACATTGCTCGTTATTCCGGGAAAAATTCCCAGCAGTATAAATAGAACACTTAGGTTCATTTTTTTATATTCTGACTTGGTGGAGCAAGGACGTGGGTTACAGGCAGTTGAGGGACGAAAAGTTTAGGGTTTTTTCTCTCTTTCTTTCTTCTTTAATTCAATTGCTTGTATGATTAACACTCATTTTATGATGTTTAATCCACAAATGAGTGGCTAATTCCTCTCCTTGCTGAGGTTATGAACAATTGTAATGAAATTTGATCATTGATTCTTTGGTTTTCCATCTTTTCTTCCATGTTGTTCTATTAATTCTTGTTCTTACTGCATTAATGTGTGGCCTACATTAATGTACATCTAAAAAGTCCGGTTTCACTCGAGAGAGCACGAAATTGGAAAGTTGTGAATTAATAGGATATGTTCTTTACTTGATTTGGAAAAATTGAGTCTTGATTTGCTTTCAGGATAGAAATATACCTGAAAGTCGTATTAGTCAATTTAGGAACCGAAATTGTATAGCTAGGACATGAATTGCATTTGATCACAGAAATGTAGACGGATGGTTCATGATTCTTAAGTGAGGTTAAATACGAGAGTTTTAATCTCTTGGCAAATGTTCTTGGCTAGCAACTGGAGGAAAAGATTAACCAAAGTATGATGATAATTAGTTTCATTACATGTTCGTTTAACCTCAGCATGCTTTCATTCATAGTTCATATTCAAAGTAGATAATTGTTCTTAGTTTTAGTATAAAATTTATAAAACAAACTATCAACTTTTTGGTTACGCTGTTGTCTACATTTTTAGAAGTAAAATATAGTACACTTGAGCAATTTGCACTTCATCCAAGTCTCTGTGGGATCGATACTTGGCTTACTAAAGCCACTTACTACTTGTTTGACCACGTGCATTTGCGTGTCATTTTATATACCCACAATCACGCGAACAAGTTTTTGGCGCCGTTGCCGGGGACTTGGCAATTGGTGAAATTGTTTTAAGTGTTAATTTACTGTATTTTTATTTTCTTAGTGTTGACAACTTGGTCTTAGCCTGTATTTTGCAGACTTAATTGCTGTTGAACGCTGGCAAGAGACAAGGAGCTGGTGGAATCGTATATAGAGCCAGAAAGGATATTTCACAGTAAGAGAAGAGAAGCTCTACAAAGAAAGCTGCAGTTGCTCAGACAGACGATCATGGAGCAACAACAGGATTCACCGGTAGTACGGGCAGTGTTAGTGCCCGAAGAAGCAGCAGCACGGCCGGTTCGCGAGGTGGCAATCCCACATGCCAATAATGTTACATCGAGTATCCGCAAACCAGAGCCGAGAGGGAGATTTGAACTTAAACAAAATATGGTGCTATTGTTGCACACAAGTGGGCAATTAACCGGTCTCCCTCATGAAGATCCACAGCAGCATCTCCAAAATTTTTTGGAGATAAGTGACACTTACATCCCCGCTGGAGTGTCACCAGACTATGTCCGGCTTACATTGTTCCCATTCTCATTATTGGGAGAAGCCAAGATGTGGTTGAAAGCTGAGCCACCGAATTCTATTTCTACGTGGGATGATCTTGCACGGAAGTTCTTGATAAGGTTTTTTCCCTCTGGTAAAACAGCAAGACTTAGAAGTCAAATTCTAAGTTTCAAACAAAGAGAGGGAGAAAACTTATATCAGGCCTGGGAGAGATTTAAATCCATGTTGCGGGACTGTCCTCATCATCATCATTCCAATGATGTGTTGGTGCACACATTTATTGAGGGTTTGGAACCCCACACCAAAATATTGCTAGATTCAGCAGCTGGAGGGCAAGCGCTGGAGAAGACTTATGAGGAGCTGTATACCTTGTTGAATCGGATTTCACAGGGTAATCCAGAATGGAATGCTGATTCATCAAGAGGTGGGACAAGGAAAGCAGCAGGAGTGCTTGAAGTGGATGGGTTTACTGCTATCGCTGCACAGATAGCTGCATTGCAAAATCAATTGAACAATCACTTCAGCAACATGACATTGAACCAGCCTCCAGCCCCAGTTAATGCAGTCCAGCAGATGTGGTGTGAAGTGTGTGGAAGCAGTGAGCACTCAGCTGAGTGTTGTGTAGCCAATCCTGACTCGGTAAACTTTGTGGGTAATGCACAAAGGAACCACCAGCAGTATGGTAGTAGCTACAACTCCAATTGGAGGAATCATCCTAATTTCTCATGGGGTAGCAACAACCATCAGGGCCAAAGTTCGGGTCAGGGTGTGCAAAGGAATCAAGGAGGGCAGCAGAACTATCAAGCTCAATTTAGAAACAACAACGCACCTCCACCACCACCATCACCCAGCATTGAGGAGATGTTCAAGACCATGATAGCTAACCAAGCTCAATTGCAGGCTGACTATGTGAAATTGGCAGCCGAAGTGAAAAACAACCAGTTAGCTACCAAGGCACTTGAATATCAATTTGGGCAATTTTCTAGTGCCCAAAACACAGGGCCTAGAGGAGGACTGCCAAGCGACACGGATCCCAATCCCAAGCAGGTAAATGCAGTGACCACAAGGAGTGGTTTGCAGCTGAAAGAGGTGGAACCAGAAAAACCACCTCAACAGTCGGGAGCAGCAGAAGTTGAGAGGGAGCACAGTTCTGAGAGGGGGAAGACCATGGAAGCTGAATCAGAAAGACCTCCACCCCCATTCCCTCAACGACTAAAGAAACACAAAGAGGAGGCGTGTTTCAAGAAATTCATGGAGGTGCTGAAACAGGTACATGTTAACTTACCCCTTGTTGATGTCTTGCAGGGAGTGCCGAAATATGCGAAGTATATAAAGGACATCGTGGCAAACAAAAGTCGGTTGACTGAGTATGCTACGGTGGCTCTAACGGAGGAGTGCACTTCCCGGATCCAAAATAGACTGCCCACAAAGCTAAAAGATCCTGGGAGTTTTACTATCCAGCTTACTATTGGGCAGAGCATCCGAGCTCGTGGATTGTGTGACTTGGGAGCGAGCATAAATTTGATGCCTTCATCGGTATTTAGAAAGTTGGGCCTAGGGAGTCCTAGACCCACAACGGTAATCTTGCAGTTGACGGATCGATCCTTAGCTAGGCCAGATGGCATTGTTGAGGACGTTCTGGTGCAAGTTGGCTCCCTAATTTTCCCGGTAGATTTTGTCGTGCTGGATTGTGAACCAGACGCGGAAGTCCCATTTATTTTGGGACGTCCCTTCTTGGCAACCGGGAAAGCACTAATCGACGTAGTTGTGGGGCAGCTAACAATGCGAGCACATGACAAGGTAGAGGTGTTCGATGTGTACAAGGCACCCAAGCTCCCGATGGTGCATGAAGAACTCTCGGTGATCAATGTGATTGATCAAGTTGATGATAAGCAGATGAAGGATTCCCGAGAGTTAATGGGAAAACCACCGGAAAGGTGTAAGCACTACTGGGGGGAGGACGGTGATCGAGAGAAATTGTCCATCACCCTAGCGGACAATTGAGCTTAAACAACGCCGAGCCGCGACGGTAAACCAGGCGCTGCACGGGAGGCAACCCGTGAAAAACTTATTTTCTTCTTTCTTTCTGTTTGTAAAGTGTAAATAGATTTTTCTTTTTCTTTTTCTTGATTTACAGCAAAAATTTGCGTTTTAGCTTTTGTTTTATTTGTATTTAGAGTGAAACCTATAATTCTAACCAATTTTGTATAGTGAGATGATTTTCAGGTCAAACGGAGAAAAATACGCACAGAATCGCGAAGGAAAAGTCGAGGTATGAAAAAATTAATAAAAAGTGGAAAACAGTGAGCTGGGGCGATAGCTCCGTGTCACGGAGGAGGACCTCCGCGTTACCCTCCGTGACACGTTGAGGTATAACCCGAAAATTTTAAAAAGTTCCAGAATAGCCTCACGACGGCTCCGTGTCACGGAGGCAGTGCACCGCGATGCACTCCGTGACACGTTGCCTTGTATATCGCGACGGGTCACACCGGGTCGCCGGGTGACCCGCGCGATTTTCTTACTTTTTAACCCCGAAAACCTCCCCTTTTCCCTCATTTTCTAATCCCTCCGCGACCAAACCCCCCAAAACCCATCCCCCATCAACGTGACACGGAGTAAGGCAAGAAATTCACCAAGTTTTCTTCGATTCTTCAAAAACAAGGTATGTTCTTCGATTCCCTCTCAAATTCTTGTCGATTTTCTTCGATTTTTAGCATGGGAGGTGAGCTAAATTGCCCTAAGTCGAAATTAAACATGAATTTGATTTCATTGTTGATTGATGAATGTTCGGAATGTCGTATGATTGCTTGAACTTGTCGATTGCATAAATTGATCGAATTTGATTGATAAAATCAATTCTAGGGCTTGTTAGTTGAATTTGAAGTTGAAAATGTATTGAAATTGTGAATTTTATGCCGGGTTGTACGTGGTGAATGAGATGAGTCGATGTACAAATTGTTAGGATGTTAATAGAACGACGGATTCTCGGGTTGGGGGAAATGTTGAAATTTGTAAGAATTGGTTGGTTGGATAGGTTCATGTGTAGATATTTTTGTGTTGTTTTTGTTTTTTTGTTTTTCTTTGCTAAGTGCGATGGTTAAAATGTTAGCGATGGTAGTGATTGTGATTAGTTGTACGAAGTCTGAGTAGTACGCAGAAGTTATACCGTCGAATTTTTCGAACGCACTAAGCATGATTGTATAGTTGTTTGTTTTGTGTAAATAAAGATATTCTTGCCGTATTGTTGTAATTGTAGCTAAGGACTAAGTGTGGGGTAACCTAGGTAACCCGACCTTAGCCGAAGTTAATATCCGTGAGCTTAACATTGATCTTGTTTACTTGGGTTGACAGGTAAAATGGCAAGCCGGCAAGAGAAAGGAAAAGGCGCGTCAACTTAAGGCGCCGGAAGGAAACGAATCAGACTGGGCATAGCAGTCCCAGCTGCACCAGCAGTTCCACGCGGCCAACGCCGCCAATACGGAACAAGATGGGTGACCGATGAGGGGAAAACGTGGTACACGAAGCATAAGGAAAATAAATATTTCCCCGAGGAGCATATAGCACGGGAACCATTGGCACAGGAGTTCCCCAGGATGGTCCACTGGATCGAGGCAGCTGGGCTCAAGTTCATCTTTGAAGATCCCAAAGAATGCAATCTGCACTTGGTTTGGGAGTTCTATGCCAATTGGAACCCGACGATCAGGAGTCACACCATCAAGATCAGAGGGCAAATAGTCACTCTGGAGCCCCACCACCTCAATGCCATCATAGAAGCGCGGGACAAAGACGTCTACGTCCTCCGATAGCTGAACATTACCCCACCGTATGCGGACATCAGACGCACATTGTGTGGGACCCGATCAACAGCTAGATGGAGCAGACACAAAGAGAGGGGCTACCACCAGACGTTTCCATATTCACAGATGAACAGGGAAGCCCGAATCTGGCTGAAGATAGTCTGCTCATGCCTAATCCCGGGGGTACATATGACTGATGTAACCCTGGATCGTGTATGCCTGGTGTACGCCCTGATGAAAGGGCTGGAGATCAATGTCGGGGTGGTTATTATATCCGCCATGAAGAGAGCCCGGTTGCACCAGGGGCACAGGTATGGTTTTGGTGGACTACTGACCACTTTCCTCAGGGGCCTCGATGTTGAGGAGGAGGCCCTTGACTATATCCTGCAGTTGGAGCGGCGGGCCTTAGACGTTACTAAAACTAAGGCTCCCGACACCACTCACGGGCCAGTGCTTACACTTGGCGAGCGACATGCTCGTGATGACCAGTATATGGCTCGGATGTATGGGATGCAGATGCTCCAGCTAAGGATAGGTGGGAGGCCGGCGACAGAGGAGGAGCTATGGCAGCTCGAGCTAGACTACCCTTTTGGCGAAAACGCCAGGGCTCTATGCCGAGTGGGGCCAGAATTTGTAGAGCCCACAGATGATGATGTCCCCACAGACGAGGAGACACGTCAGGAGGACTCCGATGTGGAGTCCGATGATGACGACGGAGGCGACTCGGATATGGGAGATGAAGCAGCAGCACCCGACGAAGAAGTGGAATACTTTGACTGATCAGGGAGTTCCACCACCTGATTTTGTGCTATTTTAATTTTTGTGAACACTGGGGACAGTGTTCGAGCTAAGTGTGGGGTGGGAGTAGTTAGGTGCTGGGCTGGGCTGGTTTGTATGTATGCTCTCTTCTGTTATCGTGTATGTTGTGTGTCCCTGTGAGTGTGAATTTTCAAGTTGTTTCGTAAGTTGTTTCGTATTTGTAAATATTTATTAAATTGATGTGTGTTGCTGAATGTTGCTAGCTGATTCTGATTCTGTACATAATGTTGCTAGCTGATTCTGATTCTGTACATATTTTTGTTATCGAAATGATCGATATTTTTAAAAAATTTTAAAATAGTTTGTAAATTTTAAAATATTTTGTAAATCATTTTTCTATCGAAATGATCGATATTTTCGATATTTTTTTAATTTTGAGTTTTTCGGTGTTTGTTTTCGGTTCTTTTATCGAGAATGGTCCCATTGAACCAACGTCTTAAGTAGTGACCGTTCCCTATGATGGATGGATGACGACCGTCTTAAGGGAAACGTAGTCGTTAGGAGTAGTTTTTTTTCTCAATTAATTTTTTTAGTTTTTCTTTGGTGGATTGCATCCCAGAACCTGTAGTTACTATATGGTTGTGAAATTCTGGTTGCGTGTTGTACATGATATTCAAAATGCAAAGGTGATTCGTATGAAAGCATGCAAATTTGTAAATATGTTGAGATACCTAGGCTGTAGAGTTCGATTCAGTGTGATTAAGGCTTAATGTTTGAATTCATGTAATTAGCTGATTGAAGAGTCTGTGAATACATCTTGAATCGAGCATGTGCAAAAAGTGTGAAGTGAGGTGTTGACATTCCATGCTATTGTGAAGTGTCTAGAACTTGCCTGGTGTGTGTACAAAACGAAATGAAGGAGGTGTATTGTAGGAAAGGATGTAGGCATTTCTTTGTTTTAACCGAGAGTTTCTATTTTTTTTCCTTGTCATACCCCCCTTTCTGTGATTGTATACCCTAGTCAGCCCTTTGAGCCTTTAGCTGATTGTTTTATTCTTTTGTCCAAAAAGTGTAAACCGAGCTTAATTCCTTCTTTTCATTAGCCGTAAAGTCTATACAAAACTCTTAAGCGCTTAAAAAGAGAAAATCATTTTCCCAAAGTGTCAAAGAGTGAGAATGGTGAAAAGAAAAAGAAGAGCAGAGTGAGGGAAGAAAAGAAAAGGTTGAAGGTGCACTTGTTATAAATAAACGATAATGAAGGTGCATGAATAATCTTTGTTGTTGTGTCAAGTGTGCTTAATGAAATGGCCCATACTAAAGAAAATCATCAAGAATGGGATGATGAAAAAAAAAACAATGTCCATGAGTTGATGGGATGTGTTGAAAAGGCGCTTAAGGATGCTAGTGGCTATTATTGGCTAATCCAATATTTACTAGTTCCATAGCTTCCATTACAACCCATTAAAGTCCTACATGATCTTACATCGCACTTCTTTATATTAGTGGAGTAATACACTAAGGGCAAGCTTATGGGTCATGACATGATGCATGTGAATTCTTTTGGGAGAGAGAGTGAAATTGTGTGTACATGCCCCTGTTTGAATGTTTGTGAGTCATATGAGCAAAAAGGGGAAGATTCTCTTGTGTTGTGAGGGCACATGCTTGATGAAAGATTAATTTTCGTGTCGGATATCTTGATCAGCTGATTTGCATGAGTTTGCCGATATCGAGAGTCGATTCTTAAAGTCTAGGAGGTCTTAATGTATTGACGGTCACTGCATTGATAAGACCATGCATGTTTTCTTGATGATTTGCTGTATTGAATAATCGGTATGACCGTAGCCTAAATTCTCAAACCGAAGTAGCGAGGTTGGGATGTAAATTGCATGAATTGTATGCTTGTTGTTCGAGGACGAACAAGGATTTAAGTGTGGGGTAAGTGATCTTGGGCAGATTTATATGCCCAAATGATACTCAAAAGTATCATGTTCGCCTTGTTTATCTATCAATGTGTATACATTCTCATGTAATTGGTAATAAAATGTGAATTTATACTAACCAACATGATTAGCATTGTTTTGCAGGTAAAATGTGATTTCGGGAAGCTAAAATGCATGTTGGATGACATCGGAGTTGGACTTGATGCGAGCAAGGGAAAAGGCATTGGACAGCATGAATTAAAGGGGCTCCGCGATGGAGCCGTGTCACGCTGCCATCGCGGAGGCATTCTGCCTGGATGGGAAAAATTCACCCAAATTCCAGTGGAGGTCCGCGTTTGCTCCGTGGCACGGAGCCAGTGCTCCGCGATGCACGCCGTGCCACGTTGAGCCTAAGTTCCCGGACCCCCAGTTCCAGTGAGGGTCGGCGTTCGTAGCGTGTCACGGAGGCAGTGCTCCGCGATGCACTCCGTGACACGTTGCTCGTTATTCCGAGAAAATTTCCCAGCAGTATAAATAGAACACTTAGGTTCATTTTTTAATATTCTGACTTGGTGGAGCAAGGACGTGGGTTACAGGCAGTTGAGGGACGAAAAGTTCAGGGTTTTTTCTCTCTTTCTTTCTTCTTTAATTCAATTGCTTGTATGATTAACACTCATTTTATGATGTTTAATCCATAAATGAGTGGCTAATTCCTCTCCTTGCTGAGGTTATGAATAATTGTAATGAAATTTGATCATTGATTCTTTGGTTTTCCATCTTTTCTTCCATGTTGTTCTATTAATTCTTGTTCTTACTGCATTAGTGTGTGGCCTACATTAATGTACATCTAAAAAGTCCGGTTTCACTCGAGAGAGCACGAAATTGGAAAGTTGTGAATTAATAGGATATGTTCTTTACTTGATTTGGAAAAATTGAGTCTTGATTTGCTTTCAGGATAGAAATATACCTGAAAGTCGTATTAGCCAATTTAGGAACCGGAATTGTATAGCTAGGACATGAATTGCATTTGATCACAAAAATGTAGATGGATGGTTCATGATTCTTAAGTGAGGTTAAATACGAGAGTTTTAATCTCTTGGCAAATGTTCTTGGCTAGCACTGGAGGAAAAGATTAACCAAAGTATGATGATAATTAGTTTCATTACATGTTCGTTTAACCTCAGCATGCTTTCATTCATAGTTCAGATTCAAAGTAGATAATTGTTCTTAGTTTTAGTATAAAATTTATAAAACAAACTATAAACCTTTTGGTTACGCTGTTGTCTGCATTTTTAGAAGTAAAATATAGTACACTTGAGCAATTTGCACTTCATCCAAGTCTCTGTGGGATCGATACTTGGCTTACTAAAGCCACTTACTACTTGTTCGACCACGTGCACTTGCGTGTCGTTTTATATACCCACAATCACGCGAACAGTTACCAATTCTTTATGGGTCATAACCCAAATGCATGTTTCCTCAAAAATCGATATGAGCTTGTTGTAGCATGTCTAAAATCATGGGCTTCAAATTATTCGTCTGTTGTCACTTCTTTTATTCAATATTGGATGATTTAAATCTGTCAAAGCATATGTGCCCAAATCATGGGGTTTTAGTGAAATTCATGGTTATGGTGATTTCTCAAGCGTGACATGAACTTTTGAATTTTAAGCATGTTTTCAATTACCCATGTTAGTATAATCATGTTTCCTATAAATTAAGCATTTCAAGTATGATTGAAATTATGGGAAATTTCCACATGTCACTTATGATTTATGGACTATGATTTTGCCCGATCTACGAGCCTAATTCCATGGCTAGTATTTCGAATTCTGAAGCATGTTATGATTATCACGATCTAACTAGCCATGCATGGCATGTATGAATTTCTATGAGCACGTTGCATGTTTTGGGAGTAGTACTTAACACCGAGTAGGTTCAAGGCCTAGGTTACGCCCCGAATCTCAGAACTACGTGCCACCGTAGGTTATGATTGGGACCTCCTCAGTGACCGTCCCTTTTCCCTACGGGGCCTTCACGAGTGATATCATGCCTTTCATCGTTCATACCCTTGGCAAGGTATGTAAGGCCTCCCGACTAGGCTTACAGGTCGGGCTCCATGTGTGATCATATGGGGTATGTCGGTTATTGGAATCTCCCACTATTCCTCATTGTTTAATGCATGTATGATTATGTTCTTTTGGCTCAAGTTATGTTTTATGAAATGTTTTGCTCTCATGTTATGACTATGGAAGATTCACGACTATTTTGGAAATCTTGAGCCTTATGATATACTTATGATTCCAGTCTTTATGATCATGATGTCCCCCCCACTCATATAACTTTTATGTTTTAAGTATTGTATTTCAGACCTCGCATACTCAGTACATTCCAAGTACTGACCCTCATATTTTCTATGATGTATCATTTTATGATACAGGATCCGATTCGTAGGTTCAGCATTGCTCTTAGCTTGCTCTCAGTTCTGCTCTCAGTTCTCGGTGGTGAGTCCTCATGATTCAGGGGCTTCATGTTCGGATTTTTTTTGTCTTTGTGTTTTTAGAATGTTGGGGTTAGTTGGGGGTCTTGTCCCTTCAACCCGTCTATTATGATTAGAGACTTTCAGACCTAATCGTAGTATTCAGCTATTTACGTTTGGATCATGTGTGGTTGTTTCTTATATTTCATGTCACGGCTTTTTTTAGTTCATGACTATTAAGTTAATTCTTCTGCCTTATGTAAATGGTTTAGTTATATGCTCATGCCATGGGTTGACTTGGGGTCCCTCGGGGCTCCTTGTCCCGTGTCTACGATTCGGGTGTACTCTCGGGTTGTGACAGCGTATAGCACGAGTCAGGGAAGGAACTATTAGAGCTTCATACTCTACACACGATAAGAATAATGAAGAAAAGGGAACATTTCCTAAAATGTCTCGTATCGTCTTCATCATAAGTGTTGCACGCTTCACATCCATAAAGAAGACTCTACTTAACGCAGCTTTCAAATACCCTAGGACATTCTAAACCTTTGCTCTGCTACCAAGTTTGTCACGACCCGAGTTTACACCCTAGCTGTAACACAGGACTGGGAACCTTAACAGGCTCCAAGTCGATCCATTGCATAATCATAGCATAACACTTAACAACATAAACAGTTAACAGAAACATAACTGAGCAAAAGCTAACTTTAAGAGTCAAATTTAAACTTAAGGACGTAATTATGAGAGAATGCTTGGCCTTGGTTGTCTAGGTTTTCGTAAAATCCTATGTTCCTAACTTCTAAACTATGTTGTTTTGAGTATTATTTCAGACATTTTTAAGGGTTTCTTCTAGTCTAATCTCTCATTCTCTCAAGATACTCTCTCAAACCCTTCTTCCTCCTCTCTCTCAAGGTTCAAGAATTCTTCAAGGGATTATTCAAAGACTATAAGGTCAAGTTCAAGTGGGAGATTCTTCGAAGCAAGTAAGAAGGTTTTTCAACAAGGATATTCTTCCATCCTTGTTCCCCAAAATGTTTTATCAAAAGACCAATTTCAATTATTCTAGAAAAGCATGACCTAGGGTTTAAAATGATGGGTGATTTCTTCAATGTTTTCTTGAATTCTAAAACCCACTAGAATTATGAGCTAATTGTGATTATAAACTATTTGAATGTCTTGAATTATGTGATAGATGGTGAAAATGTATGATGTTAGAATGTTCTTCATGAAAGGGCTTGAATTATGATTGGGATTTTATTATTATTCAATCAATTGAATTCATAACTCGCATCTATGTATGAAATATGTGAAGATTGTAAGAATTCCCTAATAGTTAGAGGGCACTATTTGCTAAATATGTCGAGATGAGATTAGAGCGTATGGGCTCGATTAATTGAATTAAAATATGTATTCTCCTTATGTTTTCGATGGAACTGATTGGGTATGAGGTAAATCTACAATAATGTCTTAATTAATGCATCCTTCTCATGAATTGGGGTAAATCTGGAAATGGGTCTTATGAAATGAAAATGTATGCTTCTCCCATGATCTCGTTGTAAATGTATAAGTTATGATTTAAGTATATGGATTTCCGTAAATCTATAATATATGATTCAATATACGCATGTTAAGTTACGAATTAGACCTATGGATCATGAATGACTCCATGATTATGTTGAATGATATGAATTCGGAACTTAGATGTTGTTTAAGTATTATGCATGATGTGAATCTAAAGATGCTCACTAATGTAAGAACTTTGAAGAAACATTGATATGGCTCCATGATGATATGAATTATGATGATAAAGCATGAGAATGATATTTTAGAATATTGGGCTTGTTGTTAGTAAAAAGTAGCTCCGTCCTTTCGAAATGAATGTTGTATGATGAAAGTACTGTATGTTCATGTTTCTAACTAGCTATAGTAGCATAGACAAGATATACAATGTCAGATCATTACTCCTCATGTCTAGTCAGCTAGGGACTCTCCATAGCCGAGAATGTCTCCCCTGGCCAGTCCGGGAACCTCCATAGCATAGAGTGACTCCCTAGTTCAGTCGGGATCCTCCATAGCAGAGAGTGACTCCCTAGTTCAGTTGGGATCCTCCATAGAAGAGAGTGACTCCCTATTTCAGTCGAGATCCTCTATAGCAGAGAGTGACTCCCTAGTTCAGTCGAGATCCTCCATAGCAGAGAGTGACTCCCTAGTTCAATCAGGATCCTCCATAGCAGAGAATGACTCCCTAGTTCAGTCGAGATCCTCCATAGAGAGAGTGACTCCCTAGTTTAGTCGGGATCCTCTATAGCAAAGAGTGACTCCCTAGTTCAGTCAGGATTCCTCCATACCAGAGAATGATTCCCTTAGTTATATTATCAGTATGATTCAGTTCTGTATTATGTAGATTTTATATTACATCAGATTTAATATAATAAGAAGTAGATTTCATATTACATCAGATTTAATATAATAAGAATCAGACTCAGTTACCAGTAGTGATCCAGTATAGTGTGATGCTAGATTCAGGTTTAGCTCTTATTAAATGTTCAGAACTTGACCCTTATGCATGAGTTCGATGGTGTTTCAGAACATGAGATCCAAAATAAAGTTTCATATATATGTGTATGTGACTCATAAGAGGATTGTTGCATGTTAAATCAGTTATGTCGATGTACTTTGTTATATCCTTATCATATATTTATATATTTAATTATTTATGTTATCCCGCATGCTCAGTATATTCCAAGTACTGACCGCACGTCTTTTGTGCTATATCATTTCATGATATAGGTTCAGGTTTTCAGACTCAGCCTCGTGGTTAGATACGCTTTATTTCCTCTCAACTGCTAGTGGTGAGTCCTCATCTTTCGAGGACATGATTTATGTTTACATTTTCATTATGTTTCAATTTTCAGATTTTAGGAGTTAGTTGGGGGCTTGTACCAACAACTCATCAGTTTAGTAGAAGGCTTTCAAACTTGTCCAGATTGATTCAGCGTTGTATCAAAGTGTTGTTACAATTGTTCTTATGACTCCTTATTAGACTCTTGCAGTTAGCTTCCTCTCATTTATGTTGATAGTTGTTTCTAGTGTTAAGTGATATGCTATGATTATGCCATGGATTGAATTGAAGCCTTTCGGGGTTCCTTGTCCCGTGTTACGGCTAGGGTGTAAACTCGGGTCGTGACAGTTTGACCACGACCCGTTAGGTTACCTAACGAGTCATCCCACGACTCGTTCTGTGGAAAAATTTCCACATTGTGTATGAATTCTTTCTTTAAGTCAAGAATCTGATCTTAGAAACTTTTGAGGTGTTACATTTCTACTAGTCAAAACTACTTATTCAGCTGAGGACTATGCTAGATTGTACATTCAGGAGTTAGTTCGGTTGCACGGAGTTCCTTTTTCCATCATTTCAGATAGAGTTACTCATTTTACCTTGTAGTTTTGGAAGCCGTTTCAGAATGGACTTGGTACTTAAGTTATTCTTAGCACAGCTTTTCTCCCACAAATAGATGGTCAGGCCGAGCGGAACATTTTAGACTCTTGAGGATATTTTGAGATCGTGTTTGATTGACTTCAAGGGAGGTTGGGATGATCATTTACCTTTTATCGAGTTTGCTTACAATAATAGTTACCACTCCAGCATTCAGTTGTTTCTATTTGAGGCTCTCTATGGGCAGAGATGTAGATCGCCTATTTGTTGGTTCAAAGAAGGTGATGCCACATTGATAGGGCTAGATTTAGTTCATGAGACCATAGAGAAATTCAGCTTATTAGGGAAAGGCTGAAAATAGCTCAAAGTCATCAGAAGCCATATGCGGATGTTAGGCGGAGAGAACTTGAGTTTGAAGTTGATGATTGGGTGTTCTTGAAGGTGTCTCCCATGGAGGGAGTAATGAGGTTCGGAAAGAAAGGGAAGCTTAGTCCTCGATATGTTGGTCCATAAAGGATTGTGAGACATTTTGGCAAGGTGGCCTATGAGTTGGAGTTGCCAACGGAGTTATCTTCGGTGTATCTATTTTTCCATGTATCATTGTTAAAGAAGTGCATTGGTGACCCGGCCTTGGTTGTTCCGGTGGAGAGCATAGGTGTAAAAGATAGCCTTAGCTATGAGGAGGTACCAGTTGAGATCCTTGATCTTCAGGTTCATATGTTGAGAAACAAAGAAGTAGATTCAATAAATGTCTTGTGGAAGAATCAGCTTGTTGAGGGAGCTACGTGGGAAGCCGAAGTAGATATGATGGTTAGATACCCGCATATGTTTCCTTCCGGCTCAGTTTCAGTATGAGGTATTAGTTTCTTCCTTATTACTCTATTCAGTTTATGTCAAGTTCATGTCTCTCAGTTCCTTTCATATTTTAGCATGTATGTATGATTCAAAAATTCAGTGTAGGCATGTGTATCAGTCCAAAGTCAGTTGCTCCGTTAGTTTTCAGCTTCAGATATTTAGTATTTTGGATTGCAGTTTCTTTCCCCAGATTTTTAGTGTGTTTAACCCACATTCAAGGATGAATATTCCTAAGGGGGGATACTATAATACCCTGAAAGTTTCTAAGACTAGACTCGAGATTTATAATGCGATCAGCAGGAAAAGTTGGAAAATTGTTTCAGTACGACTCAATTACGAGTTGTAGGTTGGTAGGATGGGTCGTAGGAAAACTCATGGATCATATTAGAGATTTTTCTTCCCCAGACCATGAGTCCCACAACGAGTCGAAGTATGTGGGTATGACCCATGGTCAGGA
This sequence comes from Datura wrightii, assembly GCA_035772735.1. Lineage (NCBI taxonomy): Eukaryota > Viridiplantae > Streptophyta > Magnoliopsida > Solanales > Solanaceae > Datura > Datura wrightii. The sequence continues at coordinate 167,249,817 of JASDFA010000016.1, forward strand.
GTCATGGCAAGTCTTTCGAGTTATCAAGGGATCGATTGTACGGGTGATGGTACAATTCATAGTATGGAGTACGGGTCACAGTAAGATTCGTGGAAATATTCAGAGGATTTAAGGTTTTGGACTTGGTCAGTATGAGAGGATACCACGAGTCATAGGAGGATTATATGACTCATTGTCATGACCTAAGTCTACACCCTAGACGCGCACGGTACTTAGGGCCACAAGTGACCCCAAGATAACCCATGGCATAACATACTACTAAAACTCTGAATACTTTATGAAATCTATAAGCGGAATCTTCATAAGGCACAACTGAATAAAACACTTTTAAGCAAAATAATACATCTGTAACACGCTGAATTACTAACTCTGTCTGAAAGTCATTGAAGAACTAATGAGTTGTTGGGACAAGCCCCCAGCTAACTCTAAGGTCTAAACTGAAATATAAAAATACAATAAACTGGAAATAAAAACTCTAGCCGTCGACAAATGAGAACTCACCACTGAACTATTCTGATTTTCCCCGGAGAAGGACTACTGACGATGCTCAGACTAAGAACCTGTGCATGTATCATAATATGATACAGCATAGAGAGTATGCATCAATACCTTGAATGTACTTAGTAAGTGAGATATGAAATAAATATAAAGATACTGAAAATTTATGAGCTGAACTGACAAAGCATGCAATGATCATAACTAGAATCATAAATACTGAAAGCATCTGAAAAGCTGATAATGATGTAGGTACTAATAACTATTTGAAGGTCATATGCAAATCTTGAAAGCTGAAAGATTGGACAGAACTAAAGACTTTGACTATACTTGAATAACCGATTTTGTGCTATACTGTGGGAGAGATTTTAACCGACATGTAACCACGTGATCTAAACATCGAGTCCAAAAAATTACCCTCCATCGGAGAAGGCCCACTATACCTTGACAGGGTATAGTAGCTAAGCTGGGTGATCGCTGTCAGATACCTATTCAGGCTAACAACCTATGGTGGCAACATAGTTTTAGGAACCTAGGTGAGCTGACCTCCGACTCCGCTCGGTGCTAAGTCCTACCGCCATTGGAAATTCTAATTATGTCTAACTAGGCTAATATCTTGAAATGGATGTCCTAAGACTTAAGTCAGAGATACTCGTCTGGAAGTGTTTTGAGATTCTAAGGACCTGAAAGAAACTATGTTCCAAGACTAGTCAGAGCTACTTTACCTGAAAGTGTCGAACAGTCTAAAGAACAACTGAAAAAATGATACCTGGTACTACTGAGGTTACAGAGTTCCTCCAGACTAAAAGTATTCAAACTGATTAGCTGACATTTCTATAGAACACTGAGTGTACTGAGTGTTGACTGAGACTCTGAGATTGGGTAAGTTAAAGACTAACTTCACATCATACATGTGTACTAACATTAGTTATTTAAAAAGGAACTATTCTTACAAACAATATTCATGTCTGAATTCTTAATTATGCAAGTCCCATTCAAATCACATCAGAAGATTAGGGATAAAATACATACTATATAAAATGAAATACCAAGCATGAATTAAAATTGATAATAATCAATTAAAAGCTCAAAAATTATCACAACAAAGGAAATCATAAACTATCTGAAAGAAAACACTAGTTTCGATATTCTAACGGGTTGGAACTAAGAAAATTGTTGTAAAGAATTTGGGACACAAGGATGAGAGAAATTACCTTGCTGGAATCCCACATACCTAGAGTAGAAATTTCCCTTAGAAACACCTAGAAATCTGAGAAGGATCGTAGCCCTAGCCCTTGCCCTGAGAATGTTGTCTGGAACTTCTACGTACTAAGTCTTGAGGATTGAGGGAAAACGAGAGGGATAGTCGATCGAAACCTTTAATTCCCCTCTAAATGTATTCAAAATGATTTATTTTAGACATTAAAATAATAGGATGTTACAAAAGCGCACTTGTAAACTATTTTAAAATTTCTGCCCTACAGGTGGTACGACTCAACCTACGCGTTGTACCAAGATCCTACGGTTCATACTATGATCCGTAACTTCCCCTGAACATTTCCGTAATTCAAATCATGAGTGGATTGTACGACATATATCAACATGCCACGAGTTGTACCATGGCTCGTGGTTGCCCAGAAGTTCCCTGACCATTTCTCTAAATTTTTCCACGGCTTGTCAGTACGATTTGTACCATGGTGGTAGGAGTCGTGACATGTAATCTTAGTTTCTCTCAATCACACTTACTGATTTCTCTCAATACCTTGATTCTATGAGTCGTATAGTGACTCATACTGAGACCTTTTTCTCAGTTTTCTGCATGATCAAGTTTTAAATCCAAAGGCTAGTATTAGAAATTTCTAGGGTGTTACAATATCTCCCCCTTGGGAACATTCGTCCTCGAATGAAGGCTAAGTAAGCTAAAAGGCTGGGGAAAAGAGTTACAATCCCAAACTGAAAACTATAAACTGATTTATGAAGGAGTGACTAACTCCGAGCTGAGATAAACTTACTAACTGAACTTATATAGCTATGATGCACATTTAATCATGAATAGAACTGACAACTATAGAAATGAATGGAGTACTTAGGAGGGACTTAATACTTGATACTGAAACTGAACTGGAAGGGAATAAATGAGGGTATTTATCCATCATGTCTTCTTCTACTTTCCATGTAGCTCTCTCAACTAGTTGGTTCCTCCATAATACTTTTACTGAAGAGACCTCCTTGTTTCTCATCCTATGAACTTGACGGTCTAGGATCTGAACTGGAACTTCTTTTTAAGAGAGACTGTCCTTTACACCAACACTCTCTAGAGGCACTACCGAGGTCGGGCCTCCGATGCATTTCCTCAACATGGACACATGGAAGACTAGGTGCACCAATGCTAACTCTATAAGAAACTCCAGCTCATAAGCCACATTGCCAATGCGTCTCAAGATTCTGTAAAAGCCGATATATATGGGACTGAGCTTTCCTTTCTTCCCGAATCTCATCACCCCCTTCATACGTGATATTTTCAGGTATACCCAATAATCCACAGCAAACTCCAACTCCCTTCTCCTCACATCTGCATATGATTTCTGTCAGCTTTGAGCTGTTCTCTGTCATTCCCGGATAATTTGCACCTTCTGCATGGCCTTATGTATTGAATTCAGAGCTATCAAGTTAACTTCACCTACCTCATCTACCCTATAGGAGATCTACACCTCCTACCATATAATGCCTTGAATGGGGCCATCTGAATACTGGAGTTGTAGTTGTTGTTATATGCAAACTTAATAAGAGGTAGATGTTCATCCCAACTACCCTTGAAGTCAATCACACAAGCCCTTAACATATCTTCCAAAGTCTATATGGTTCGCTCAACCTAGCCATCTATCTGTGGTTGGAAAGTTGTGTTGAGCTTGACCTAAGTACCAAGTCCTTTCTAGAATGACTTCTAGCAGTGCAAGTGTGAACTGAGTAACCCTATCTGAGATGATAGATAAGGGAACTCCATGTAGTCTCACTAACTCTTGGATATATAGTCCAACATAATCCTCCATTGTATATGTGATCTTAACTGATAGGAAATGTGCTGACTTAGTCATCTAGTCCACGACCACCTAAATTGAGTCGTGTTGTCGGCGAGTGCGAGGCAAACCTGTAATGAAGTCCATATTCACTTCTTCCCACTTTCAAGTAGGAATATTGATATCCTAAGTCATACCCCAAGGTATCTAATGTTCAACTTTGACCTATTGGTAGTTTGGACACTTAGCCACAAATTCTGCAATGTCGATTCACCATGCCATTCCACTAGTAGACTTCCCGTAGGTCACGGTACATCTTGGTGGCACCTGGATGGATAGAGTACCAGGTGCTGTGAGCTTCCATTACTATCCTCTTCCTGAATTTGTCCACCTCTAGAACACATAATCTGCCCTGGTAACGGAGCACCCCATCTCCCTTTTGGAGAAAGCTTCCACCTCTTTTCTAAGAACTGACTCCTTCAACATGAGTAGAATAGGGTCTTCATCTTGCTTTAACTTAACCTCCACCACCAGTGACGATTCTGACCCGCTCTAAATTACAACTCCACCCTCTACTAAATAAACTAACTGGACCCCTAACCGCGTCAACCTGTAGATGTCCTTTTCTAGTTCTTTTTTACTCTCTTCGACATGCGCAACACTTCCCATAGACACCCTATTGAGGGCATCATCCACTACATTGGCCTTGCCTGGGTGATACAATACACTCATGTCATAATTCTTCAATAACTCTAGCCATCTTCTCTGACGAAGATTCAAATTCTTTTAACTGAACACATACTGCAGACTCTTGTGATCAATGAAAACATCTACATGAACCTTATAAAGATAATTCCTCATAATCTTCAAGGCGAACACTACCACAACCAATTCAAGATCATGAATTAGATAGTTCTTCTTATGAACCTTGAGCTGTCTAGAGGTGTACGCTATGACTTTTCCATGTTTCATTAGAACACAACCAAGGCCAAGGCCAACCAACAACTTGTGAGGTGAGTCGTGAGAAAGCAGGTTGAACTTTATTTGAGAATGAGGCAGTGTACATGACAGGACATGACCACTTGTCGTGGTCACGAGGAACGAATAGTTTAGTCCCCCATTACGATCCCTAAGTGATTTGTCGTCCAGTATCGTTGCCCGTCTTGACGAGTCGTCAGGTCACCCGTTAAGGTCAACTGGCAGTTATTTTCTGTGAATTAGTAAGGTCCTTATCGTAATTTACTAAGCTCCTAAGACCTATACTATGTCATTTAAGGCTCATTTTAGTGGGTTTTTAGCAAGGGAAAACCTACTCTTAGTCATTCTTTCCATGCATGCAAGTTTGAAGGTTTAAAGAGGTGATCCAAGGCAAAATCTTAAGGTTTCTATTGGAATCTCAGCTTGGTCAATTAGAGGGTGTTAGAATTCACCATTTCCAAGTATGTAAGGCTATGAGTGGGTTCTTCCTTCCACACCCATGCCCAATTTCTATCAAAACATGATGAATTGAGCTTCGTTTCATACTTGACTATAGGCAACTCATCATGTTTTGATAGAAATTGGGAATGGGTGTGGAAGGAAGCACCCACTCATAGCCTTACATACTTGGAAATGGTGAATTCTAACACCCTCTAGTTTCCCAAGCTAAGATTCCAATGGAAACCTTGAGATTTTGCCTTGGATCACCTCTTTAAACCTTCAAACTTGCATGCATGGAAAGAATGACTTAGAGTAGGTTTTCCCTTGCTAAAAACACACTAAAATGAGCCTTAAACGACGTAGTATAGGTCTTACAAACTTAGAAAATTACAAGAAGGCTCGTACTATTTTGCAGAAAATAACTACTAAGTGACCCTAACGGGTGACCTGACGACTCGTCAAGACGGGCAACGACTCGTCAAGTCGTTCGTCAGGTACACTCCATGACAGATAACTTAGGGCTCGTAACAGGGGACTAAATGATTTGTTCCCCGTGACCAAGACTCATGGTCACCTCCCATCATGTACACTGCCCGATCCTCAGATAAAGTTCAACCTACTTGCTCACGTCTCACCTCACGAGTCGTTGGGATTGGCCACGACTCGTGGGGTCTCTTTTGTTAAGTACACTGGTTACTTCTCCCATTTATTTCTCAACTTCACCCGTCGGTTAACCTGATGACTCATGGTGGCTGAGCATGAGTCGTTCCCATGCCCGTGGGGACCTCAACCCTTCACTTTATCCAGGCCTTCCCACGAGCCACCTGATGTCTCGTGGGGTCTCCTCATGAGTTGTCCAACTATTCGTCCTGCAACTACAACATCATTTCCTATATTTTTCCCCGTTTGACTCCCGGGTCTGATCTTTGGGTTCCCGGTGTATTACACCAATGGATTCATAGTGTATTGTTATGCTTTAATGATTGGACTTGGGTGCGTATTGATGAAGCACGGGAAAGACATAGAATATGCCTCCAGATAGCTAAAGGTTCATGAGAAGAATTACCCAACCCATGATCTTGAATTGGTCGCGGTGGTATTCACCTTGAAGATATGTAGACATTATTTGTACAGGGTCCACGTGGATGTGTTCCAAACCATAAGAGTTTGCAATATGTGTTTAACCAGAAGGACCTCAATCTTCGGCAAAGGAGGTGGTTGGGCTACTCAAGGACTACGATATGAGTGTCCTTTACCATCTGGGTAAGGCTAATGTGGTAGCAGACGCACTTAGTAGAATCCCTATGGAGAGTGTGTCCCATGTGGATGAGGGGAAAAAGAAACCGGTAAGAGATGTACATCGACTTGCAAGGTTGGGAGTTAGGTTGATTGACTCGACCAACGACAGTGTTGTTGTGCAAAATGGATTAGAATCGTCCTTGGTGACTAATGTTAAATCTATACAAGATGAGGACCCGATTTTGGTAAAGTTGAAGGAAGTCATTCAAACTCAGAAGGTAAAGGTCTTCTCCAAAGGGGGAGATGGTGTGCTTCGGTACCAGGGTCGCCTATGTGTTCCAGATGTAGACGATTTGAGGAGCTGGATGTTGCATGAGTCTCATGGATCCAGTTATTCTATCCATCCGGGAGCCACCAAGATTGTACCGTGACTTACGGAAAATCTATTGGTGGAATGACATGAAGAGGGATATTGCAGAATTCATAGCCAAGTGTCTGAATTGTCAACGAGTAAAGGTTGAGCATCAGAGATCGAGAGGTGTACTTCAGGATATCAGCATTCCCACTTGGAAGTGGGAAGAAATTAATATGGATTTCATCATAGGTTTGCCTCATATTAGTTGACAATATGACTCCATTTGGGTTGTGGTAGACAGGTTAACAAAGGCTGCTCATTTTCTACCAGTTAAGACCACGGATTCGGTGGAGGATTATGCCAAATTATATATCTGGGAGTTAGTCTGATTGCATGGAGTGCCCTTATCCATCATTTCAGATAGAGGTACTCAATTACCTCTCTATTTTGGAAGTCGTTTCAAAAAGGATTGGGTACACAGGTTAAGCTCAACACAGCATTTCACCCACAAACGGATGGTCAAGCGGAGTGGACAATCCAGACCCTCAAGGACATGTTAAGAGCATGTGTATTGACTTTAGAGGTAGCTGGGATGAGCATTTGCCACTTATCGAGTTTGCATATAATAACAGCTATCATTCCAGTGTCCAGATGGCACCGTTTGAGGCTCTCTATGGGCGGAGGTGTAGGTCACCCATTGGATGGTTTAAGGTTGGCGAAGCGGTGATGATAGGACTAGATTCGGTTCACGAGGCTATGGAGAAGGTTCAATTGATAAGGTACCGATTGAAAACTACCCAGAGTCACCAAAAGTCTTATGTTGACGTGAGAAGAAGAGAATTAGAATTTAAAGTCGATGACTGGGTATTTCTGAGGGTGTCTCCCATGAATGGAGTGATGAGGTTCGGAAAAAAAAAAAGGAAACTTAGTCCCTGCTATGTCGGCCCATACCGGATAGTGAGACGTGTTGGGAAGGTGGCCTATAAGCTGGAGTTGCCTTCAGAATTAGCTTTTGTTCATCCTATATTCCATGTGTTTCTCTTAAAGAAGTGTTTAGGTGATCCAGCTTTAGTTGTCCCAATGGACAGTGTTGGTGTGAAAGATAGCCTCAGTTATGAGGAGGTTCCGGTCAAAATACTGGAACGACAGGTTTGAAGGCTAAGGAACAAGGGAGTAGCTTCAGTTAAAGTGTTATGGAAGAATCAGTAGTTGAGAGAGCTACGTGGAAAGCCGAAATAGATATGATGGCGAGATACCCACATTTATTCTCTACCGACTCAATTCCAGCTTGAGGTATCAGTTTTGCCCTAAAACTCTATCTTGTTTTCATGTTCAATTCATGTGATCAAGTTTCTTTTATGTATAAGGATGTGTATGTAAATCATTAAATCAGTTCAGCTGAGTGGTTTGAATCGGAGATAGTCGTTCTGTCAGTTTTCGATTTAAATGATCAGTATTTGAGTGTAATGGTTGCATGTCTCTATTTTCTGTATGTTTCCAACATTCGAAGACGAGTGTTACCAAGGGGAGATGTTGTAATACCCCGAAAGCGCCTAATATTAGACTCGGGATTTAAAATGGAAGTTGGCTGAAAACTGAGAAAAATCCCACAGGACGGATGACTCAACGGATCGTTGGTCCAACCAATGACCCGTGGGAAGCAGTCGTGGGAAGGACTAGGCCTGGTGATAGTGGAAAGAACGAGCAAAGTGGAAACAACGAGTCATCATTTGGAGCCATGGTGGGTACGAGACCTCAGATTAATGGAAGGTAACGGGTCATCCCACGACCCGTCGTGAGAAATTTGTCACGACCCGAACGTACACCCGGATCGTAGACACGGGACGAGGGACCCCGAGAGACCCCAAGTCAATCCATGGAACATGCATTCAACTAATCTCATTTAAATAAATAGAAAATTAAGCATAGAACATCGCGGAAGCGTAACCATGACATGAAATCAAGAAGTACCAACATTTACATAAGTTGAATGCTACTCATTTGTCCATAAGCCTCTAATACGTAAAATGGGCTAATGGGACAACATCCCCAACTAACCGGAGCAATACTGAAACATAAACAACAGAGAAGTTTATCAAACGGCCCTCGGAACATGAGGACTCACCAACAAGCTGATATCATAGACTGGGATGGACTAAAGAAGAGGATGAGCTTGAGATCCGGACCCTGTATCATGAAACGATACAACATAGAAAGTATGTGGTCAGTACGTGGAATGTACTGAGTATGCAAGGTAAGTAAAACGGACATTTTAAAAGTAAAGTAAACATCATAAATAGACATAGGAGAAGGACATCATGCTTGCATCAAAATCTTCGTAATAAAACATAAGGCTCAACACTTTCAAATCATTCATAATCATTCAATATCATAAGAGTAGATAACTTTATCATAATATAACTTGAGTCATTAACATAAATATAACAACGCATAAAATATGTAGAACAATGGGAGGACTTGTCATAATCAACACCATCATGGTAGAGCCTTTCATGATGCCCCACTGTCTCGCTCAAGTGGGCAGAGCCGACCCTGGCTTGCCAGGCGAGGTAGTGCATAAGGCGTGATATCACATTTGAGGGAATCATTATCAATACATCATAACATTTACAACCCACGACGGCACGTGATTATGAGACATCAGCATAGTTCTTTGAACGTCGGGTTGCTCGGTGCTAGACGCGGCTCTCAAAACATGCATATAGGCTCTTACATAATTCATTAACATCATGCATAAAAATTCATTGGCTAAGATATAACATTTATCATCATTGATCCCCTTTAAAACATGCTTATCCAAGAATCAAGGCCCTTTTTATCGGCCAACATCATAAATCAATAAATCGTGAAATTTGTTTCATAAATCATAAACCATTCTTCATCATGTGGGCATTGTCCAATACTTCATCATACTTAATTCTTTTATAATATTCTCATAAACATGGGTATCTTGGATTCATGCATTTCCATAATTAATAAACTTGAAACAATGAATATTCATCATAAATCATACTTTTCATGAACTTCTATAAATGGAAAATTTAGATTTAAAAAGATTGAAACATGATGTTGAAGAAAATAATATGAAATATGCCCATCATGCATATTTCAATAAATAAAACTCAATTAAAACATACGTATAAGGAGAAATCACATTGACATGCTTTGGATAAAACCCCATGGAATTTGAGTAGGAGAATTCATGAATTTACTTGAAATTGGGTAGGGGTGAGGGAGAATTCTACCCATTTTAAAACCCTACATACCTGGAAATAGATGGACTTAAAGTTCCTTGAGCACCCACAAAGAAATTGAAGAAAATTTGGGGAAGAAGGTCTTGAATCTCCCAAACACCTTTCTAAAATCCTTTCATGAGAGTGGGCATGCAATAGGAACTTAACTCCTCTTATCACACTAAGGAAATATCCAAAACGACGTAGTTTAGGCCTTAGGGACTTTGGAAGTTACAAAACACCCTTATTAAGATGCAGGAAATCCCTGGTCGCCGGTCCTCACAAGGGACCTAATGGGTCGTTGCCACAGGGCACGTCTCGATGCCTTGATCCGTTGAGTCCACTGCCCAAAACACAAAGGGAACCCCACGGGTAACTTCAAGAGTCGTGAGGTCAAACCACAAGTCGTGGTCACCTATCGTGGCCAACACTGCCCATCCCAATATTGTCAATCCTCCAGGGTTGACCACGGGTGACCTCACGAGTCGTGAGGTATGACCACGACTCGTGGCTAGGCCGGTGGCCTGCCCACTCTGACTTTGCCATACTAAGCTGACCACGAGTCACTTCACGACTTGTGGTCACTCCTCACGACTCACCTCACGAGTCGTTCTATTACTTGGTGCGAATTTTCAGTTTTTCTCCGTTTTCACTTCTGGGTCTGACCCTTGGGTTCCCGGGGTATAACAATATCTCCCCCTTGGGAATATTCGTCCTCGAATGTTAGAAAGCTGCAAAAACCTCAGAAATGAGCTATCACCATATACGGTTGCCAATCATTTAAGTTGAAAACTAACGGAATGACTATCTCCGAAAGGAACTACATAGCTAAACTGAATTCAGGCATCACATACATTTACCATATCATAAAACAAACTTGCAAACATGAACTGAACGGGAAAATATGATTAAAGGTTTAGGGAAAAACTGATACCTCAAACTAAAATTGAGCCGGTAAGGAACAAATGAGGGTATTTAGCTATCATATCTACTTCGGCTTCCTACGTAGCCCCTTCAACATGCTGATTTCTCCATAAGACCTTTACTGAAGCTACTTCTTTGTTCCTCAGCCTTCGAACCTACCGATCCAAGATTTCAACGAGAATCTTTTCATAATTTAGGCTGTCCTTCACTCCAATGTTTTTCTACCGGAACTACCAAGGCTGGATGACCCAAGAACTTCTTCAAAATTGACACATGAAAGACAGGATGAACCGAAGATAGCTTCGAGGGAAAGTCCAACTCACACGCCACCTTATAAACTCTTCTCACAACCCAGTAAGGGCCAATATAGCAGGGACTGAGTTTACCTTTCTTTCCGAACTGCATGACTCCCTTCATGGGAGATACCTTTAAAAATACCCAGTCGTCCACATCAAACTCCAAATCTCTTCTCCTCACATCAGAATACGATTTCTGGAGACTCTGAGCGGTTTTCAACCGGTCCCTTATCAACTAACCTTCACCATCGCCTCATAAATAGACTCTGGTCTAATCATAGCTGGCTCGCCAACCTCGAACCATCCGATGGGAGATCTACACCTCCGCCCGTAAAGAGCCTCGAACGGTGCCATCTGGATATTGGAGTGATAACTATTATTATAAGCAAATTCGATCAAGGGCAAATGATCATCCCAACTACCTTTAAAATCGATAACACATGCCCTCAACATGTCCTCAAGGGTCTGAATGGTTCGTTCTACCTTGATGTCTATTTGCGGATGGAAGGTTGTACTGAGCTTAACCTGCGTCCTAAGTCCTTTTTGAAAAGAACGCCAGAATTGAGAGGTAAACTGAGTACCTCGATCTGAGATAATAGACAAGGGCACTCCATGAAGTCGAACCAACTCTTGAATATACAACTTATCATAATCATCCGCTGAACCCGTGGTCTTGACCGGTAGAAAATGTGCAGCTTTAGTTAACCTGTCAACCACCACCCAAATGGAGTCGTATTGCTAGCGAGTACGAGGTAGGCTTGTAACAAAATCCATATTAATCTCTTCCCACTTACAAGTGGGGATGCTGATATCCTGAAGTACGCCTCCCGGCCTTTGATGTTCGACTTTCACTTACTGGCAGTTTGGACATTTTGCGACGAACTCTGCAATATCTCCTTTCATACCATCCCACCAATAGCTCTCTCGCAAATCCCGATACATTTTCATGGATCCTAGATGAATGGAATATCTGGTACCATGTGCCTCATGCAATATATGAACTCTCAAATTCTCGACATTCGAAACACATAGTCGACCCTGTATCATAGCACGCCATCTCCCCCTTGGGAGAAAACCTCCACATTCTAACTCCGCACCGCCTCCTTCAGCTTCCTCAATATTGTATCCTCATCTTTCCTGGATTTAACTTCAACTACTAAGGACGATTCTGACCCGTTATGCACAACAATACCGCCATCGGTCGAATCGATCAATCTAACTCCCAGCCTTGCGAGTCGGTGGACATCCCTCACCAACTCTTTCTTTACCTCATCCACGTGGGACACACTTTCCATGGAGAGTCTACTAAATGCATCCGCAACCACATTAGCCTTGCCAGGGTGGTAAAGGACACTCATGTCATAGTCCTTAAGTAATTCCAACCACCTCCTTTGCCGAAGATTTAGATCCTTTTGTGTGAACACATATTGCAAGCTCTTGTGATCCGTAAATACATCCACATGGACAACATACAAGTAATGCCTCCATATATTCAATGCAAACACCACCGCGGCCAACTCAAGATCACGGGTTGGGTAATTCTTTTCATGGACCTTCAGCTGTCTCGAGGAATATACTATTACCTTCCCACGCTGCATCAACACACATTCCAGTATGACTCTCGAAGCATCACAATAGACAATGAAGCCATCGGTACCCTCGAGTAATGTCAACACTAGTGCTGAAGTGAGTCGGGTCTTCAACTCTTGGAAGCTTTTCTCACAAGCATCCGACCATTGGAATTTCACCTTTTTCTAAGTCAACTTAGTAAAAGGTGCCGCAATGGATGAGAAACCCTCCACAAACCTTCGGTAATAACCTACTAAGCCTAAGAAACTCCAAATTTCTGAAGGATTCACCGGTCTGGGCCAATTCTTCACCGCCTCTATCTTCTGGGAATCTACCCTTATGCCTTCGTGTGATACTACATGTCCCAGAAATGCTACCGAGTTTAGCCAAAATTCACACTTACTAAACTTTGCATACAACTGACTATCCTTGAGGGTTTGCAGCACTATCCTCAAATGAGTGGCATGCTCCTCCTTGCTCGAGAGTATATAAGGATGTCGTCGATTAACACGATCACGAACATATCCAAATATTGCTTGAACACCCTATTCATCAGGTACATAAAAGCTGCAGGAGCATTGGTTAGCCCAAAAGATATAACAACAAATTCGTAGTGACCATACTGAGTCCTGAAAGTGCTCTTCAGGATGTCACTCTCCCGAACTCTAAGCTGATGATACCCGGACCTGAGATAAATCTCGGAGAAGCACTTGGCACCCAGAAACTGGTCAAACAAATCATCGATCCTGGGTAAGGGGTATCTGTTCTTAACGGTAACCTTGTTCAACTACCGATAGTCAATACACATGCGAAGGGAACCGTCCTTCTTCCAAACAAATAAAACTGGTGCACCCCATGGAGACTAGCTCGGTCTAATGAAACCCTTATCCAACAAATTTAACTGATCCTTCAGTTCCTTTAGCTCGGTTGGAGCCATCCTGTAAGTAGGGATAGAAATAGGCTGCGTATCTAGCAATAGATCAATACCGAAATCAATTTCCTTTTCCGGGGGAACACCTAGCAAATCCTCAGGAAACACCTCTAGATATTCGCATACTACCGGAACTGACTGAATAGTCGGGGTCTTGGACTCCACATCCTTAACCCTAACTAGGTGGTACATACACCCCTTAGAGATCATCTTCCTAGCCTTAAGATAGGAAATAAACCGACCTATTGGTACCATCGAACTACCCTCCCACTCCAAAACTGACTCACCCGAAAAATGAAACTCCATGGTACGGGTCCTACAATTAATCAAAGCATAACATGCAAACAACCAATCCATACCAAGAATAAAGTCAAAGTCAGTCATGGCTAACTCTACTAAATCTTCAGAGTTAACCTTATGCAACACCGTGATCAGGCAACCTCTATATACCCGCCTAGCTACAACTGAATCACTGACTGGGGTAGATACGGAGAATGGTTCTGACAGAATCTCAGGACTCACTCCAAAACTACTAGCAATGTAAGGAGCCACGAAGGAAAATGTAGCTCCTAGGTCTAGCAAAGCATAAACATCAATATGAAAGACACGCAACATACCAGTGACCATGTCTGGCGAAGTCTACTACTCCTGGCATGAGGCAAGGGCATAGAATTGGTTTTGGCGCTGACCGCCACCCCCACTAGTAGATGCTCCTTGTGGAGCTGAACGGGCTGGAGCTGCTGATGTCCTGGTGGTCTATGCTCAACCCCTATCATCACCCTATATGGCATATGGACATGCTCGACACATATGCCCAGGCATACCACACTCGAAGCAGACATCTGAACCGAGTAAGCACTCCCCGGTGTGACTCTTGTCGCACTTCCTGCAAGCTGGAGAGGTATACTCTAACTGGGTGCCCCTCTGATCCTTTGACCCTGAAGCCTTGCTCCTCTGATCACCCCTGGGTCTGGATGGAGCACTAGCTGATGATGACGCTGGGGCTAGTGACCTCTGCTCAAACTATGGACGATAGCCACCGCCGGACCTCTAATGTGAAAACCCACGACTATCTGTCTGAGCTCTCTTTGCCTCCATCTCCCTCGCATGAGTTGCCTCCATCTGCTGGGCATGCAACACTATGCGAGGAAAGTCCATATACTGATGAAGCATGGCAGTCATGCAATCCTTGTCTAAATAACCGGCCATGCCATGAATAAATCGGCTCACCCACGCCCTCTGATCCATCACCAACTCTGGGGCATACTTTGACAACTAGGTGAACTCAAGCGAATACTCCAACACTGTCATCTTTCCTTGATTGAGGTTAACAAACTCAGCTTCTTTAATTCCCTCATCTCCCAAGGGAAGAACCTGTCAAGAATAGCCATGTGGAACTTATCCCAGCTGATAGGGCCTGCTCCTGCTGCCCTACTGTCCTTCCATTGCTTGTAACAAATATAAGTGACCTCTTTTAGCTGGTAAGAGGCCAAGTCAACACACTCCACATTTGTCACCCCCATAACCTGAGTGACCTTCAAGACCCCTTCAATGAACTCATGTGGGTCCTCATCCACCTTCGATCCCGTGAACTCAGGACGGTTCATCCTCAAGAAGCCTCTAATCTGAGCCGCCGCGATATTGCCATTCTGTGAAACCTGTGCAACCGCCTACTGATTGACCTAGGCGGTCAAGGCCTGCGCCAACATCTGAATCACCGCCCGAAACTCGGCGTGTGCAGCTAGCTCTAGTACCTGGGTCTCCGAAACAGGTGGGGCTTGCTGATGCCCATGGTCATCTCTGTGGCCTTCATCATTTCCATTCCTCCTTCCCTTCATTCTTCTAGGAGCCATAATTCTTCAAATCACGAATCGCACGAATTAGAAGGTTGTAAAGGCTTTTCATCGCACGACATAGAACATAAAAGAAGGGAACATTTCCTAAAATGTTTAGTAGCCTCTTTGTCATAGGTGTGGCGCGCTTCACACCCATGAAAAAGACTCTACCTAACGCGGCTTGCGGATACCCTAGGAAACTTCAAACCTATGGCTCCGAAACCAAGTTTTTCACGACCTGAACATACACCAGGATCGTATACACGGGACAAGGGACCTCGAGAGACCCCAAGTCAACCCATGGCACATGCATTCAACTAATCTCATTTAATTAAATAGAACATTAAGCATAGAACATCGCGAAAACGTAACCATGACATGACATCAAAAGGTACCAACATTAATATAAGTTGAATGCTACTCATTTGTCCGTAAGCCTCTAATACGTAAGATGGGTTGATGGGACAACATACCCAGCTAACCCGAGCAATACTGAAGCATAAACAACAGAGAAGTTTATCAAACGGCCCTCGGAACATGAGGACTCACCAACAAGATGATATCGTGTACTGGGATGGACTAAAGATGAGGATGAGCTTGAGATCCGGACACTATATCATGAAACAATACAGCATAGAAAGTATGTGGTCAGTACGTGGAATGTACTGAGTATGCAAGGTAAGTAAAACGGATATCTTAAAAGTAAAGTAAACATCGTAAATAGACATAGGAGAAGGACATCATGCTTGCATCAAAATCTTCATAACAAAACATAAGGCTCAAGACTTTCAAATCATTCATAATCATTCAATATCATAAGCATAGATAACTTTATAATAATATAACTTGAGCCATTAACATAAATATAACAATACATAAAACATATGGAACAATGGGAGGACTCGTCATAACCAACACTATCATGGTAGAGCCTTTCATGATGCCCCACTGTCTCTCTCAAGTGGGCAGAGCCGACCCTGGCTTGCCAGGCGAAGGTCGTGCATAAGGCATGATATCACATTTGAGGGGATCATTATCAATACATCATAACATTTACAATCCACGGGGCACATTGTTATTAGACACCGGCGTAGTCCTTTGAACGCCGGGTTGCTCGATGCTAGACACGGCTACCAAAACAAGTATATAGGCTCTTACATAATTTATTAACATCATGCATAAGAATTCATTGGCTAAGATATAACATTTATCATATTGATCCCCTTTAAAACATGTTTATCCAAGAATCAAGGCCCTTTTTATCGGCCAACATCATAAATCGATAAATCATGAAATTCATTTCATAAATCATAAACCATTCTTAATCATGTGGGCATTGCCCAATACTTCATCATACTTAATTCTTTCAAAATATGCTCATAAACATGGGTATCTTGGATTCATGCATTTCCATAACCAATAAAGTTAAAATAATGAATATTCATCATAAATCATAATTTCCATGAACTTCCATAAATGGGCAATCTAGATTTAAAAAGATTGCAACATGTTTTGAAGAAAATAATACAAAATCTTCCCATCATGCGTATTTCAATAAATAATACTCAATTAAAATATACCCATAAGGAGAAATCACATTGACATGCTTTGGGTAAAACCCCATGGAATTTGAGTAGGAGAATTCATGAATTTACTTGAAATTGGGCATGGGTGATGAAGAGTTCCACCTATTTTAAAACCCTACATACCTGGGAATAGATGGACTTAAAGTTCCTTGAGCACCCACAAAGAAATTGAAGAAAATTTGGGGAAGAATGCCTTGAATCTCCCAAAAATCTCTCTAAAATCCTTGCATGAGAATGGACATGCAATAGGGACTTAACTCCTCTTATCACACTCTGGAAATATCCAAAATGACGTAGTTTAGGCCTTAGGGACTTTGAAAGTTATGAAAACACTCTTATTAAAACGCAGGAAATCCCTGGTCACCAGTCCTCATGAGGGACCTAACGGGTCATTGCCATAAGGCACGTCTCGTTGCCTTGATCCGTTGAGTCCACTGCCCAAAACTCCAAGGGAGCCCCACGGGTGACTTCACGAGTCGTGAGGTCAAACCACGACTCGTGGTCGCGTTCCGTGGCCTACACTGCCCATCCGAATATTGTTAATCCTCCAGGGTTGACCACGGGTGACCTCACAAGTCCTGAGGTCTGACCACGACTCGTGGCTAGGCCCGTCGCCACCCCACTCAGACTTTACCAAACCAAGCTGACCACGAGTCACTTCACGACTCATGGTCACTCCTCACGACTCACCTCACAAGTCGTTCTGTGACTTGGTGCGAATTTTTAGTTTTTCTCCGTTTTCACTTCCGGGTCTGATCCTTAGGTCCCCGGGGTATAACAGAAGTAACGGGTTGTGGTCACCAGTAGTGAAATGGGAATAGCTATGTTTTCCAGTAGACTTAACGGAAGGCAACCAGGACCCATTGGATGAAGTAACGACTCGTGGTGAGACTCGTTGGGAAGCTTGAATCAGGACCTGAAGGAGGAAACAACGGATGATGTAACGACTCGTTGTTTGGTAGGACGACTCATCCTGTCAAGTCGTGGGATAGAATTTGAGATCAGGGATTTTGGCAGTGTAGGTAACGGATGGATACCACGAGTCATGGTATCCTCCAACGACCCGTTAGCCCGCCCGTTAGTTCACCAGTTTAGATTTTTCAGGCTTTTTCATTAAGGGCATTTTCATCATTCCTACGCTCTAAGGTCCTAAACTAACGTTTTAAGTTATTTTCTAAATGTATTAAGATATTTTAAGCCCTTCTAGCCTATTCATTCTCATGCATGCAAAATTAGAAAATTGAGAAGGAGATTAAGCTTGTTTTCAAGGTTTTCTTCATTGATTTCCATTGGGCTTTCAAGGAGTGGTAAGATTTGATTTTTTATAGGTATGTAAGGTTATGAATGGGTGAATCCTTTCACACCTATGCCCAATCTCTCTCGATTTATGAATATTCCTATAAAAAATCTATGGGGTTTTTACCCAATGCATGAAAATTTGATTTCTCTATATGGACTTGATCTAATTGAGTTACTATTATTGAATTATGAATTATTGGAAAGTTTTATGTTGTTTTTCATAAAAAATCATGTTTCGAGTTTTATAAATCAAATTTTCCATTTATGAAAAGTTCATGAAAGTCAAAGTTTATGATGAATATTCAAGTATTATGAATTATTGATGATAAAAAACATATTTTTTCAAGTTACCCATGTTCATAAGCATGTTTTCGAATGAATTGAGTATTGTAAAGCATGGTAAAGTATTGGGAAATGCCCATATGTTGAAAAATGATTTACAATTTATGAAACGGATCTCATGATTTATCGATTTATGATGTTGGCCGACTAAAGGTCCTTTGATTCTTGTCTAGTCATGTTTTTAATGGGAATCAATGAATGATAAATGTTTATTTAGCCATGAATCTTAATAAATGATATTATTGACTTATATATGAGCCTAATGTGCATATTTTCGGGAGCCGTATCTAGCACAGAGTAGCCCGGCATTCAAAGGACTATGCCGATGTCTCATATCCATGTACCACCGTGGGTTTATAATGATATATTACAATGATAATGATCCCCTTTTTGTGATATCACATAATGCATGTCCCTCGCCTGGCAAGCCAGGTGCGACTCTGCCCATTTGAGTAACATAGTTGGGGCATCATGTAAGGCTCTAATATGATGGTGTCAGTTATGACGAGTTCTCCCATCGTTCAGCATATTTTATGCATTTTTATGTTTATGTTATTGGATCAAGTGGTGATTTGATAAAGTTTCTCTTATGATTATGATAATTAATGGTTTACGAATGATTTAAAAACCTTGAGCCTTATGTTATCCTATGATATTTATGATACGAGCATGATGTCCTTCTCTTATGATCATTTATGAGATTTTATGTATTTTTAAACGTCCGTTTTACTTACCTTGCATACTCGGTACATTCCACGTACTAACTGCATACTCTATGCTATATCGTTTTATGATACAGGCTCCAACCTTCAGATCCAGCATCGTCATTAGCTTGTTACGGAGTTTCGCATCCAGCTTGTTGGTGATTCCTCATTGTCCGAGGACCATTTGATTCATATATTGATGTTCTCTTTTAGTTTTAGTTGCCAGGTTAGTTGGGGATGTTGTCCCATTAACCCATCTGTTACGTTAGAGGCTTTCAGACTATATGTAGTACTCCTCTATTATATATTTAGTTCATGCCGATTATCATGCTATGTTATGTTATGTTCATGCTTTCGATATGATGATATGTTAAGTATTCCGTTGGATGATATGAAGTTAGATGAATGTTCATGCCATGGATCGACTTGGAGTCTCTCGGGGCTCCTTGTCCCGTGTTATGATCCGGGTCTACGTTCGGGTCATGAAAAGAATATATCTCAAATCTTATCTATATATTTCCTGCCAATATTGGGCTCACCTCCATGTGTCTACTTGTGCGGTCTCGCAAAAATGCGAATATCTCTCTATTCTGAAGTCGTATCAGTGAACAGTTTAGTGTATTAGAAATTAGACTGACAGGCCTTCAATTTTATATGTGGAAGGCCTCCTAACTCTTTGTAGATTGAGGAAAAAGCTTTGAGATATCTGACACAAATTTCAGAGAATTTGTGAATGTAATTTGCGATAACTTTTGTCAATTTTTATTTACAACTTTCTTGACTTCAAATCTTAACACACGATCATTGAGTGATTGAATACCTCATAACACATCCTTTATTATGGTATTAAGTACTCTTAGTCTCACCTCAAAAGTATGAGTTTATTGCTTAAATTACACCGAATGTTATATTACAAATTAAAAATATTATAACTCAAAAAAATTGATTTAATTAATTTTCTTGGTGATAATGAAAGTGTGAATTAATTTTCTTCGACTCCAAACCTAAAAAGTGAATTATATTTGCGATGACTGCTTATACTTTTTAGGATAAATTTTGACCGTGATCACCTTCCAACATTGTGTTTCCATGTTCGGAACCCTCCAAAAGGTTCAACTATAGTCAAAAAAATTAATTCACGGTGCAAAATAAATTCTTTGGGCTAAATCCATAACTTAATATATGATCTAGGCCAAAGTCAATCAAAAGGTTGACCCCTAACCCACATGGTCAAACCTTGAAAGAAAATACATTTTCAGATTATATATAACCTCATGAGTCCAAATCTTTAGTTAGATTCCCATTATGAGTTCGTTTACTAGTTCAAAACATTAATTTTTATTTCAAGGATTTAGTCTAATAATTTCCAAATTCTCATTCAAATTTTATGTTCAAGTGTGATTCAATGTAAAGTCATCATATGAACTCAAATCCAAGTTAAGACCACTCATCCCATGTTTATAGTCAAAATTTTTGTAAAAGCTCGATTCCAAGAAACTTCTAAGATCTAAAATTGGTTGCATAATGAAATAAGTCTCGTAACGTTAAATACTATAAATGCACAAATCTTTCAGCGCGATCCCGATTCAACAACGTGATAATGGTCTAGACAAAGTTTACTCAGTGTGATCGCGATGTGAAAATATTCAGTCCCTCAACCCAGCACAATTGCACTCATGGGGTCACAGACGCAATAATCAGTTGGATGGACAACTCAACAATTACGCTTCAGCCCACTTTCCTCTTTACTATGATTGTGTCCCCCCTAATGTGAGGGTAACTAGATATAAAAAAGATACTACAATTTCAACTTGGTTACAAAGGCACCGCTAAGCTTCTTGGGTCCCAAACCAAACACATTAGCAAGTTCGGAAATATCATATGAACCTATTTGAAGTCTCAAAACATGAAATGAGGCACTAAAACTTCAAATGAAGGGTTGGGATGTTACAAAAATAACCTTATTATAAAATGAAAGATCGCTTTAAATAGTTCGATCATGTTATACATCGATATTAATTGCATTAGTCAATAGATGTGAAATCATGATGATTAAATATGTTAAAAAAGGATCAGATAGACCCAAAACCCTTGTAATGAAATTATTTTGAATGACCTACAGGCTATAATTTGATGAGATCTATAAAGACTTTGCAAAAGATAAAATACGATAGAATTATATATATATATATATATATATATATATATATATATATATATATATATATATATATATGCGATACTACTTTTTGTTGAGAATATATCTTTTTACATGCTAACGCTTTTACTTTACAACATATGCCTTTCCAATAGTAGTATTGATCGTGTCAATGCAAATGAAGTGGAAATGAATATATTTACATACTATTAAATCTTATAAGTGAACTAGATAAAACAGAATCAACTAGAAATTGTTTATCCTTTAAAAAAATTATAAGTAAATAGCATTAAAAACTTATAGTACTTTTTATTTTTGTTTTTATTTTGTATAATATTA
This sequence comes from Datura wrightii, assembly GCA_035772735.1. NCBI lineage: Eukaryota > Viridiplantae > Streptophyta > Magnoliopsida > Solanales > Solanaceae > Datura > Datura wrightii. The sequence goes on from JASDFA010000016.1 coordinate 167,271,579, forward strand.
GAAATCAGTTTATATAGAATAACATGATCAATAACAATTTACATAGTTGACTTAACTTGTTTGAAACTGCGACATAATATTAACTATAGTTGGAGCTTATTGTATGTAATAATAATAGTAAATGGTGTTGAAAAAATTAACTAGGTACAAAATAATACAGTCTTATAATAAGTAAGACAAATAATACTCTTTGTTTCAATTTATTTGTCTTACTGTTTTTTAATCAATTTAAAAAAAATCTCTTTTTTGCAATTTTTTAATTATAATTTTTTACTTGATATGTTTAACCACAAGATTAAATAATATTTTAATATATTTTATATGTTTTTTAATTAAAAATTATAAAATTCAAAAATTTTATTTATTTTTTAAAACTTTCTATCAAATTAAAATTTAAAAAATAAATTGAATAGATGGAAGTATCACATATCTTAGCTTAGAGGGAGGGTGATAAATTTGATCAAATATAAAAATATAGTTACTACTTACTATCAACTAAGTTGGGACTGAGTGATGAAATTCAATCAGAGACATATCATTCATTCTGCATCTTAGTTGGTCAAAAGGGAACTGTTCGTTGCGCGCCACCCATGCTTGTAAATCTGTCACTGTCTCTACGGTGCCCCACCACGCGGCCTACCACTCTCGTAACCCCTCTCTTTCTCTCACTATGTGGACGGCAGGGATAAATAAGAGCTTTCCTGGAGGATAAAAGATAAAACTAAAATCAACACATAAAAATAAAAAAAAATTGAATAGCAAGCACACGTGCTTCTTTTCCTCCTCTATATATACCTACTCCCCCTTCTTCTCAACTGTGTCCAATTTTTTTTAAAGTTTACACCCCTTTACCCACAAACGATTTAAACCACAACTTGTCTCCTGCTTCATCCTCACTCCACCTCTCTTCCAAACAAGATGGAGAACATCGGTGAAGAGTACAATAATTATTGGGAAACAACCATGTTCTTACAATCGGAAGAACTCGATAGGTAAACTTTAATTGATTCTCTTTTTTCTGGTTGGATGCTCGAATTGTCCGTATTCTTTTTCCATTTATTTTTGTTTTCTCGTTGGAGCACCATGAAATGGACAAAACGATCAGAATTTTGCATAAGTTATTGGTTGAATTAATGCAGCTACTTCGATGAGGCAATCTCGTCATACTATGATTCAAGCTCGCCAGATGGGGCACAGTCATCGATGGCATCAAAGAACATTGTATCAGAAAGGAATAGGAGGAAGAAGCTGAATGAGAGGTTATTTGCACTTAGAGCTGTGGTCCCAAACATAAGCAAGGTGACCAATTGAAGAACCAGTAGTGATTTAAAAAGATCTACTTTGTTTGGTTTCATTATTGCTCTTCCCCTCTTACTTCCCCCTAGCTGGAAATACATAATTACATAAAATTATTACCATTAAATTAAGTACCCCACCTCACTTCCACACCCTCAACCTTTTCTTTTGCTGACAATGTACTATTTTTGTTTTATTTTCCATTTTGGTTAATTAATTGGGTTTTAATTTGTGTTGATTTCTTGCTACTTTTTCAGATGGATAAAGCCTCAATAATCAAAGATGCAATTGAGTATATTCAAGAACTGCACGAGCAAGAGAGGAGAATTCGAGCAGAGATATTAGAGCTTGAATCTGGAAGGTCAAAGAAGAATACCGATCTTGAATTTGATCAAGATGGGAGCTTGGATTCAAAGCCAAAAAGATCAAGAAGACTTGAACAGCAGTATGGATATGATTCTTCAGGATCGACTACAAGATCACCACCATCCTCTTCCCCTGTTGATGTTCTTGAGGTAATACTCAAAGAAAAGAACATAATTTCAAACAGGAGAAGAGAGCAAAAACAGATCTGAACAAAACAAACTTTTCTCTCATTTTCATTATAATGATTATCCCCAAAAGAAAAGTAACTTATCTTCTTGTTTCTACTTTTAAATTTTTTATGGTTGGGTGGGGTTGCAGTTGAGGGTATCTTCAATGGGAGAGAAGACTATGGTGGTGAGCCTCACTTGCAGTAAAAGAACAGACACAATGGTAAAAGTTTGTGAGGTCTTTGAATCTTTGAATATCAAAATAATTAGTGCAAATATCACTGCTTTCTCTGGGAGGCTTCTCAAAACAGCTTTCATTGAGGTAAGAGAATCTTTTTGTGACCCTGTTTCCTCTGTTTTTATTCTTTTTTTTATTCTTTTTTTTCCTTTTGCTTTCTTTTTCTTCCATTGGTTTTTCCAGTAATTTTCTTTTTGAGTTATTCCCTAGTAAGATACTTTGCTTTCGAGATGATTTGCACTAATAAACCCGAAAAATTTTATACTGCTTATGAAAGTTTCTTCAAGCATCCAAAACTTACATGTGCATCGATGTCAAATAAATTAAGGCTTAATCGGACTAAGACCCAAGATTTTTTTTAAACAACATGCCAAAAGATTAAATAATAAAATAAATAAAATATATATGCATTTCCATTGTGTAAGCTTATAGTTAATGTTTTGGAGTGACAGTAAATAATATTTTGATGATTTAAGAAAGATGACAATTTAACTTAATGTAATATGTCACTTGCACGTTTTGCAAGTTATTTATTTTATTTGATATAGACAAATATATAACTAATTTTTAAATGATCTATTTTACAGTAAACAATTTAAATAAAAATGGTGGTTGTGCAAATGCAAAATATCATAGAACGTGATATCCACGCTCTTACGGTACATGTTGAACCAAGAGTAGCATAAATCTTTAGTTCCTGAAATCATGACAGGCAACAGGTCATACACAATATAAAATCAAGAATTACCCCTTTTTAAAAAGGAATTAATAAAAGTAAGCACTTCAGTATTTAAATTATTTTATCTTTTAATAAATATTGATAAACTATTTAATTGCACGGTTGATACAATATGTGGATCAGTTTTCCAAGCAAACTTATAGTAATACGTATTCTATTGATTAGTTAGGCCCTAAATAATCCATGGTCCAATAATTTGACAAATTTAATACATGGTCCAATATTTTTGTCAAGGATGTGGGGCCATGTGATAATTTTAGGGCCCTGTTTAAGAAAATAATATTTTATGGTCCACTTGATAAAACATAAAGTTCGATTACGTGCGTAGTGCAGTACATTATTATGGGGGGTAAGGTGGCATTATTTTATTGTCAATGATTAGCAGTAAAATCCTGACACCTCTTACCTAATGTCATACAATTTCCCTTATTTTTGTAGAGAATTTTGAATTATTTTTGCAGTTTCATAATTGGTGGAGGTGTTTCCCTAAAAAACAAACAATTATTGGTTCTCCTTTTTCTTTTTATATATAGGTTAATTAAATTTAGGGCTAATTACACTTTGTAATAAATTTTTAAAAATAATACTAGGAAAGTTTATATTTACAGATGTGCTTTTTGAGAGAGCTTTGTAATTTAAATGTCCGACATCTAATAAGATCAAAATTCGCTCATCATCACAATATAATATGACCCAGCTTCATATATATTTTTTTATATTTTAATATCAAATAATTATATTCCCCTATGTTATGAAAATGCTATCTTACACCTCCTATAATGTATATTTATAAATAAATATACTTACATAACTATTAAAATATAGACTAAAATTATAACAGAAAAGGTTTTTACATATTTAGGAATCTGTAAAAGAAGATAAACATATTTTATTAAATTTTTATTCACGACTTCGAGATAAAAGAGAAAACATGTTTTGAAGCATGCATTTTCTGAAATTATAAATAAAAAATTATCCAAATTACTTAATAAGAGATATAATGATTAATAATATATCTTTTCACTTTAAATATGTAAATTATTTATATTTTAATTTAATTATACTATTCTGTTATCAAACAAGAATTATTTTTTTAATTTATTTATCCTTCCACTTCAAAGTTATGTTAAATTTAATTAGTTAGATGAAATTTTATTTTTAAAGGATTTTTAGTATGTAAGAGGTTTAAATATGTTTTGATAAATAGAGATAACATCATTATAGTTTAGAGTTTCGAATGATAGAAATATTTCGTCAAATATGTAAAAGATAAAAATAGTGATCTTATTATAAGTTGTGTTTATTTTTTACTTAAGATTTTCAAAAAGATATATATTTAAAAAAAAAATGGTAAAAGGCGTAAAAAGGATATTCAATAAAAGTGTTTATCCATTTTTTTTAAAAATCATAAAAACTAAATATATAGATTAAATTTTATTTGTAATTATTACTTATGAGTTATTAATTATCTTTTAATATATTTAGTTAAACAGGCACACCTCATGGGGATGTAAGTATAGAATTTCTGTAATTTATGAGATATAAATATTTGATTTTAAATTGTAAGGGTGTATTCAAAATTAAATTATATTACAATGACGTTTATGTTATTAACCCTTAAATTTGATATGTCAAGGAATATATAAGGGACAAAGAAGTTGCAAATAAACTGAAACTGTATAATAAAAATTGCATAATCATATTTATTTAACACCCAAATATGAGAAAGAAATTAGCAAGGCTCTTCGATCATTTGATGTTAACACATACACAGAGGAAAAGACTATATATAAGTTTGAGAACGGTAAGGCACAAAATTTGCCTTAGGGTTGAGGTGGATTTTTGTGCTCTTACTGTTTTCATTATGCTATAAGATATGAGTACGGACAGATAATCTTTCAAGTATTCTATGTATTTATACTTGATTATTAAATTGAAGAGTAATGTGAATATCGTGTATTGGTTGTTTATTACACTAAATAACAATGAGTCTTTAATTGGAACCTCAAAAGTTGTTCGAATAATATATTTTTTTCCTTCCAAACTTTTGACTGAAGTCGATTATTTTGAAATACCAATCAGGCAAGTGATACAGTATGCGTAAAGCTGACTTCTAATTCGTTTATCCCCTCGTTCTACTGGTGCAAAGTGCAAACACTTGAAAACCTTGAAACTTTTCCCCTTAGTTGTTTCAGGGTATTCATCATTTTGAGAATTATTTCGTTGTCTTTTTTCTTTGATTTACATGCCATAGACCTTCCAATAATCCCTGTTTAAACTTAATAGGAACTATGTACACAGGATGTCCTCTGACAGATTATAAGCTCTTTGGCAATATAATTAGCCAGCATTTTATTTATAATTTAATGGACTCCTGAAGTTCTGAAGTGTGCTTGTAAAATGATGATTTCTTACTATGCTTCTCCAATGTGAAAAGTTCTATAACTTATATTAGCTAAATACCTAATGTCTACAGTCACTTTGATTTATCTTTTCCAGGCTGATGAGGAAGAGAGAGATCTTTTGAAGTTGAGGATTGAAACTGCTATAGCTACTCTAAATGATCCAGAGAGCCCTATGAGCTCTTAGAACAACAATGGCTTGGATTCAACTCTGTTTCTCCTTAACGATCATGAGGATGTCTTTCGTGGAGTTTTTTTTTTCCCAAGTTATTTCTACCTCGTCCTTCTTAAAGTTTGGACGCCTTTGTCTGGCTATTTATGTAGTTTGTAGTTGGTGTTTTTCACAAGAAATCCCAGTCAATGAAAGTCTTCCTTTCATGTCCATTTCTAATTGCTTGTCTAAATTTACATAAGTTTCCAATATACGATGCATGCGTCATTGGTGTTTACCTTAAATCAGTGATTCGGAATAACACTTAAATTTGCATTAGAAAAATCAAAGGCACGCAGATTATTATGAACAAATACTATATATTTTGATGTTGTATAACTTGCTAAAGAGGATAATCAAAGTAATATATAAAAACAGAAAATTGCAAAGCAATGATATAAGGAAAGAAAGTAATTCCTCTTGAATATTTTTGTCCGGTGACGTCATCAAAAGAGCGATATCTTGAGAGCTCTTTAGCTTGAGTTACAACTAAGAGTTTAGTATAACTATTGTGATCAGAATCAGATGGGTTATAATGAGAATCAGGTGGGTTATAAGTTAGGGGAAGGAGTGTGCTTATAATCTAATAATAACCCACAGTAATGTCTTATGTGTATTAAAGCCCCTCGTAATTGAGCACTTATCTATACGTTGAAGTTGTTGCGACGTGCTTGAATGACTATTGGATAGAATCTGAATTCTCCGGAAATAGTTATGTATCACGCTTATCCAAATCGGCTACTAATGTTATGCATATTTACATGTTTATTGGACATGATTTATCCATGTTTATGCCTTGTGTTTTGAGAGTAATTAAGCAAATGCACCCAACGATTACTCATTCTTTCATTATTAAACTAATGGATGTTTTGTGTTGAATTTGTAGGAAAATGCCCAAGGAAATGGCTAATGATGAGAAAAATAGCATGACCTCGCAAAGCAAAGTCCAGAGCAGAGTGGTAGCTTGCTATAGAGCTCACAAAGCAAAGCGCAGAGCGAAGCCACCTCTCGCTCTAGAGCTCACCTCGCGAGGCACCTGTGCAGAAGAGTCGTCAAGTGGCTAAGTGTGGGAACTAATCAAGACCTCCTGGAGCAAAGCCTATAAAGAGGTTCACCTTATCTTGGAGCTCGCCTCATGAGCATGAGATGTCACTTGGAATTTCGACCAAAAATTCACCCGTTTTGAGTGCGCTTTTTAGGTCCTTTTCTAGTATTATAAATAGGACCTTAGCAATTTTCAAAGGGAGCATAGAGAGCTCGTGGAAGAGAATTCGCACATTCATATTTTAAAAGGCAACAAGGATGGAGGCAGAGCAATTCATTTTAGGGTTACTCCTTATTTCTTCATCTTCTTAGTTGTTCTTGATTTGAATATGAATAAACATATCTGCAATCTGATTATGTATGGCTAAATATCCTATTTTTAGGTTATGGCCTAAGCATAAATTTTGTGCATAAACTTGAGTTGATTATATATGCATATTTTATCAATACATATTATTTGATTGATTTTGTATTTACTATCTTGCTAATTTGCAACCAGTAGGGTAAACTCATATTCTCTTTGAAACTCAAAAGAGGAAACATGAGATAGAACAAGGATCAATTAAAGTAGAATCCTTCATGAGGAAAATGATTTGTGGCTAGGATATAGATATACCTAGTTCACACTACTTAGTTCACATACGGGACTTCGAATGCATTCTTATTATAAGCATGTCATAGAGATATAGTCATGTGAATAATTTGAGTAGAGTGTTAGAGACTCGAGAGAGTCGTAACTATACTATTAGCCCCCTGAATTAGCATCTTGAAAAATGTTTATATATTTTAATGAAAGTGTAACCACAAGCATGAATGCGGAAACGTGCCATAACTCTGGAATTTGTCTTTCACTGCTATAACCCAAACTCTCCATCGTTAACTTAACTATAATTAACTTTTGGTTATTAACCTTAGAATAATCAACAAAACCCTCTTCTTTGTGAAAACCTTTGTTAATTGTGTAGTAATAATTTTTCTATAATACTTGTCAATTATAAATCCATGTGGGTAAGATATCAATACTAAAATTCTATATTACTTGTACGACCGCGAGAACTTAAATGTGCGTTTGGATGTAATAAGTTTTTGGCGCATTGCCGAGGACTTAAAAATTGACTTGTATCAAGATTTAGCTATTACTATTTTATTATTCAAGTTGTTTTAAATTTTTATGTAAATTTTGTATACATATGTATATTTGTGTAATATTTTGCTAACCTTATTGACATGGCATCTTGGGGTAGAAATTAATTAATTGATGGGTATTCGTAGTTACGTGATCCTTGTATGAGTTTTGGAGTCCCACCTGTGGCAAAACTGTCATAATATTTTTGAAAATGGGTGGTGCGCACCTCCCCAATCCTTTGAGTGGAGTAATTATAGTACATGTGGTAGTCATGATGGCCATTGGAATAATTATCCTAACTCTTACTTTTATTTCTTGAACCCTTACTGTGATTCTCCTATTTATTGTGATATTAACAGGAATAATAAAGAGGAGGATGTAGTTCATCATGCTCGGATAAGTGATATGATAAAATAGGTGATTGAGTAGATGAAAATAATGGGAGGGAAAATAAAGTCATGAAAAAGCACTAGGTTGAACAAGGAAAAGTCATGGAAAGAATAACTGCCAAGCTCACGATGATGCAGACTAAGGCTGAAGTTTGTAATGGCTAGAAAGTTACCGTCTTAACTAATGCCCTAGATGGATCTCATATAGAAGAAAATAGCGAGTTTATGCGATAAGAAAATTTTGAAAATATAGAGACAGTGAGTCAATCTTGGCTCAAGAAACTAACTCAACGAATAAAAGTTCTTGGGTTTCTCCATGATAGTCTTATAAACATGGCTCAATAACTGATAAAAGGTAGAACATAGCTCAACAATAGATTGAGTAATTTTCCTCAGAAATCCATGACCCGTAGGCCGAAATAAAAAAGTCAAGGCGTTCGATACTCAACTGCCAATCGTTATGGACATTGACCAACTTGTGGAGCAGGAAGAGGAATCCAAACCAATCGACCAAAATCTTATTAAGAATGCAATCTTGAAGAAGTGGATAATGGTTAGGATGTTAATAGTGAATCAATTTTGATTTTGGAATGCATTGGACCTCACTCCAATTATTCCTCGACATTATGTTTGGATGGTGTCATAAAAATAGAACCGCACTAACTTATGAAGAAGCTAGTAGATGAAGAACAAAATGCTTATATTTTTAAAGTTTTCGTGCCAAACAGAAGAAATTATATACCTCACCTCAAGGCCAAGAAGTACAAGAAGTACAGGAGAGTTTATTGGTTACTTGGCCTAATTATACCTCTACCCTTGGAGTATAGCCATAAACTTAAAGTAATGTTAGGGGTGCAATTCATAAATTCAAGATGGAAGAAAAATTTTCGTGTTGTGATTTAAATCAAGCGCTGCTCAAGAGGTAATCCTAGAAAGAAAAAAAAATAACACGATGTCGAGCCATGACCTTAATTAAGTCGCTTATTGGGAGGCATTCCAATTTATAATAGTGTAGCTTCTTACTTTTATTTTTATAGTATCACATTATGCAGTTTGTGTATGCATAGTAAGGGAAGTTTGAGTACCCGAAGTTGAAGTTAAGGAGCACGTTTGAGCTTAAGTGCGGGGTCGTGCTACCCATGATAGAAATTCAAGCAACCTGCTACTAGCTAGGCCCTAGGGGGTTACAGGTAGTTCTATGATCCTCATCCTTTAATTTTTTATAGCACTAATGACAGTGCTAACTTTTAAATGTGGGGCGGAGAAGTAAACTGCTTCTTGTTATTTTCATGTATGTATGTTATTTTGACTATTTTAATTTTATCACCTGACTTTTTTTTTTTGGTTTCATTCTTTCTAGGAAATAATATGTGTAGAAGTAGTGTGTCATCCTAGATAATAGCACAACCCTTGATTTTTATTTTCGGTTCTTAGCTTTTCCAGGAGAGTCTTTAAATCATAATTTTTTTTATTTTTAGTCATAGATAGTAGTTTTTGATAATGAATAGATGACGACGGTCTTGAGAAAAAATTAGTCGTTAAGTAGAAGAATAAAAAGATAGCTCAGGAGCTATACATTTGAATGCTAGGTATGTCATGGACAATATAGGGTAACTCTTAGAATCTTGTGCATAAAATGTAGACTAATTCTCTTTGGGATACGTAGGCTCTTTGCCTTGACTCTAGACTAATAAATGATCTTAAAATTAATTTTTATATAATTTGATTATGTTGTTAAGCAGAGGGTCTACAGTGAGAAGTTTTGGGAGATTATTAATGATTGCAATCAATAAAATCATTGAAACTATATATCATTCTCTATTATTCTATCTTTATTTACTTGTTGGGAAATTAATATTTCTCTAGAAACTCCAAGATTAGTAGATATTTTTGAGTTTGTAGTAGACAAGTCATTTGGATTAAAATGAGTGGTGGTCGGTGAACCACATATGTATATAGTTTAGTATGAGATATTTTGCTTATTATGTGGTTATAATTCTGGCACTTTATATATCTGAAAAACCTTTAAAATGAAATATATAGAGAGAAAATAGAGTTCAAAATTTTAGCCTTCTCCTTCTTCATCTTCAAATTGTTGTAGCAATTTACAATTAAAATTTATCTACTGTTCCTGCTTGTAGCTTTAGAACTTTTTTTTTCTAATATGATATCAGAGATTATTTTCTATGGGATCTGAATCAAATCTTGTTGATTGACTTATTTAATTTCTTAATTTTTTTCTAGGTAAAGTCGTGGCACTTGAAAATTATCCAACAATGGGTCCTCCAATATTTTCCAGCAAGTTATTACATTTAAGTCATCAAGACAAAGGCTTATTTAAAGGCTCTATATTCATGGAAAGTTATCGCGAGAGGAGAGCCTGTAGTCTAACCTTTGAGAAATAATGCAACTCTCAGTGAAATTAAAAAGTATGATGAGTTGGTGATCAGATCTCCAAGACCTCTCGCTTGCATACATTCAAGTCTTACGAAAGTAATGTTTACAAGAATTATGACTTGTGAAATAGCCAAATAGGTCTGGGATAAGTTAAAGGAGGAGTTTGAAGGTGGCCACTAGGGGTGGAAAAAATACCGGAAATTAAAAAATCAGACTAAACCAAACTAATTCGATCTTTTAATTTCGGTTTTTCAATTTTTCGGTTTGATTTCGGTTATTTTTTTCTAAAATTTTGATTTTCGATTTTAAAATTTTATTTTTTCAATTTAATCAAAATTATATATAATAATAATAATAATAATAATAATAATAAAAATTATAACTTAATTTTAAAAAAATAAAAATACTACACTTAATTTAAAAAAAATAAAAATACTACACCCAACCCAATCTCAAAGCTCATTTAGAGAATTATTTATATAAATTGACACAATTGCTTAAATTTTTTACAAATAATAAATTTTATAATAGTTTTAGCATGTTAAGAAAATTCTTACGATTATTAATATGCTTTGAAAGAGAGATGAAATATATAATATTTATTTAATAAAAAATTAGGGACCATAGATTATTGAAATCTTTAAAGACCCTTAATTTTTTGTTGGGTCAGTTATAAGGATATTAAACATATGAGAAAATTTATTATGAAATATTATATTCGTGCTGCTAAATGTAAATCAATTATCCTGCTAAGCATCTGTAAAAAAAAATGTTAAAATACTGCTTAATTATATTTTTTTTACTTAAAATTAAGCTTAGTTTGAATTAAACTTTAGAATTTAAAACTTAAAAATAATTTATTTTGAATTAAAAAATAGAATAACTCATTTTTAACTAAAAAAGTAGTTCATATTGTAAGCAAAGAAATAGCCCATTAATTAGACCCATAACCAAAAAAACGAATTAGAAAAATTGAATCGAACGAAACCGAATTCGAAAATAACCAAACCGAATCGAATTAGTTTGGTTCAATGTTCAGTATACACAAAATAAAAATTTAAAATAAAAAAATCGAACCGAAATTTTAAAAAATCGAATGCCTACCCTAGCAGCAATAGAGTAATGTCTGTTAGGTCTTATTTAAAGAGGGAGTTTGAGTTTTTAAAGATGAAGGACTCGGATACTACAAAAATACTCCTCCAAGCTAATGGAGATTGTGAACTACATAAGCATACTTGGTGAAAACTTTTCAAATCAGAAAGTTGTAGAGAAGATATTAGTTAGCCTTTTAGACAAATTTGAATAAAAAACTCAGCTATTGAAGAGTGTTATGACTTGGACTATCTTACTAGAAGTTCAAGAGCAAAAGGTGACTATAAGAAGTGAAGGGATAGTTGAAGATGCCTTTCAAGTAAGGCATAAATTCAAGCAATAGAAGAATGATAGCAAAATCTTCTTAGATAACTCCAAAGAGATAAAATCAAGTGAAAGTCAAGGCGATTCATCGAGAAGAGAAAAATTTTCACCTTGTGGTATTTGTAAGAAGACAAACCACTTAGAGAAAAATTATTGTCAGAAGTCTAAAAGGTCTCCAATTCAATGTACATATTGTATGTAGTGACGTCGCCCAAATTACACCTTGCAATTGAGATATAAAGCGGTCAATTGTTAAATATAGAACCCAACAAAGGTTGAGGCCGATCCCACAGGGAATATGGTAAGAACTTGAGTTAATGCAAATAGTTGTTACTATCGAGTTACTTATTTCTTAAGGGGGAAAGAAATAAAATAATAAACAAAAGTAAACTATTGAATGCTTAGATCAAATTTGATTTGTATTCAATTAAAGACTTGACTAGGATTGTGTTCCCCAAGACTTCATAACCACAAGGCTTATACACTAGTGATCTATTTCGGTGTTTAACATGCAATATTGGTAAGTTAGGTTCACCTAAACGTTTGGTCCCCTATCTAGATGATTATCACCACGCAACTTGGTCCGTATACGGGTGTATTTTAATTGATCCTTACCCTTAATCGGATTAGCTATCCCCGGATAAGTTCAAGCTATTAGCTGAGGGTTGATAGCCTCAAATCTCCATTTTTAATTCCTTTTCCCATTCATTACCTCCTTGGTTCAGTAAGTAAGAATAAGACAAGTCCTAATGTTTGCAACCGTCAAAAATCAATCAAAAAGAAGGGAAAAACAATACATGCATTAAATTCCGTTCAAGAATCACTAAGTATTTTACCTATGTGCGTTAATTCATCTTGGTTCCCACAACTCTAGTTATGGGTTTAGCTACTCATGTTTGTATGATCACAATCACAAAATATTGAATAAATCATAATTACAACTTGCAAATTATCGTAGAAGAAAAACCAAGTAGATTGAATAAAACTTCAAAGTTGATGAATAAATTCCAATGTTGTTTTTGATCCTCAAATTCAAGAACGAAATTGTAAACCTTGTTTCTTGACTCAAGAATAATCGTTCAACACCAAAATCCTACTTGAAAACTAATAATAATTGGCTTCTCTGAAAATAAACCTAAACAGTGTATTTATAGTTCCAAGAAAATCTTTTCCTAACTAAAACTGAAAATCAGGTTGGCAGTGGCCACGGGCTAGGTGACGAATCGTTGGGACCTCTGACGAGTCGTGCCTTGCTAAAAATAGTCGTCCTCAGCAATATACCCAGTTTTGGCAACGGGTCACCTAACGACTCATCGTGCCTAAGCACGAGTCGTTAGGCCTCTCGTGGTCTAACTCTTTCAAAACTCCAGTGCACCTTACGGATGGGTCCAGTGATTTGCCAATGAGTCGTTTAGTCAACTAACGACTCGTTAAGTCTGTCGTTAACTCCATTGGTTATTTTGGAAATAATTCTTCTTTAGTCCTCATTGACTGACTTCATGACTCGTTACCAGATATAACGAGTAATTCCCTTAACCCGTCAGGTACACTGTCTCAGCATCTTCAAACTTCATCTTTTGCTCACGTCTTCAACAACTAGTCGTGCCTCTTGCTATTGACTCGTGAAGTTCCTGGCAGTTACCCTTTCAGTTGTTTTCAGCCTTAATTTTCCAAGTTTACTTCCGAACCTGTTTTCCTGCAACATTAAGCACAAAACACATCATACCTATATAAACATACCCGGAATGTGCATAATTTCTTGGTTTTAAGCATCGAATGTGTCGTAAAATCACAGCACATCACGTAGTATGGGCATACTAAGAGGTGTTACAGGCAAAAGAAAAATCAAAGTGGTCAGTCTTCTCAATGAGTAAATTTTGTGGATGATCACCAAGTTGGAAAATCAATGGAGGAGGTTTTCATTACCTCACACATATCACATGTTGATGGATGTAATTTGTATATTGATAGTGCGTGCACAAGGTACATGACAATTGATGAAAACTTGTTTGTTACCTTGATAGATCTGATAGAACTAAAGTTAAGCTTCGAAATGGTGCATTGCTGCAAGCTCAACATAGAGGATCAGTAAAATTTTCTACTGATGAAGGTATGAAATTCATTAATGATGTTCTTTATATGCCAAATTTGACTCAAAACTTATTGAACATTGCTCAATTGCTTCATAAAATTATTTTCTTAATTTTAAGATAAAAAATATGTCATTTATGATCTTAAAAGATGTGAAGTAGCTAAAAATAACATGATTGGAAATTCCTTTTCAATTTCATGCTATTCTATTAAATTGTTCTTTCAATGTTGAATTTAATGATAGTTGACTTTGACACAAAAGGTTTGGTCATTACAACCTTAATTCATTGGGGTATATGGAATCAAAGGGTACGGTGCTTGATGTACCCAAAATTGACATGTGCAGAGATGTTTATGAGTCATGTCAATTTAGTAAAATGCATAGACTATCCTTTCCTGAAAAGAAGTCTCTGAAAGGCTAAGTAAAAGTTAGAGTTGGTTCATACAGATTTATGTGGACAAATAAGGATGACTTCTTTGAGTGTAAACAAATACTTAATTCTCTTTATAGATGGTCTAACTAGAATGACATGGGTCTAGCAACAAATCTCATATACTTTTTTATTATAAAAGAAATCAAGACTACGGTAGAATGCATGGGAGAGTGCCGATTGAAGTATATTAAATCAGATATTGAAACTGAATATACTTCCTATCGGTTCAACAAGTATTGTAAGGATTTGATATTCAATAATAATTCACAGTTAGCTACACTCCAGAATAGAACAATGATGGAGATGGAAAGATGCATGTTGGCAGAAAAGAAGATTCCTAAACACTTTTAGGCTGAAGCCGTATAGATTACTGAATAGAGCAGTCCAAGGCATGATCCATTTTAAGCGTGGAAGGTTATAAAGAAATCTGCAAGACACTTGAAGGTATTTGATTAAGTGTGTTAAGCGCATTTTCCTGATTCTAAAAGAGGCAAATTAGATATCAATGCAGAATTTTGTATTCTACTAGGCTAAGGATACATAGTGTACAATATTAGTAGCAAGAAGCTGTTTGTTAGTAGAAATCTAGTAGTGGAAGAGTCTAGCCATTATAATTGGGATCTAGACATTGTTGTATATAAACAAGGTGGGAGTACTTCAGTTGCAACCCCAAATTCGTAAAAGACTTTCTCTACTCCTATTGCTAGAACAAAACACAAATCAGATGTTGAATTGACTATAGATTTCTCCTATTTTAAAGACCAGATCACCAGCTGAAATTCATGAGCAATATAATTTTTCTCTTGTTGAACCATCCTCTTTTGAAGAAGCTATAAGTCAAGAAGTTCGAATTTCAGCAATAGAGGAGGAGCTTTCTCTAATTAATAAAAATGAAATGTGGGAGTTAGTTGATAGGTCAAAATAGAAGAATGTTATCAATATCAAATGGGTCTACAGAACAAAACTCAATCTAGATTGCTCAAATTTCAAGCATAAAGCTAGACTTGAAGTTAAAGGCTATTCTCAGTAGTTTGGAATGGACTTTGGAGATACATTTTCTCTTGTTATGAGGCATGAGCCAGTAAGATTTCTAATCAATTTTGCAAATAATGCAAGTGTAAAAATTTTCATTTGGATGTGAAATCTGCATTTATCAATAGATTTCTTGAAGAAGACATTTATGTTGAACAACCTGAAGGTTTTATAGTTGCAGGTAAACAAGATAGGGTGCATAATCTTAAAAAAGCTCTCTATGGTCTTAAACAAGCTCCAAGAACTTGGTATAGTAGATTGGATACTCAATTGTTGTCTCAAGGCTTCAATAAAAGCATAAATGAGCCTACTTTGTACATCAAAAGGAAAACTGATGGGAAGTTAATTGTGATATCATTTTATATTGATGATTTGATGATCACATGTAAAAATTCTCTTGTGGTTCAATAAGTTAAAAACAAAATATTAGCTTTTGAGATGTCTAATTAGGAGAGATAGATTTTTTCTTGGGAATAGAGATTGCTCAATCTTGTGAAGGAATTTTTTTGTCCCAAATGAGGTATTCCTTAAATTTGTTAAAGAGATTCAAGCTTTACAAGTGCATACCTGTTGCAACTCCACTTGTTGTAAATGAAAAATTGATGAAGGGTGATGGCGAAGGAGGAAAGATCCAAAACATTATAGAAGTCTTATTAGAAACCTATTATATCTGACTACTTCTAGGTCAGATGTCACGAACCGAAAATGGTCGTGATTGGCAAACACACAATTCCCTCCGGTAGGCGAACTGTCACGACCCGAATATAGGGCTTAATCGAGATACGAAACATAGAATCATAAATGGCTCCAAGTCGGCTCATGGAATGGACGTGACAAATAAAGCTCAGCATAATTAATTGCAGAAATCTAACATCTGATATAATAAAAGTCTGAATATTTAAAACATATGATACAACGGAATACACAACATTAATCCGAAGCTAAATACATGCTATGTCTGATAAGCCTCTAACATCTTGATGAGCTGATAAGACAGGACCCCAACTAGCTCACTAATAAACTGAAATTGAAACATACTGATAAAAAACTAATAAAGAGGTCCTCGGAGGATGAGGACTCACCCACAAGCTGGATATGCTAACTCTGAGAACTGACTAGCGGTGAGACTGAATCTGAACGTCTGAGCCTGTATCATGAAACGATACAACATAGAGTATGCGATCAGTACTTGAAATGTACCGAGTATGTAAGGTAAGCAAAACCACTAAATAGGTAAAACTAAAATCATGCACATCATAAACATTTCATCATAATATTCTAAGAGTAAGGTTTGCATGCTATTATCTGAAAATATGATTTAAACATAATTGAATGTCTTAACTGAATTGAATGACCCAAAGATGAAACTGATAATCATAAGTAAAACTGAACATTGGGCCAAACCTGCTGAAAACATAATATCATGACTGATGAACATGCATAACTAAAATCATGAGGAGCAATGGGAGGTTCATCATATAACCGACATTACCACAATAGAGCTTACGTGGTCTCGACTATTACACTCAAGTTGGCAGAGCCGTCCAAAGCCTTTCCAAGACTAAGGCCGCTACCATGATATTTATATCAAGCTGAAGGCCCCTCGGGGGCAGAGAAAGCTCATAAGGCAGGTCCCAAAGAATCTGAACATACCTCTATCGGCACGTAGTTTTGAGGCACAGGGTTAACTGAACCCTTAGTCTACTCAGTACTAAACATTACTCCCAAAAATATGCAGATGCTCCACATCATTTTTTAACAAAGATGAACCATCATCTTTTGATGAGGCTGAATCATAATAGTATATGCATTATCCGAAAACATAACATGAGGAGCCTTGGCTCAAACCATACCACAAGCTGAAAAGTGGGAGTCTAGGCTCCAAAACTATGTGGTAAGCTAAAATCATGAAATTGAAGTAAATCAGAAAACATACTTGATCATATGGGCTTGTCCAAACTTAAACATATTTTGAAATAGACTTGATAGTCAAAATCTTGAATTTAGGCATGGGTAATTCAAAATCATACTTTTATTATTGACATCTCATCATACCCGTAAACATAAATCACAATCTCAACTCTTCATGAACTTACATAATTGAGCACCATATTTTTAAAACTTTGAAATCATAATTCGTAATTGAAATCATTATAAGACATTTCCATGAATCATGAAACAACATTAGAAACATGAATAGAATTGACCCATGATAGATACATAGAGAATTTTCACAAATTGGGTTAGAACCCCATGGAATCATCAACCTTGAATTTCATGAATTTAAAAGAGGATTTTTGGGCATAAGAGTGAAGAGATACTCTCATTCATAAAACTACATACCTGGGCACTTTGATTTTAAAATCTCCCTTGAAAACCCGAGTGAATTGAGGAAGAACCTAAGGAATCCTCTATCTTGATCTCTACTCCTTAATCTTGTATGCATGGAATGGGAAGGCTTAGAATAGATTAAGAACTCTTAAAACCCTCCTAACCGAGCTTAAAACAATGTAGTTTAGGACCTAGGGGCTTAGGAATTACGAAAACACCCATACTAAAATGCAGGGAAATTACTCACTGCCAGTCACCACGAAGGACACCATGACTCATGGTGACCAACCTGTGAAGTCTACTGGTAAACTCTCTATTTTCGACTTTGCTCCAAACCAAGGCCAACTCCACAAGTCGAGGAGTCACATCACGACTCGTGGCTACCTCCCATGGTCACACCTTGACCATGAACCTTTGCCATCCTCCTCTCACTTCACGAGTCACCTAACGACTCGTGAAGTCTCCCCACCAGTCACTAGATGACTCGTCCATTGGCCCAAGTAACATTTTTTCAATTTTCTCCACTTGAATCCTCGGGTCTTATCTTAGGTACTCTTGAGGTATTACAATATCTCCCTTTGGGAACATTCTTCCTCGAATGTGAATAAACATACTGAAAAGTTGAGGAATATAACTGCCATCCAAAATACTGAACATCTAAAGTTGGTAATTGACGGAGTAACTAACTCCGAGCTGAAACACATTAGTGAACTGAATTCATGAATCTCACATACATGCACTGACATGAAAGAAACTAGAACACACGTACTAAACATGAAATTGAATAGAGTACTAAGGAGGAAACTGATACCTCAAACTGGAACAGAGCTGGAATGGAAAAGATGTGGGTACTTAGCCATCACATCTACCTCAGCTTCCCAAGTAGCTCCCTCAACATGTTGATTTCTCTAGAAAACCTTTACTGAAGCTACCTCTTTGTTCCTCAACTTCCAAACCTAACGATCAAGAATCTCGACTGGAATCTCCTCATAACTAAGGTTATCCTTCACGCCTACACCTTTCCATCGGAACAACCAACGCCAGTGTTATACCCCGTAGGATTCCCGGCGCCTAGATGACCTATTCGCATGTTGGTTAAGCATATTTGAAGGCCATACGTGCTAGAGAAAGGCCCGGGAAAAGATCGGTCGAGAAACCTGTCGAACCATCGCGGAAGGAGCCGAGGCAGAGCCCCTCCGCGATGGCAGCATGTCACGGAGGTGGAGCCTCCGCGTTGGCTCCGTGACACATTGTCCTTGTCCAGGCCCAAGTATATAAAGCCCCACTTCAGTTTATTTTGGAATTAAACCATAAAAACTCCATAAAACAGAGAGGAAACAGCAGAGAAGGAAAAAGGAACGAAGAAGTAATATAATTTTAATCCGATTACGCTGCTAAACGTTGTCCAAACTCAAATTAACCTCAGATACCGAGGTATTTAGCGGCAGAGAGCATTCCTACGAATTTAGTTTCGTGAAATACGACTGACGAATCGTCGAGCTACCGAGCTAAGGTAAGTGAAATTGCTCTAAACTAATGTCTATGTGTTCCTAACTGTGAAATGAGTATTTCTCCCTTCTGGACCTCTGAAAAATAGCGAGTTTTCGACCGTCTTTCGATAAGCCTAAGTTTAGGCTATAAACTATATCGAAAGTGACGTTGCTCTTTAAAATAAAGTTGTATTTAGTATTAGTTGACATATTTATGAATGCAGTTGGGAGAAAATAGTTGAAGTACCGGCCGAGACTCGTCCGACAGACGGATAGTTCGAGGATAAGGTATGTAAAGCTAGTTTCCTCGGCAAGTTAGTAATCTCGGGACAGTACAGTAATTTAAAGGCCAGTAGAATGTTCAGAAGTCATGTGTTATGTTTATTACGAATGTTGGTACGATATTAGAAGCATCATGTTGTATTTAGCGCGAAACTTGTTAGCACGATATTGATTCTAATATAAGTGTTAGGAACTGCACAGCATGCTCAGTATGTGATGTGACACAGAATGTTAGGATATCATTGTATTCAGTTGAAACCCAGTAAAGCAATGTAATATCTGTAAGACATCTCAGAAGTAGAATGATAAGTTAAAATAAAGTTAGAAAGCATGTTAGGAATAGTAAATCATGTTACTATAGAAACTCAGCATACAACATAGTTTTCAGCAGAAAGACCATATCTTGTTCAGCATTAGACCCAGTACATTCTGGCAGAAGACTATATTTATACGTATATACTATTACCAGCCTCAGCATGTATTAAGTACGTACATATTACTATCACTAGCTCAGCATATAGTATATACAAATACTTTACCACTATTAGCTTCAGTATGTGGGACATGCAGATAGTATTACTAGTTGAGACCGTTGTATTGTTTGGGGTTGGACTACCTAGCATCCATGACCGCCCCAGGGTTGATAGCTATATCGACTCGTCCTCCAGAGGATGAGGATACGTCGCTCTACGGAGTGGCATGCCGTCCCACAAGGGACGAAGATGGGATGCCAGTTTTCCCCATATTGTGCCTTGATCGGCCCTTACACACCCCTGTCGAGCGGATACACCCGGGTGTTGATTCAGGAGTCCTCCGGACTCAGATGCAGTTATAGTCCGGGTCTCAGAGAGCCCAAGTGCTTACCCAGGGGACCGGCGGGATGCTTATAGCTATTTTAGGAGATGGGATGACCGGGGTAGGGGTATAGATTCTGTGCTGGTTGTACCTCCCGGCTTATGGGGGCCGGGTAAGGTTTGTGTGTGCTATGTGATGTTATGGTATGTTATGCCATGTACAGTAGATACGAGTAGATCGACAGTAGGACGATAAATCTCCAGGTATGACTCCTATTCCTTCCAGTATAATTAAAAGAAGGTATGATTTACATTATCAGACAGTTAATCCATTCCTTTCTACTACAGTTTCATAAGTTGTATTGTTATTTTCAGATATTTCTTTCAGTTATTGCTTTACATACTTAGTACCAGCGGTACTGACGCCCGGTGGGGCGCTGCATTACTTGCCTACAGGTACTCATAGACGAGCAGGTGATACCACGTGATTCTTGTCAGCGATCGAGCATTCAGCTCCTGTCATTCGGAGACTGAATCCCTGAGGTGTATTTTGTTTTCTTATGTTGTACAGTACGGGTAGGTCGGGGCCCTGTCCCGATCATTTCTATTGCTATTCCTAGAGGCTTGCAGTCTGTATGTATATTACCCTGTGGTCAGATGAGCCGGTCGTGTGAGGCCATGCAGTTGTATAGCTGTTAGTACTTTTGTTTCCTTTATGTTGGCCGTGTGAGGCCATAGTTCGACAGTAGTGGTGACCTTTCCGGTCACGTAGCTATCCAGTACTTCAGGGTTGAGTTATAGATAACTAGACAGCATGGTGGCCTTGTCGGCCCGCATAGGTTTCCTTATAGTTGCTTGTTTCTGGTTAGCTGTTATTACAGGTACAGGAGGCTATAGGCCAATGGGCCGGGGGCTGTGTTTACAGCCGTTATATAGCCCTTTGTTTCCAGAAATGTGAGTTAGAGCCAGCCAGGCACCAGATGTGCCCAGGCTCAGCAGTCTAGTAGTTCAAGTCCTAGTAGGGCACTAGGTGCCAGTCATACCCCCCAAGGTGGGGTGTGACAAACTTGGTATCAGAGCAGGTCGTGTCCTAGGGAGTCTGCAAGCCATGCTAAGTAGAGTCTTGTCTATGGATGTGTTGTGTACCACATACTATAGGCAGGAGGCTGCGAGGCATGATAGGATGGTTACCCCTCCTTCTCAGTCAGTCGTGCTTTAGAGCGGTACAGTATAGGGTGGAGTCTCTAAAAACTTACTGTATTCTTTGATTACAGATACAAAGGCAGATCAGCATTACCCTATTACAGGCAGAAGATCTGATATAGCAACAGAAGAAGGCATCAGCCAGTTACATGATAACTACAGCAGCAGGAGGAGGTACCTGAGACCTCCCAGCATGATACCTTTATTGGTACTATCCCCAATATATGTCGATAACTTCAGAATAGGAAGTCATAAGCATAACGTATAAATGAGTCAATTTATTATATATATATATATATATATATATATATATATAAGACCTGATTAAGATAGTAGATAATATTAGATTATCAGATAAGTGTGAGAAAGAGAGGGAAATGTAGGATTCCCACCTCCATTCCTTCAGGTGTGGTACAGTTCCATGTCTTCGTTTTGTTGCAGTAAGAGAAAGTTATTCCTACACCCTTAGTTTCGATCCCAGTGTAGTAAAGGGCATAAGGATTGAGATGATGTTGCCCAAAGCAGGCAGTAAGTGAAAGGTGGATTGGTTGATTCCAGAAAGTGTTAGAAAGAGTAAGGAGCCCTTATGATTATGTAAGTTGTGCAGACCCTCACAGTAATAAGTCAGAAGAGCAAGTAAGACTACTAGCTTACTCGAAGTGGGTGTAGGAGATCTGTCAATGATGGACTCCCCGTAAGAGTCAAGTTCAAGTCAGGAAAGGGTTGAATCCGCCGTGGCATGCTAACAACGGCAGGGTATGTCTGCAAGATAATAGTTATAATTTTAGCTGTGATATCAAAAGACAGGGAGATTATATGAATAAGATGGGTCCGACTGCAAGCCAGAAGAAGTATAGGCCGAGGCTTGATCAGTAATCTCATTAACAACGAAAGGCAGGTACTTTGAACCCCAGAGTTCAGCTTAAGCAAGATGAGAGGAAGAAGCAGGAGTGTCAGATGTTGTGGGGAAATTAGGATTACCCCCGGATTGATAAAATACTGTATTAAGGATTAAGCCTCGGGCTGACAGTAAGATTGCGGTCCAGAATACTGCAGTATGTTCGCTTATGGGGAAGTTGAGAAATTGCCGACACAGCGAATTTAATCTAGTGTGGCCTAGAGATAAGGCCC
Organism: Datura wrightii; assembly: GCA_035772735.1. Classification (NCBI taxonomy): domain Eukaryota; kingdom Viridiplantae; phylum Streptophyta; class Magnoliopsida; order Solanales; family Solanaceae; genus Datura; species Datura wrightii. The sequence goes on from JASDFA010000016.1 coordinate 167,294,158, forward strand.
AGCAGACAGTCATGGACTCTCAATATATGCCTAGTAAGGCCACAAGATTCTAACGTTGACCCCACATCGCAAAGAGTGGCGGAATTTCAAACAGCAGACAATAACTAAAGTGTTTATGTTTGTTACTTTCAGAATGGGGTGACAATACAATGAAATGATAAGTCAGGGCAGGAGATATTATTAGGCCGTAGAAGCGGTGTATCATGTACGGTATGAGACTCAGCAGAGCATGTCAGAGATTATGTATTACCGCAGAATTTAGTACATATTGTACGTAGCTATATATATATATATATATATATATATATATATATACATACATATATACAAATAATAGATATGCTGTAAGTAGCTGCCTATAAGGGGTACAATCACAGATGCTGATTAGTAATAGAAAGCATGTACAAATTGCATTGCAGGACCCCCCCCCCCTTGCCAAGAAAAAGGGGAGAAGAAAGAAAGAAAAGGAGAGAAGAAAGGAGAAAGGGAAAGGAGAAGAGAAAGGGCAGATTAAGTGTGAATTACGTATGAAGTCATAGAAACTATCTCAGTTCTCAGTTATTAAGTTAGTAGACTTATGTGTTGTTGCCAGATCTAGGCTCTAGGAGCTTACCAGAGTTAATGACCTAAACCAGATGGCTAGATGATAAGGGCGCAGTTAGACGGTCTACCGACCAGCTGGCGCCTGCATTAGCAGGGAAGCATCCTTGAAGATCGGTAACATTAGTGCATGTGCTAGAACCAGGATTAGAGGCCGAATAGGCAAATTTCAGAGATTAGCAATACCAGAATTATTCTAGTATGTTAAGTGGTCGTACGTCATTTTCCCAGCCTTGTAGGTGAGAGTCGGCCTTAGTCAACCTAGCAGTTATTATGTGGAACACCCCATAAGTCAGCCGACCGTCCCAGTCAGAATACCTGTGGGTACCCCAAGGAAGGGTCCACATCAGTAGTCAGCGACAGACTAGTACTTCAGCTGGTTCTCGTAAGATATTTAGATACAGAGCCCTAGCAGAAGGCCAGTATTTACAGAATAGCTCATAAGACCGAGAATTCCCCAGAATTGCAGTATAAATCCAAATGGATACACACAAGGCGTAAGAAATTGATAGTACCCTGCTAGCACAGTGTTTACTAAGACCAGGGGATCAGTAGACTCCCCGTGAAGATCCAGAGATTGATCGCCTGGGAGTAAGTTTGATTAAGCCCAGCCTTACAGTGGTTTAAGAAAAATAACAGAGCAATTAGATGCCCGCAAGTCTGCGGTTATGCACGAACTATAAGCACTCAAGTAGAACAGTTAGAGCATTGTTAGACTACTGCCACATTTGGGTCATTCAACCCGACTATTCAGTTATTTAAGGTTATGCAGCCAGATCATTGGAGGTCATGGTCGATATCAGGACCCTCTGATGAGATAAAGGCACAAGGTGCGCGGACGGTCGTTCAGGCTATTCCAGCAACAAGTAGCCTTAGCATGTGGCCGGAGGGCCAGATAAGCTCTAGCTACGCCTGTAAACTACCTGTTGATCTCTTCGGCAAGACAAGTCAGTATAACCGTCAATTATATGCCGAGCTCTCTAAGTATGAAAATGTTACATCAGCCAAGAAGAGGTAATGGAGCAACAACCGCTCTTAGTGATAGATCTATTAGAAGTGTGGTGTATGGGCAGCCCAAGCAACGAGAGTTGGTCAGAAAGATACATCAATTGGTCAATTTAGCCGTTCGTGTAATAGAAATGAAGGACAACAGAGCTGTAATCGAGAACACCGCCGTGTCGTCATCAGTTGTGAAAATAAAAAGAACGGTAGTATAAGAATCCTGACCTAGTTAGCAGGGGAAAAGCCAGGTTTTCAGGTAACAGAGGGTGGAGTGCTGCGTTGTAAAGGCCGTCTATATGTTCCAGATGTTTCAGGGCCCCACCAGCAGATTCTGAATGAGGTACATTACGCCCGTTATTCTCTTCACCCCGGTACGACAAAAATGTACCATGACATCAAAGAAAACTACTGGTGGCCAAGTATGAAAAGGGAAATTGCTGAGTTTGTAGCCCAGTATCCTAACTGCCAGCGGGTGAAAGCAGAACATCAGAAACCAGGCGGTGATTCAGGACATAACTGTACCTCTCTGAAAATGGGAAGCAGTAAATATGGATTTTGTGGCAGGATCACCCCGTACTAAACATGGATATGATTCCATTTGGGTAATAGTTGACAGGCTGACAAAATCAGCTCATTTCCTGCCAGTGACGGCTACTTTCTCGGCTGAGGATTATGCCGAATTATATATCAGAGAAATAGTTAGATTGCATGGAGTGTCGATATCCATTATTTCAGATAGGGGAGCACAGTTTACAGCTAGATTCTGGCAGTCGTTCCAGAGGGGTCTGGAAATGCAGATTAATTTAAGCACAACATTCTATCCTCAGACAGATGAGCAGGCTGAGCGCACAATTCAGACGCTCGAAGACATGTTGCGAGCGTGTGTGCTAGATTTTGGTAGTAGCCAAAGTGAGCATTTACCATTAATTGAATTTGCCTACAATAATAGCTATCATTCAGCCATCTAGATGGTGCCTTTTGAGGCATTATACGAGCAAAAATACAGATCGCCGAATGGTTGGTTTGAAATCGGAGAGTCAGTGTTGGTTGGCCCAGACATTGTTCAGCAGTCAAAGGAAAAGGTAAAGCTTATCCGAAGAATGCTTACTGACTACACAGAGCCGCCAGAAATCATATGCAGATGTGCGGCGTAGAAAATTGGAGTTTGATGTGTATGACTGGGTATTTCTGAAGTATCCCCGATGAAAGAGGTAATGAGGTCCGACAAGAAAGGTAAGCTCAGCCCGAGGTTTGTTGGGCCTTATCGGATTCATCAAAGGACAGGCCGAGTAGCATATGAGTTGAATTTGCCTCCAGAATTAGAATCCGTTCATCCGGTCTTTCATGTATCTATGCTGAGGAAATGCATAGGAGACCCGTCCAGAGCAGTCTCAGTCCAGAATATCCAAGTTACGAAAAAGCTGGCCTATGAAGAGGTTCCAATAACTATCTTAAACAGACAGATTCGCAGATTGAGAACTAAAGATATTACGTCTATCAAGGTATTGAGGCATAACAGGAACCGAGAGGAGATGACTTGGGAAGCGGAGGAAGATATGAGGACCAGATATCCTCACCTATTCCAGGCCTAGTCAGGCGACAGGTATGTCCGTATTATTGCTTATGTAGTATCTTATGGTTGTATATGTATAAGTGAGGAAAATTGATATGTAGCCATCCAGTGAATCCTACAGTATTGTGTACAGTACCTGTATTGGACTTTTCTGCATTTCAGGTTTTTGGTATAGTCCATATTACAGGGGAGACTCTGACGAAATTTTTTTCTAAACAAGTTAAGTAGTCCTCTAGATAGCAGTATACATTCGAGGACGAATGCTCTTAAGGGGGGGAGAATGTTATACCCCGTAGGATTCCCGGCACCTAGATGACCTATTCGCACGTTGGTTAAGCATATTTGAAGGCCATACGTGCTAGAGAAAGGCCCGGGAAAAGATCGGCCGAGAAACCTGTCTAACCATCGCGGAAGGAGCCGAGGCAGAGCCCCTCCGCGATGGCAGCGTGTCACGGAGGTGGAGCCTCCGCGTTGGCTCCGTGACACGTTAGCCTTGTCCAGGCCCAAGTATATAAAGCCCCACTTCGGTTTATTTTGGAATTAAACCATAAAAACTCAAGAAAACAGAGAGGAAACAGCAGAGAAGGAAAAAGGAACGAAGAAGTAATATAATTTTCATCCGATTATGCTGCTAAACGTTGTCCAAACTCAAATTAACCTCAGATACCGAGGTATTTAGCGGCAGAGAGCATTCCTACGAATTTAGTTTCGTGAAATACGGCCGACAAATCGTCGAGCTACCGAGCTAAGGTAAGTGGAATTGCTCTAAACTAATGTCTATGTGTTCCTAGCTGTGAAGTGAGTATTTCTCCCTTCTGGACCTCTGAAAAATAGCGAGTTTTCGACCGTCTTTCGATAAGCCTAAGTTTAGGCTATAAACTATATCGAAAGTGACGTTGCTCTTTAAAATAAAGTTGTATTTATTATTAATTGACATATTTATGAATGCAGTTGGGAGAAAATAGTTGAAGTACCGGCCGAGCCTCCTCCGACAGACGGATAGTTCGAGGATAAGGTATGTAAAGCTAGTTTCCTCGGCAAGTTAGTAATCTCCGGATAGTACAATAATTAAAAGGCCAGTAGAATGTTCAGAAGTCATGTGTTATGTTTATTATGAATGTTGGTACGATATTAGAAGCATCATGTTGTATTTAGCGCGATACTTGTTAGAACGATATAGATTCTAATATAAGTGTTAGGAACTGCACAGCATGCTCAGTATGTGATGTGACACAGAATGTTAGGATATCATTGTACTCAGTTGAAACCCAGTAAAGCAATATAATATCTGTAAGACATCTCAGAAGTAGAATGATAAGTTAAAATGAAGTTAGAAAGAATGTTAGGAATAGTAAATCATGTTACTATAGAAACTCAGCATACAACATAGTTTTCAGCAGAAAGACCATATCTTGTTCAGCATTAGACCCAGTATAGTCTGGCAGAAGACTATATTTATACGTATATACTATTACCAGCCTCAGCATATATTAAGTACGTACATATTACTATCACTAGCTCAGCATATAGTATATACAAATACTTTACCACTATTAGCTTCAGTATGTGGGACATGTAGATAGTATTACTAGTTGAGACCGTTGTATTGTTTGGGGTTGGACTACCTAGCATCCATGACCGCCCCAGGGTTGATAGCTGTATCGACTCGTCCGCCAGAGGACGAGGATACGTCGCTCTATGGAGTGGCATGCCGTCCCACAGGGGACGAAGATGGGATGCCAGTTTTCCCCATATTGTGCCTTGATCGGCCCTTACACACCCCTGTCGAGCGGATATGCCCGGGTGTTGATTCAGGAGTCCTCCGGACTCAGATGCAGTTATAGTCAGGGGTTCAGCGAGCCCAAGTACTTACCCAGGGGACCGGCGGGATGCTTATAGCTATTTTAGGAGATGGGATGACCGGGGTAGGGGTATAGATTCTGTGCTGGTTGTACCTCCCGGCTTATGGGGCCCGGGTAAGGTTTGTGTGTGCTATGTGATGTTATGATATGTTATGCCATGTACAGTAGATACGAGTAGATCGACAGTAGGACGATAAATCTCCAGGTATGACTCCTATTCCTTCCAGTATAATTAAAAGAAGGTATGATTTACATTATCAGACAGTTAATCTATTCCTTTCTACTTTAGTTTCATCAGTTGTATTGTTATTTTCAGATATTTCTTTCAGTTATTGCTTTACATACTCAGTACCAGCGGTACTGACGCCCGGTGGGGCGCTGCATTACTTGCCTGCAGGTACTCATAGATGAGCAGGCGATACCACGTGATTCTTGTCAGCGATCGAGCATTCAGCTCCTGTCATCCGGAGACTGAATCCCAGAGGTGTATTCCGTTTTCTTTTGTTGTACAGTACAGGTAGGTCGGGGCCCTGTCCCGATCATTTCTATTGCTATTCCTAGAGGCTTGCAGTCTGTATGTATATTACCCTGTGGTCAGATGAGCCGGTCGTGGGAGGCCATGCAGTTGTATAGCTGTTAGTACTTTTGTTTCCTTTATGTTGGCCGTGTGGGGCCATAGTTCTACAGTAGTGGTGACCTTGCCGGTCACGTAGCTATCCAGTTCTTCAGGGTTGAGTTATAGATAACTAGACAGCATGGTGGCCTTGTCGGCCCGCATAGGTTTCCTTATAGTTGCTTGTTTCTGGTTAGCTGTTATTACAGGTACAGGAGGCTATAGGCCAATGGGCCGGGGCTGTGTTTACAGCCGTTATATAGCCCTTTGTTTCCAGAAATGTGAGTTAGAGCCAGCCAGGCACCAGATGTGCCCAGGCTCAGCAGTCTAGTAGTTCAGGTCCTAGTAGGGCACCAGGTGCCAGTCATACCCCCCAAGGCGGGGTGTGACAGCCAGGTCACCCATGCACTTCTTCAAAAGCAATACATGGAAAACTGGATGTATTGAAGCCAGTTTTGAGGGAAACTCCAACTTATAGGCTACTTTGCCAACACACGCCTCACAGTCCTGTATGGGCCAACATAGCGGGGACTAAGTTTCCCTTTCTTTATGAATCTCATCACTCTCTTCATGGGGAACATTTTAAGAAACACCCAATCATCAACTTCAAACTTAAGAGCTCTCCTCCTCACATTTTTATAGGACTTTTGATGACTCCGGGCTGTTTTCAACATTTCCCTTATAAGATGGAATTTCTCCATAGCCTCATGGATTAAATTTGGCTCTATCTCGTAGTTTCACCAACTTCAAACCAACCAATAGGCAATATACACCACCACCCATAGAGAGCCTCAAACGGAGCCATTTGGATACTGGAATGATGGTTGTTATTATACGCAAACTCAATGAGAGTTAAATGATCATCCCAACTTCCCTTGAAGTCAATCACACATGCTCTTAATATATCCTTAAGAGTCTGAATGGTCCGCTCAGCCTGACCATATGTTTATGGGTGAAAAGTTGTGCTAAGTTTGACCTGAGTACCGAGCCCCTTCTGAAATGACCTCCAAAACTGGGAAGTAAACTGAGTACCTCTATCTGATATGATGGACAAGGGCACTCCATACAACCAAACTAATTCCTGAATATACAATTTACCATAATCCTCTGCTGAATCAGTAGTTTTGACCGATAGAAAATGAGCTACCTTAGTCAACCTGTCTACAACCACCCAAATAGAGTCATACTATCGACGAGTATGAGGAAACCCTGTAATGAAGTCTATATTGATTTCCTCCCACTTTCAAGTAGGGATACTAATGTCTTGAAGCACACCTCCAGGTCTTTGATGCTTAACTTTCACTTGTTGACAATTCAGGCAGTTAGCCACAAACTATGCTATGTCCTTCTTCATGCCATTCCACCAATAAATTTTCCATAGGTCACGGTACATCTTGGTGGCACCCGGAAGTATAGAATATTGGGAACTATAAGCCTCATGCAACATCCGATCTCTCAGGTCATCAACATTTGAAACACACAAATGACCCTGATATAGAAGTACACCATCTCCTCGTTGGGAGAAGAGCTCAACCTTCTAAGTCTGAACCGCTTCCTTCAACTTTACAAGAACTAGATCCTCGGCTTGCCTAGCCTTGACTTCAATCACCAAAGAGGATTTTGATCCATTTTGAACAATGACACCACTATTTTTTGAATCAGCAAGACAAACCTCTAGTCGTTCAAGTCGATGCACATCCTTTACCAACTCCTTTCTCCCCTCATCTATATGAGTCACACTCTCCATAGAATGTCTGCTAAGAGCGTCTGCCACCGCATTAGACTTGCCTGAATGATAAAGGACACTCATATCATAATCTTTAAGAAGCTCCAACCATATTTTTTGACGTAGGTTTAGATCTTTCTGGGTAAACACGTACTATAGACTTTTGTGGCCCGTAAACACATCCACATGGACCCGTACAGATAGTGTCTCCAAATCTTCAAGGTGAATTCTACCGCTGCCAACTTGAGGTAGTGAGTCAGATAGTTCTTTTCATGGACCTTAAGCTTCCTGGAAGCATAGGCTATAACCTTACCGTGCTGCATTAGTACACAACCAAAGCCGATCCTTGAGGTGTCACAATATACAAAAAACCCATCGATACCCTCAGGTAGAGTCAACATTGGTGCTGAGGTAAGTGGAGTCTTCAACTCTTGGAAGCTCTTCTCACAGGCCTCCGACCATTGAAACTTCACTTTCTTCTGGGTCAAATTGGTCAGTGGTGCTGCATTGGATGAAACTTCTTCAACAAACCTCCTGTAGTAACCAGCTAAACCTAAGAAACTCCTGATATCTGAAGGACTAACTGGCCTAGGCCAATTCTTCACAAATTCTATCTTTTGAGAGTCCACCTGTACACCCCCACTTGACACCACATGACCCAAAAATGATACTGAGTTTAGTCAAAACTCACACTTGCTGAATTTAGCATACAACTGCTATCCTTGAGAATCTGTAGTACCACTCTCAAATTAGCAACATGCTCCTCCTCACTCCGAGAGTATATGAGGACATCATCAATGAACATAATCACAAACATGTCCAAATATGGCTTGAACATCCCGTTCATCAAATCTATAAAAGCTACAAGAGCATTCTTTAGTCCAAAAGACATAACTACAAACTCATAGTGACCATACCGGTCCTGAAAGCTGTCTTCGAGATGTCACTCTCACTAACTCTGAGTTGATAATAATTAGATATAAGGTCTATCTTTGAAAAGCACTTAGCACCCTAAAGTTTATCAAACAAGTCATCAATCCTGGGGAGGAGATAACTGTTCTTTATTGTGATCTTGTTCAACTACTGATAATCAATGCACATCCGAAGGGAACCATCCTTCTTTCGGACAAAAAGAACTAGTGCACCCCTATAGGGATTTACTAGGTCTGATGAAACCTTATTTAAAAGATCCTTCAACTCCTTTAGCTCAGCTGAAGCCATTATGTAAGGAGGAATAGATATAGGTTGTGTATCAGAAAGAAGGTCAATACTAAAGCTGATCTCTCGCTCGGGAGGGCCTCTCGGTAGATCAACTACAAAACACCTTTGGATACTCACACTATAAGAACTGACTGGATAGTCAGGGTATTGTATGTAGCATCTTAACCCTAACTAGATGGTACACACAACCCTTAGAGATCATCTTTCTAGACTTAAGTTAGAAAATGAAACGACCTACAGACACAGCTGAACTACCCTTCCACTATAGGACTAACTCACCCGGTATCTGAATCTCTACCGCACAGGTTCTACAATTTACCGAGGCATAACATGCATGTAGCCAATCCATGCCAAAGATAAAATCAAAATCTATTATGGCTAACTCTACTACATCTGCTAAGGTGACCTTTCGAAGGACTGTGACAGGGAAATTTCTGTATACCCGTTGAGCTATAACTGAATCAGCAATTGGAGTAAAGACTGAGAAGGGTTCTCATAGGATTTCGAGACTGACTCCAAAACTACTAGCAACATAGGGCATCACAAAAGATAACCTGGATCTAACAATGCATAAATAAATATCAAGGTGAAATACTCGCAACATACAAGTGACTACATCCAGAGAGACCTCTTTCTCCTGACAAGATGTGAGGGCATAAAACCTATTCTGACGCTGACCACCACCTGCACTAGTGGATGCACCCTGTTGAGTTGAGCGTGCTGGTGGGGCTGCAGAACTAGTGGCTGGGTCTCAGCCGCTACCACGACCCTATCTAGCTGCTGGACAATCTCCTGACATATGTCCAGGCTTCCCACACCTGAAAAAAGCACCCGTACCTACTAAACACTGACCAGTGTGTCTCCTACCATACTTGTCACAACCTAGAATGCTGGGTGATCTTGGGCAAAATAGCATGCCCAAGTGATACTTTATAACTTAGTTTTTATCTTGTTTATCTACTTATTTATATATTTCTCATGTAATTTTATGTAAATGTGAAGATATATACTAACCAACATGATTAGTTCTTGTTTTTGTAGGTTTAAAATGAAATTGAGGAACTAATTTATGATTTGGTGAAGTGGAGGCATGGAATCGGAAGTAAAACGCGAATGTAGGCAAGGAGGATGCGCAAAATAGCCCACCTGCGCGTCGGCAACGTGCCACGGCAGGGAGGCTATGCGACCAAGGGCGTGTCACGGCCCGTAACGCGCTGCACAAGCAGCGTGCCACGCTGCCAACGCGGCAAGGGCTGCCTGGCATGTATTTTATGCGAATTCCAGATTGCCTACGCGATGCCTCCGTGTCACGGAGGTAAATTGGCGCGATAACCTCCGTGACACGGAGCTATTTCATGCCGGGCATAATTTTGTACAATTCTCATTTACTATAAATAGGACCCTTAGCTCCTAAAAACAATTTGTCATGATTTATTTCTGAAAAACTGCCAAGGAGTAAAGGGAGAAGCGGGAGAACTCATCTAGGGTTCATCAATTTCATCTTCTCTTCTACCAATTCTTGTAAGTATGTTACTTTAATTATGTTTTCTTGTAATTATACGAACTTGAGTGGCTAGAACCCTTCCTCTAGGGTTGAAACCACATGGTATGGTTGTGAATACATGATTTTGTTTTGGTTTTAAGTTATTAATTGTTGTTTTGTCTTACATTCTTAATTATGATTGTTTTTATGATTGATCACCATGAAAACACACACGTTACACCTAGGTAAAAGCTTGAGAAAGTAAACCTAGGCAAGAACAAAGAATGTAGGGAGCAAGTTTGTATCTTACGATATAATTTGCGGTTAGGATAAGAAATTATACCTAATTTTCCTTGCTTGGTTATTAAAACGGGATGAGCTAGACACCAGCTTAGAATTATCACATGACCACTCGTAGAAGTAGTTGTGAAGCTAAGTTCGGTTAAATGATTAGAGGTACGAAAGTCCCTAATCAAGAGCATAAACCCCGTAAACCACATCCATGTAATTGAATTGCCCACGAACTAGAATGTCACATCCCTGCTCAACGATGTAGTTGTGAGGCTAGTTTGTCGTGTTTAGAGGCTCGAAAGACCATGAACATGCAATTTTAATTATGTGAGATGACAATTGATAATTACATACTTAAACCATTACAAAGCGTAGTATCGCATGATTATCCGGCGTTAGCCCTAGTTGCTCCTTGAATGTTTTCAGAGTATTTCTGTGACCACCCCTAGACTTAATTAAAATTTATCAAAAAAGTCTAAATCAACACTTGTGAAAGTTAATATCACACTTGAACTTGATAATTAGCTGAATTGGTCCAGTCCCTGTGGGTTCGACATCCGGCTCTTAAAAAAGGCCACTGTATTACTTGTAATACCACGTACACTTGCGTGTGTGCTCGGGCAGCCGTTAACAAGTTTTGGCGCCGCTGCTGCGCAGTCTCAACACTGGGCTCTATGGGTCTTCTCCCCTAACCTCGAGAGCCTGATGCTTGTCCTCTTTGATCGTGCCTGGACTTGGATGGTATACTCACTGTTGATGGCGCCGGGGTTGATGATCTCTGGTGGGTTTGCTGACGATACCCACCACTAGACCTCTGTTAGGAGAACTCAAAACTATATTTCTTAGCCCTCTTGGCCTCCCTCCTTCTCAAATGTGCTGCCTCCATCTGCTGGGCATACAAAATCAATCGGGAGAAGTCGATGTCTTGATGAAGCATAGAGGTCCTGCAATCCTTGATCAGGCAGTTCGCTACCCCATGCACAAACCTGCTCGGCCGAGCTCTCTGATCAGCCACCATCTCCGAGGCATATTTGGATAAGCAGGTGAACTCTAAATCATACTCCTGGACTGTCATGTTGTTCTGCCTCAGGTTCACAAACTCAGCTGCTTTGATCTCCCTCATCTCTTAGGGAAATAACCAATCCAAGAACGCGGTGAGAAACTCATCCCATCCAATGCTGCCCCGACTTTCCTGCCATGCTTCCATTGTCTGAACCAGATATAAGCAACCCCTTTCAGTTGATAAAAGGCTAAATCTGCATACTTCTCCCCCGTCATCCCTATAATCTGGGTGATCTTCTGGATATCATTGTTAAACTCATGTGGATCCTCGTCCACCTTCGATCCAAGGAACTCAGGGGGATTCATCTTGAGGAAGCCCTGACTCTTGTCGTTGCCGCGTTCCCACCACCTGCTGGTTGACCTGGGCGGTCAAAGCCTGTGCTAACATCTGGATGCCTTCCCTAAACTCAGCATGGGAAACCTACTCGAGTACATGATCCTCGGGGGTTTGTGGGGCCTACTGGTGCCCGTCTCTATTGCCATTCTCATGGCCATTCCATTTCTATTCTTTCTTCTATTAACTCAACAAGGAGGCATGATTCTTCAAATGCGTATATCATGAGTTAGAAGGATAGAGAGACATTTCTTCGCACGACATACATCATGAAAGAATGAAAATTTTCTAAAATGCTTCATAGACTCTTCTTCGTAAGTGTGGCGCGCTTCACACCCATGAAAAAGAATCTACTTAATGAATCTTTCACACCCCCTAGGACACTTCAAGATATAATGCTCTAATATCAAGTTTGTCGCGATCCAAACATCAGCCCAGATCGAGACACAGAATCTAGAACCATAAATGACTCCAAGTCATCCCATGGCATGAACATGACAGCTAAAGCTCAACATAATTAATTGTGGAAATCTAACATTTGATATAACAGAAGTCTGAATATTTAAAACATATGATACAATGAAATACACAACCACTAATCCGAAGCTGAATACATGTTATGTCTGATAAGCCTCTAACATTCAGATGAGCTGATGGGACAGGACCCCCACTAGCTCACTAATAAATTAAAATTGAAAGATACTGATAAAAAATTGATAAAGAGGTCCTCAGAGGATGAGGACTCACCCACAAGCTGGATATGCTAACTCTTACAACTGACTAGCAGCGGGACTAAACCTGAACGTGTGAGCCTGTATCATGAAACGATACAATATAGAGTATGCGGTCAATACTTGAAATGTACTGAGTATGCAAGGTTAGAAAAACTGCTAAATAAGTAAAACTGAAATCACGCATATCATAAACATTTCATCATAACATTCTGAGAGTAAGGCTTGCATGTTATTATCTGAAAACATGATTAAAACATAACTAAATATCATAACTGAATCAAATGACCCAAAGCTGAAACTGATAATCATAAGTAAAACTGAACCTTGAGCCAAACCTGCTGAAAATATAATATCATGACTGATGAACATGCATAACTAAAATCATGAGGAGCAATGGGAGGATCATCATATAACCGACATTACCATGATAGAGCTTACGTGGTCCCAACTATTACACTCAAATTGGCAGAGCCGTCCAAAGCCTTGCCAGGGCTAAGAGCGCTACCATGATATTTATATCAAGCTGAAGGCCCCTCAGGGGAAGGGAAAGCTCACAAGGGAGGTCCCAAAGAATCTGAATATACCTATGTTGGCACGTAGTTCTGAGGCACAGGGTTAACTGAATTGTTAGCCTACTCGGTGCTAGACACTACTCCTAAAAACATGCAGATGCTCCCTATCATTTTTCAACAAAGCTGAACCATCGTCTTTTGATGAGGCTGAATCATAATAGTATATGCATTATCCAAAAACATAACATGAGGAGCCTTGGCTCAAACTGTACCACAAGATGAAAAGCGGGAGTCTAGGCTCCAAAATCATGTGGTAAGCTAAAATCATGAAATTGAAGTAAATCATTAATCATACTTGCTCATATGGGCTCACCCAAACTTAAACATACTTTTAAATAGACATGATAGTCAAAATCATGAATATAGGCATGCATAATTCAAAATCATACTTTTATCATAGACATCTCATCATACTCGTAAACATAGATCACAATCTCAACTCTTCATGAACTTACATAATTGGACATCATATTTTTAAAACTTTGAAATCATAATTTGTAATAGAAATCATTATAAAACATGCCCATGAATCATGAAACAACATTAGAAACATGAATAGAATTGACCCATGATAGATACATAGAGAATTTTCACAAATTGGGTTAGAACCCCATGGAATTATCAACCTTGAATTTCATGAATTTAAAAGAGGATTTGGGAATGAGAGTGAAGAGATACTCCCATTCATAACGCTACATACCTGGGCACTTTGATTTCAAAATCTCCCTTGAAAACCCAAGTGAATTGAGGAAGAACCTAAGGAATCCTCTAGCTTGATCTCCAATGAACTCCTTAATCTTGCATGCATGGAATGGGAAGGCGTAGAATAGGTTAAGAACTATTGAAACCCTCCTAATTGATCTTTAAACAATGTAATTAAATACCTAGAGGCTTAGAAATTATCAAAACACCCTTACTAAAATACAGGAAAATTACTCACTGCTAGTCACCACGATGGACACCATGACTCGTGGTGAACCTAACGACTCGTGGTGACTGATGAAGGGCATAACTACGCACTTCTTAGACATATTTTGGCCCATACTTTACTATGTTTTGAGAATAAATTATGTGTGTTTGTATGTGTTTATGTTATATATTTGTGAAAAGAGCTAATGCATTTGATTAGATGCTTTCAGGACTAAAAGTGATGGATTTGGGTGTGTTTTAGATGTTTGGAATGCAGTTGAAGAAGAATGAATGAACTAGGAAATATTAAGGGCAAAAAACTAATGCAATTCCACGCCCCCACGACCAGCAGCGCGAGGCGCCAGCACCTCAGCGCAACCAGCCATGCGAAGCAGCAATAGATCCGGCGCATGGCCACATGGTGTCACATAGTCGTGCGCGAAGCGACACTATGATTTCCGAAATGGGATTTGCGATGTGGCCTTCTCCTTGTGCATTGCAGGGGCGACGTGGGCCAACTCTTGCACGTTGGCAGGGGCGATGCGGGGCAACTTCGGTGCAGTGGCATGGGCGACGCGCTAGGCTTGTTCAACATCCAAAAAGGAAAATCCTACTTCAACTAGGAAAGGGGCTACAAATCTCATGTCAAATCCATCAAGGAACAAGAAAAGCATAAATCTACTACTATAAATACCCTTCATTCTTATGTAATGGAGGAGAAGTGGAGAGTCTTAAATTTTAAACACGTTTTGAAGATATAAGTTTAGAGATACAATTGTAAGGTTTTATTTCATATTTCAAGACAATATTGAATTGTTCTTCCTTATTATTGCATTATTCAAGTGAAGTTTCTTCCTATCATCATTATAAGTATTATTTTGAGCTTTTGTCTATGAATGCTATGAATTTACTTATAATTATGAGAGGCTAAAAACTCCACAATTAGGGTTGTGGGAACCATGAAAAATTAACACACATAAGGAAAATACTTAGTGATTCTTGAACAGAGTTTATGCATGTATTGCTTTTCCCCTCGTTTTAATTGTTTCTTAGCGGTTGCAAATGTTGGAAGTTGCCTTATTCTTACTCACCAGATCAAAGGAGTAATAAATGGAAAATGGGATTAACAATGGAGATTTGAGGCTATCAACCCTCATCTAATAGCTTGACCTTGTCCGGGAATAGCTATTAGATACCTGGGCACTTTGATTTAAAAATTTCCCTTGAAAACCCAAGTGAATTGAGGAAGAACCTAAGGAATCCTCTAACTTGATCTCTAATGAACTCCTTAATCTTGCATGCATGGAATGGGAAGGTGTAGAATAGGTTAAACACTCTTAAAACCCTCCTAATTGATCTTAAAACGATGTAGTTAAGGACCTAGGGGCTTAGGAATATCAAAAAACCCTTCCTAAAATGCAGGGAAATTATTCACTGCCAGTCACCATGATGGACACCACGACTCGTGGTGAACCTGACGACTCGTGGTGACCCTACTCCCATTCATAACCCTACATACCTGGGCACTTTGATTTCAAAATCTCCCTTGAGACCCCAAGTGAATTGAGGAAGAACCTAAGGAATCCTCTAGCTTGATCTCCAATAAACTCCTTAATCTTACATGTATATGGGAAGCCGTAGAATAGGTTAAGCACTTTTAAAACCCTCCTAATTGAGCTTAAAATGATGTAATTAAGGACTTAGAGACTTAGAAATTATCAAAACACCCTTACTAAAATACATGGAAATTACTCACCGCAAGTCACCACGATGGACACCATGACTCATGGTGAACCTAACAACTCGTGGTGACCAACCCATGAAGTCTACTGGCCAAACTTTCTATTTTCGACTCTACTCTAGATCATTACCAACTCCACAAGTTGTGGAGTCAAATCACGACTCGTGGCTACCTCCCGTGGTCACACCTTGACCACGAACCTTTGCCATCCTTCTCTCACTTCACGAGTCACCTAACCACTCGTGAAGTCTCCCAAAGGGTCACTAGATGACTCATCCTGTGGCCCAGGCAACATTTTTCCTGTTTTCTCCGCTTGAACCCTCACGTCTTATCTTAGAGACTTTTGAGGTATTACACGAACCAACGATTCCCAACAATAACCCGAATGCGACCATTCATAAGGAAAACCTTTGCTAAAATAAAACAAATTAAATTGTTAAACACGAACAAATGGTTTTAAGAACAACTCCAAACACAAATCCCGTGACTTGATTATCATTGCACCAGACATCTGCTTATAACTCTAGATAATTAAAACTAAAAACAAAGAAAATAAGTGTCCGAAAGAGATGGACATTTTTAAATGGTAGAGTGACACTGCCTCCTTACTCTTCTTACCTTTCAATGGATTGCTGCTGCTTACAAGTGAGGACATGAGGAACTTCTTGGATCGGACTCTGCACTTAGAAAAGAAGTACAGGGGTAGAGTCAGTACATAACACGGTACTGGTAGACATCATCGGCCGACCTCACATAATAACGTGTAAACATAGCAACAATGATATAAAACAAGTCTTTAGCATCATATAGAAGTATAGAAACCAAATCAAGTGCACTAGTTCTAACAAAGGTGACAGCCGGCCTACTCATTGGATTGGGCCTTTTGCTGCAGCAGTCACTTGATCGCTACAGTGATCTCGCTGCAACAGAAGGAGTTCCGCTGCAGCGGTACTTCCTTAGGCAGTAGCTCGGCTTAGTTGCACCTTCAACAATTCATCAATTCATCAGTTCACATATTTTACAGATCAATTCAACTATCACACACAAGTCTGAGAATCAATAATTAACAAATCTTTATCCTTTTCAAATACAATAGGTAATTACAAGCAAAATCCACTCAACAATTACCAGCATCGTGACCGTGTCACATTTAGAATCAAATTCATGTATTTTGTTTCAAATCACAAAAGCAAAATACGTAACTCCCACAACCACTTAGCACATTCTTAATTCATTCTTACATATAAGCACAACGCAACATAAATTTTCAAATCACAAAAGCAAAATACGTAACTCCCACAACCACTTAGCACATTCTTAATTCATTCTTACATATAAGCACAACGCAACATAAATAAAGTAAAACATATGGTGACATGTCAGGCACATGCCTCCTCCATGTCCCCATTACCTCTCAAAATTTTCAAACTCAATGTACACGCATGCCATAGGGTCTTATTTTATCCCTTCCAGTCATGACCTGTAAGGGACTCCAGAAATTCATGTACTGGATAGATGCGGTATCCACTTCCACTCATATGCTCGTCCAGATGCTTTCCTCGAAAATGAGCCACTCAATTATATCGCTCGCTCGGATGCTCCCCTCGGGCTTGAGCCACTCATCTCAAGATACTTTGATGTTCCAAATCATTTTTCATCCATAAAATATAAAAGGAAAACAACTCATATGTGTGTGTGTGTGTGTGTGTGTATAATTCAACACTTTGGAGTGTATATTCCACTCCCTCACTTGTACAAGTACAAATCATCGATTCCCATAATAGCATTCTTAAAAGAAATTCACTTCACAAATTCTATAAAATTTTCACAACAAATCATAATCATCTCCTATTAACATGATCTCCCTAATTAATCAAATAAACCATTTAACATCAGAGAATGTCTGAAGACCAATCTAATATCATTACCACACATGCATTGCAAGCCATTATGCAGGGTCTAACCCTCTAACCATAACCTACCTCGATATTTGAAGATAATAGTTTGACTACTCTGTGGGTGCCTTGCCATTCCTCAAAGCTTCGAATCATTCATAATCTACACAACAAGAGTAATTCATTACTTACTCTTCAATTATGGGTCTAAATAGATCAAACCCTCTCCTTCAGGGTATTTTTGAAAGTAAAACCCCAATTCTACTCGGTTTTAAGTCTCAGTTCCCTGTGTCACCCTCACACGTAATTCAAGGAAGTTATCAAAACTCTTCAAACATCAACCCAAATCACCCCTAACCATCCCACAATCTATCCCTGGTTTAACAACCTAGGGTTTTTCTCTACAAAAACTTCTACCATTAAAGGTCCACAAACAATCTAGGATCAACACTACTCATAGTAGAGATAGGAAATTGAAATTCTTAACTTAGGAGAAGAGTTCACTGCTTTGGAGGGATTTTCTATTCTCTATCCCTTCTAATCGTGTTTTAAAAATAATGGGGTAAAAATCTCATAATTCCCACTTAAACCCACTTTCTGACCCCCGTCGTCCGCTGCAGCAGACTAGTTACAGCAGTATGAGCGCTGTTGTGGTGGCTCCGGTGACTACTTCTCAATTTTGCCATGGGGGGACCCCAACGTTACCACGGTCTCACTGCAGTGGGAAACTCACAGCTGCAGCGGTCCCCCAGACCAGTAGCCACCAAATAAATCAGTTTCACACTTAAAATATTTCACAGCACATTCTATTCCTTTCTTATCTTGTTTTTAGTGTTCTAGGCCCCTAACCATCTCATAACAGCGTCCGGATCGTTACACCAGATGTACTATTTCATTGTCCCAATAAATGCAAAGTCCTAGCACTAAGCATTTTGGAATCGCCAAAAGGGTGTTAAGGTACATTAATGGGACAATTGATTTTGGAATCTGACATAGAAGTGTGAAGAATGAAGCTTCTAATCGACTATTTAGATAGTGATTCGGGTGGATCTTTGGATGATTACAAAAGCACATCAGATTACTCATTTTCATTTGGTTCGGGCATTTTTTCTTGAAGCACGAAGAAGTAAGATATTGTAACTCAATCTTCAATGGAAACCAAGAATGTGGTTGCTGCATCTGCTATAAATAAAGAAACTTGGTTGAAAAAGATCTTGCGAGAATGTGCTTGTTGCGTCTTCTACAAATAAAGAAACTTGGTTGAGAAAGATCTTGTTTGAATTGGATTTGTCACCAAAAGAACCAACAACGATCTACGTAGGCAATAAATCAACTATTGCAATAGATGGAAATCCGGCGCAATATGAAAGAACGAAGCATATCAACATAAGATTTCATACATTAACATATAGGAAGAAGAATGATGATGTTATGTTGGTGTATTGCTGCAGTGAAGAACAACAAGTTGATATCCTAACCAAGGCTCTTCCCACCAACAAGTTTGAATTTCAAAAAATATCGCAAGGAGTTTCAATGAAAAATCTTAAGGAGGAGTGCTAGGAAATTAAAATTTTCTCTAGAAACTTCAAGATAAGTAGATACTTTTGAGTTTTTTAGTAGACAAGTCTTTTAGATTAAAATGAATGGTGGTTAATGAGCCATATATATATGTAATTTAGTATGAGATATTTTACTTATTATGTGATTATAATGCTCACACTTTATATATTTGAAAAGCCTCTAAAATGAAATATATAGAGAGAAAAAAGAGTTAAAATTTTTTAGCTTTCTCCTTTTTCATCTTCAAATTGTTATAGCAATTTATAGCTACAATTTCTCTATTTCTCCTTCTTGTAGCTTTAAAATTCTTATTTCTTTTCTTTCTAACATTACTATTTATTATTTTGCATTTACGTTGCGTTGCTACTACCCTTTCTTCGTCATTATTGATTTTAGTATCCGCATATACCAGCTGAACTTTAAGAATCGGAAATATTTTATATCTTGTCGTTGCTCTAGAGAAAAAAGAAAAAAAGAAAAACAAACTATGTGATTATTTGAAACGAAAGCAGTTTAGTTGTTCGAACAAGAAAAAGAGGATCAATAAATATATATTTGTTAGGATTAAATAAATTATTACTCATTCGTATATTAATGATTAAAGAACATAGTACATTTATCTAATCTGAGAAAGACAAGGATTCATTTAAAATTTTTGAAGGTTATGTTCATGTTTGTCTCATTTGACCCCAAAGTTGGGCAATGGTACAAATGATATTACACATTGAGAAAAAGTCAATACTACAAACTAAAGCCCCTACTGTCTGCTATTGATATATCTACTTAATTCATGTTTCCAAACACGTGTCTTAACTGTGTATCGCATCCTATAGTTGACATAGAGAAGTTGTTACCATATATTACTATTGTTTAGACTTTTACTCAAATTTTATCTATGTTATATAAACAGCAGCCCAGAGCTTGTTCTGATAACAAATACTTGATTCAAATAGAAAAATAAGATCCCCTAGAGAAAAACTTACAGGGATTGTATGACTTCACATATGGATTCACAATCACTTACAAAACTTTCTTTACATTAAAAAAAAAAAGTAAGTTGCCATTCATCTTTATCTTCGTATGGAATTACTTGTACCTTCGAACATCTAAATTTTATTTCCTTCCAAATTGTCCGTAAAATGTATGCTGGAATTTCTCCATTTATTCTACCTGATGTGTCCTATATAGTGTATGTGGACGTGTGACTTGACACACAATTTATTCTCAAGAAAGGAAGTTTTAAGTAATTAGGCTCAGTAATTAAAGTAATAGAGAGACTGATGAGGATCCCGCTCATCGTATTGGGTCGAGATAGATGAAATGGAGGCTTGCATGTGGTGTTATGTGTGATAAGAATGTGCCATATAGTTTGAAAGATAAGTTCTATAGAGGTTTGGTTAGACCAATTATGCTTTATGGGGTGGAGTGTTAGTCAATCAAGAATGCTCATGTTTAGAAGATGAGAGTGACAGAGATGAGGATGCTGAGGTAGAGGTGTGGACATACTGGGAGAGATAAGATTAAGAATAAAGTTATTCGAGAGAAGGTGGGATTTCCAATTGGAGAACAAGATGCGGGAAGTAAGACTGAGATGGTTCGGACATGTGAGGACGAGATGTGCAAATGTCCCAGGCGGGAGGTGTGAGAGGATGGCCATTGTGGACATGAGGAGGGGTAGAGGTAGGTTTAAGAAGTATTGAGGTGAGGTTAGGTGGGATATGACACAACTTTAGTTTACCGAGGACATGAACTTTGATAGAAGGATGTGGAGGTCGAAGATTAGGATAGAAGATTAGTAGGAAGGCGAATATAATTCTTTCTCATATTCAGAGTATCAGTGTTACCTTCTTGGTTTTTCCTATTTTTAGATTTCTATTACTATATATTATTATTTTGCCTTGTTATTTTATTTTTCTTGTTGTTGTTTTTGTTTATTACTGTTGTTTCTTTTTTCATTGATCATTTTGGATCATTTAGACACGGGCCCTTTACCTTCTCAAGATAGAAATAAAATTTGCATACACTTTATCCTCTTTAGATCCCATCTATAGGACTATAATGGATTTGTTATTGGTGTTATATAAGTTAGAGTATTACTTACGTTGAAATATGAATTATTACTCTGTTTACAGGTCTAGTATTATTTGTGTTCAAACATGAATTATTACTCTGTTTACAGGACCAAATTCAGAAAGTGATTAAAGTTGATGACATCAGATGACATTGTATCCTTCGCTTCTTTGTCTTATGCGTTCTGGGGCTTTTTATTGCCTCTTCGTGCACATGTTGACAAAATACTGTATAAACTAAAAGGGAAACATTCAATATAGTAATGAAGAAACCAAACAAAATGATACTGATAATTGACAAAGGAACTGTCTCCCTTACACTGAGCTCATTAACTCTTGGGATTATGGGTAGCATACGTAGCCTGACACATCTGTTTGTCGAACCCC
The DNA here is from genome assembly GCA_035772735.1 of Datura wrightii. Classification (NCBI taxonomy): domain Eukaryota; kingdom Viridiplantae; phylum Streptophyta; class Magnoliopsida; order Solanales; family Solanaceae; genus Datura; species Datura wrightii. The sequence continues at coordinate 167,315,792 of JASDFA010000016.1, forward strand.
ATGATATCCATATACATATTAAATAAAACTGAAGGGACAGAATACAGATGCCTTTCTAATATAAAGAATTCCTAAATGAATTTCAACATCACCTTCTATACAGCTGCTAAAAGAATATAAACAAAGTGGTAAGTTTAACACGAAAAACGAGTTAGTATGACAATTGCTGTAGCACTATTACTAGCGGTTCACTGCCAATTTTGAGATTTTCTATCCTTAGCGTCGGAATTTTCTGTGTTAAATTAGATGTGTGGGTGTGTTAGAAAATACAGGATTAAAAATGAAAATGTATAGGGCAAGATGAGAATACCTCCGTGATAAATAAGTTTAAGAGTGGACGATCGATATTCGACAAAGTTAAGTTTTGATAATCAGTAAGTGAAATATATACCAAATATCAAATCTTTAAAGTTTAGTTCGGTAAAGCAAACTTCGATAATTACGTATTGAAGAAAAAGAGATTTGACAAGACATGTTCATAATTTTTCCAATATTTGATATATCATCTTTTAGAGAAATCATGTATAGAGGTTAGATCTCCACTCTCAAGCTCTAACATTATGAATTTTTTGGCGGAGGTCAACTAAGACATCCAAATCACTTATTAATGTTACTCATATGCATATGGTAAACAATTCATTAGGGTTTGGTTAGCATTTTAAAGTACGATTTCAATAATTCGTTAACTAAGTAGATATCAAATACCAAACTTTTAAAGTTCGGTCCAGTATGGTAATCAAACTTCGGTATAGTAAATCCCGATTTGGTTCGATAATTTTCTTTTCTGTCATTTATATATAGTAAGTGAGACTGAGATAGTTTAGACATGAGAAGAGGAGTACAAGTATCACATTGAGGAGTGTGAGAGGTTGGCGGTGATAGATTTGAGGAGAGGAAGAGCTAATCTAAGGAAGAATTAGGGAGAGGTCATTATATAGGACATGACATAACTTTAACTCACCGAGACCATGATCCTAACTAAATAGGAGAGCGTGGAGATCGAGAATTCAGATAAACAGTTAGTAGATAGTCAAGCGTTCTCGCTCCTCATAGTGGCAAACTAGGGTTCTAGTTTGTATAACCTATTTGTTCCTTAATCAGTATAATTATCATAATTCTAGCATTGTCTTATTTTTCTCTTTTTTTTAAATTTTTTTTTACTTCAGTTATCTATAATATTTGTATTAGCAGTACCATGGGTGAATTTATGTAGTGATTATGGGGCATATGAATACGTGGTCTCTCCGTAAAATTAGATTTTTTATGTATATATTTTCTAAATTTGATATAATATTATATGTTGGCACCCATGCTACAAGAAGACTAAATGGTGCACTTGATTGAAGGTTGAGTTATTTACCTTGAGTATTTGGGATCAACTTTCAATAATACATTTTTCCCGTCTTTTTCTAGTAGTGCACCGACGTTCTAGAAATCCTAGATTCTCCTCCGGTCAATACTTTTCTTTCATCAATATATTCTTCATAATTTCTTACTCGTGCATTTCATTCAAACTATATACAATCAAACCTCGTTATAGTGACAACATATTTTAAAAATTTTATGGTTGCTATCGTGAAATGCTATTATACAATATGTGCTAATAGTTGATTTTTTTTTTTGAGTTGAGGGTCTATCGAAAATAGTTTCTCTACCCTACAATGATAGGAGTAAGTTTTGCATACATCTCACCCTCCCCAAACCACACTTGTGGGTTTATAATGGGTATACTATTATTGTTATAGTAACTTTTTTATAGTGTTAAATTTAAAGAGTGATATAATAATTTTAAAAAACTAGAGAAATTTCCAACATTAATTATAATATCAGTAGTTATCGACTAATAATATGACATTTGAAACAAATATCATAATATTTTTGGCATTTTATATCAAATAATGTTGTTTAACAACTTTTAGTATAAAACATCATTATTTTTACAATATTTTGTATCAAATGTCATTATTTAGTGATGTTTTGCATTATGATGTTGTTTTTACGATATTTTGCATAAAATATCGTTGTTTTTATGACATTTTATATAAAATGCCGGTATTTGGTGACATTCACTATAAAATATTATTGTTTACGACATTTTGTATCAAATGTATTTTGTATCAAAATCATTATTTTTATAACATTTTATATCAAATATATTTATTTGATGACATTTTGTATCAAGTGTTATTGTTTTTAAAAATATTCTATATCGAATGTCATTGTGTTTCTACGATATTTTATATCAAATGTCATTATTTTAAAGAAATTTTGTATCAAATATCGAGAAATTATTTCTTTATTTTTAATGTCATTAAATAAATATCGTTCTCTCCTCACTCTCTTGTAGTGTAAGTATAAGAAATGAATCAGGCCTAATGACTATTATCCATTTCTTTTGCACATATAGCGCAGAAAATTCGTATGCCATGTAGGTCAATAAATCTAAAACAGACTCCTTTTCTATCCATCATCATCCATTTCATCTCCTTCATCTTTCATTTTTCTCTTTTACTCTCGCTCCTTGTAAAATTACCCATGTTCCAAGCATATGAAAACTCATAGTATCTCACTAAAGAAATAGGGAAAGCTAACCTCCTGAGGTCGATTTTTCATAAAAAACTAACCACAAACCGACCTCAATACAGAGGTTGGTAAAAATTGGATCGATGTTATTTTTAACAAATTTTGAGTATCAAAAATCTTATCTAGGAAATGTTAAAATGAAACCAACTCTGGAGGTTGGTTATTAATATTTCTTTTAATTTATCGTATAACTCTACTGACCCTATAAGGACAATTTTTTGAAAATTTTGATAAATATATTTAAAAATACCGACCTTAAGCTGAATTTTTATTTAATTTTCTTCTTTATCAACCTTCTGAGCTCAATTTTGTTAATTTTTTTAAAAAAAAATTCATCCTCAAAAGTTCAATTATTAAATTTCTCATTATATTTAGCCTGAGGTTGATTTTCTACAAAAAAATCTACTTGGAAAATGTCATTTTTGCTATCCACCTGCCAAATTAAATACACAATCTAATTTCAGCTACAACTAGCTCAAAGAGTTGTCAATAATCCACTAAATTATATAAACATGCATTTCTAACATCCTCCGACCCACGCTACTTTAATTTCAACTTGAAACTACTTCAAATATACATCAAAAAACCAAAATTCGGAAAACTCTAAAGAAGTTATAGAAATGCATAAGATTCTACAAATATACATAAATATACACAAATATCTAAAAAGTTAGTCTACAACATTAGTCCATATACAATCATGACGTACTTTCCACGTGTTCCACCACCACCTCCTCCTCCTCATCATTATCCATCTCTATATTATTAGTGGGTTTATTTACAATACCTCAAATCAGACGGTCGTCATACTCGGGATGCTATGTTGTAGGCCGAGAATGGTGGCATCGAGGCTAGAGAGCATCATTAGGACATTAGGGGAACAGGAAAATTACATCTTTATAGAAAGTAATGCATCTAAATGTGCCTTAAGCCCCCCTGCTCTCTCTATCCGCTGTCGCTTCAAGCTGGTTAGATAGTTGAGCAATAATCGATATAATCGTCACCTTATTTATTGGCCCAGTGTTTAAGGAAATTCCTTGCAACCCAGATTGCAAGCAATGATATTCCCGTTATGAGAACTGTAAGCTATATATAATGCCCCGGAAGCCCTAAGATTAGACCCAGGAGTTGAAACGGAGAAAATTAAAAAATCTGCACCAGGTCACAAAACAGATCGTTACTGGACCCGTGGGGTTGACCATGAGTCGTTAGGTGCCTCGTGGTGAGGTTCTAGTATTATTTTTTGGAAATGGTGATTGAAAGCCACCACGGGTTTGACCACGAGTTGTGGTCAGACCCCACCAATCATTGAGTCAGTCGTGGTCAAGGGCTATGGGAAGGAGAAGAAAAACTTGGCAGTGTACCCTACGGTTGGTCACTACGAGTCGTGGTCAGGCACCACGATTCGTGAGATGGGTCGTGGTCATCCAATTGCTTATGATTTGAGAATTTGGGCAGTAAGGATGACGAGTGGTGACCACGAGTCGGGGTCACCAGTAACAACTCGTAGGGTCCTTCACGGCAAGCCCCAGATGAATTATTGGACATTGCACTCGATGACTGATGCCACGACTCGTGGTCTTGGGTAACAACTTGTCTAGTCCCTGGTAGTCAGTTTTTTAATTGCGAATTTATTAAGGGTATTATCGTCATTCCTAAGCCCTAGGGTCTAATAATACGTCGTTTTAAGCTATTTTCAGGGTGTATTAAGATAGGTTAAGTGATTCTAGCCTATTCAAAAATCATGCATGCAAGGTTCAAGAGTGTAGAGGGTGATCAAGCATAAAATCCCAAGGTTCTTCATCAACTATTCTTCAATTCCTCTTGGGCAAGTAAGGGAGTGATAGAATCCAAGTCTCTCAGGTATATAAGGTTATGAGTGGGTGAATTCGTTCACACCCATGCCTAATCTCTCCTAATTCATGAAATTCTATTTGAAAATCTTATGGGGTTTTATCCCAAATTCTTATGAAAGCCTAACGATCTATCTATGGGCTAATATCTCTCATGTATCACATCATATTTTACGAATCATGGGAAGATTTTACTACTAGTTCGATTATGAATTTATTGTTTTAAATTTTTATAAAATTTTGCCCAATCATGCATGCTCTATGATAAATCGAGTTATCATTTTACCTTGATTTTTGATGTTCTTTAACCCATCATGATTTATGATTTATGATATGGATTTACTCAAATTCTCATCATGAATTTATGATTCCTAAGTATACACATGTTTTACAAGTATGCATGGACTTCATGATTGATCGATTTATGATGTTGAACGATTTATGAGCCCTTGATTCATGGCTAAACATGTATTTAATTGGGGATCAACGATATTAATATTTATTGGGCATGAATCTCATGAATTATGTTTATGATTTACATAAGAGCCTAATGTCCATGTTTTTTAGGAGCACTGTCTAGCACCGAGTAGCCCGACGTTCAAAGGACTATGCCGGTGTCTCATAATTACGTGCCACCGTAGGTTCATATTTTTACATTACAGTGTTAATGGATCCCCTCTTTCATGATATCACATACTGCACGTCCCTTTCCTGGTAAGCCTGGGACGACTCTGCCCACTTGAGTGAGATAGTTGGGGCATCATGTAAGGCTTTACCATGATGGTGTCGGTTATGACGAGTTCTCCCTGTGTACCTCATGTTTTACGAATTCTTATGATTATACACTTTGGCTCAAGTCATGTTCAATAAAGCTTTTCTCTTATGATTATGATTATGGTTAATTTACGAATATATGTTCCATTATGACATTTATGTTATGAGCATGTTGTCCTACTCTTATTAAATTTTATGTATTTTAAATATACGTTTTACCTACCTTGTATACTCGGTACATTTCACGTACTGACCGCATACTTTATGTTGTTCGTTTTATGATACAGGCTCCGACCTTCAGACCCAACACCGTCATTAGGTCATTTTCCGGAGTTAGCATCCAGTTGTATGGTGAGTCCTCATCTCCCGAGGACCAGTTGATATTAGTTATCCTTTATGTTCAGTTTTCTAGACTTGTCGAATTAGTTGGGAGTGTTGTCCCATCAACCCATCAGATCTATTAGAGGCTTTCAGACTATATGTAGTATTCAGTTGTCATGTATGAAGTGTGCTTCTTTTCCTATGTTATATCATGATTATGCTTCCGCTATGTTATTATGTTGAGTATTCCTCTTTATGTGATTGAGTTAGATGTATATTCATGCCATAGGTCAACTTGGAGTCTCTCGTGGCTCCTTGTCCCGTGTTGCTATTCGGGTCTACGTTCAGGTTGTGACACTATACTAAGTGTCCAACCAAAGCCGCTCAATATGTTCTTGGGTAAGTGGAGTGTCCAAGCTATTGGTTGGCTAATTATGATGAAACTCATCTAATGATTGTTGATATCGACCCTAAATTTAGTCAATAAACTTGGAACATTAACTTTAAAAGAAAATGATAATTAGTACTTTAAGATAATGTAGAGGTTTAAGTAGGTCCGCTCAGCTTGTAGTTCAACTCACGTATCTGGATCTATGAGATCTTCTTTTCCTTGTGTGAGTAACCTTGAATAACTCATCTTGGGTTTACTGACTTACCAAATCCTTTTCCTACAAACAAAATAAATTGAGTAATTAATCAAGTATAGTAAAAAATAATTAATTAAAAATATTCCAGATTATAGGGCTTAAGAAAACATAGCAGTCTTCTTCTCACAACTCCTTGGCCAGTGGCCCCACTAATGTGTAAAGAGCCACCTTTCTTAGAAGTTTTGACCTTATTTCTGATCATGATCTTTAATCTAAACCTTTCATCCCCCGCCTAGTGTCTGTAAAGTTGTTCCCACATAGGGGATACAACCCATCTAGGCCTCTCATTTCTCTACAGGCTTCTAGGAACAAGTCTAATAGTTTGCATATGGATTTCTTCTTGAAGTTGATGCAAACCTTTTCATCACATTCGAAAATTCATGCATAATGTTTCTTCAATGAAAATTAGATGAGTTTGTAAATTAGATATACAAGATTTTTCAATTAGATGAAAGACTATGTAAGTGTTAAAAATCATATTGAAGATATAAGCACAATATAGTCATTTACTTAAAGAATAAATTATTTTTCTCATGCCGATAATAGTACTAATGAATATTTGCAACTGGTGAGAGATATTGCATGCAGATCTGATAGTCAAATTTAGTCAATGAAAATAAGTATTCTACGAATGGTTTCAAGTTTCAAACAGAAAAAATTTCTAAGTATAAGAAAACCAATAATAGTAGAGTGTATGTTAAAAGTGATGTAGATGGTTTGGCCAAACTGTTGATTATTATGGTGTAATATAAGAGATCATGGAAGTTAATTATCCTCCATGACAAAAAAAATGATCTTTTGGTGTAAGTGGTTTGATCCATCACAAAAAGATACTAGGTGAATCAATAACATAATATAACTGAAGTTAAGGACACAAGACAATATGATCGTTATGATCCTTTTATCATTGCACAAAAAGATAAGCAGGTGTATTATGCTATATCCCTTACGTAGAGATAAGGCTAATTGGTGGGTGGTTATCAAGACTAATCCTACGGGTAGGATTGAGATTGACAATGCATTAGATGTGGTGTACCAAAATGATGTGGCAGCTTTTCATCAAGCAGTCGATGCTGAGGTAGAACACAGTTTAGAACATCCTGAACACATATTAGAAGAAGTTCTGATGATAAGGTAACTTCAATCACAAATGTTGAGGAAGAATCAAATAATGAAAATGAACCATACAGGGAGGAAGAATCAAATGATGATTATGAAACTAGTGAGGATGAAGAATAAAAGAATCATGGAAATGAAACAAGCGAGGAGGAAGAATGGGAGAATGACGACTACCAAAATTGGTTTATTTTTCTTAAGCAATTATATTGAATATTTGTAAATTTTATTCATATATACTAATGTAAATGATGTCGCGCAAGGGAACGCAAACGCACATGGTCATCAAGTAATATAAATAATGAAGTTTCGATTATCGATTTCTCAGAAACTTGTCAGTTTAATCACTTAAGGTTAACATCTTATTTCACTATTTCAAGAAACAAGGATAAAACTAGGGAATGATTTGGAGAATTAAACTACTAAACTTGAAAAGTAAATTAACTAATGAACTAAAATTATTGCAAACGTGTTTGTATTTCAAATAATGATGAAAAATCTAGGGAAATGGTACTTCGCTTCAGGTTGAGTTTTCAAAAAATGATTAACTAGATTGATTCTTCCTAAGGTTGCTAGTTGCAAGTTACTATCCCATTTCTTGCCACTTTTCGAGCATCCAAGAACTATCCATGAACTCTAACCCCTATATCCCTATGATCGCAGGAGAAGCATGAGATGAAGTTTGTCGCTACTTGTATATCAACTAAATAATATTGAAGGGTATATTCCTATCCCCATCAGCAACTTCTGTCCCTTCAACCAATGGGTCAAAGGGTCTTTGAATTCCTATTTTATTTTTACTTTTAAACCTTTTAGTTTCCTCTTCCGAGTTCAATTAAAAGCCAACAGATTTATTAGAAAGGTGATCAATCTGACGAATAAGAAATAAACATAAGTAAATATAAACAACTTTTAATGAAGAATCAATACTAGAAATAATTAATTCATCAAATGTCAATCATTCTCTATAGCCAAAATCCTAAAATACGAGTTTAGCCACGCATTTCAAGAATAAAAATAAAGACATCATCATTCGAAGCATAAAAGAATAAAGAGTAGAAGAAAAACCTTAGTAATGAAATTGTCTTTCCTCCAAAGCTGAATTATACCCTCAATATGATCAAACAAAATGATGTATGATAGCTAACAAATGACCTAGATGTTATATTCATAAGTAATGCCTCAAATGATGCTTTTGCCCTCAAGTATTTAGCTTCAAAATCAGCAAAATCCATATCACAATAGGTTTGGCGCACCACGCCACCCAGTGCGCTAGGTCTGGCTTAAATTTCCTCTAAAATTTTACTCCGAGCGCCCTACGCCAGCTAATGCACCAAGGTGTTAGTCAAATTTTTGAGCATCTGGACCACTATGGTTCACCATGCCACCCAAAGCATTAGAATGTTGGACAAGTTTTCTAAGTCTGGGATGCTTCTGGTGCGCCACGCTATTCATCTCACCGAGGTATTGAACAAAATTTTCTTTGAAGTTCAGGACTTGGGATGTAACGCCACCCATAGAACCAACTTTTATGCATATTTCTCTAAAGTTTAGGGGTTGGCGTGCCATGCTAGCCATTTCACCAGGCCAACTTTTCCGAACTTTTCTTTCTTCACACCCTTGGTCATTTTTGATTCCTTTTTTCTTGATTTTCTACTCAAAACATTTAAAAACATTTGTTAGCTCAAAAGAAACACAGAAACATGAATTTATGTATTTTATAAGGATTATGAACTCAAAACTAGCAAAATATGGATAAAAACATGACAAAAGGGCATAAAAACATACCCAACATCAGTAAACTTATATGCAAATGTCATGAGGTGATGGTGATTGAGGCTGTAGTAGTAGTAGTACTAAATTGAGTAAGAGTAGTAAGAAAGCACCTAGGAGCCACTAGATTCTAGCGCTGCTTCAGGTGGTCTTTCATCTTCTCCATATATGTACTCGTCTCTGCCAGTGCCTTATGTCCACTATGCTACTAGGCATCCGACATATTTTCAGGGTATATCTTCTTCTGTGCCACTATTCCTACTTCGCACACTTTTATGCCTACACCAGTCATGCTTCCACCAAGAAAAAACTCAACGTATTCATCATCAGGTACTCCTTTCCTGAGTGGTTCATCTCCTCACTTATCCAGCTTGTGACTCAGAGATAGCAGATTTGAGTCAAACAAACATGATACATCTACTCCGCCCTCGACCTAGTCTTATAGACTTCCAGCACCAGCACTGACACTAGCACCATCACTAGCACCAAAACTGATACCGACACCAACACCTGCACCTGCACCAGGAGATGGAGAGCTACAGCCTGGAGAGAAAGACAGTCTTGGTATAGTGATGATCTTACCTAATGAATCAGGATAACTTTATTCTTATAATTGATTTAGATTTATAATTTTTCATCTCAATATTTTATTTATGACTTGACATGTTTATTATCATTTTTGCAGCTTCTATCCAAAAACAGAGAGAAGAAATGCTCTCAGAGAGAGCATTCAGAGGCTTTATGATCGGCCTTATCTGACGTGGAGTGAAATACCACATAGAAAACAACAGAGCATGTTTAATCATTCTAATGTATACAAATTAATCTTAGTAAAATTTTGCATTAACTATTGATCATTATATATCATCTAATACTAGTGATCATTTGATTTGCAGACATTATGTACTTGGATTTCATAGCACGACAAGATAATTTCCATGACCTAAGGGAGGAAGGCTAGTTCCAAGATGTCTGACTGGTTTAGAGATACCAGGAAAAGGAACAAGAAATCTGATTAGCTTCTACCTCATCTATATGAGGTCCTTCAGGCATATTTGAGAATGCTAGAATTTTTGGCCAAGTCTAAATAGGAGAAGAAGACCAGGAGGAATGAAAAAGGTGGCTCGTTGCATACTAGGGGTGTTAAAAGCCGAGGGACGATAACTAGAGAATTCGTAAGCAACTTATATATATATATATATATATATATATATATATATATATATATATTTATTTATATAAATTTGACTAAATTTATATATTGACTAAATTTGATTATATTTTGTTTGCAGTCCAAAAAGTTAGGCCTCAACTCGACTCATGAGGAGCTATTTTGGGTTATTGTATAAAGAAGAAGAAGATGGAATTGAAATCGGATACATGAGCCAAGAAAAGGGATGAACAAGCCTATGTAAGTTTGAAAAAGTTACATATAAATAGTAATTTTACATTAGCTACATATTAACTTTTCTTTTGTAATTATGTAGATGGATTATCAGCAACACTTGTCTATGTACAGCCAGACTCGGCAAGCCCAAGGCAGGCCAATGTAGCCTCCACTGGATGTTGCTACCCAAATTTGGACTGAGAAAGTGGTGGAGGGGGATACAAAAAGGGATAATCTATGACCTAGTCTCTAGGAACCAAGTTCGATGCATCCACTTCAGATTGGAAGGTGTTGGCTCTTCAAACTAGCCTGAGGCTGTTGATAGTGTTCAGATCTATCATGACTCGAGCTGAGACCCTGGACCAAGACACGGGCCTAGAACCACAATGGCTCCAAGTCGATCCATGGAATGATCATAGCAACTAAAGAGAATATAATAAAGCGGAAATTGATAACTTAAACATGAATGAGTAGATGTCTGAATAACATAACGTATATCAAATGATAAAATCACAATACTAAGTCTCAAGCTGAACATACTAATCTATGTCTGATAAACCTCTACTAACTGATGAGATGTTGGGAAAAGCCCCCAGCTATCCCTAAGTCTGAAACAAAATGACAAAAAAAAACTGAAATGATAGATGCCCTCGAACAATGATGACTTACCCAAGGCAGGGCTAAACTAAGCTGATAGGGAGAGCGAGCTATCAACGAGGCTGAACTGGATCACCTGAATCTATATCATGAAATGATATAGCATAGAGTATGCGGTCAGTACTATAAATGTACTGAGTATGTAAGGTTAGTAAAACATGCTGCGTAAATGTCAATTGAAATCATGTATATAAATATAAATCATTAGATCATAAGAGTAAAGACTACATGCTGAAAACTAACTCTGAGACATACATGGGCATAAGCTATTATCACAAATGAAAATAGTGAACCAAGATTTAGAAATAGAAATTGTTATACCCCGTAGGATTCCCGGCACCTAGATGACCTATTCGCACGTTGGTTAAGAATATTTGAAGGCCATACGTGCTAGAGAAAAGCCCGGGAAAACATCGGATGAGAAACCTGTCGAACCATCGCGGAAGGAGCCGAGGCAGAGCCCCTCCGCGATGGCAGCGTGTCACGGAGGTGGAGCCTCCGCGTTGGCTCCGTGACACGTTGGCCTTATCCAGGCCCAAGTATATAAAGCCCCACTTCGGTTTTAAATCATAAAACACTTATAATTTCCAGTGAAACAGAGAGGGATCAGCAGAGAAGGGATAAGAACGAAGGAGGTAAGATAATTTTCGTCTGATTACGCTGCTAAACGTTGTCCAAACTCAAATTAACCTCAGATACCGAGGTATTTAGCAGCAGAGAGCATTCCTACGGATTTAGTTTTGTGAAATACGGCCGAAGAATCATCGAGCTACCGAGCTAAGGTAAGTGGAATTGCTCTAAACTAGTATCTATGTGTTCGTAGCTGTGAAGTGAATATTTCTCCCTTCTGGACCTCTAAAAAATAGCGAGTTTTCGACCGTCTTTCGATAAGCCTAAGTTTAGGCTATAAACTATATCGAAAGTGACGTTGCTCTTTAAAATAAAGCTGTATTTTGTATTAATTGACATATTTATGAATGCAGTTGGGAGAAAATAGTTGAAGTTCCGGCCGAGCCTCGTCCGACAGACGGATAGTTCGAGGATAAGGTATGTAAAACTAGTTTCCTCGGCAAGTTAAGTAATCTCGGTATAGTACAGTAATTTAAAGGCCAGTAGAATGTTCAGAAATCATGTGTTATGTTTATTACGAATGTTGGTACGATATTAGAAGCATCGAGTTATAACTTGCGTGAAACTTGCTAGCACGATATAGATTCTAATACAAGTGTTAGAAACTGCACAACATGCTCAGTATGTGATGTGACACAGAATGTTAGGATATCATTGTATTCAGTTGAAACCCAGTAAAGCAATGTAATATCTATAAGACATCTCAGAAATAGAATGATAAGTTAAAATGAAGTTGGAAAGCATGTTAGGAATAGTAAATCATGTTACTATAGAAACTCAGTATACAACATAGTTTTCAGCAGAAACACTATATCTTGTTCAGCATTAGCCCCAGTATAGTCTGGCAGAAGACTATATTTATATATATACTACTACCAGCCTCAGCATGCATTAAGTACGTACATATTACTATCACTAGTTCAACATATAGTATATTCAATACTTTACCACTATTAGCTTCAGGATGTGGGACATGCAGATAGTATTACCAGTTGAGACCGTTGTATTGTTTGGGGTTGGACTACCTAGCATCCATGACCGCCCCAGGATTGATAGCTGTATCGACTCGTCCGCCAGAGGACGAGGATACGTCGCTCTACGGAGTGGCATGCCGTCCCACAGGGGACGAAGATGGGATGCCAGTTTTCCCCATATTTGTGCCTTGATCGGCCCTTACACACCCCTGTCGATCGGATACGCCCGAGTGTTGATTCAGGAGTCCTCCAGACTCAGATGCAGTTATAGTCAGGGGCTCAGCGAGCCCAAGTGCATACCCAAGGGACCGGCAGGATGCTTACAGTGTTTATAGGAGATGGGATGACCGGGGTAGGGGTATAGATTCTGTGCTGGTTGTACCTCTCGGCTTATGGGGGCCGGGTAAGGTTTCTGTGTGCTATGTTATGTTATGTTATGTTATGCCATGTTACGTTAGATACGAGTAGATCAGTAGTAGAACGATACGTCTCCAGGTATGACTCCTACTCCTTCCAGTATAATTAAAAGAAGGTATGATTTACATTATCAGACAGTTAATCCATTCCTTTCTACTTCAGTGTCATCAGTTAAATTATTATTTTCAGATATTTCTTTCAGTTATTGCTTTACATACTCAGTACCAGCGGTACTGACGCCCGGTGGGGCGCTGCATTACTTGCCTGCAGGTACTCATAGACGAGCAGGCGATACCACGTGATTCCTGTCAGCGATCGAGTATTCAGCTTCTGTCATCCGAAGACTGAATTCCAGAGGTGTATTTCCTTTTATCTGTTGCATAGTACGGGTAGGTCGGGGCCCTGTCCCGATCATTTCTATTGCTATTCCTAGAGGCTTGCAGTCTGTATGTATATTACCCTGTGGTCAGATGAGCCGGTCGTGTGAGGCCATGCAGTTGTTTAGCTGTTAGTACTTCTGTTCCCTTTGTGTTGGCCGTGTGGGGCCATAGCTTGACAGTAGTGGTGACCTTTCCGGTCACGTAGCTTTCTAGTATTTCATGATTGAGTTATAGATAACTAGACAGTATGGTGGCCTTGTCGGCCCACATAGGTTTCCCTATATTGATATGTTTCTGGTCAGTTGTTAGTACAGGTACAGGAGGCTATAGGCCAATGGGCCGGGGGCTGTGTTTACAGCCGTTATATAGCCCTTTGTTTCCAGAAATATGAGTTAGAGCCAGCCAGGCACCAGATATGCCCAGGCTTAGCAGTCCAGCAGTCCAGGTCCTAGTAGGGCACCAGGTGCCAGTCATACCCCCCCAAGGCGGGGTGTGACAGAAATCATATGAATTATCATAGATAAAATTGTATGTAAAAGCTCATAAACTTATCATTGGGTCTAATTTGTTGTAAAACATAATACCATACATCATGAACATAAATAATGAAAACATGAGGAACAATGGGAGACTCGGCATAACCGATACCATCACGATAGAGCTTACATGATGCCCCAACTATCACACTCAAGTGGGCAGAGCCGTCCGAAACCTTGACAGGACTGAGGACGATACTATGATATTAATATCTAGTTTAGGCCCCTTGGGGGCAGGGAAAAACTCTTGTGAGAGGTCCCAAAAAAATATATATACACCTATGTTGGTGCGTACTTCTGATACTAGGGAACCTTGGAACCCCAAGCCTACTCGATGTTAGACACTACTCCTAAAAACATACATAGTGCTCCCATCGTTTTTCAATGAAGCTGAAATCATAATTATATGTATAGTCTAAAATTCGAACATTGAGAATTTTGACTCCAAAACATATCATAACGTGCGTTGGGAGTCTTGACTCCAAAACATATGAAAAGCTGTTGATCTTATTAGCCTTGGTTAAATCATGAAAACATACTTAACTGGTGTGGTCTTGCCCAAATCATAAAATCATGCATACTTGAAATAGAATTCATAAGTCAAAATCATAGATTCATACATGAAAAATTATAAACATTCATTCATGCTAGATATCTCATCATACTTGAAATCATGAAGCATAAGCTTGACTTTTCATAAAACTTGCATATTAGGGCATAATTTCTAATAACTTGAAATTATGAATTTATAATTAAATTATGTATAAAATCTGCCCATTAAACTTAAAACATGCTTTAGAAGATGAGGGGATTATACCCATAAACATATAATAGAGAATTTCATAAAATTGGGTTAAAACCCTATAAATTCATATACTTGAATCAAAACTTGACATGAATTGGAGTAGAAATTTGGGCATGAGAGTGAAAGAAAATTCTCATTCATAGCCCTACATACCTAGGTAAACTGATTCTCAATTTATCCTTGAAAGCCCAAGAGAATTAGGAAAAAATTGAGACAATTCTAGGTTGATCTTCAAAGAGAAACTCAAAACTTTGCATGCATGAGAGTCTAATGACTTGAGATAGGCTAAACCTCCTTAAAACACTCCTTTCAAGGATTAAAATGATGTAGTTTAGGAATTAGGAGCTAATAAATCATGAAAATGCCCTTAATGATTCGTCTGGAAAATGGACACTGCCAGTTACAACGATCCATCCAACGAGTTGTTGGATACGACAACTCGTTGGATCGTCCATAGTTCCCTGGGGCATTTCTAGTACTCGGCTGACCCCTCACCAACAATAGATAGGATGGGTCGTTACTCACCCGAACTGGTCATTGCATCGACCCGTTGTATTTGAAGCACTTCTGGTTATCTGCTGAGGTTCTAACCAATGACTGCTCAGGACGGGTCGTCGTATGAAACAATGACCCGTTATTCCATCTGTTTCTTCTAGGGAAAATTCTATTACTATTCTGATTCTCTAACCAACGACTAGAAAGGATGAGTCATTACTTAAAACAATGGCTCGTCGTGTCCTCTCGTCGTCACTGACTCGGACTTGGGCATTTCCTGAACCCCATTCAACGGCCACTAAGGACGAGCCCTTGGATTTTCCCACGAGTCATTGCAAGGCCAATTACTTACTGAAAAAATTGACTAGGGACTTACCACGAGGGACACAACGGGTCATTGTTCCCTACAATGACTCGTCCCTCGATTCGTTCAATGACTCTGGTGCAAATTTTCCCTGATTTCTCTGATTCAACCCTTGGGTTTTAACTTAGAGACTTCCTAGGTGTTTTATTATCTCCCTTTTGGGAACATTTGTACTTGAATGTATATTAAGCATACTAAAAAGCTAGGGAAGGAACTGTAATCCCAAAACTAAACAACTAAAGCTAAAAACTTATGGAGCGACAGACTCCGGAATAAAATACATGACTGAATTGAACTCATGAAATAATATATGAAATGACATGAAAGGAACTTAGAGACATGAACTTGACATGAAACTGAATAAAACATTAAGGAGGAAACTGATACCTCATGCTGGAATAGAGCTCGTAAGATCTAGACTATTGTCGGTAATTGAACTTATTGGTGAGTTATCTCCAAATTAGGAGGTTTCAAAGAAAACAATATTAAAAAAAGATTGTAATTATGATTTAGATCAATATTTGCAAAAAACTAGGGTAAGTGTTCCCCATGGGTTCATAACTACTTCGGTTATACACACGTGATCAATCCCAATACTTACTTATAGAACTGATAAATAGGGTTCATCCAAACGACTGGTTCGTCCCTATTGGATGACTATTACTCAATCACCGGGTCAGGTATCATGAGTAATTTCTTTTTAACCGTTATCAATATGTTCCAAATTTAACTATCCTTCTACCACACCTGAAGTTTATATAATGATCATAAAGACCAAGGCTTTATTGTAATCTCTTTTCCTAATCTCTACTTCTCTAGGTTCAAGCAATTAAAGAATTCGAGCAAGTCCTAACGTTGTATACCATTAAGAAATGTTTAAAGATGAAGAGAATTCAATACAAGTATTTAGCATTGATTTTAAATCACTTTTGTGTAATCCTATTTCATTAATCCACCATGCTTCCCACAACCCCTAGTTGTGGAGGTTTTAGCCTTTCATGGTTGTAATATTAGAATTTGCATTCATAGACAAACACATAATTTAACACTTACAACAACAATTTAAAGAAAACCAAATGTGAATATCAAAGAACAATCTCAAGAACAATGTAGGAAATCAAAAATTTAATCCTAAGAATTGCTCTCCAAAACTTGATAATAATTCACAAATAATATTTTTCACACGTCTACTACTTTGTTCTATGTTCTCTATGTTGTTCCCTGACTAAAACAAAACATAAAAGCTATTTATACAGACATTAGAAATCTTTTCCTAAGCTAACAGGGAATTTTTCATATATAGCGCCGACTCTGTCATGACTAGACCTATAACGGGTAGCAGGATTGTATGGGTCGTACCTTGTTCTCATACGTCCTTGGTTGCTGCAGAGTTTTCTAAGCGTTGGAAAGCTGGTATGACTCGTACCATAGTAGTACGAGTCGTACAATGCATCTGTAGCTTGGCCCTGAGAACTCTGACATCTTCTAAAATTTTCCACGAGTGCTGTGGTACGACTCGTATCTTCCTCCTACGACTCATATTGTTTGTTGTGTCTAAAGTTCTGCCAAGTCTTGAAGAATCTTCTGAAGTTCACCACGGCTCATGGTACAGGTCGTATGTTGGTGCTACGATTCGTGAGTCCATCCATACCAAGAGACTGCCTTTGTGCAAATTTTTCTGAATAATTCCACGACTCCAGTTACGGCTCGTACCATCTTGGCACAACTCGTATTGAGAGTCATATGTTGCCTTCCTCTTAATCCAGCCTTCTAATTTTCACCGAAACTCTCAGTACAGCTTGTACAATCAAGGTACGGCTCGTACTGAGACTTGTACTTGGTTGTTTTTCTACAATTTTAGGCTTCTTTTGCACATTTTTGCTCCAACACTTATTTTTTCTGAAATCAAGGTAAAAGTGCCTCATATCCATATAATCATATCTAAGTCCATGCTATTAGTTTAAGCGTCATAAGTACTATAGACTTACAACACATCAACACTCTCAACTTAAGGTTTTGCATGTCATCAGGCAAAGAAAATAAAAACTAAACACGATGCTTAACTAGAAAATAAACATAGGATACTACAACCAACAACAACCAAAGCTTGCACTATAAAGTCAAAAAGCTTTTGAACCTTTTTCCCTTGAACCAAATTAGCACATGCACATCAATAAACCACAAAACATGATAAACAACAATCAAGATATGTCATCTAGCTATTAACAGATAGTCAAGTCATCACCAATGCTTTTTACATAGACAACTGGTAGACTTAAATACAAACCATGTACCCTCATAGCAAATGAAGACCCCACTCACAAATATAGTAAAATATGAAACATGGGACTGAATAAGTAAGACTTTCACTCTCACAAAGAAGTTCCAAATACTTCATATCGGATACCATAGGCTTGCCCTTATTTTCTCTAGTTCGGTTTGTCAGATGGTTAGGCTAGGATCACTATAGGACTTGCTTGCACTTGTAATGTAGGCTGTCGGGCTGGGTATGGTAGAGATGCAATCTTTTGAGTGACTAAACCCCTCCTTGGGACTACACATGTGGCTCTATTTTTTTTACTTTTTCCACCCTTTTTACTTTTTTCACTTTTTCCTCCTTTTTCACCCTTTTTATGCACTTGTATGAGTGTGGTGTGTTTCTTCAAACTTTTCAAGCATCATTCTCTTTTATATTTTCTTTTTTAATTGTTTCTCTTTTTCTTTTTATTTTGTCACACCACACCTCATTTTTCACCTTTTTCTTTTCTCTTCCTTTTTCCCCTTCCCGTTATTTAGGAACCCCTACTCTAGACACCCTCAACTTAGGTATTTTGCTATGTTGAGGTTCACAATGTCCAAGGAGGGACCAGGGCCAAAACAGGTTCATTATAAAAATGGGTACGGTTAATTAGTTAATCAAATAAAAATGATTTATTTAAGGCTCAAAATCGGTATCAAAGGAATCATATAATTTTGGTATGGTCATTAAAGCTAAAAAATGGGCTAAACAAAAACGACCTATGATCCTTTCCTAACCAAATATCCTAAAACCTATGTAAAGACCAACTGGATAAGTTCTAGTTCCTCTGGACAATATTGAACTAGGTATAAGACCTCACTCACTCATGGTACATGTCTTGCATTCACTCTACCTGTCTGATTTATACATGGCTTAAAAAAACAATTCATCCTAATACACTAAATAACATAAAAATATTTGTAGAAATAATGCTTTGTAATCACAAGTACATAGCTAATCATATATTTTTTTTAAAACAGGGTCAATTATTTTTACAAATCCAAAACTAGTGCAATTTATTGGCTGAGTTCTCCTATGATACTTTCTAATTAAATAAAAACCACAAAAATAAAATCCTAAATATGCCGGTTCTACTAGATAGAATGCCCAAGGGAAAAGAAAGATGGCAAGAAAAACCCTTGGACGAATCAAAAACCCAAAAATACAAGTACACCCCCTCCCTTTTTAAAAAGCATGCTTCGTCCCCAAAGCATAGAATGTAAAAACAGAGGGAAGGAAACATACTTGTGGCTACTCAGACTTCACCATCCATGGGTTGCCTCCCATGCAGCGCCTGATTTAACATCGCGACATGAGGTAACTTTTGTGATTCTTCAGGCATCATTAAGGTACACCGCCTTGATTCCTCTTTTTTCCTCCGTTTCTCCCAGATATAGCTTTATTCTTTGCCCATTCACCTTGAAATTTTTTCCATCTTTGTTCTCAAGTTCCACTACACCATATGGGGGCACATTCACTACTCTGTATGGTCCCATCCACCTATATTTTAATTTTACAAGATGCAAATGAATCCTTAATTTGAACAGTAGGACCAAATCACCAGTGTTGAACTCCCTTTTTGTAATCTTCTTATCATGATAAATCTTCATTATTTCTTATAAATGGCCGTACTCTCAGAAGCTCTAAGTCGGAATTCGTCCAACTCATTGAGCTGGTCAAGTCTCAACTTGGCTGCTTCATTCTAGTTTAAGTTTAGCTTTTTCAGAGCCCATAATGCCTTACTCTCTAATTCAACCGGTATATGACATGATTTTCCATAGACAATATGATATGGAGATGAACCAATGGGGTTTTTATAAGCTATTCGATAGGCCCACAACACATGATCAAGCTTCTAGACCAATCTGTTCGATTAGTATTCATTGTTCTGGCAAGAATGGTCTTTATCTCCCTGTTTGAAACTTCTACCTACCCACTTGATTGAGGATGGTAAGGTGTTGCCACATTATGCTTGATGCCATATTTCTCCAATAGGGTTATAAATAGGCGGTTACAAAAGTATGAACCACCATCACTGATGATTGCTCTGGGAGTACCAAATCTAGCAAATATGTGCTTCCGTAGAAATGCTGTGACACTTTTGCCTTCATTGTTAGGTAATGCAATAGCCTCCACTCATTTGGAGACATAATTCACTGCCACCAAGATGTATTTCATCCCATATGAGCTGAAAAATGGGCCTATGAAGTATATACCCCATACATCAAATAACTCAATTTCCAGAATAGGGGTCAATGGTAACTCATGCTTGCAAGTAATGCCACCCTATCTTTGACATTGATCACATGCCTTGGAATAATCATAGGCATCTTGGTGAATAGATGGCCAGTAATACCCACATTGCAGGATTTTGAGTGTAGTTCGGATACCACTGTGATGACCCCCAACGAGGGATGAGTGACAGGCCTCTAGAATGCTCAACATTTTCACCTCTGGCACACAACTAGGAATGATTCCATCTGCATATATGTGAAATAAGTATCATTTATCCCAATAGTATTTTTGGGCATCAAATAAGAATTTCTTCTTTTGCCGGGGAGTCATGTCTGTTTGGATCATGTCGCCGACCAAATAATTTGCAAAGTCAGCAAACTAGGGAATCAAGTCTTGGGATGCATCTAGGACCTGCTCATCTGGGAAAGCGTGATCGATATCAATCTCCTCTCTTGCCCTAGCCTCAGACTCTAGTCTGGATAAGTGATCAGCTACCTGATTTTCAGTTCCTTTCCGGTCTTTCACCTCGAACTCAAATTCTTGAAGCAATAACATCCACCTAATCAACATGGGTTTAGCATCCTTTTTAGACATCAGGTATCTTAAAGTGGCATGGTCTATGGACGATCACCTTAGTTCCAAGCAAGTATGCTCCAAACTTCTCGAATGCAAAGACCACTACTAGCAGCTCCTGTTCCATGAAAATATAGTTTTTTTGGGCTGTGTTGAGTGTTTTACTAGCGTAATAGATAGGATGGAAAATCCTTGCTCTCCGTTGGCCCAAGACAACACCGAGAGCAACCCCACTGGCATCACACATTACTTCAAATGGAAGAAACCAATCTAGAGCTATGATAATAGGGGCAGTGGTGAGTTTCTCTTTCAAGCACTCAAAAGCCTCTAGACATGCCTCATGAAATACGGACTTCACCTCCTTCTCAAGTAATTTGCACAATGGCTATACAATCTTTGAAAAGTCCTCGATAAACCTCCTATAGAATCCGGCATTCCCTAAAAAGCTTCTGACTTATTTTACGGAAATAGGTGGTGGCAAACCTGCTATAACTTTCCCAGAGATTTTGTGACCCAACACTATTTCTTCCTTGACCATAAACTGACATTTTTTTCAATTTAGGACCAGATTAGTTTCTTGGCATCTGTTCAACACTCTGGCCCAAGTGTTTGAGGCAAGATTTGAATGAGTCCCCCATAACTGAGAAGTCATCTATGAATACCTCGATGGTGTCCTCCACCATATATGAGAATATTGATATCATGCAATGTTGGAATATGGCCGGTGCATTGCACAATCCAAAAGGCATTCTTCTGAAAGAATATGTTCCATATAGGAAGGTTAAGGTAGTCTTTTCTTGATCTTTCGGGGCAATAGTGATCTAATTGTACCCCGAGTAGCCATCGAGAAAACAGTACCAGCCTTTACCTGTCAATCTGCCAAGCATCTGATCCATGAATGACATTGGAAAGTGGTCCTTCTAGGTCTAGTGGTTGAGCTTCTTGTAATCCATGGATACATGCCATCCTGTGACTAATCTTGTCAGGATCAGCTCATTCTTCTCATTTGGTACCACTGTGATCCCACCTTTCTTTGGCACACACTGTACCGGACTTATCCACTTGCTATCCGCAATGGGGTAGACTACACCAGCGTCTGGCCACTAGATAATCTCCTTTTTCACTACTTCTTGGATTGGTTGGTTCAGGTATTGCTGATGCTCTATACTTGGTGTACAATTTGGCTCAAGCTGTATTTTGTGAGTACATATTCCTGGAGGAATCCTATGATATCAACTATGGTCCAGCCAATTGTCCTTTTGTGCCTTTTTAATATTGTGACCAAAGCTTCTACTTGCAAGTTTGTCAAATCTGCTGCAATAATCACTGGCAATATGTTGTCTTCACCCAAGAATGCATATTTGAGATGGGGAGGTAGTGTCTTCAATTCAAGGACTGGTGGTTCCTCTACCGATGGCTTTGCTGGCGGAGTCAAATGGTTCTTCAAATTAAGGTCTATCTTATATGGTCTGAAATTATATGAATGCATTCCATCAAGGGCATTCATTAGCTCCGTGTACTCTAGTACCCCATCTCATTCATAGTTCATCAAGACAACTGCTAGTGTGTCAATATTCATCATCTTTTCCATGGGCGCTAGCAGCCTCTTGTCTTCCATCTGGGTGTTTGCAAAGGTAGCTCCCTTAGTGTTGGCCTAAATGAATCACAAAAGACAAACAAAGAAAATGTGAACGGGGAAATAACAACCAAAAGTCAAATATACGCAATTAGTCTAATCTTAGCCGTATTTCCTGGCAACGACGCCACTTTTTGATAACGCTCAAACTCACACTTCCTGGCAAAGTATGAAGAGGACGTTGTCAATAAAGAACCCAACTAAGAGGTTGGGGTCGAACCCACAGGGAATAGGGTAAGATCTAGACTAATGCCGATAATTGAACTTGTTGGTGAGTTATCTCCAAATTGGGGGGTTTTAAAGCAAACAATATTAAAACAATATTATAATTTTGATTTAGATCAATATTTACAAACAACTAGGGTAAGTGTTTCCCGTAGGTTCATAACTACTTTGGGTATACACACGTGATCAATCCCAATGCTCACTTGTAGAGCTGATAACTAGGGTTCATCCAAATGATTAGTTAGTCCCTATTGGATGAATATACTCAATCATTGGTTCAGATATCATGAGTGATTTCTTTTTAACCATTATCAATATGTTCCAAATTTAACTATCATGCGACCACTGCTCAAGTTAATACAATGATCATAAAGACCAAAACTTTGTTGTAATTCTCTTTTCCTAATATACTTCTCTAGGTTCAAGAAAGTAAATAATTCGGGCAAGTCCTAATGTTGTACACTGTTAATAAACGTTTAAAGATGAAAAGAATTCAATACAAGTGTTTAGCATTGATTCTAAATCACTTTGTGTAATCTTATTTCGTTAATCCATCATGGTTCCCACAACCCATAGTGTGGAGGTTTTAGACTCTCATGGTTGTAAGATTACAATTTGCATTCATAGACAAACATATAATTAAATATTTACAACAACAATTGTAAGAAAACCAGATCAAAAAACAATCTCAAGAACAATGTAGGAAATCAAGAATTTGATCCTAAGAATAACCCTCTAAAATTTGATAACAATTCAGAAATAATATTCTTCACACATCTACTACTTCGTTTCTATGTTCTCTATGTTGTTCCCTAACTAAAATAAAACATAAAAGCTATTTATACAAATATTAGAAACCTTTTCCTAAGCTAATAGGGAGTTTTTCATATCTGGCATCTATTGTGTCACGACTAGATCTACGACCCATAGCAGGATTGTACGGGTCATACCTGCTTCTTGTACATCCTTGGCTGTTGCAGATTTGTCTAAGTGTTGGAAAGATGGTACTACTCGTACCACACTACTACAATTCGTATAATGCCTCCGTGGCTTGGCCTTGAGAAATCTAACATCTTCTGAAATTTTCCATGAGTCTTGTGGTATGACTCATACCTTTATCCTATGAGTCGTACTGTTTGTTATGTCTGAAGTTTTTCTAAGTCTTGAAGGATCTTCTGAATTTCACCACAGCTCATGGTACGGGTCGTATGTTGGTGCTACGATCTGTGAGTCCATTCGTACCAAGAGACTGCCTTTGTGCAAATTTCTCTGAACAATTCCACGACTCAAGTTACGACTCATACCATCTTGGTATGGATTGTATTGAGAGTCATATGTTGCCTTTCTCTTAATCCAGCCTTCTGACTTTCACCACGGTTCTCAGTACGGCTCGTACAATCAAGGTATTACTCATACTGAGACTTGTTCTTGGCTATTTTTCTGCAATTTTAGGCTTCTTTTGCACATTTTTTCTCCAACACTTATTTTTCCTAAAATCAAAGTAAAAGTGCCTCATATCCATATAAACATACCTAAGTCCATACTATTTTCTTAGTTTTAATCCTCGAAAGTGCTGTAAACTCACAGCACATCAGGTAACCAAATCTAACTTCGTTGGTAGCTCCAACACATATGCCACTTTGCTGATTCGCCTCAGAATCTTATAAGGACCCACATATAAGGGACTAAGCTTCCCTTTCTTTCCAAATCTCATCATTCCCTTCATAGGAGACACCTTCAGAAATAGCCAATCATCGATCTCAAACTCAAGCTCTCTCCATCTAACATCTGCATAAGACTTTTTGATGACTCTGAGCTGTCTTAAGCCTTTCCCTAATAAGCTGGACTTTCTCCATGGCCCATGAAGTGATTATGGCCCTATCAATGTAGCCTCACCTACTTCAAACCATCTGATAAGTCATCTACTCCTCTGCCTATAATGAGCCTCAAACAGATCTGAATGCTGGAGTGGTAACTACTATTGTAAGCAAACTCGATTAGAGGCAAGTGATCATTCCAACTACCCTTGAAATAAATCACACACACTCTCAACATGTCCTCAAGAGTCTGAAGGGTCTACTCAGCCTGATCATCTATTTGCGGGTGAAAAGCTGTGCTAAGCTTTACCCGAGTACCACGTCCCTTCTGAAATGATTTCCAAAACTGTGAGGTAAACTGAGCACCTATTTCTGAGATGATTGACAAGGGGACTCCATGCAACTGAATTAACTTCGAAATATACAATCTAGCATAATCCTCAGCTGAATCGGTAGTTTTGACTAATAGAAAATATGCTGCTTTAGTTAATCTGTCTACAACCATCCATATGGAGTCATACTGTCAGCGTGTATGAGGTAAACCCATAATGAAGTCCGTATTAATCTCTTCCCACTTCCAAGTAGGAATACTAATGTCCTATATCACACCCCCAGGTCTCGGATACTCAACCTTCACCTGCTGACAATTGGGACACTTAGTCACGAACTTCACTATGTCCTTCTTCATGCCATTCCACCAATAGACTTTCCGTAGGTCACGGTACATCTTGATGTTGTTCATATCCACTCCTCATGACAAGGAAGTTTAAATGATCGTTGAAATATAAATACCCAACTAAGAGTTGGGGTCTAATCCATAGGAAATAACGATTGAATAACACAAAAGTTGTATATTGGCTTGAACTAAAATTGCAGCCATGCATTGAAAATAAAACAAATAAATGTTTGTGGAAAAACGAGATCACAATTTGAATTAAAATCAACTATCAAGAGAACAAGGCAACCAAATTGAATGAACAATTATGAGCAAGGGCTAGAGATGTTTAATTGATGGGGGTTCAATTCGATAAGGATTAACTATAAAATCAAATTATTACTCATAAGCATAAATAAACGTGGATAAATTGACACCCGATGTTTCTTCAATCATTTGGGTGCTCTTTTACTTGAGTTTTCTCAAACCCCAAGGCCTCAATTAATTAATCCACTATATATTAGGCAATATTTGAGCTATCTCTAGCCTCAAATCTCTAATAGGTGTATGATTATGGATTTTGGCTATCTCTAGCCCAATCCCACACACTCGAAACCCAATTTCCCAGTATTGCTTTTTCATCTATATTCAATTTTCTTTTTTCAAGAAAATATGAAATAAGCAGATATAACTCACATTTGCAACTATGGATAATTCAATTATAACATGGGAAAAAACAACAGATTTATACTAAATGAGTAATTACAGGTTAATATAGCAATACCCAATCCAATCTATTCTCAGTCATGCACACACCCCTAGAAAAATATCTAGCTACTCATAGATGAATAATACAAAAGCATATTAACAAAAAAATTTATAAAATTCATCATGAAGAGTAAATAGCAAGCTCAAAATTGTCTTCAATGGTGGTTTGTACCTTGAGGAAGAAGAAGAAAAGCTATTCAATATTTCTCTCTCTAACTCTACAAATATGGAATGGAATATTCAGTACTTTCTAAAGAATGTATAGAAATAGGTTAAAAAATGCTCCTCAAATCTCGTGCTGGACGATCTTGTCCCTCCTGAAGACAACCTCACTTGTACGTCACTGGCGTTTTGCCAGTGGCCATCTGCGAGGTGCTCCTCTATTGCAGTTGGGGCCAGTGATTTTGGGATTTGACCAGTGTTGGCACCAGTAGTTTGTAGGTGCTGACCTGTGTTCTGCTAGTGAACTTTCCACTTCACACTAGTATGCTCCTGTGTTTGGCCGGTGTTTCGCCGGTCCCATTCGCGGAGCTCTAGTCCCGTCAGGTAGGGCACCGATCCTCTTCTTTAATTTCATGCTTTTGTCCAATTCCTTGCCTTCTCTCTTTAAGTTGAATGCGTATAAAAGCAAAAGTGAAAGAGCATAAAATCCTCCCAAATGACTTGAAAATCAAGTAAGAGATCATATTTAAAAGCCTAATGAGTTGAAAAATTACCAACTCATCAAACCCCCAAACTTGAACCATTTCTTGTCCTCAAGCAAGACAATTATTTATAGCTGAACTATAGGAGTAAGCATGTCATTCTAGATGGGATTATGCACAAGGAACCACTAAGACCCAAACAACCCAAAGATCGCTCACCAACTCAAAGGAAAAGAGGAAACTCAACACTATATGCAAATGCTTCAAGAGATTACCACGATCAATTAACATACTTTATAGTTGATTCCTTCATGCAAAACAAGGGGAATGGTTGACGACATCAAGCTTATATCGCATCTTAAGTCATTAGAAATTCACATTCAAAGTTTTTCTTATAGCTTACTATATTCTTGTCTCAATCACATCTTTTGGCACATGCAAGCATGTTCCCCAAGGAGGTGATGCTACTCATATCAAGAGAGAATCCCATTTACTTATCAAGTAATTCACACTCAAGGAATTATAGAATGAAACAAATATGCTCAGTCTCGCAAAGAAATTCTCATGCAGATAACTCGACCCATAGGCTTGCCCATCGTGTAACTCGTCATTAATGTAGAAATGCTACATTTAAAATCAATTAGGACTTGGAGGTCATGATGAAGGCTAGGGGTAATGGTAGGATGGCTTTTAAGTTCTAGTGACTAGAACATCTCTAATGTCTTTTTTGTGAATCTTATTATATATTCCATTTTCTTTTAAGATCACACTCACCTTATCTCTCCTTAAAAAAAATTTTGACTTTTGAAACAAGAGCCCTCCTTATCTCTCCTTAGTTACCACTTTTCATCTCATTTAAGCAAGAGGCAACATCTTTCCACAAATTGGTTCTTTTCACCCAAACAATACATTCATTCTTTTCATAATGTGGTGCTACCTCATATTGAAGTTCACGTCATTTTTTCCATTTTCCTTTTTCAACCCCCAAAATTAGGATTTTGCCTCATCTTTACCTTTTTTATTCTCACACTTTTGGGACTCAAGCATCATCTTTGCGTTTCTTTTCACAACTAGCACCAGGGAGGATGAGAGCCAAAGAGGAATTACAAAAGGGATAATAGGCTTGTAATGTGGTTTTCAAGAAAAAAGTTTAAAGGCTCAACATTGGCTAGAAATAATTCATGCTCAAGGAGGTCATACGGGTAAAGTAGCTATCAAAATAAAGCCTAAAATCATCTTTCAAGTGAAGCTACATCTAAGATTGCGCTTTGAGTCACACTTGGTGCAAGTTATAGGCAATTTTCATGCAAGAGAATTAAACTAAAACCTGTCCCACAAAGTATCACCCTCCATGGGGTTCAAGCCATTTTCATCACCACATCAAGAGTCATAAAACAGGATATCATGTGAATCAAAAAGCCAAACAAAGAATGTGTAACTTATGACAAAAGAGTACTCAGCTTTCGAATTCAACTACTCCTTTCTTTCTCAAAATTCATTTTTTTAACAGCCATGCCATTTAAGAATTTTTTTTGGCAGTCCCTCTCAGAAATCATTGTACTCATTGACTCAAAAAGAACTCTAAACTCGATGTTTTTCCTTAATAAAGTGGCCTCTCAATCTATTATTGTGAAATGCCACTCAGTTCGACAATAAAAGAAAAGAAAAGAAAATCGCTCCTTAGGAAAGTGCCGTGTCATAAAGAAAATCCTTGGAGTTTATTCACTAATTACTATAAACAAAAGGTGATAATTGAGACTTGGGTCAAATTTGGCAATTGAACACAAACCCGATTAATGGTACTAGCAACTTGAGAACAATTTTTCATTCATCACCGGCTCAACAAGGGTAGCAACGAACAACCAAGGCAACATAAAAAGAAATCAAATTAGCTCGACAAGGGAAGCAAAAGATCAACAACAAGCCCGACAAAGGCACAACAATTCAACAATAACCACAAGAGAGAAAGAGAAACTATAAAAATACATTGTTCCCAATGTATGCATGAAAAACAAGGGATGGAAGGGACTCCCTGATATGGCTACTCCTCATCATCAACATTGGCCTCTTCATTTACATCATGGCCCTTATCTCCCCAGATCTCCTCCTCATTACCTAAGCCCTCAAATAGATCATCAATGGGACCTCGAGATATAGGTGGAGCAGCCATGGCTACATCAAGTGCACTCATATATGGATCTTCCCTTGGTGCCCGACTTATCAACTCTTGCACTTCAACATGAAGAGATGTCACTACGCCCTCCGCTACATCTACCCAAGAGCATAGCTTGGTAAAGCTTTCATACGCAATTTTCATTTCCCTCTTCACCGTTCTAACGACAAGGGTGAGATATTTTGAGCTAGTTTTTGGAGTTGGCTCTCATGAGAATGTGTTATCTCAGCAAGCTTTTGAATTCCACTTGGGCGAGAGAATGTGGGAGGAGGTGAAGGCCCTAGAAATGGTACTTCTCCAAATGCATGACCCCGGTGTGTCGGGGTGTGGCATATTAACGCCGGGAGCAAAGAGGGTCTCTTCTATGTCATGAGAGGTGGAACCTTTGGGAGCCTCAAAAGATTGAAACATCTTTCTCTTCACCTTGGGTGACTTAGCGTCCCTCTTTCTTTACATATTGATTACACCAGTGGTGGAGCTTGGAGACTCGTCAGGGAATAATGTCACCCCTGCATTCAGGCACAACTGAGAAATAAGCACAACATATGTCATGGACGTTCCCTGCTACCTGGCCTTTCCCTTCATTTGGTTTGCCATAATCTCCCTGGAATTGATGGACACCCCTATTATGATACAGGCGATAAGTATAGTTGCCTCAAAGTTCACTCTTTGGTCGTTCTTTGATGGCATAATCTAACCGCACACAAACTCCAGCCATAGTTTTGCTTTGAACTTGAGATCATGCCTCAAAATCTCCCCACCCATAGAGGCCCATAAGGGTTGGCCACTAGAAATGATTGGAGTTATCCATCTGAACTGATTTTATTTATTGGCCACTCTTTTTGCATACTCAGTCCCTGGATCGATCTTATTAGCCCAAAATAATGCATTGATGGTGGCTGGAGTAATATCTACCTCTACACCCCTAATCCATATTGAGGGAAAGCAAGGGAACTCATCAACTTTCCACTTATGCTTCATATCCTCTTACCGTGCCTGGTATGACGCATAAAACTCAAGTACCAAGATGGTGTAGTACTTTGAAAGAGGCTCATCAAATATGTGACACTGCTTGTTGGTGAACTATGAAGTTATGCTGGGGAAATAATTCCTCAGCCCAACCAGATCAAATCTTTTCTCAGTTATGATTGATCTTCCTTCACAGATAGCATAGTATGCCTTCATGTCAGGCACACATAAAATGATTGCCTCCCTGGTGTTAATGGGGGCTGGGTTTATCTTGGCCTTCCCTCTGCTCTTGCTTTTTGATGTGGAGGGTGCTTTGCCATTTTCTGGCCACCTAGATGAAGTCATAATTCTACAAAGCCATGTTAGTGCTGTAATAAAAAAAATTATTTTTATATTTTCCATAATTGAAAAGAGAAAGCAACAACTATACTAAGCCAAGGATGAAAAATTCTAAGGACTGGATGACCAACAATTTGCAAGATAAAAATCAAGTGCTGGCAGTACAACGGTGAAATGCAGGTGGAGACCCGCTAGTCACCGCTGAGCCGCCGGTTCTTGGCGGAAAACTAGGTGAAATTGCTCTCTTCCAAAACCACACCAGCATTTCGCCAGTCTTGACCCATGACGCGCAGGTGAAGCACAGATTCTGGGCAGTGGTCTGAAGCCTTACAGTCACACCTGTATTTCAGCCGACGTTTTGCCGAGCCTAACTTGAAGTTTGCTGGCGGACACTGCTCAGTAAATTTCACCCCAACTTAGCTAAAAAGAACCCCCTCAAATTCATGAATTATTGTTCACTTCACATTATGATTTCTTCACACAAGCAACACAACAAAAATAAAAAGAATGATTTGCCCTTAAGAAAAATGTCACATCGTCTATCATTGGGCAACTCATATAATTTAAGCACACGGGGTTATTTAGACATCACCCCCAACTATTATAGCCAGCACACAACTACATATAACATTTTTAGCAAAGATGTAAACAAGAACACCCCTATCAATATTATGCATTTATCACTACCCCCAACATACCCACACTATGAGAAACTTTCAACAATAAAAAAGTACATTATGGGAAATGGGGGACATGGGTATAAAAAGCTTCAAATCTAGCATGCTTCATATTTGACTCACAATCTCAGACAATCGAACAAGATAAGAGCTCACGTTACACATACCAATTTCAAAAATGAGAAGAAGTAAAGAGATTGAAGCTTTGTGCTTGACCAACAATGGTATCTTCATAATAAGAATTGCTTTTTCTTTCCTTTGCTTAGTGAGAGTTATGTGAGGTAAGGTGAAACAAAAAGAATGAGAGGGAGAGAGTTCATAGGCTGAAGTGAAGGAGGGTGATTTGGTGGTGAGAAGGTGGGTTTAATGGTAGGTAGTTGGGAAGGTAGAATAGTGGGGAAATGGATTTGGAAAAGTGAAAGGGATGTGGGTTAGGTGAAAAGGTGAAGAAAAGAGGATTTTGGGAATTTTAAAATGGGTTATCGGCTTTTAAAGAGCAATGGGTCGAGTAAATCAGTGGGTAGGTCAATATTTTAAAATAAAATTACGTACCTCCACCCTGCTAGACCTGCGGTAGCCGGTGTGTAACGATCTTTCACCGATTCCTGCGCAAGTGACCTTTTATATGCCCAGTTTTATAACTGTGACTAACTGGTGGTTTGTGGGTTGTCACCTGCATTCCACTGGTGGGTCATAATTTACAGTCCCACTCCCAGGTTCACTATTTTGAGTTGGCGCTTGGCTAGCAGTTTGCGGATTGCCACCGGCAGTTCGCCGGTTCCCTCTTTTTACTCCTAGCTTTCTGCTTTCCTCTTGAGTTGGTGCGGTGGTTTGCACTTGTGAACCTGTATTTCATAGGTCTAAATCCACCAGTGCCTTGTTTTTCTTCACCTATTTATTCATCCAATCATCCTATAAAAACAAACTCAATAAAGCATAAAGGCATCAAAACATAAAAATACTTGGGTTGCCTACCAAGAAGTGCCTTATTTAACATTGTGGCATGACAAATACCCCCTAAATTGTCATTTTTAGTGGGTCATCCTCCGAGTAAGCCTCATCATCACCAATTTCATCTTTCTCTCTTTTATCATTGAAGACCCCTATCACCTTGCACTCATCCAGGGGCTTGGTGGTTTGACATACATTAAAGGTGACTTCGTCATCGCCTACTCTGAACTTCAACTCCCCCAACTCTACATCCACCAGTGCTCTTCATGTGGCTTGTAATGGATGCCCCAAAATTATGGACACCTAAAAATCCATTTCACAATCTATTACCACAAAGTTGGTTGGAAGGATGAACTTGTTCACTCGGACCAAAACATCTCTAGCACTCCTATTGGCTTCTTGATAGACTTGTCCACCATCAAGAGCCTCATTATAGTAGGCTTGGGATTTCCTACACCTAGCTTCTTAAAACTGACTAGTTAATGCTCGCTCCAAGGTCATACAAGGCCTTTCTGAAAATACACAGACCAAAGGTGGAGGGGATAGTGAAAGCTCCAAGATCCTATCTTTTCAGAGAAAGATTGCTTGCCATCATAGCATTGCAATGATGTGTTACTTCTCCTACACCAGCATCAACCACCTTCTTTTTCTTCAGCAATTTCATGAATTTCGCGTAACCCGCCATTTGGAGTAATGCATCCACCAAAGGTATATTTACGGATAATTTGTTGAACATCTCAATGAATTTTTGAAACTGATTTCCCTCCTTCTTCTTTGCTAACCTTTGAGGGTAAGGAGGTGGAATCCAAGGCTCTTGATCCATATCGATTAAAGCCTCTTCGTTTGTTTCCTCCTCAACAGCCTTCTCAAGGTCAACATCAACTTCCCTTTTATTGAGTTCTTTGGTATCATCAACAACATTTGGTGCTTTTGGCACCTCATCATTCACACCACATCTTCTTTTGGGTTCAACATCTTTTTTGGGCTTAATGCCCCCATCAGCCAACACCTTGCCGCTCTTCGTGATGATAATCATGTAATTATTGTCCTTCTTGGGATTAGACATAGTGTCACTAGGGAGAGTCCCTTTCACTTTGGGATTCATTTTCATGGACAAGTGGTTCATTTGAGCTTCTAAGTGCTTGATAGAAGTTGATTGTGAACTCACTATTTGGGTGAGGTTAGACACCTCCCCTTTTAGCTTTTTCACCCCGCTATCTGTCGATTCCACCCTTTTTAGCACTCTAGCAAACATCTCTTCAATCTTGGAGTTTCCCACATCACTCACACTAGGTTGCCATTGGGGATTTTCAGCCTTTGGAGGGGGAACATATGGGTTTGAGCTTTTGTGATAACGTTCCCCATCATGGTTTTGATAACAATTACCCCATCTGTCATTTCTATCAACCCAACCTTGTTTGTCGCAGTTTCCCCAACCTTGATTTTCTTCCAATGGGCACTAAGGGCCTTGATTGGCACCTTGGCACCTAGGTTGAGAACCCCCCATTTGATTTGCCATGAATTGGCACTCTTCCTCGTACCTTGGCGGTGAAGCTTCACTCTCATATTGCATAGGACTTTGAGTCCCCACAACATTAACATTCTTGGACCCGGTTCCAAAATATGCTTTGTCATTAATTTGAGCTGGGTCATTATCTTTGCGAGGGTCTCCTCCCTTTCTTCATCTCTTCTCTATATCTCAGCAGTCACGTCACTTGGACTAGTACCATTTGAGGGTACTTCAGTGTCCCTTGTATGCCAAGCTCGATTTATTTTGGTCATTCTATCCAATAAAGCTCTGGCTATACCATAGGGCTGGTCCATGAGAGACCCTCCAACTGAGTTATTAGCCACTGACTTATTAATGGAATCCAAGGAAGAATAAAAACTTTGAAGGAGCACTCCATCCAGTAGCCCGTGGTTTGGACATAGGGCCACTTTCTTCTTGAACCGAAGTCATGCTTCATGTAAAGGTTCACCCGGGATTTGCCTAAAGTTGGTAATATCATCTCTCAGCTATAACATTCTCGATCAAGGGAAGAACCTATCCAAGAAAGCTTCAGTCAACTCTTTCCATGAAGTGATACATCTCAGAGGGAGTTCCTCTAGCCACATGGTAGCTTACCCAGTCAAAGAAAATGGGAAGAGCCTCAATCTGATCGACTCTTGACTTATATTTGTGATGTTAAAAGGTTGGCATATCTCAAGGAAATTTCGAACTTTTCGAGTTGCATCTTCACTTGGATGACCTCCGAAGAGTCCTTTCAATTGTAGTAGGTGTAACATTGTGATGGTCATGTGAAACACCACATTCCCTACTATGGCTGGTAGGCGAATGGCACCTGCTATGTCTGTCATCATGGGGTCATCATCCTCGTGGTCCACATGACCATCCACTGAACCTTCTTGTGAATGTTGGTTAATATCAGTCATCCTAAGTGACACCCAAAAACAACTACAACTGTAAAAGAAAAACACAAGATGCTAAAGTATTTCAAATCAACAATCAACTAGGGGCTATCTAATCCTATTCTCTGGTCTCGACTGCAGCAACACCAAAATTCATGACGTTCAAGTCCACTTCTCAAGAGGAGGAAGTGTAAACAATCATTGCAATATAAGTACCCAACTAAGAGTTGGGGTCGAATCCACAGGAAATAGTGATTGAATAACTCAAAAGTTGTCTATTGACTTGAACTAAAATTGCATCCATGCATTGAAAATAACAAAAATAAATGTTGGGGAAAAAAGTGAGATCACAATTTGAATTAGAATCAACTATCAAGAGAACAAGACAACGAAATTGAATGAACAATTATGAGCAAGGGCCAGGGGTTTTCTATTGATGGGGTTTCGATTAGATTGTGATTAACTAGAAAATAAAATTATTACTCATAAGCATAAATAACCGTGGATAAAGTGACACCCGATGTTTTTCAACCATTTAGGTTCTCTTTTCCTTGAGTTTTCTCAAACCCCAAGGCTTCAATTAATTAATGCACTATCGTTTAGGCAAGATTTGAGCTATCTCTAGCATCAAATCTCTAATAGGTGTATGACTATGGGTTTTGGATATCTCTAGCCCAACCCACACACTCAAAACCCAATTGTCCACCGTTGTTTTCTCACCCATATTCAATTTCCCTTTTTCAAGCAAAAATGGAATAAATAGACATAACCCACATTTTTAACTATGGGTAATTAAATTATAACTTGGGAGAAAACAGCAAATTTATAATAAATAAGTAATTGCAATATTAATATAGCAATACCCAATCCAATCTATCCCCAATCATGCACACACCCCTAGCAAAATATCTAGCTACTCATAGATGAATAGTGCAAAAGAATATTGACAAACAAATTCATGAAATTTATCATTGAAAGTATATAACAATCTCAAAATTGTCTTCAATGGTGGTTTGTACCTTGAGGAAGATGAAGAAGAAAAGATATTCAATACTTTTCTCTCGAACTCTATAAATCTGGAATGGAATATTCAGTACTTTTTAGAGAATGTACAGAAATAGGTTAAAAAATGCTCTTCAAATCCCGTGCTGGATGATTTTGCCCTTATAAAGACGGCCTCACTTGCGAGTCACCGGTGTTCCGCTGGTGGCCATCCGTGGGGCGCCACTTTGTCACAGTTGGTGCCAGTGACTTTGGGATGGCACCGACAGTTCGCAGGTACAGACTCGCATTCTACCGGTGCACCTTCCAATTCACACTAGTATGCTCCTGTGTTTGGCCGGTATTTCGTCGGTCCCATATGGTGTAGCGCCGGTCCCATCCGGTAAGGCACCAGTCCTCTTCTTTAATTCCATGTTTTTTTCCCAATTCATTGCCTTCTCTCTTTAAGTTGAGTGCTAATAACTCTCAAACTCACACTCTTGATAAAGTATGAAGCGAATGTTGTCAAAAAAGGGGGTTTTATAGAAAACAACAATAAAACAATATTGAAAATTGGTTGTTGTTTATAAATATTTGAAATTAACTAGGGTAAGTGTTCCCGATGGGTTTATAACAACTTTGCGTTTACACTCGTGATCTATCCCAATGCTAACTTGTAGAACTGATAACTAGGGTTCATCCAAACGACTGGTCGTCCCTATTGGATGATTATACTCAATCATCGGGTTAGGTCTTATAAGCGATTTCTATTCAACCATTATCAATTTGTTCCAAATTAACTATCCTGCATCTGCAAATCAAGTTATACAGTGACCCATAAAGATCAAGGCTTTATTGTAATTCTCTTTTCCTAATCTCTACTTCTCTAGGTTCAAGCAAGTAAAAAATTCGGGCAAGTCTTAACGTTACGCTTCGTTAAGTAATACTAAAGATGAAGAAGATACAATACAAGTTTTTAGAATTGGTTTTGAATCACTTTGTGTAACCCTAGTTTGTTAATCCACCATGGTTCCCACAACCCTAACTGTGGAGATTTTAGCCTCTTATGATTGTAAGATTGTTATTAGCATTCATAGACAAACACATAATTGAATACTTACAACAATGATTCAAAGAAAACCTGCTATGATTATTGTAAGAATTGATGTTGAATAATCCAAGAACAAAGAAGAAATCGAAACAAGAAATCTTCAACACTTGAATTAAGATTCACAACAACTTGTCTCTCTAATTGTGTCTCTTGGCTTCTAATCGCCTTATCCTACCGAAAATAACCTAAAGAGTATTTATATAAATAATTGAAACCTTCTCCTATGTAAACAGGGAATCTACCAAAAATTATCTCTGCATTCACCTATGACCCGTAACAGGATTGTACAGGTCGTACCTTGACTCATACGTTGGCTAACTTCTGCTGAATCTGGCTAAATGTTGACTTCTGGTATGACTCATACCAAGAATCTACGAGTCATACAATTTCCCGTGGCTTAATCTTGCAATCACTACCCTCTTCTGTTAACTTCCACGGATAGTATGGTACGACTCGTACCTTTATTCCACGATCTGTGAGTCCTTCTCATACATTGAGTTCTGCCATTCTTCTATTCTTCTGGAATTTTTCACAGTTCCTTAGTACGGGTCTTAGGTAGGTCTCACGACTCGTGATTGCCACTCGTACCAGGATATTAGCCTGTGCAATTTCTCCTGGAACTTTCCACGACTGCCATGGTACGACTCGAACTAGGATGGTACAGCTTGTACCATGAGCAGTAACTTGCCTTTACTTCAAAATTTTCTCCTTGACCTTTCCATGACTGCCAGTACGGCTCGTACCAGGATAGTACAACTCGTACTAAGATCTATATTAAGCCACTTTTCTATATTTTTCTCCATCTTTTTCACAATTCAACTCCAACATCTATTTTCCCTGAAAACAAAGTAAAAGTACCTCATATCCATATAAACACACCTAACTCCATGGTATTTTCCTAGTTTTAAGTTTCGAAAGTGCTATAAACTCACAGCACATCAAATGCCTGCAAAAACAAAAGAGAAAGAGCATAAAATCCTCCCAAATGACTTGAAAATAAAGCAGAAGCTCATGTTTAAAAGCCTAATGAGTTAGTAAATTACCAACTAATCACATCTTGGTTGCACTTGGGTGGATAGAATACCGAGAGCCATGATCCTCGCCCAACATGTGCTCTCTCAAGTCATCAACAACTGGAACACATAATCGACCCTGATATTAGAGTATACCATCTCCCACTTGGGAGAAGACCTCCACCTTCTAATTCCGGACTGCTTCCTTTAACTTTACCAAGATAGGATCCTCGTCTTGCCTAGCCTTGACCTTAGCCACCAATGAAGATTCTGACCCATTTTGAACAATCACACCACCATTCGCTGAATCTGTAAGGCGCACCCCTAAACGAGCAAACCTGTAGACATCTTTTGCGAACTCCTTCTTGCCATCTTCAATAGGAGACACGCTCTCCATGGACAACCTGCTAAGAGCATCCACCACTACATTGTCTTTGGCCGGATGATAAAGGGCACTTATGTCATAGTCCTTGAGGAGCTCTAGCCATCTCCATTGCTGCAAATTCAGGTCCTTCTGATTGAATACATACTGAAGGCTCTTGTGGTCTATGAATACATTCACATGCACCCCATATAAGTAGTGTCTCCAAATCTTCAATGCAAATACCACAATTGCCAACTCTAGATCATGCATAGGGTAATTCTTCTCATGAGTCTTAAGCTGTCTAGAGGCATAAGCAATGACCTTACCATGCTGCATCAACCATAATAAAGAACAATCCTAGAGGTATCATAATACACAACGAAACCATCCGTGCCTTCTGGTAGGGTCAATAATGGAGCTGAAGTGAATCGATTCTTCAACTCCTGAAAACTCTTCTCACAGGCATCTAACTATTGAAATTTGACCTTTTTCTTGGTCACCTTAGTCAACGGTATTTCAATGGATGAATATCTCTCAACAAACCTCCTGTAGTAGCTAGCTAAACCCAAAAAGCTCCTAATGTCCGAAGGATTAACTGGTCTAGGCTAATTCTTCACTGCTTCAATCTTTTTAGAGCCCACCTACACACCCTGTCTAGACACCACATGGCCTAGAAATGATACTGAGTTCAGCCAAAACACATACTTGCTGAACTTAGCAAAAAGTTGGCAATCCTTGAGAGTCTATGTAGCACAATCCTCAAATGAGCGACACTCTCCTCCTTGCTCTGAGAGTATATGAGAATGTCATCTATGAAGACAATCATGAACATATCCAAATACTACTTGAATACCCTATTCATCAAATCCATAAAAGCTGCAGGAACATTCGTTAGTCCAAAATACATAACTACAAACTCATGTGACCATACCGAGTCCTGAAAGCTATCTTCAAAATGTCACTTTCTCTAACTCTGAGCTGATGATAGCCAGATTAAAGGTCTATCTTTGAGAAGCATTTAGCACTCTAAAGTTGGTCAAGCAAGTCATCAATCCTGGGGAAGGGATACTTGTTCTTGATGGTGACCTTGTTCAACTATCGATAATCAATACACAGTCTAAGGGAACCATCCTTCTTTCAAACAAAGAGAACTGGAGCACCACATAAGGATTTACTAGGCCTGATGAAATCCTTATCTAGGATATCTTTCAACTGCTCTTTTAACTCCTTTAGCTCGGATGGAGCCATTTTGTAAGGAGGAATGGATATGGGATGCACATCAAGGTGAAGGTCGATACCAAAGTCAATCTCCCGCTCGGGAAGGACTCCGGTTAGATCATCTAGAAACACCTCGGGATACTTATATACTATAGAAACTAACTAAAGAGTCGAGATCTCAGACGTAGCATCCTTAACCCAAATTAAATGGTACACATCTAGAGATCATCTTCCTAGCCTTGAGATAGGAAACAAAGTGATCTACAGGAACAACTGAACTACCTTTCCACTCTAGAATTGGCTCACCCGAAAATCAAAACTTTACCATACGAGTTCTATAATTGACTGAGGCATAACATATATGTAACCAATACATCTTGAAGATAATATCAAAATTGGTCATCTCTAACTCTACTAGGTCGTCTGAGGTGACTTTATGA